>OY856411.1:11471250-12090000 GCA_963693085.1 Alisma plantago-aquatica
ACCGATTTACTCTTCTGGCGGAGGTGGGTACTGTGGAGTCATAGGGTCCCAGGATGGGCACTCTCCCTGAAAGCTCGGATCAAACTAGGGCATAGGTGGAGGTTGTGGATACCCCCAAAGTAGTTTTGGCTCCAGTAGCGATCATAGAAAGGTTGTTGTTGCATCTCCATCCTATGCAACCTGTCATGAATCTGTTGTTGGTTGCCAAGGAGGAGGCGCTCATTCTCGAAGATCGCCCGCTAATTATCAAGTAACCGGTTCGTAGTATCCTGAATACCGGTATACACTGTAGTGTGATGCTGCTGCATCTGTTGTATGTCCTGCAGCATAGCATACATGCCTTGCATAGAATAGACATCCTCGCTTGGCTGCAAGGGTGGTGGTAGTGGCGGAGGCTGCGAAGATGAAGATGCACCCAGATGCATGCGAGGACGCTTCCTAGGTGCCACACGTGCCCGAAGAGGAGTGTAGGCCTCCTCTTCCTCTCCAGCCTCATCGTCATTATTGTTTTCGTCGCCGCCGTCTTCATTGGAGTCAGCAATGGCTATGATTGGCCATCGGAAATGTTGAGCCCCTTCGATATGGAAGACAGGATCGGGAAGCGAACATTATTGGTATGCTTGGTTTACATGGCAATGAGCATATGGTAAACCATCTCAGAGCAGGATCAAGTTGGATCGGTGAAGATGCTGCAGATTAACCTTGCTTCTGTTGGAGAGAGGAGTCAAGGTTGAGAAGTTCAGCCCCAGATAAGAGGCCAGTGGGGTGATGAGTCCTCCAAAATGAATTGGAGCCTTCTGCGTGCTCCGCTTGACCGCCAAAACTCACTGCAGAAAGAAAGCTCCCCAGTTTCACTCTTGGTGCTTGAGTAGCTTGTACAATAAGAATAGGTCCGACTCCTGGAATTTGCTAAGGGACAGATCACCCCTAGCAAATAGAGTGTAACTCAGCATCTGGTGGAGAATCTGCACGAACGGATGCTCGAAGTCGGCTACCGCTGCGTTGTGGTAGCTCACTGATTTGCCCGGCGGCACCGTCACAAGCTCGGTGAAGATCGCGTCATAGTCGGTACGGTTGTCCAGCCACCGGTAGTCACTTTGCGAATGATTCCAGTTGTAAATCTCATTGAACTGACGGAGTGTAAGATTGTAGTCATTGTTGTACATCCGGAAAGACACCTGACCCTTGATCCACTCGCGGTCTGTGGCTATGATATCGTTTGGCATGACACAGACGTCCAACGACGCCATGAATTCGTCCACCAGCTCCTTGTAAGTAGGCCATTCATTGAAGAATGGCTGGCCATCGGCATGGTACTCCAGCTCATCGGCCATTCTTCCTGTGTGGTGTGCCTGCCCCTTCAGAACATAGGCCAATTTGGCATCGAATCCCAAGTTGCGAATCGTTTCCCGTTCAACATAATGGGTGGGCTCGATTTTCCTCTTCAGAATCTCCTCATAGATCTTCTTGACCTCCGCGGACGGATGAACAATCCACGGGCATGAAATCGACGCAGTCGGTGGTGGCACGAACTCCGAGATGTCCATCGGGTTGGCGCGTGAAGAAGATGCACCAGCAACATGCACCATGGTTGCGGAAGAAGGAGGAGTAGAGAAAGAGCTTGGTGAAGATCGGAGAAGGAAATCTCCGGTCGATGAAGAACATGCTTGTGGATGCTCGTCGTTGGGCTCGGATTTCTCTGGAGGACGCTCGGCGCAAGTGGAGAAGAATTGCTCTGGGGTTGTGACGTCATATGACGACAACCCTTCTCATATATAGCTGACGTCGGCGCTGCTGCGTGCCTGTCGATACCATCGACGCGGGTCGATGGTATCGACACGCGTAGCACAATCCGTACTGCCGCTGGTATCGACGGTCGTCGATGGCTGGATCTGCGGGAACCGAATCGCCGACGTGTCGATACTATCGACAGGTGTCGATGGTATCGACCCATCCCATGAATCAACTTTCTGGTTGCTGCGATCACCGTAGATCTCTCCTCGCAGATCGTTGACGTGGCTCATCGATACTATCGACGTGAGTCGATAGTATCGACTCTCAGATTAGGGCAACTTCCTCGCGAGGCCGGCCACCGCCTTCTGTATGTGAATGTGTCGATACCATCGACAGGCTCGTCGATGGTATCGACTTTACTGAGATGATTTCTTCTAAATATCTCCAGAGATCTCGATGGTATCGACTGTCATGTCGATACTATCGTCCTTGACTTTGCGATCAACATGTTGGTGTGTCGATACTATCGACGAGGCCGTCGATGGTATCGACACAGAGCGATTTCTCTAGTCACCAACCTGTACCACAGTCGATACCATCGACACAAGGGTCGATAGTATCGACTCTGCCTCAGTCCTGTACAATGAACAAATGATCACATTATCTTTTTTACACTAAAAACAAAGTCAAAACAAATCAAACTACAAATGTAAAAGAAACTAAACTAAAGTACGGATGGCTGGGTTGCCTCCCAACGAGCGCCCTTATTTAACGTCTTAGGCTAGATGACTTGAAGCTCGTCCTCAACTTGGAACTTTGGAGAGTGTGCCCAAGGGATCGTGCGGCAGTTTGAACTCCACTCGATCTGGACCAATCCCCAAGGTCAATGTACCTCTCCCAATGGAAGTGACAACATCGACCGTTGCTTGAAATGACCTACCCAATAACATCTCACAACTTTTAAACTGTGGCATGTCCATGATAACAAAATCCACCGGAAAGATGAACCGGTCCACCTTGATGAGTACATCCTCACACACTCCGTATGGTTTTACAATGGACCCATCCTCTAACTCAATCATTGCTGCCGACTTCTTCATCTCCTTCAACCCAAGCTTTTGAAATATGGACAACGGCATAAGATTAATGCTCACGCCCGAATCACACTGTGCTCGTGGAAAATGCTGATCACCTATAGAGCATGGAATATAGAAGCTTCTTGGGTCTTTCCTCTTCTGTGGCAAACTCCCATGGATGATTGAGCTCACCATGCATCTCATTCACCCGACAAACATTTGTGTCTTTAATCCGCCTCTTCTTATTGATGATTTCTTTGATAAACCTCCCGTAGGAGGGAATCTTCTTTATCATCTCCACTAACGGAATATTGACATGGAGTTTTCTGAACATCTCCAAGAACTTTCTGTAATGCCGATGCTCTTTATTCGGCCTAGGGCTGTCCGGACTAGATACAACTGCCTCATTTAAACGCTTATGAGGTGGCACATATGAGCTTTTTGGGGCAAGCTCCCCTAAGCTTGTTTCGATGACTCCCTTTGGCGTAGACTTTATCGGATCATCTTCAGCAGGTATAACTTACAGTGGCTCCTTTCTCGCAGTGGATGTATCCACACCTTGACAAATGGCCTTCACCTGCTCTTCTTGCCTAGGCGGGGGCGCGACCTTCATGTGCTCTTGGCTAGATTTTCTGAATAGAGTGTATCCTCCTGGTAGTCCATAATGACTGCACGGATACGGTATTTCCGGTATAGCCTCCATATCAAATATCATTTTGCTTTTGTCCTTGATCTGAGCCACCAGGGGTTCTTCCTCATTAATCACAAACATATATTTAACTTGATGATGTGATTGAATCACATCTACATTTCCAGCCTGTCTCTGCTGATTGGCATGCTTTATGGCCACCACTTCATTTGAAATTTGGGTCACAGTGGTTTCTAGGGCCCTCATTTGTGCTCCGTGACTTTGCAGTGTTTGCACAAACTTGGTCAAGATGTCCCTGGGACTGTAGCTGTTTACTGAACATGCTCATCATTTCCTGATTTTGCTGCACCATTTGACTAAGAAACTCGGTGCTTTTATCTTCGGCTCTTGGTTGTAGCTTTGCATCAGGATCTTGTAGGAAGTTGTTGGGATCCTTCCATGAGAACTTCTTGTCCCTCCTCCAAGCATAATCATTATTTCTATAGCCCTATTGTTGTATGAATTTGACTTGGGCTTCCTCATCAGATGATGCATCTTCTTTGGAAAGCAATTTCTTGGCTAGAAGATCTAGTTTGTCATTTAGCTCCTTGATGGCTCTAGACTCACCTACAGCCTTGACTTGTTCTGGTGCATCCCTATCGCCCCAAGATTGCTTTTTGGCCATATTCTTCAGAATCTCCCAACACCTTGTGTCTGTGTTGTTTAAGAAAAATCTTGAACCTGCTGAATCAAGGTTACTTCTATCATGCTCGGAGAGAGCAAAATATAAAATTTTAACCTTCTTCTCCTTATCTAGACCATGGTGTGGGCACCTCCTTAACATAATCTGAAAACGTTCCCACGTCTCTGAGTAGGTCTCACCTGCCTTTTGAGTGAAATTGTGAATTTTTCTGATCAAATCGTTGGTCTTCTCGGGCGGGAAGAACCTTTCAAAGAACACCTCAAACATGTGGTTCCATGATTCCACATATTCATCGTCGCGATTGTGCAACCACTCTCGTGCAACTCCCGCCAAAGAACTTGGGAACAACTTTAGGTAGAGTACATCCTGCGGAAACCTATCAATTTTGACCATGTCGCTATTTTCCACAAATTGGCTTATATGCGTGACTGGATCTTCGTTCTTGAGCCCATGGAATGCGTTAGACTTGACCAAACTAATTAATGCTGGATCAATCTTGTATGTTGGAATATTAACCGCCTGCTTCTTGATCGACCCCTTAGAAGTGGATGAAGAAGAAGCTTTGATCTTCTCCCATATTGTCTATTCCTCCGCCATCTCTTCTTGTACGGATTCTGAACCTATATCCTCCAGATGGTCTTGATTATAATCTTCCTCGATTTCCGGTCCCGACAATGGAACATCTGGTGCGTGCCGCGTGTAGTCGGTGCTACACGTCTGCACCATACACAATACCTGCAAAGTGAAACTTTAAGTTCAGTAACGTGCTTGACGATTAAAAAATTTAGAAAATAGACTATGAATTTTTAAAATGATAAAAAAAATAAAAATGTGGCCTAGAGTGGCCGCTTGCATCACTCGTAGTGCCAACAACTTGCCGTATCCCCGGCAACGGCGCCAAAAACTTGACACACTTTTTGCGTGCGTAGAAATGCAAGTGTACGCGTCAATGTAATATAGGCCTTTGTAAGGCCTGAGTTGAACTCAGGGATACGTGAATTGTCAAAGACTACTACTAACTACTCGCAATCAGCTAGACTGATTAAATAGTTGGAAGTTGTTGTTAAAATTAAAATAAAATGAAAATAAAACAAAACAAAGAAATCGATTAAATGTTTGGTTTAATCAATTCAAAATGAGATCTTTGGGATTGCGGTTTCACCGCGGGTTTTCATTGTATTAAATTCTATTCGGTCATTCAAATTTATCTCTCTATCCGGGTAGTGGCCTGAAATTAGAATTGTCCACTATCGTGGTACAATTCACTACCTATGTCTAGGTCGGTTCCACCGTCGTAGTAACCTATACCCTAAACTAGGTGCATTAGAATCGATCTCTCGGTATCCACCATTAACCTTACACCACCTTATTCAAGGGATTTGTCAATTAACGTGAATTTCGTCTCTTTTCAACCGTTAATTCTTCTTTCAAAGTAATTAAGGGCATTAGATTATTATTATGGTGATCAAGCATAACAATATAATTGAGAAAACGAAATTATACCACGGATTTAAGAGATAAAATATGAATTACTATGATAAAATTGTCATAAAATGAATTCCTGGGCTACTCCCGGTCCCAAAGACAAAGGGGATTAGCCCCGCATGTTCATCTCAGAGCAAAACTTGGAGTAGAAAAAGGGAAACATGGAGAAAAACGTGATTGAGTGGTGAAACCCCTGAACGGAGAAGATCCAAGCAATCCTTGGCGTAGAATACGCGTTCTCCTGCCTTTCGGTGGTGGAATTCATCTTCTTTGGCGTCCGGATCAGCTGGGGCATGCTTCTGGGCTCCGTTCTTCTCTCCACACCTTCTCAGGACGTGTGCAGCGGCTAATGACGTGATAGATTGCTCTTGGACGTCGTCATTAGGTATAATTCCCGAGTTAGGTCGTGAAATAATCACAACCGTCAGATTTAGATCGATCTGAAGCACACTTGTATCTGACGGTGTCAATACCATCGACGCGGGTCGATGGTATCGACCTTGCGTGATATCGGCAGTTCTTCTTTTCTTTTGTCTTTGCTCCTGATGCTATCTCGATACCATCGACTAGGGTCGATGGTATCGACAAACCTGTAGCGACGGTTTTGTCTTTTTGTGTCACTGCAACTCCACCTGTCGATAGTATCGACTGATATGTCGATAGTATCGACTCACTTCTCACCAGCAACCTGATGGTAAATCGATACCATCGACTCTCCTGTCACTAGTATCGACTTTCTTCTGCTCCTTGCGGCTGGCAACCTGTGGTCCGGTCGATGGTATCGACAGAAGCATATACTTGTTTTTCCTGAAATTTCAACAAGAAACCACGTAAGCCTACACAAAACGTATTCTTTTGATAATTTATACTCAAAATACTGAAATAAGGGAGATTTGACATAGAGAAGTATCATAGACCAAATTAGATGAATTATGCAACATTAACCACAGAAATGACTAATAAATGCATAAAACACATATAAAACAAGTATATAAATGCGACTCAAAATCATCGCATCAGTTCACCCAGTGAACGGTCGATTGGTGGTCCAGGTTGTGTAGAACTCAGTCAATGCAGTTCTCAATCAATCTGACACTCTAATCAGTTTATTCAACACTTGAACCGGATGATTCTGAGTCAAGTCTATTGATTTAATGTTTTTTTGAGTACCTAAATACTTTAGTAATCAATGTAAACATCATTCATGGATAAACTTCTCTTTCAGGTTAATCCTATGTGTGTGACCCTATAGGTTCCATTTCACGTTGGAAGTGAATGTCCATAACTAACTTATGACATCACAAGCAAAGAGTGGTGCCTAGTCACACATTAGTACTACCTAAATGAAAAGGAAAGTAGGAGAACAACTTTCAACCTAAAATCTGTTATTGGTGTTACAGTGAATGTGTAGTTCCTTTGTTACTGATATCCGGATTGAACTCGAGGCATGAACTTGTCATCCCCTACATATGCTCAATCCATGTTTCTTAATTCAGAGTAGATTGCCTAAGATATATGTAATCTCAATATCATATATTGACTTACATGTGCATGGCCATGCATTTCTCAGTCTCACTCCTCAAGTGGCCAGGATATCACACTCCCTTAGGAGGGACAAATTCCATATCTATCACTCACAATCAATTCCCCATGTGTCAAAGTCACCCAATCATCACTGTTATAATAACCCATGTTGCAGGACTGTGTTTGATGATGTCAAAATGTACCCAACAACATGTGATGAGTGCAGTGATTTTAGGTCTAAGAACCACAATCACCACCAATACAATAACAGATGATCCTGACTAACCACGTGTGGTTTCCATGCATCACTCTTATGGTGAGACTGTCTGATACACTATTCTCTAACATGTATCTATGTGCTTGGTTTGATATCATATATCATGAATGATGAGATTCTGTCATCAACCAACACACATTCTAGTTTTTTGTGTTATTGATGTCTATGGTTATTTCTACAATAACAACCAATTAGGGAAATAACAAGAATGTATACTCTTAACACATGTATGATCTCATTGTTCAGGTCCTTAACCTGAAGACATACATCATTGAGTAATACAATTATTTAGACATCTAACATGTTATATCATTATCTCAAAACATATTAAACATATAGACAAAAATTGCCTTTATTATTATCAAATCAAATATCACATGCCTCATTGCAATCATCATATGATTGGCTCTCTCGGCATACTATACCAATACATTTGCACTTGCACTTAGAGCTAATCACCCACGAATCATATTCTAAGTCATCTTAGCATGTACATCATGTTTTTGCTGCACAAGCACTTTTATAGCGGGTAAGCAACATTCACTTCATATCGGTATATTGCATGTTTCACATCCCCTCACTATACGACAACTTGTATGAGATGGAAGTGTCATAGTATGCTATCAAAAATTCATTTTCCTATCTAGTAGCTCCATTGTTGTCACAATATTACTACTGAGTCACCAATGGTCGAAACCTCCCATAAGTTCATCCATATGAACTTCTAGATCCATACAATATCCTTTACTGTGTTCGTAACACTAAGGTACTCAACTTCTTATTGTAGAATTAATCAATTGTCTCATGTTGGAATATTTCCAACTAACAATTCTTATTCCAAGCTCAAACACAAATTTGTCATTTTGGAAGCTTGCATTGGTGTAATCTTTACACCCAACTCTTCCTTATTACCATAACTAAATAACTAATCCTTTTAGTACTTCACAAGTGCATAAAGATGTCCTTCATGGTATTCCAGTAAATCTTACTGGAGTTCGATAGATATCCATTTGTCATGTCCAATACATATGAAATAACTAAATTCCATATCTTCTTGTCATGTCCAATACATACAAGATGATGAGTTTGTATATTCTTGTCATGTCCAATATAGACAAGATAATTAGTTCATATTTTCTTGTCATGTCCAATACATACAAGATAACAAGATGAGTTCATACGTGATAGATCCAATTGCAAATGCATATGGCATCTATCCATGTGTTCCTTATTATTCATAAGAATTGGGACACTTGGCTCTTGGGAGACTAACTCCATGGAACATGGACAAGTTTTCTATCATCATGTGAACCCTTTCAATATTTTGCTGATGTATGTTCTTTTTCTTAGGTCAAGAAGCCCTCTTGATCTGTCTCTATAGATATTGATTCCCATCACATAGGATGCTTCTTTTAAAATTTAGAATGCACTTTGTTGCCATGTTTTAATATTTGTAGTATAAGGATGTTATTCCCCATCAATATGTGGAATATACATATGCTCCCACTAAATTCTTGTAATCACACATTACTTCTTTATTTTGATTGAAGCCAAACTCTTTGACTATCTTGTCAAATGAAAGATCCCAGTTATGAGGTTCCCGCTTCAATCTATAGATTGATCTATGCAGCTTCATGGACTTTATTTCCATTAGGCTAGCAGGCATTATCCTAAAGGATTTATCCTTGGTAACTGCTGAAAATATTTCATCATGTTCGATACCTTGACTTGTTAGAAACTCTTTGAAACCACATTACCCTCCATTTTAGTCTTCTTCTGGAAGACCCAAAAGTACCCTATCAGTTTTACCCCTTCAGGTGGATCAACCAAGGTCGTACTTTGTTGATGTACATGGAGTCCATCTTGGATTTCATGGATTCATGCCATATCTCAGTTTCTGGCTCTCATTAGCTTCTAGGTAGACTGTTGACTCATCATATGATCAACTCACCGCCTTATTATCCATAAGATATCATATATCATTTAAGCTCTAGGTGTGTTCTACCATAACCATGAGTTCTGTGTATTACTTGAGGAACTTTGAAATTCCACAACATTTTGTGATTCTCTTTATTCCCATTGTACCTCTTTAAGTTCAATGTTTTTCTTATTTGTCTCGAATATTTAGAGTTCCACTTTTCTCTTCCACTGATTCCTTTAGAACTAGGTTCTCCTTTAGGAATGCATCCATCCAAAACACCTTTGTTATTGGATTTGGATATCAAAGTAGTATTCAACAAAATAACATTTATGTGATTTGTGGACAAAACCTTTTAAGAAACATTTTTACTTATTTAAGCTTTCAATCCTAATCTTTATAAAGACATATCAGGACACTTTCCATTCCATATCTCATATGGTGTCTTTTGAACTAATTGGATGGTAAATTGTTTTAGTGTTAAGCATGTGCCCAAAAGGAAGAGTTTAGCTCGTATTCACACTCTGACTTATAAAGGTGTGATTCCTTCTTTCTGATATACTTCTTATGATACACTATCATTGTGTTTCAAGTGGAGTCTGTCATGATACATTATCATGATCTTCCAAAAGGTTCTCAAACTCTTGGTTCAAAGTATTTCCATATCGATCATAACAAAATCTAATACTAATACCAAGTTTGTTATGTACTTCATTTATGACCTCCTTGAACATTTCAAGAAATTTGTGTTTGTATTTATCAAATACAAACTACCAAATCTACTGAGGTCATTTGTAAATATATTGAAGTACTAGTGATTACCTTTAGCATTTATTTTGAAAGATCTATATACATCAATATGTATAATCCTTGGTATAATAATCATTCTTCCACTACATCTAGTGAAGAACCTTTATCATATTGCACAATGAATGAGATCTATTGGTTTAATAACTAGAATGAGTCTAGATAACTATCATATGGATTTCTAAAAATGTAGTTCTCATTTATGCACTACATATGACTATTCTATAGCCATTCAAGTTTGAGTTATCATGTCATTCATTACATGTGTCACACACTTTTGTCTCTTTAACTATCAAGTATAGTTGATGAGACATAGCCATTTCCATCAAAGATCATTTCATTGAAATGAAACATCAGTTCATTACACTCTTCTACATACAATATGTATGATGATTTCATTGAGTGGTAGATGTATAATAGCAATTCACTAATTCTATTATATTCCCATGAATGTCATATTGTAACTATAATGGTAGAAACTCTTGCTCCACACAATTTCTAGCTTAGTTCTTCTTAGGTCCTGAAGTAGAGATCTTGTATCTCTTTCATCTTCTTGAGATCCTCTATAAAGAGGTTATTTCCCTTTCCATCTTACTCCTCTCCATATCTTGAGTGATGAAGACTTGGACCTAAGCTTGGTTTCAGAACACTTCTTGACCTTGCCTTAGTCTAGGGACTTCACTCTGCTGATCATTATCTTAGATTTTGTCCTTTCTTCATTCATGCTTTGGCATCAATATGCCAAGCACTTCAGACAATAGTTTGGCCAAGTTTCTCAACATTTGATAAACTGGCTATATGATTCACACAACGATTTGTAGAATCATATGTTTGGTCAACTCTTGACCTATAAGAAATCACAGTTGATCTATATGCACAATCATATTGAGCATATGAGATTATACTTGATCTTCATCTGTCTGATTATACTCAAATATCGCTTTGAAGACATTATACCTTTCACGCTTTACATGATTCTTAAGATGTATAGTCATCTCAAGAATGCCCATGGTTCAAGATATTTATGCAACTCATAGTTCATATAGCTCAACATAAGGTTATTTATGACTTAGGAATAATTGGAATACTTCAAGTAAGCATCCAATTTTAGCCTTAGGTGCATTTGGAGTGGTTCTACTGGCTCTGGTCTTTCAAGGACTTTAGAGTTTACACTCACTATTGAGAACACCTCTCAAAGGTCCCAAACTAGATTTAAAGTTTATCCCATTTATGAACTGATTGCAACTATAATGTATTTGTGTTTGTCATTTGGATTCTACAATAGAATTTTACAACATTTCAAAACATTTTTTATTTGTTTGATTTGATAAAGTTGATGATATTAATTAAGTCTTTAATTAATTATGCTCCCACTATTTTTATCAAATTGATAGCCCTCACTCAATTTGGAAGATTACAGCGTATAACCTTCTAGTAAGCCAAGATCCAAAACAATTGAGTTATTACCCGGCCAACGCCAACGTCTATAATCAATTATTAAGGTAGTTAACATTTACCAATTACATCATATGCAATTCTTGGATAGATGATATGCACAACTCCTTTCCATAGTCATCTGCATGCCTCTAAGTGCTTAATCTCGTTAAGACCACTTAGTTAAGCCTGACCCAAAAGCCAACATGATAGGAGTGCACCCCGCTTGGTGGGCCCACACAACTACCATCACACTTCCACGAGATAGATAGCACACCACCCTTGGGATGCCCACGCTTGTCGATCAAGCTTTACATGTGTGTTGCTTATGGAAATAATTGAAGACTTAATATTATATTGATGGGTTTGGTATTTATATACATATATACATATCCAATCACCACATACATAGTACGTATCATATACTTCTATATCCCACAAGAAATCATGTGAAGCAATGATTATGGCCATCCTATTTGTATTTCCTTAAGCCACAAGGAATTATAGTCATCTAGGTCTACATCACATGCAAAAACCTATTTTTGATAAAGATCTATGCTTGGGACGTTCTGGATTATCAGCTCATCCTATGATTGATCGACTCACCTCCTAGTCGGTCGGTTGGTTGTCACCAACCGATTGTATGGTTCCTCTAGACGATCGATTCACTGGGTCATCGTGCTCCTCGTTAGGCCACCAGATGCTCATCCTGCACCATCAACCGGTCGTCTCAGTCCCTTAACCACTCGTTTGGGTTCCCATCGGTCTTGGACATAATAGGAAATTAAACTATCCTACTATTACATATTTATTTGGGAAACCCCGAGTTACATTTGGGGGGGCAAAGGTAGAAGAAAAGGCTTGAATTATCTCGAGTTACATCTGGAATAGAATAAAGGACTCGGTACGTAGACTGAGATGCAAACAACCACAAAAAATCAAGCACATACATAGAGGTTTATAGTCTATAACCATGCTACACATCCACCATCAAAACCATTTTAGGGCGACGCGTATCGATTGCATATATATACCATATTATATATGTATATAGGGATTTGTGGTGTTTAATCGGATATGCACATTAGCCAGTTAAAGTATTCACATCGTATGCAATAAATAAATGGCGATAAACTAAAATCCGATCATATCAATTAATCCTAATAAATAGTATGTTGACGTGGCTCTAATACCACTATTGGGTTTTTTGGGATAGAATAGGCAGCGGAAATAAAAATTTTATCAAACCACAAACCCATAACTAGAAGATCACATCAACAACTATGCAATAGAAAACATGGTTTAGGGAGATACACCTGGTCCTAAGGCTTGATCAGTGATAATACCTCATAACTAGTATGGCCTTCAACCACCTAATATTTGACAATGTCTAGGCAACTCCTAGTCTTGACCCTAACTACGGTTGACAGTCGTCCTCCTGAGCAGCAAAAATCTCTCACCTCTATAGATAGTCCACACTAGAACATCAAGAACTCTAGTCATCATGAAGGACAAACTAGAAGGAGTCATCCCCTTCTATCGACGTACTAGTCATCGGCACACTCTCCCACCACCAGTCACTTTTTTGCAGTTGTCATTCCCTCATTGTTCCTCCCTAGACGGGTAGAACTTTCTTGGGCTCTCTCAATTACCAAAACTAGAGATGACAAAAACTTTGTAGAGCAACTAATGTTCTGAGTTGTCTGTTCTGAGAAGCCCCATGCACCCCTCTATTTATAGTGGAGGGAAGGGTCAGGGTTCCCAATTTGTGCGGGAGTAGATGGGTCCAAAAATTTTATGAACAATTTGCACTCCGGTAGGTGAACCGGTCATTTCATAGCTGAATCGGTCATTTGGCAAGGTGAGTCGATCAGTTCATAACTGAATCGGTTGTTTAAGCAGGTGAGCTGATTGGTTCAGCCAGTGAATCGGTCGTTTCACTTCCCAGACTTGCCTTCAATTGACTTATCTTTATTTGTTTCTAATTAATGCAAAGATTAATTTTTGTCTCAATCGAATTGAACAAGTGAAACAAGATCTTTTCTCGTGAACTGGGAAACCCAACACATGCTCGTTTGGTCCATTTGAACCGATCGGTTCACTACAGTGAACTGGTCATCTCACTGACCATGGGCCGATCGATTCACCTAGTGAACAGTCGGTTGGTGGTCTAGGTTGTGCAGAACTTAGTCAATGTAGTTCTTTATTAATCTAACATTCTAATCAGTTGGTTCAACACTTGAACTTGATGAATCTAAGACAAGTCTATTGATTGAATGTTTAATTGAGTACCTAAACACTTTAGTAATCAATCTAAACATCATTCATGGATAAGCTCCTCTAAACATCATTTCAAGTTGGCAATGAATGTCCATAACTAACTTATGACATTACAAGCAAAGAGTGGTGCCTAGTCGCACATCAGTGCTACCCAAGTGAAAAGGAAAGTTGGATAATAACTTTCAACCTACGATCTATTATTGATGTTACAGTGAATGTATAGTTCCTTTGTCGTTGATATCTGGATTGAACTCAAGGCATGGACTTGCCATCCTCCACAAATGTTCAATCCATATTTCTTGATTCATAGTAGACTGTTTGAGATATATGTAAGCTCAATATCATATATTGACTTACATGTATATGGCCATGCATTTCTCTGTCTCACTCCTCAAGTGGACATGATATCACACTCCCTTAAGAGGGACAAACTCCATATCTATCACTCACAATCAAGTCCCCATGTGTCAAAGTCACCCAATCATCACCTTTACAACAACCCATGTTTCAGGACTGCGTTTGATGATGTCAAATTGTACCCAACCACATGTGATGAGTGCATTGATTTTAGGTCTAAGAACCACTGTCACCACCAATACAATAAGAGATGATCATGACTAACCAAGTTTGGTTTCCATGCATCACTCTTATGGTGGGTCTGTCTAATACACCATTCTCTAACATGTATCTATGTGCTTGGTTTGATATCATATATCATAACTAATGAGATTTGGTCATCAACCAACACACACTCTAGCCTTTTGTGTTATTGATATCTATGGTTATTTCCACAACAACAACCGACTAGGGACATAACAAGAATGTACACTCTTAACATCCGTGTGATCTCATTGTTCAAGTCCTTAACCTGAAGACATACGTCATTGAGTAATATGATTCTTTAGACATCTAACATGTTATATCATTATCTCAAAATAGATTAAACATATAGAGGGAAATTGCCTTTATTATTATCAAATCAAATATCACATGCCTCATTGCAATCATATTATGATGGGCTCTCTAGGCATACTATACCAATAATAATTGTTAATTCTTCATAATATGATGACCTAATTGAAAATTGTTTAATATATATAAATTGTTTCCTTCATATTAATGCTTGGTTAAGCCTTAAAAGTAGTTGGTTGAGAGATGACTCTCATTTGACCTCAACTGCAAACTATTTGTCATGACTTTGTATTTCATGAATGTTTGTTGATTAATGAGCACTTTTACCATGAATTAGGGCTTAATTTGCATTTTTTAAATTATCTTAGAGAATGTTAATTTTTACATTTAGATCTTTTTTTAATTTTCTGATGCTTATTTTATTAAGATTGCTTAAATATTGTAGATAATGTGGGTGCTTTTGTCCAAGTGAGATAAACAATTTGTTGCATGTGAATATACTATTTTATTTCTAGTTGTTAATGTACCATTATAATAACTTTCTAAAGAAATGAGATGAAGTAATGGTTATTGTTGTATCTTAAAGTATCTGACAAAGCCTTAATCTCAGAACTCTCTATTTTGTCCAGTTAGTCAAAAAAAGATTTGGGTCTTATCTATTCACATTTGACTAATTGTTGCTTGCTTTATTTTAATTGCAGCATGCCTTTTGTGAAGCATTTGTGCTCACTGTTAGAGTCTATGATATGTGGTTGTCCTAAATTTTCTACACGCCATGGAGGGGCCAGGGAGGCTGGCAAGAACTTGGTTTAGGAGGGTTTCTTAGCTGCCTTGAAAATGGGGTACAAAGATTGACCTACCTTATTCATTAGGATTTAGGTTGAGGTCAAATGTTGTAAAAAACAATGGTAGATGTCATTGTGATGAAGTTGGAGTAAAGCCACATTGTGCACCGGCTGGAATATGCTCCTTATCTAGCTACACTATGAAGTTGGGTCCATGCTTTGTTGAAAATAGATTCAATACTCACTACTATAGAAATGGCCTTTGGCGTCAGTTATTTAAGGCCTAAGGAGTCATTTTCCAAGCGAAACCCAAGTGGGCACCGCTAAAAGTCAACACCTTCAGCGTCGATCCCCCAACCGACGACATAAACCTTCCCGCTACCAAAAATGCACCAGCAAGGGGACTAGGTTCTTAAAGAAAACTGACACTATAACCTGATTAAAGACATCGGTTATTAATTAACAACTGCCGCCATAACCCTTCCCGCCACCAAAAACGCACCAGTAAGGGGACTATAGGCATCGGTTCTTAAAGAAAACCGAGACTATAACCTGATTAAAGATGTCAATTATTAATTAACAACTGACGCCATACCTCTTCCCACCACCAAAAAAAGGTGCCAGCAAGGGCACCATCAGTGTCAATTTTATATATATAATCGACACTATAACTATTTGTTGTCAGTTTTATATAAATAACTGACGCCTACGTTCTGATTTTTTTATCAGTTTGTAGGCTTGCTGTATGGCTGGTCAGTAGGATGCAGAATCTGTAGTTCAGTTCTGAACTGCAGGTTTACAACATCTATTGATATCAACCAACAACATGCCACAAACCTGCAAAATTAACAAGATGGACAATATTATATATTTATCATGTGATTCACACACATGTATAAGCACATTTAATTCATATTATTTTTCATCACACACATGTATAAACCAGTAGTTCCATTTCAAATTTCATCCATTTTCACACACATTTAGCAACATGCAGTTCCATTCATTTCATCTTTTTTCACATTCAGACACATGTAGAAACATTCATGTATTGATCATCTTCACATTCACGCATATGACAATTCAGAAAAATTCATTAACATTCACGCAAAAATAATTATGAGAACAAAGTTTAGAAATATCATTCTTTATTCATCATCGTCATTATCTCCATGAGTATCCCAATTATATTTAAAAATTCCCACTACTTGTAGGGCTTTTGCCCATTGTTCTCTTACATCATTTAACGCATCCATCATATAGGGAGTATGTACATCTAATAAGTTTTCACCTGTAGTGAAGTCATTTTTTAAACACCTGCAAAGAGAATGATGTATATATATAATTAATAATATATAATAAGATCGATATATTTCATATTATCTAATGAGACTGCATATAATACCTGATGTATGGTATCGATTTCCATTGCGGCATGTTTGATAATTATGCTCATAAATTGCATCACATAGTATCCACATGCCCAGTCGTTGTCTTATGTAGAACACTATAAATTTAAACATATAAATATTCAAAAATACAAATAAGCACAGTTCACATAAATAATATATACATTGGAGTCAGGAAATTACTTTCACATTCTCCCAAATTAGTGGTTGGTTCTTTTTCTTGGGGACCTTTCCTCTAGATTTTTTGAACTCTTATAAATCCCGACATGTTAATGTAACACATTAAATTGCATAATTAAATAGTAATGTAATAACAGATGTTAACGAATATAAAAATATGAAATATTTCTCATGGGAATAATGGCTTTTTCATCGGGTGTCCATATATATTCAATTCCTTCCCCGCAGGATCTAGATAATAGATAGTGAACATCTCGGGGACAATAACTAGTAACTCCCAATGCTTACTACTAGAGGTAAGAAAGTTAATAATTCAAAATTCACAATAAAAATGTAATTTTCTTAAGTCCAAATTATAAGCAAAGTAAACTTACCTGACATTGAATGGAGCTATTATCATCATCTTCTTGTTTCTACCAAAATATTTAAAAACATCATAACAGTATGAAGTAACTGACCTAGGGTGTTTATCTACAAGACTAATCAAAGATGGAACTAAAAATCCTACATGGTGAAATGAAAATCTGTACATATTGTGTGTAAGTGGCTGCAAAACATGTATTATGTATGCATTAATATATAAGAAACCAGATCACCGTATATAAAACAAGGTATATGGATGTATAAACAAGATCTCACCATATCCATAGCTCTATCATAGATGTATTCAGCCAAGCATAATGAAACAACTCCAAAATATCTTGTCCAAATAGCTTGTTATTGTATGATTGACCTGCAGCTTCCTCTGGAATAGTAACATTTATAGGGCAATTTGGATCATGTTCGCCTATCCAATCTACCATACCCCTACAATTAGGACCTAATGAGGCATGTAGGTCCCTTGGAAGCCAACTTGGTACTTCAGGAGGTGGAGGTGAAGGCCGAGATGTAGCAAGTGTCTTCCTTTTGACCTGTATATATAATTTCATATCAATTGACTCGTATATACGTACACACTAAAAAATTAATGTAATGTAAATTTACCATACAATATTAGTATAGACGACATCCTCTTTGGGCCACAATATCACTCCGCCTTCTGCCTCACCAAGCATTTCAGAATCTGGGTGGGCATATGGAAATGTAAGATCCCTCCATTTGGGGAGTACATGTATTGGGCTCACACAAACCACACCATCTGGTACTAGAGTCCCATGAAACATTTCCCCTAGAAGGGGTGGGTAATCCGACACCTCTGCAACGACATATTCTTGACTTTTTAGATGGCATGGCTTCAACCCCTACAAATTTACATAAAGAATGTTATATATATATATATATATATATATATATATATATATATACACATAAACATATCATCTTGAAAAGACTAGATACTATGTCATAAAAATACTTACAACGGATGTGCTGGGTGGTGGGTCTACAAGATTACTCCCAACCTCTGTAGTAGAAGAAGAGTGGCCTACCACAGGTACTGTCAGAGTGGTAGTCTGAGATGCCTACCACTTGCTAATTGCTTCATGGAGTCTCTTATCAAGTACTTCCTCGACTCTCCTATCAATTAACTCATCTACCTATACATGGATAAAAGAAACTCTAGCTTCTGATTATTGAATTCCCTTTTGCAATAACATTCTAAAAAAAGAATAGGTTACCTCAGCTTGTGAAAGTCTCGCTTTTGGGACAGGTTTGTGTTGGGATGGCCTAAAGAATTCTTTGATGCCCACACCAGTTCCTGCACCCCTAACACATCCAGGATGCTCTAGGTTACCCAGAGACATTGTCAATTCATCCCTTGTGCCCTCAGGGATGAACTTGCCTTCCTTCCTCTGTTTGTGCAGCTCCCGCTAATCTCCATCAATAAAAATTGGTAAATAAACATAATAATAATCAATATCGATCGATTGCTCTAAGAGTTGAATTTTACCATTTTTGTAGCCGCCTCAGCAGTTGCGGGCTTCATTATATCTCCCTTCTTGTTTTGCCTCCCATCTATCTACATAGCATGGCGAGGCAGAGGTGCGGGACCAATAGTAGAGGACTCTGCAGTCTCCTAAGTAATAGTAGACTGAGCAATAGACTCAGTCTGTAATCATTGGCGAAAGCCTGCATAGCCTCTTAGACCCATTGTGTGGTCATGCACATTCAGTGCATGCCTTGCTCTTTGAGCATCGATGATAGCCTTGTTAGTAAACACATTGATTTGGTTAGTAACATTAAAGGTTAATCTTGAATAGGTGAATACATAAGAATGTATATTAATTAAATTGGGAGTGGCACTTAATACCTTGAATTCATCTATTTTTCATTGGGTAACAACTTCCTCCCAGTCTTTGGGGTCCAGGTAGTTCCACTGCTCACAGGTTGCCTTCTTCCTAAATTTATTTTTTAAAGAGAATACAAACAAAAATTATTAGTGTAGAATTAGTCAAAAAGTGATCAATGTCTAGAATTGGAAATCAATCAAGAACCTCTTCTCAACATCGTGTATGTAATCTCGGGTGAGATTTGTCCTATAGTTCCTTAGGACCCTCCCACAGTGTTGCATCACGCATTTACGACGCAACTTTTCATCCAGAGATCAAATATACTCTACAAAATAGAATTGCTATTAACTAGTATCCTAAAAATTAGTAATCTACAAAAATAAAATTGCAAATATTAATAACTCACGCATAGTTCCTTCCATACTAAGTCTTTCTTCCCCTTAGGAACTTTATGCCAGGATTCTACATTAGGACTACAATGGCTGCGAGTAAGAACCCCAAGATATGAAATAAATGAGTTGTGGTTCACTCCAACTGGATTTCCTACATGATCAAAATCCACATCCAGTTTGGGTCCATTGCCCCTTTGTTGTTGTAACTTTCTCATCATTGTGATGCCCCTCACTTTCTCAATTTTTTATGCTTCTCATCAAGTGCCCCAATTTCTTTAGGGGGTACATCACCAACCTAAAATTTGACAAAAAAACACACTTACAAGATATAACTATAAATGTGAGGTGGGATCTATTTTTAAAACTTACATTGTGAGGTGGTGCATTGACGTCCTCACCCTCACGGTAATCATCAGCATGGTCATCATATGAATGCTCAGCCATCTGAAAGTTCACATTCAAATTGTAAATTAAGTTCACATTGTAAAGTAATTCACATTGTAAGGTTCACATTCACATTGTAAAGTAATTCACATTGTAAAGTTCACATTCACATTGTAAAGTTCACATTCAAAAACATAAAACATATAAAAAATATAAACATGCATGCCTCTAATATTGTGATCTTTTATCAATTAACAATCCCGATCTCTGTGCACATACAAGTCATCATTAGCTTCAATATTTGGTGGTGTTGGCAACCCAACTGAGAATGGGCTGGAATCATCATACTTATCATAGTTGTAACAACCCTGACCTGGGTTATGAGGTAACCCTATTTTTTTTGGATAATAAATTTTCTTAGGACTTTAATATAATCCTATAAGGTGTTTTGTTATCATGTGACATACTTATGTTTCAAGTTTGGTCCTGATTGAATGTTGTTTGAGCAATGTTCCTTTGTTTTGGAGCAAAGTGCAATTTACCCAAGATGAGGGGCTATATTGAAAAATGTCACATGTTGAACATGACTTAAGTGTTTTAGCATCATAAGAGAGAGAATGATGCTAAGTGGTGGCTTGTGGAAAGCCTAAATTCCAAGTTTGAACATGTTTGAATAATGTTAGTACCTTGTGCACCAAATTTGGTACAAACGGTAATTTACCCAAAATGTGGGGTTGATATGCAAATTACCACCTCTATAGTGTCCCTAATATATCCTAGTATCATCTAGAGGAGATATAAAGAAGGAGACACCATGTTTGAATCATTTATGAATGATGGTAATCTTGGTGATGAAATGACCAAGAAAGGGGGTTGAATATGAAAGCTTAACTTGAGTTGTATCAAGTTGAAAAGCTTATATATGAGTGCCTATAGGCCAAGGAGCCCAAGGAGGTGTCTCATATCGTTTGTTGGACTCTTTTCAAAGTCCATGTCATGCAAAGAACCTCAAGGAGGTGAGGTGTGTCGGGTTACAACTTCCTTAGCAAAGTTGTGATGAGTTGTGAATAAAGTGGTGATTTTGTTGATATATCTTATTCAAAGAGATAAGTAATGGATGAATACTTATCCCTAGATCACTCTCAACTGTTTTTCATGTCAAGATGCATGCATGTACATGTGTCACCCATGCATGGACACGTGGCACCTACTAGTTCAAAATGATGACACCTCATTTTCACCTTCCTTCACGAGCAACAAGTATATATACCCGTAGTTTCACCCCTTGGTGCAATGTTGCGACCCTTACCACCCTCCTACTTTAAGGTATCGTTCATATAGCTCCTATATCGTCAAGGGATGTTGTGGTATCATGCATGGGCCCTTGGATATCTCCCATGACAAGATCATATTACCCAAGTAGGTGATATCGACCATATAGGGTGATATCACCCATAGTGAAGTGTTTTGATCATAAGTGAGTGGAATATCGTGAAAATTAGTGTCATATCGTGCATGGGTGGTGGAATATCGTGCAAGAGTAGTATGGTATCGTGCAAGGGTGCTAAGGAGCAAGAAGGTGCTCATACTTAACCCTAAGGTGAGGCAATGATCATCTTCAACCTTGGATTGAAGCATGATTTTAGGGTTATGATCTTCCTTTCTTTTCTTCTTCACCAATTGCTTATCCATGGTGATTATTTGCATATATAGGAGTTTTGAAGTCCATCTTCAACCTTATGAACGTGAAGGTTTGGAGCTTGGAGCTTTAAAGTGGTTCTTATGGCGGGTCATATAACTTGAACTCAACCGTGTTATTATTCATCACCTAAATTGCTATACTTAATGAATTACTTTTAATTCCGAAATTTCCTGAAATAGTTGATGATATTATGAGTTCTAGTAGTTTCTTAGACCTGTTACCATGAACTATAACAGTTAGAACTAAGGTCTAGATCTTGAAGATGATGGTATCACTTTATAAAAGTGATATCGGGTGCAAGCACATAAGCAAGCACCTCTAACCCGATATGACGATGTACCTACTTCACTAAAATGATACAGATATGATTGTATACCTTCTTGCACTATATGGGGGTGTATTATACACCTCTTGCACGATAGTAAGTCTATTATAGACTCCATGCACGATACAAGGTCAATTGCATACTTGTAAGTTGACAAGAAACCCTAATTTGGGTAACCCGATATAAGTGAAGAGTAACAAGTGCTAATTCATGGTATGATCATATAATACATCATTGGTACTTAGTATCATAAGGCCTACATGACCTTGCATGACATGGTTGCACGACACATGACCTTGCATGATAGGGTTGCACGATACACAACCCTAGACGATATGGTAGCCCGATACACAACCCTAGTTGATGTCTAGCCCAACATGGTGATGGCTTAATACCTCATGCACGACATGGGTAACACATAAAAACACCTCTAGCCCGATATGAATGGTGTGTATATACTTCTAGCCTGATATGGCGAGTGCTCATATACTTACAACCCGATATGGTGAACATATGCACACTTCTAACCTGAGATACCTTGTAAAGGTGAGGGCAAGACACTCTTAGGAGTGATGAGTATAACACCAAGTAATAGTGTGGCTAATACCTTAATAGGTGAAACACCTAAAGTGGTTGATAATGGACAACCTTATATTAACAATACCTTGACCCGAGATGAGTCCATATCATTGATGATAGCTGGGTAATTCAAGTGTGTGACTTATGGACAATACTTTACAAGATTAATATGATGGGATAGTGGATAAAGTATTAGGATGGGAAATACCCTAATACAAGATAAGTTGATGAACTTAAGTAAGTTAAAAGTGATGAGGGAAGTGATACACCAAGGCATGGTAAATATCACATCCAACACTTTAAGGTTGTTACACCTTGATGCACCTTAAATCTAATATACTTGGATGAGTAACACATGATGTGTGTTATGTCAATTGTTACATTGAGATGTAATGCACTTTGATAAGTGTAGGCTAACATACCTTGAGAAAGGGTTAAGCCAAGATAATAAAGTATGATGTAATCAATATCCTAGAGAGGATGAGAGAGAAACTCATACTTTGTTTTGACCATCATTTAATGATAAAAGATGAGAATAAATAAGTATAATTGAATACTTATGATATTAGTATATGCTCCTAGATGTGTGGAGCAATTAATTAGGGTTTGGATTGGTAATATGAACTTGAAACCCTATTCATCTATAAAGGGAAACCCTAACCCTAATAGTTGTTGCCTAGTGAGAGGTGACAAGATGTTTAATGGGCCTTGTGAGCCATGAGAATAGTTGTTTCCTAGTGAGAGGTGACAAGATTTTTAATGGGCCTTGTGAGCCATGTGAATAGTTGTTGCCTAGTGAGAGGTGACAAGATGTTTAATGGGCCTTGTGAGCCATGAGAATAGTTGTTGCCTAGTGAGAGGTAACAAGGTGTTTATAAAAGTCTCATGTAAGAAATGATAATGTTCAAATAAACTAGGAAATGGAAACTTAGTAACATAATAATAGTAATAATAAATGGATGCAATAATAATAATAATGAAATCTTAATCATATATGTTTTATGCTTATAGACAAATAAGGGCTATAGTGTTTTGAATATGCTTAAAAGAGATAAGAGGAATACTTGTATTGTATAAAGGATGTGAATAAGTATGATGACTTGGCCAAGGTATAATGTCTGGCTGTGTAATCAGGATTGGTAGAGTCCAATGCCTGGCGGTGTAATCAGTATTGGTTAAAGTCCAATACATGGCAGAGGCATGAAGCCTGTAATCAGGATTGGTTAAAGTCCAATTCCTGGCTGTGTAATCAAGATTGGTAGAGTTCAATGCCCGGTAGTGTAATCAAGATTGGTTAAAGTCCAATACCTGGAAGAGGCATGAAGCATGTAATCAGGATTGGTTAAAGTCCAATGCCTGGCTGTGTAATCAGGATTAGTAGAGTCCAATGCCTGGAAGTGTAATCAAGATTGGTTAAAGGCCAATACCTGGTAGAGGCATGAAGCCTGTAATTAGGATTGGTTAAAGTCCAATGCCTGGCTGTGTAATCAAGATTGGTAGAGTCCAATGCCTAGCAGTGTAATCAAGATTGGTTACAGTCCAATACCTGGAAGAGGCATGAAGCCTGTAATCAGGATTGGTTAAAGTCCAATGCTTGGCTGTGTAATCTGGATTGGTAGAGTCTAATGCCTGGCAGTGTAATCAATATTGGTTAAAGTCCAATACCTGGTAGAGGCATGAAGCCTGTAATCAGGATTGGTTAAAGTCCAATGCCTGTCTGTGTAATCAGGATTGGTAGAGTCCAATGCCTGGCGGTGTAATCAGGATTGGTTAAAGTCCAATACCTGGCAGAGGCATGAATCCTGTAATCAGGATTGGTTAAAGTCCAATGTCTGGTTGTGTAATCAGGATTGGTAGAGTCCAATGCCTGGCGGTGTAATTAGGATTGGTTAAAGTCCAATGCCTGGTAGAGGCATGAAGCCTGTAATCAGGATTGGTTAGAGTCCAATGCCTAGCTGTGTAATTAGGATTGGTTAGAGTCCAATGCATGGCTGCGTAATCAGGATTGGTAGAGTCCAATGCATGGCGGTGTAATCAGGATTGGTTAAAGTCCAATACCTGGCAGTGGCATGAAGCCTGTAATCAGGATTGGTTAGAATCCAATGCCTGGCTGTGTAATAAGGATTGGCATAGTCCAATGCCTAGATAGAATATGATGATGTATACTCTTATGTCTGGTATAATTCAATATCTGTTTAGCAGATTGGCTAAGGCCAACAGATGGAAACAAGAATGAATCATGGGTGACATATCAAGATAATAAGGAAAAGCTTGAGATGTTGAAATAATATGATAGATTAATGATATACATGTTCTTCCTATTCCTTATAAAGAATAGATGATTTACTGTTCTACCATAGACAGTTGCAATACTTTAAAAGATGAGAATGATCTAAACTGCTTATCCTCTGCTCAGTTTTATATTATTAAACTGCAATAATAATGTTTTTGGCAGAGGGTTATATCTCTCGCTGGGGCAATTTTCAATTGTCTCACCCCCGTGGGATTCAACATTTTTTAGGTAGGAGGGCACGGAGGAGTTTGAGAACATCTTGCAGAGGAAAAACATTAGCAGCATCAAGGATAGTAGTGACAACTCAGGTTGAGTGTACTGGCTGTCGTGTCTTGTAAATAGAAGTCATATGTGTCGTCTCTGTACTCTCAGGTCCTCGGAGTTAGTAGTTTGAACTTTAATGAATAAATATGAGATTTTGGCTTAATGCCTCGAGGTTTTATGCTGCCTGTGTATAGTTTTAACAGAGCAGTTGATGTTTGTAACCCTTGAGAAGGGATGGTACAATATATGTACTTATGAACCAAGATATAAATAAAATATATTGGTTCTTGTTCAAAGAGTTTTCCCTATGTGGATCTCTTTGTAAATGGTTTTAAAATTTAGTGATTTTCAGTAATCCTCTGCTAATGAACGCTTCTGTTTAAGTAAATCATGTTTTCTTTGAACGGTTCATCTCAATAGTACTGTTCTTCATCTATAGGATCTTCAATGAACTATCTTTTACCATGAAGAACAACCGACCATTTATCATATGCATGACCATTTATCATATGCAGGACCATTTATCATATGCAGGACCATTTATCATGTGTAAAATATACAAGTGACCTTGTTCTAACTACTCACGACTGATTACTTAAATATATGATCCCAAAATTCCTTTGCCAAAATGCTCCTCAATATTCTTGTCATTAACAGGAGCGTCATTACCACTCAGAAAGTCATTGCAAAAATCCATAACCTCTCTTGCCACATAACCCTCAATAATACTCCCTTCAGGCCGATAACGGTTTTGAACATCACCTTTAAAAATGCTCATGTATCGTTCAAAGGGATACATCCAATGCAAGAAAGCTGGTCCCAACATTTTTACTTCCCTAGTCAAGTAGACAACAAGATGTACCATGATATCAAAGAACAAAGGAGGAAAATACATCTCAAGATGACATAGGGTAACAACCACTTCTCTTTGCTATTTATCAAGAGTATCAGGGTCAATAACTTTGCTACACAGACTGTTGAAAAAGAAACAAAGTCTGGTGATTGCAAACCTTACATGTTTTGACAATATATATAAAATTTCCATAGTAAATATTTGTTGCATTAGAGTGTGATAATCATGAGATTTAAGACCTATCCACTTCATATCTTTCATTGATACCAATCTATGGATGTTGGATGAGTAACCTTGTGGCACCTTAACATTTACCAAGCGTTCACAAAAAGCTTTCTTCTCCTTTCTAGACGACGTGTAACAAGTGGGAGGTAAGTATGTTCTCCGATCACTACTAACTACTTCTGTTAATTCTGTCATTATTCCCATTTCATGTAGGTCCATTCTGGATTTTATCCCATCTTTAGTCTTACCTGCTATATTCAATAGAGTACCTATGATGCTATCACAAACATTTTTCTCAACGTGCATGACATCGATACAATGCCTAACTGCCAAAGAACTCCAATAAGGAAGATCCCAAAATATTGACTTCTTCTTGAATAAAGATTTGTCACTCTGTGTGGCCATCATAAAGTGTGATCTCTTACCAAATTCATTGACAATGTCTTTTAATCTTTCATAAACAACCTCCCCTGGTATAGGTTTAGGTGCATTTTGTTCCTCATTTCGTCCATTGAATGCTTTGCGCAACCTACGATATGGATGGAATTTTAGAAGAAACCTTGGATGACCAAGATATAAAGTCTTGCCACTGTGTTTTAGTCATATTGAATCAATGTTCTCTTCACATATAGGACACACTTTAGATCTTTTGACACTATATCCAGACAAATTCCCATATGCTGGAAAGTCATTCACAGTGCAAAACAACATAGCGTGCAAACGAAATGTCTCTCTTCGTGAAGCATCATAGGTCATCACACCTTCACCCCAAAGCTTCTTCAAGTCATCAATCAGAGGTTTAAGACAAAAATCGATATCATTTTCAGGTTGTTTAGGGCCCGATATCAACAATGACAACATAACATACTTATTTTTTATACACAATCAGGGGGAAGATTGTATATAACAAGCATAACTAGACAAGTACTATGTTGGATGCTCAATGTTCCATACAGATTCATCCCATCTGTACAAAGCCCAAGAAAATTTGTACCACCTGTCCCATTCTTGAACACCTAATCTCACTAGTAAGTGTATAATGTGTATTGGGTTTTCAAGAAAATTTCGGCAGCATTTCCTCACTGTTTTCCAAGTACATATGTACTTAGAGAACAAACGGGGAAATGCTATCAAAATTTTCTTAAAAACCCAATACACATTATATACTTACATCCTAAGTGAGATTAGGTGTTCAAGAACAGTCCCAAACTGGGGACTATCCAAGATTTACTCCTAATGAGTAAATCTTGGACGGGTTTCTAGGCCAACAAATACATGTGTTGTCATTCTTATATATAATAAATGTGTACCACCTATCCCATTCTTGAACACCTAATCTTACTAGTAAGTGTATAATTTATATTGGGTTTTCAAGAAAATTTTGGCAGTATTTCCCCACTGTTCTCCAAGTACATATGTACTTAGAGAACAAACGGGGAAATGCTACCGAAATTTTCTTGAAAACCCAATACGCATTATACACTTACATCCTAAGTGAGATTAGGTGTTCAAGAACAGTACCAAACTAGGGACTATCCAAGATTTACTCCTAATGAGTAAATCTTGGACGGGTTTCTAGGCCAAGAAATACATGTGTTGTCATTCTTATATATAATAAATGTGTACCACCTATCCCATTCTTGAACACCTAATCTCACTAGTAAGTGTATAATGTGTATTGGGTTTTCAAGAAAATTTTGACAACATTTCTCCATTGTTCTCCAAGTACATATGTACTTAAAAAAAACACTTGCTTACTTTCAAAAGGGAGCCGCGAAGACAGGTAGCGGCTAGGGCTCTGGCGATCTCTTAGGGCTTCGACGGCGACCGCCTTCTACTCGGGGGGGGGGGGAGGTAGCCGACCGTCGGTGGGCTGTTCCCTTCCCCCCTGGGCATCTTATCCCACTCGCCTACTGTGGTCGCTACCTGCCTGGGGTCTCGCCTCCCACTCCGCCGGTCAGAACCGTCTCCGCCCGCGGCTCCTGGTGGTACTGGTGGTGGGACGGTGTTCCGCTGGCGTTGTCTCTGGCCTGCGATCTTGGTCCAGGAGGGAGTTGTTTCGAGGGGCCTGGTCCCAGTGTAGTGACCACTCTTGGTGGATGAGCACCTCCCCTCTTTTTCTTCTTTTTGCAGATCTCAATAGGTGTGCTCCTTGGCTAGTCGGTGAGATCGGGCACCCCTTTGCGGTGATAGGAGAAGGTTTCAAGCAGGGGACAATGTCTTGGTCCGGGTGCTCCTGATTCCCACCTGCGCTCATCCTCAAGCAGCTGCTTGAGTTTCGTGGTGTTGGCTGTGGTGGTCGGGAGCGGTGGTGGGGTTCCCTGTGCCATCTACCCCCCACTCCCTCACCCGTCCAGACCTCCTTCTCTCTGGTCGTCTTCTCTATGGGTTTTGGCCTCCTTCTCGGCTTATACCTTCTTCCTAGTTTTTGTTGTGTTGTTTACTGCAGCCCTTGCTGCTTTGTTACTCGCCGTTCTTCAGTGGGGGTCTTAGTCCTGTTCTCTCTCCTTTTGTGAGAGCTTGAGTTTCTTGCTGTGGCATGTCCTCATTTTGTCCTAGTTGTTTTCTATACTTGGCTGTATGGCTATGCTGGAAGAGGCTTGTTGTGTTCAGATCTGTGTTTGGTTGCAATCTTATCACCACCGATGCAGGCTCAGGTTGAAGGAATCCCGTTTGAAAAGTTGTTTTAGTCAGCTATATGGTTTAGGGATCAAAGCTTAAGTGTTGTATTTTCAATCCAATATGAGTGTCGATGGTTCCTTTGTGTTGCTTCTAACTATGTATGGTCTGTCCGAGTTCTTGCTCCTACTTGTAGATGCCGTATGGCTTGAGTAATGAAAATGATCTAGTTTGCTCTAAAAAAAGTACATATGTACTTCGAGAACAAATGGGGAAATACTACCAAATTTTTCTTAAAAACCTAATACACATTATACACTTACATACTAAGTGAGATTAGGTGTTCAAGAACAGTCCCAAATTGGGGACTATCCAAGATTTACTCCTAATGAGTAAATCTTGGACGGGTTTCTAGGCCAACATAATATAACACCAGTCCCTTGTTCACAACCCCATTCACAAAACATGTCCTTAATACAACATTATTTAAAAGATATGATGTTCATGTGACATCAACTTAGGGTTACACCAACATAGAGAGAGAAAGTACTCTATCATCATAATAATCACACAAAAGGCTATGTACCATAATCTCTTACTTGCATTAGGGATAGGTTAAGAATTATAATTGATCTTGTCATATATGGTTAGAAACTCTTGATGAATAATTGAAGTTTTTAGATTAATAATATAATTCATGTTGATTTAGTGTTTTGAAACCATGGACATCTTACTATGATCTTAATGCTAGTAATATGATCAAAACCAAGGAGGTCCAAGTTGCTAGCAAGTGCAGCCATGTGGTGATGGTCCCTTTAATTTGAGTTAGCATCACCTCAACTGTGTCCAAAATGATGGAAGAGAAGAAAACAGTGATGTGTAGTGTGAAATAGTTAAGTTGTATACAGTTGGTTGGTGAGAAGGTGATAGATACAAGATCCACATGACGCCCATCATTCATCGAACCATCAGTTTGTATGATTAGATGTTTAAGGGAGAAACAAAGCTAGGTCATGGGGAGGTGCTTAATTAGACATTTCATGTTTTCAAATTAAGCTCCACGATATTTGTTAAGGTGTTTGGCTTGTTGAGCCAGTACCACTCGTCAACACATTAGTACAGGGTTATGTAAGATATAAAAAAAAGTGTGAGGAAAATAGACTCAACATTGTTAATAATGTTGTAAACAGTTGAGTGATAAACATACAATTTATATAGTATAATGCAGAATTAACAGTAGTATTGGTAAACACGCATAAGAACTTCGGTGGGTTGTATCTACACTTGGGTCTCAAGTAAGATGGGTTTAACTTAGCTAATGTGGGTCTGAGCTGTTACTGAGTGTTTGATTTGGTAGGAAAGAGGTTTAGGCATTGTCGTCCCGAAGTATCCACGATTCGATGACCATGTACAAATGGGGCAGCTATCCTTAGGTATAAGAGATTAAGAAGAAGCTTTTCTTAGGTAAGAGTATGATGAAGCTCATTTATAATATAGAGGGGGGCTGACCTTGGGCGGCGGAGGGCATGGAGCAGGCAGAGGAGGATGAGCAGGTCACAGCTGGGATTTTGGGCGGCGGCAAGCAGAGAGAAGGGCGGCGGCGAGCAAGGAGAAAGGCAGCGGCGGTGGTGAGCAAGGAGAAGGAGCGGCGCGGCAGCGGCGAGCAGGGAGCAGTAGGGAGCGGCGGGCGGCGGCGCTCAAGGAGGAGGGAGAAGGGGGCGGAATTGCCAGACCTAAAATTCAATCGTAATGAAATAGAGAAAGGAGAAGAGTCTGCTTCGCGCTGGTGCTATTAAGTTAACAATCGACGTCGGTTATTAAAACCATCCGACGCTTATAACAATAGGCTTCGGTTACCACAAAAAAATCAACCTATGCTCAATGATAGTCATCGGTTTCTACTAGAAAAATCGATGTCTATCTACATATGCTGACAAAAATAAAATGTTCTCGAATTCTGACTATAGTCGTCGGTTGCCATAGAAAACTGATGCCAAAGTGGGGTGAAAATTTTTGTGGGGACAGCGCATGAAAACACATCGGCGTCGGTTATTGCAAGAAAACTGACGATAAAAATGGGCCCAATTTCTATCTCACGAAAAACCTTTAGTCGTCGGTTGTTTTATTAACAACTACCGTCGTATGTTAAATTTTGGAGGTAATTTTTTTCATTGGAAATTTTGGATTTGGCGGTCGATTTTAGGCATCAATTGCTTATTGAGGAACTGATACTAAATAAAAAGTGATACCCATGTCTGGTCACTCCTCACAGATATATGTCCGTTTGTGTATTCAACCGACACTATAGGGTTTAGGCGTCGGTTCATTGTTTATAACCGACGCCTGTAAATGTGACGTTATAAGCCATTTATGTAGTAGTGACTATACAAAATGTAGGGAGTAAGAGATTAAAGAAATAAGAGGTTCACATTAATAGTGTGCACCTTTGAGGTGTGTGGTTTCTCAATTGAAGGAGAAGCTTCCAAAAGAAAATCTAGAATTATCAATGTACAAAATTGTGTGATTTGTGTATATAATTGAAAACACACACGTATGACTCATGTTGTTGAGATATATTTATAGTTTTAATATATGAGGGAATGTCAAGTATGTCTTCAAAAAGATATTAAAAGTAGAATACTTAATGAACAAAAAACTAATTTTATTTTTTCTATAATAGATATTTATGATTGCAATAGATGTATCATTATTAACTGTTGGAATCAAATTAGTAAAATTCTCATAATTAGTTTATATGACAAAATTTTGTGATCACTAATACCATTAACGAATGGAACTTTATGTTGTATTTATTAGTATATGCAATAGAATCATGTGATCATTAATTTTGTCAACGACTAACTATTTACAATTTTTGGTATAACCAATAAAGACAACATGTTTAATTCATCCTTATTATTAATAGCGGTGGAATTAAATTAATCACTGTAAATATTATTTATGTCAAGACAAATAAGGATAACATACACTGACTTCCTTTACTTTTTGTTAATAGTTACAACAAAAAACTTTTCTACAACCACGGTAAATTTTTTTGCCATTATTGTACTATTTTTTTGTAGCGATACTTGATTCAAAATATTTAGAACTATAATTTCTAGAAGTCAAAGTAGTATCTCTTCTATCAATTTTTTTATCTAGTAGCTTCACTTGATTCTTAATTTGATACTTGATTCAGAGTATTTAAAAGTGTGTCAAATGAAAGTTTTAGTGATATCTCTCATGTCGATAGAAAGTACCACATTCTAGTAGTTTCACTTAATCTTAGTATGGTACCTGATTTAGATTATATAAATTATGATGAATTAAATTCTTAGTGATATCTCCCCTACCAATGGGAGTATTTTGATCTAGTAGCTTCACTTGACTCTTAGTGTGTACTTCCTTCAGGATTTTAAAAGCTATATAGAAGCCATAGAGATTCCTTTTATCAACGGATCTAGTTTATCTAGTATCATTACATGGCACATAATATGGTACCATATCTAGAATATTTAAAATTATACAGAATGACAGTCATAGAGATATCTCTATTGTCAATGAAAATATTTTAATCTAGTAGCTTCACTTTACTATTAGTTTGATGCCCGATTAAAGATATCTAAAACTACATAGAATGAAAGTTTTAGTGTTATCTCTTTAGTCAATGGAAATAGATTAGTCTAGTAACTTCACTTAATCTGTAGTGTGTTACCTGATTGGGAATATTTGAATTAAAGAAAATAGAAGTATGAGTAATATCTCTTCCATTAATGGAAATATATTAATTTCATATCCTCATTTGACTCGCTGTGTTGTAATTTAGTAAAAATATTTAAACCACACGTAATTAAAGTCTGGATGATATCTTTTCTATCAATTTAATAATTTTCATCTAGTAGTTTAGGTTGATGATAGACTCAGAATATTTTGAATAATGCAGAATGAATGTCTTTGTCACATCTCTTCTTTCCTTTAAGATATTTAAATATAGTAGGTTAACATGACTCATATTGTGGTAATTTATTCTGAATATCCAAAGTACATATATTCAAAGACTAGTGATAAATCTTTTATCAATGGAGATATTTTAATCTAGTAGATTCACATGGCTCTTAGTATGGTAGTTGATTAGGTATATTTGAAGTTACACATAATGAAATTTTTTCTTATATCTCTTCTATGAAAGGAAATATATTAATCTAGTAGCTTCACTCGACTCCTAGTGTGGTATTTTATTCAGAATAATTTAACACTACACATAATGGAAGTCTTGATAATACATTATATGTCCATGAAAACATTTCAATCTAGTATCTTCACTTGACTCTTAATATTACATTATACAAAAAGTTAAAAAAACTACACATAATAGATGTCTTATAGATATTTGTTCTATCAACGAATATATATTAATTTAGTAGCATCAACACTTGACTCTTATTGTGATATTTGATTTGAACCTTCTAAAACTATACATAATGAAAGTCATAGTGATATTCTTCTTTCAATGAAAATAATGTGAATCGAGTAGCTTCACTTGACTCTTAGTGTGGTATTTGATTTAAGAATATATAAAACAATGCCGAATGAACGTTTTAGTGATATATCTTTTGTTAGTGGAAGTCTTTTAATCTAGTAGTTTCACTTGACTCTTAGTGTGATATTTGATTTAAATTGTTTAAAACTACACAAATGAAGGTGGTATTGGCATCTCATTTGTCAAAGAAAATATCTTAATCTAGTAGTTTCACTTGACTCTTAGTGTGGTATTTCTATAATAAAAATTGATAAACAATCTGACAGTCACAATAGTCAAATCCAATAACACCTTCATGTTAATATTATCCATTCTCATACGCATTCAAGCTTCCTATTCACATTTTAGGTAACAATACGAGCTCAACCTCCGGCATCCGAAGCCGCTCCCTTGGGAAGTTTGGCACCCCGAGGATGCCGCCATTGATACATAAACCCACGACCAACTTCGGAAAGATAGCCATAGGGTGGGCGATATTGGGCTGCAGACCCAAGATCGTGTTAGATATATGGCTGCAGCAGCCTAATATATCATGAGTTAAGCCCAATGTAGTGCGGTTATTATATGTGAGAAAAGTAGTTTTGTCTCTAGTGCAAATGACAAAGAAATTTTATCTCATATTGAATCACATGAGGTACTAGTGTCCAAAAGGATCCTAGGAGGAAGGTATGCTCACTTCTTTGGTGGGTACAGTTACCACATCACAATGTACGCTCACACCACTCCACGTCTCGCCTGGCCGGACGTTCGGATTTGTGGATTGTGGAGAATGTCTTTCGTCTTCTTTTTGTACTAGGATACAACTAAATAATTAATTATTTGTCTAATTAATTATTTCTTTCATATTCAGATTTATTAATCCTAACTAGAACGTGTCTCTTTTTGTGAATTTTTTTGTAATATGTACAAGATCAACCGAGTTGTCGCGTCATAACGGAAATATGATTAGTGGGGTGTGTAAGGCTATAAATAGACCTTCGGTCATTAGAGTTAAACATATCTATTTCGAACACGCCGTTGGTCTGTATGTTAAGAGAGCCATAATCCCAAAATCTGTTGTCGTCGCTCCTGCTGTCGCTCGGAGATCTCTCTCCTGGAAGCGACAAAGTCGTTCATCTTCTTCCTTCAAGACGTATGATTCGTGCGGTTGTTGTGCTAGACTGGTAGTGGTGCAACCAGTGCAAGTTACACATATCTGCTCTAAGTTCGTGCCCGATCAAGTCCGCGAGGATTGGCTTGGCTGATTTTTTTAAGACACAAGTTCATTGTCCGTTAGAGAACTAACGATCTAGCCTTTTATTTCTGTTTGTGAATTCTATTTGCCAATTCTCACTCCTTTTATTTCTGTTCCGCTGAAACGATCTGCCTGAAAATGTTCACACCTTACTCGGTCATCACCTAGACCTCCCAGTGTATACAGTATGGAGCAAGGCTATGGTCGAGGATTGTGACGAGCAACCAGAACCTGCTGTTGTCGTTGCCGGGCCATGGTATGTGAAAACCGTGTTCGCCAGCGTCTTAAAGTTGGCGAGTGCAGGCGGGAGGTGGATGGTGATGAACTCTTCTCGGCATATGTGTGAAACGCCATAATGAAGTAGTCGGTCTCGGCCGAGATCATGCTCTTATCCCAGACGGCGTAGTGAAAATACCCGTTGCAGAAAGCCATTGACCCTCGGGCGTTTGACAGCTCCATCGCAGGGCACTTGACGGTCTGCCACGAGCCAGCCTTCACTGAATACAGCTCCGCGCCCGTGGTGTGGATCGCTCGAGACGGCCTCAAGACGCGTAGGACTTTAAAGTCAGCGGCCGCCGTGTCGTATACGCGAGGACGAGGCACGAGTCGTGCGGGCCGTCATCAGTTTTGCGGAATGGCGGGTCGGGAATGTGGAGTAGGCGCCGGTGGTGGGTTCCAGAGGGCAAGGTTGTGAGCGCAGCGGAACATGTCGTCCACTAGCAGGACGGCTCCGGCGCAGCAGGCAGCTACGCGGAAGAAGAAGTTTGCGGGGTGAGGGGTTAGCGGGGGAGGCGCCACGGAGCGGAGGAAGGGAAGGACGTCTCCTTCAGATGAAAGGTGCTCCTTCGTGCTAATGACAGGGACACGGTAGAGAGTGTAATGCGCGTCCACCGAACGAGGGTGCCGGTGGCGGAGGAGGAAAAGAGGAGGATCAGGCATGGTCGGTGGTGTACCTGAGATTGACTGCCTTTGCGAGGTATGTGGAAAGGAAGGATGCCGACTGGATGACGGCATTCCATTCCCTGCGAATGCAGCAGCACACGGAGTGCGACTTCACATGATGTCGACTGTATTAGTGGTAGTGCTCAAGGAGACAGACATCGTTGGGCTTCCTGCACTTACTGGACTATTACCAATCGGCTTCTGGGAGACCGTCATGATGTGTCTAGATGTGTTACAATGTAATAAACGTCGCAAGCAACTTGTCCAGGACTAAACGTGAACAAAGGTTCTCTGCTATGTGGACTCATTTTGAGACTCAAAATGAAACACAATTCCTTCTCCGCCGCAAAATAAGGACATTTATATAAAATAAAATAAAAATTTATCATGTCTATTATTATGTATGAAAATATAAAATGTGTTTCATTTTAAACTGTATCCACATAATATATTCTCAAAAAAAAGGAAGAGGTGGAATTTATTGGAGAGAGGGAATGTGTAGAGGGAGAGAGATGAAGAAAAAAGAAAGAGAAAATAAGAAAAGAAGTAAGGAAAATGAAGAGAGAGGAAAGAATATAATGAAAGAGAGAGAAATAATGAGAAAAAGAAGACTCAATACAAAATAAGTGAGATAACACGTCATTAAGTAAAGAAAACACATTAACTGTCAAAACAAAGCATAAATAACATAAATTACTGATACAATGATAAGATATGTTTCTTGTCTATATAAATCACACAAATATATAAATTATAATATGATAATGAATATATATATATATATATAATGGGAAAGCAAATCACATAAATACGAATAATGCCATAAATACAAATATGAATAACGACAAAAAAATTATCTCGATGAAAGCAAATTTTACCCAAAAAATTAAAGATCAGCAATGTGAGATACAAGAAATCACAATTTTTACATCTAATATGTTAAAAAAAGCACATTATATATCAATGGTTTATCTCGTATCTACCTCCTCCTCTCCATAGTTTATTTTTATTTCTATGTCTTGTTACTACGTTCCTTCTATGTTTTACATAATTTATAAGTTGTTTATTCATTTTTTGATATTTTTATGCAACAAACTATTTTTGTTCCCCAATTTATTTTATGATTCAACCAAAAGTATGTTGTGTTATGTACATATTTACGTGCAAAACATCTCCAAACACATTTTAATGTGTATTTCCTATGTTTGAAGTATGTGTTATTATTATTTTTTCATTTTTTTATTTATGTACATATGTGTTTATATTGTCTGTAATATATATGTATGCTCTCTCATACAAATATTGGTTTTTTTAGTTTATATAGACATCGAGAAATTTTAACAACATTTTATAAACTTTGAGTTATGTGTGTCATAATGTGTTTTAATTTGTACTATCGTATCTCGTCCCTACCTCTTTCCTACCTTCTTGCCTCTTATTCTAAAAGTTCTCTCTCATTCCATTATTTCATCCTCCTCCCTCTTATTTTCCTCCTCTCCATCCCACTACTTTCCTCATCATCCCTCTTATTTTTCTTTTTTTTCCTTCCCACCACTTTCATCCTCCTTTTTCTCTCTCTTCTCACTGCTTCTATCTTCTTTCCTTTTCTCTTTCTTCCTTCAACTTCCCTCCTCCATGTCTACATTTTTATTCATCTATTTTCATGATACTTATATCCTCTATCTAAAATGTATCCATTTCGCTCTCTTCTATATGATTTCTTCTTCCTTCTCTCCTATTTTCTCTTACACTCTTCATAATATTCCCTCCTTCCTCTTTTACTCTCACTTCACACTACTTCACTCCTCCCTCTCTTCAATTTTTCTTTTTCTTTATTTTTTTCAATTCTCCCCATAATTTTCTTCCTCTTCCCACTACTTCTCTCCTCCCCCATCCTCCTAGTACTTTTCTCCTCCCTCTTAAATTTTCTCTATCTCTCTCTTTGCTACTACTTCCCTCGTCCTAACACTACCATTACACCCAAAAAGGTTACTGCATTAACAATCTGTATGCACATCCATATTGTTTCAAACTATCATTAAAAAGTTATCCATTCAGATTCCCCCAAACAACATGTATGTCCAATAGAAAATAGTTTCAAACTCATCTAACTGTTCGTAATTAGAGTGTCAACAAAAGGTAAAATATTATAAACTTCTAGAAATTGGCATTGAACAAGCATGATTTCAATATATACAACTAGATTGCACGTGCTAAGTACGTGTATATCTTGTAATCTACCTTCTATAAGTTTTTATTGATATATACAAAGAAGAAAACATATGCATAAGATATATTCTAATGAAATTGATAATTATAGGAAATATACATTCTCATATACACATCATAGATCACAAAAAGGACATAAAATCCTAGTTTGTTCATATGTACATAGCACACTACAAAACGTGATGAAATCATAGGCACCTCCACATCCTTATACCTTCAAGATTTTGAGTAGTACATAATGTTTATGTTTGTTGCCAACTTATACTTGAAATATTAGATGCATAATATGGAGCTTAGTCTGCAATTTCTCGATGAGAGCATATTGTACACACGTGTTGTGAACATATGGGTATTATGATATGTAAATGGTTATCACAAAAAAGAAATCAACTATACTTACCGTTGGTTGAAATATCACTAATATATTAGGATCACATGTGAGGAGAATTTTCTATTTATTTCCAAAATCATATAAATATGGGTGTATCAATTGAGTCTTCAAACTCAAGTTTGAATATACAGTTAAAATAATTTAAAAACTATAATGAAGACAAACTTTTACCAAAAATATTAATTTATTTCAACTACTCTAGGGTTTAGTTGCTTTTTTATATGAAATAATTTACGATATAAGTGGTTACAGTTGTTGAAAGCTGTGTACAACGGATCTTGTTTGGTGGAAATGGTAATATTTATTGGTTTTATTAGATACATGCTTTCCCATATACATGTGTTATGTTGGTTTTGTTAGATACACTTTTGTAAGTGTTGATGTTTTTAGTTTATGAAAATAAAACATAAGAAAAACATTGCTAAAATTACTTGTAGGTTGAATTCTATAAAATTATGAATTAGGCTAAATCCTCACTAACCTATCATTCATCCTTCCACAAACGAAGCTAACCCAAATGATGTAATTCAAATTTTGGGATTTTTTATGTCAGAAATGAAAATAGTGTTCTAAATTCAAAAATCATAGTAGATATCATGGTAACAAATCTAGAGAATGGTAAATCCTTAATCAAACTTTGACTTGGTTCTTGAAAAACATATCTACAGAAATTGAGATAATATCTCATCAGAAAGAACTAGATTAGTACAACCAAAATAAATTTACATATAAAAAATACAAACCTTCCAAGTAAAGCAGGCAAAAAAACCTTATTCGGTAATATAAATGAACGTCCTCCTAAAATATTTAATTTAACAATTGATATATATATATATATATATTAAATTTGTATATTATTTGACAAATAATTGTCAAAACAAAATCATATAGATTGGACTTCTCCATGTTCTATTAGTACAAACATATTAATGATATTCAACAATTGGTGTCTTTCATACAATCGAAACAAACAAAAAGCACATACTTATATCATACATATAAAAAGAATTTATACACCCAATCATTGCAAGTATAGAAACATACATAGTATGTCATACATTGAAAAAATTCAAACATCTAAACGTCATACAAAGTCTTCATATAACTAACACATAAACATAGTTTAGGCTCTATGCCTTCACCTTTAGGAAGGTTTTGATGATGAACTCTAGAAGGAAATTGTTTCTAGCCAGAGGGAAAATGTGTCTTGACAAAGGTGGAAGTTGCATGTAGAAAGACAAACCACCTTCATAACTATAAGACCTCCCTATTGGAGTAATATGAGGACTGCATCGGGCCATGGGCATTACATGCCTGGACATTTTTTTGGTTGTGACTCACACTTGGTGGTGGAAGCCAGCTTATTTTAACATTGCCCAAAAGCCCAAGAATTTGACCATACCACAACAAACATGGCAAACTTGACGCGTAGTCTATTCTTAAATCTTTAGCCTTCCAAAGTTTCACGAAAAAAAAACCAAGTAATCTGGACCATACTCAACCAGCAAGAAACAAAGCTCCAACCAATATCCTCACCCCACTGCCGCCCAAGAACAGTAGTGAACCATGTGAAGAAGGATCTGATATGAACCTCAACGTAAACGGAAAGTACGCCTAAGTGTTCATAAAGCAAGAGTAATTAGGAACACACGAAGACCATCACTGTGAATTAATTCACCTCCATCATGGCAACTCAAAGGATGAACAACATAACTGTTTGTTCATTCTTCACCATATCTAACATAAAGTTTGTATTGAAGCACATCCTTGGATTTACTAATACATGTATTTTTTAATTGTGTAGTTCTTCATACATTTATGTAATTACATGTATTTTTAATTGTGCACACACCCAACAAATAAAACCAGAACAATTGACTAGTTACAATTTCATGCACGTTGATTGATTTCTACTAGAGCAGATAAGTAGGTTGAAAGAGGGTCCCAAATTTGTAATTTAAAGATAATTGGACGATTCTCATGCTTTAATTTATCCTGTGCATATTTTACGTACGTGGATGTAAGGGAACAGAAGGAAGAAGGTGAGAAATAAAAGGATGAAATAAAATGAATCTTACATAAAGGAGAAAATCTGATTTTAGTATCTAACAATTTCAATCTCCAATACAATTAAGCAGGTGTTTCAGAATGGTCTAACTTTCCCAAAAAAGAAAACACAATACTTATGTATATAATCTCAAGTAAGCATGTTTTTTACTTAACATTGACAAACTCTAAGCACGATGACCTCATACGTGTTATCAATTCATGTGACTACTTGCTACTCAGCTAATACTGCAACAAAATACATATTTAGAAATTACCAGAATGTAAAAGAGTATTTGGGCCGTTGGAATGGTAGGTCTCAGAAAAGCACAAAACACATATCTAGAAGTTACCGGAGTGTAAAAATACTTAGGAAAATGATATAGAGACTAGAATTTAACCCAGAAACGAGACCCCATTTATTTTTTATCCTGAAGATGACCTAAAGCGTCTTCTGTAAGGCTTGTCGTTCCCGATACCTTCCCTTCCCACTTGCTCCCACTTGCCAAGGCACTGATGGGGTCTTAGTGGAATTGATGTATGGCTCCCACTTACCCCATTCTCCCACTCTTCTCTCGCTCCCCGCAAGACAATGGCCCCATTTGATTTCTCACCGACATCTCCCCCCCCTTTCACTGGAGAAGAGGGATGCAACTCTCGGATTAGTTGCCACAGTCTATTGCAAGATAAGAGAGTAGAGGAAAGAGAGATGGAGTAGTGCATGGATGATGATAACAGCAGAAGTCACTGATGGAAAAACAAACATTCGTCAACCCCAAACAACAGCTGCTATGGCAACATCAGCGGAACAAATCGGAGATCGACCGACGATTTCAACAGAAAAAAGGCATGTCTATTATTCTGTTGCACAAGTCGATTTTCACCATGATAGTACCTCTAGTAGCCCTAATCCCTATTTGAGCATAGTGCTATTTCTATTTGCCAATTTCTTGATCGTTGAGTAATGAATTCTATCCCCTCATGTACATGGAATGTTTGCTCAGTAAGCAATGTTTGTTCATCCAGTAACCAAGTTAAATAACACACAGCAAACCAAGCCACGTATAGACACTCGTATGAGTTGTAAATAACAAAACATTGAAAACCACAGAAACCCTGATTAATAGAAATTAGAAAGCACAATTTCACATGTAACTAACCTTTTTTCGAATAGGAAATTAACCACATCCAAACTACGTTAGAGAAAATGCTCTATCTGGTAACAAATCCCTTTGGTAATCAGACATAAAAATTAAAATTTTATCCAACATAAAAATCAAAATGTTATCTAACAAATCCCTTTGGTAAACCCTTTGGTAATCAAACATAAAAGTCAAAATGTTATCCAACATACAAATCCCTTTGGCAACAAATCCCTTTGGTAACAATTACGCCCAACATAAAAATCAAAATGTTATCTACTTGCTTCATAGGGGTCAGATATTCAGCAACATAACATCTTCTAAGAAATCCTCCCTCAGTCTGTTATCCAACATAACAAATCTTCACTCAGTATGTTATCCAACATAAAAAAAAACTATTATAATGCTTTTGCTAACAAATTTCATTGTTTAGTTAGTAACAAATTTTATTGCTAACAAATCTACTTACACTCAATTATCCTATCTCCCGACATTAGCATTGTCGTTACAAAATTGGTTTTACAAACATTTACACCGTTGTGTATTGTAGCACAATGCTAACAAATTGGTTTTGCCTACATAAAAGACTACACTTGTTACATCATAATAGAATACAATTGTTCCAACATAATACAAATCGTATCTCAATGTTAACAACAACAAGTCTACTGACCATGCATTCATACATAGCAAATGTGCGACAACACCAATAAACTGATAATCAGCGTTCATAACAAACACTAAAATACCACTGTGGTGTTTTAAACAACTACAATGTATCCCATAAAGGAACATCCATTATGTCAACCAAGTCAACCAATCAAATAATGCTCTTTGTTAACCAAACCACGATATGTATTCATTTGTTAAAATTTGTTTTTTCATTTTGATTATACTTTTATGTAGACAAAACGATTACATTACCAAACTACCAGTTCTTATATTTGAATTCTTTTTTCATATTTCACACAGGCTGTCGAAGCCATTGATGTAGATTTCAATGAAGTCCCCCATCAGAACTATTCTCATGGCACTATTGTTATTGATGTCAATGATGATGTCTTGTTAACAGAATCAACTCGTGTTGCTATTGATGAATGTGACGATGCCTTGTTAACACAAACAACTAGTGGTCATTCAGCAACATCTTACTAAGAAGTAGGTACACCATCTTCTCTTCATGTTCCCATTACCCCCAACAGAAGCTGGAGTTCCTCTGGTTGGGACTATATTCAGTTCAACTGACCAAGCAAAACACTTCTATGAGCTATATGCAGATGCAGCTGGGTTTGGTATCAAAACAACCCATTCTTCCAAGGAACAAAATGATAAATTAATTGCAAGGATCACATACACCTGTGTCAAGGGAGGAAGGCCACCAAACAAATGTAAAGATACATTATACAGATACAAACCAACTGCACGAACAACATGCCCCAGCCATATTAAGTTGAAACACACTTTCTTAGGGGAATATTAAATCTCCCACGTACAACTCAGCCACAATCACGTAATGTTGCAATGAGATATGATGTGGCAATTACCATCCAAGCGGTGAATATCGTTTGACATACAACGACGCATTGACCTGAACAATGCAGCTGGTATTGGTGCAGCCAAAACCATGACTTCTTTAGTAACTGAAGTTGGAGGTTACGATGGTCTTACATTCACTCAGAAGGACCTCAACAACCATCTCTTGAATTCGAGGAAGCTACATCTAGGTGAAGGCGATGCAATTTTGATACAATCATACTTTATACAAATGCAAAAAAGTGATCTAGAATTCTTCTATGTCTTAGAATTGAATGATGAAGGCATTCTCATAAATGTGTTTTGGGCTGACGCAATGTCTCAAATGGCGTACAAACATTTTGATGATGTTGTTACCTTTGATACAACATACCTGACAAACATGTATGAGATGTTGTTTGCACCATTCGTTGGTGTTAACCATCATGGGCAGTCCACTCTATTGGGGTGTGGGCTACTATGTGAAGAAACAACAGAGAACTATGTATGGCTGTTTACAACGTGGCCGCAATGCATGGGTAACCCATCACCTCTATTTTTTTCTTACACAATGTTATTCATGATATTCTTTTACTACAGTACATGTTGAATCGACCTTGTTACCTAATGGCTATTGTCTGTGTATTTTCTTTTAACTTCCTTTTGGCAGTTGCATTGTTATGCAAAGTTTTTTATTGTTGCACAATGATATTCATTATTTTCTATTACTGTAGTGCATGCTGATTCGAATTAGTTACCTATTTACTGCTTTGGGTGCATTCCCTTTTTGTATATTTGTTGCGGGTCAGTTGTATTCTCTATTAAGTCACATTATAACGTGTACCTGTATACGTATATTCTGATGAGTTATGTTGAGCTATTGATACATTATAACATGCTTCACACTTCACTACCTACAATATTTTCCTCTGAGTTGTGTTGCACCGTAATCCATTTCTTACAATTCAGTGACAAAATTGCATTTTCATAGGAACCCCGCCAAAAGGAATCGTAACTAACCAAGCTCAATCAATAATTAACGGGATCTGACAAGTGTTTCCCAATGTTAGGTACTGGCTCTGTCTATGGCACGTAATGAGAAAATTACCCGACAAACTGGGAAAAGATTCCATTACATCAAATTTGATCTAAAATGCAATATATGAGAGCCCATCAATAGATGCTTTTGAACGGAATTGGGAAGATACAATATAAACTTGCAAGGTAAATCAAGATGGTTGACTTGCAAGAATGTACCAAATATGACATATGTGGGTACCTGCGTACGTCAACAACTTCTTTTGGGCAGATATGATGATAACCCAGCGTAGTGAACCAATTAATTCATTCTTTGATCATTACGTTAACTTCAAGACATCTTTGAGACAGTTTGTTAACCAATAAAAAGCTGCACAAGAAGAAAGGATCGAGACAGAGAGGAAATCTAATTATGATGATCTGGATAAACTTGTTTAGTTAAGGTCGGAGTTTCTGATTGAGATCGATGCAAGATTGGTGTACACATAAAATATATTTAAGAAGTTTCAAATCAAACTACAACGTATGATGTATTGTAACACACTACTGCTGAACAAGGTTGATTTGTTGTCTACATTTTCAATTAAGGAACAACACATGGTTTTCTTACCAGTTCATTGTCACTCATGACTCTGTTCCGAACAATTTGTTATGAAGTTGTCGTTCATTTGAGTGTAAGGGGACTATGTGCAAACACTCATTGTGCGGCCTTACTCGCAACTGCAGGATAGATTAGTTGCCAATGCACTATGTTCTAGACAGATGGAGTAAGGACATTGTACAGAACTATGGAAACAACACAACAACATACGAATATTTACAAAATATGCTGAAAGAGTTGATGATGTCTCAAACATTTGTCAACGTTTCATAGAGATGTCACGTGTTTCAGATAAGAAATATGAGGTTATTAAGCATGCACTAAACACATCAATTCAAACCTATAAAAAGGCACAACTGGTCAAATCTAGTGTGAGCTCATTTAAGTAATATATTTCCATTTTTCCCGCACATAATTGTTTATAGGATTTTATAATGGTGCACATTTGTTTCAAATTCATGGAATAGAATCAATTCATTTAACTTGTACCAATACTCTTAACGTTTAAATGTAGGCCCAAAAGAACAAACCAACATTTTTTTCTGCAATCAAGGATCCTGTCACAGCCAAGAAGGTTGGAAGACCACCATCCTTGCAGAAAAAGGGATGGCAGGAAATGAATTCAAAAAATAGCACAATTGCAAAGTGTACTAAGAAAAAGCCCACTCAACCAGCCACAATTGAACGACCATTCCCAGTACCCCAATTCCCAAATTATCAACCACAAGGGTGGACACCGCACAACAACATGAATGATATCTACAACCCTGCAAATAAAGGTTTCAGTACATATGACAATATCCAAACTGAACACATCATTGGCCAAAGTTATAGCTCATCATCTCCCACACCACCATGTCAATATATGCAGTCTGGAGTGGGAAGTAACCAAAGAATATTTTACACAAATATAAACGCAGCAAACCTCGACAACAACAACTACCAATCTGTGCCATCTAGCTCTAGCATCGGACAAACTTTCAACACACCATCTCCTCTTACTGAAGCATGGTTACGCTACACTATCCACATATACTAGCTTTATCTTCATACTAATATATACCCTTTTCTCATCTTTTTTACAAAACACATGTGCATTTTTGTAGTGCAACGATCTACAAAAAATACATTTGTACAGGCATGTGAACCCCTAAATGGTGTCCCATTATTTAGCCCACAGTGGTGGAATATATGTATATTTCCACAGTTAGTACAAGTTATCCAGGTGTTGACTAATGGTTGACTGCATAATACCACATCAGTCTTGTTACAATTGCCACTACTATTGTAATGTCTTGTTGCATCTTACAGTGCCGTCTGCTTCACTCAGGACATTTTACATGTTATAGCACTCTAAATAATTGCATTTTCCCAGCATCACTCAGCCCACCTGGTCTGTTACTCACTTACCAAAATTTCAGTCGAATGTTCACCATAAGAGAATTAAACAAATAAAAACCTTTCTTTAGATCTTTTTTTCAATAGCCTACACCACATGATGCAATGGTTTGTGTGTTCTTATATTTATGTCAGACTATTGCTCCTTGTTAACAACCATAGTCATCGATTAATCTATTTTTTCTTTTTCTCACCCAGAATTTTCATCTTAAGCTCAATCCCATCCGCTCCTAGTTAACACCCCACTCTAGACTTGTTACGAAATGTCAGTTTTATGAGATTATGCCTTGGTTTAAACTTATTTTTTCCTTCATAACTACTGTTCCTTGTTAACAACTGCCTTCGCCAGTTATTTTGTATCAAATAAAATCAATCTCATCCGCTCCTAACGTCACAATCCAAACTTACTTTGGCACAACTAGAATGTGGCATCATCTGTAACAACTACTCATTGTTAACAATCTGTATTCACCAGTTATTTTGCATCAAATAAAATCAATTGCATCTGCTTCTAACGTCACACTCCAAACTTGCTTTAGCCACAACTGGATTGTGGTGTCATCCGTAACATCTGCTCATTGTTAACAACCACATTCACCAGTCATTTCATATAAAATAAAATCAATCACATTTACTCCTAACGTCACACTCTAAACTTTCTACATTTAACAATCAGATTCACCAGTCATGTCGTAATAAATAAAATCAAGAAATATGCAAGGTGGACACCATTTTAGAGCCCAAAATGCAACCCCACTCGTTCTCCATCACATGTTTAAGGGTATAACAAATAACATACATATTTTATTTGTTATATTCTCAAACATGTGGTGATGAACGAGTGAAGTTTCATTATGGTTCTAAAATGGGTCAATCTCATTTTAAACTTGCTATGTTTAAGGGTATAATAAATAACATACATATTTTAAACTTGCTATGTTTAACAACCCTCCGCTACTGTCATTAAGTGATGTACACCTACAATTGTTACAAATTGTCAGTTTTCTGAGTGTATCACTTTTATAAACTTATTTGTTTCATGTTTATTTTTTGGTAGAACATGATTTGAGCGTATAATAGAAATTTTTGTCTATAGTGTCCTTCATAAACCATACAAATGTAGATAAGGAACAACTAGAATCGATAGAACAACTACATTACCACTTTCAACCATCTATTACTACACGCTCAACATACTACTTAGCATTATCCCAAACAAAACAACACAGTCATTTAGATGCAATATTTCATTTGCCCATTCTAGTAAATATAACACATAAAAGAGCAATGTGATGTTAATTAAATACTGAATTTTGACAATATACTAATTTAAGTTTAGGGCCACTGCCATGTTAAGGACCTTAGCACGTCAAACCCCAAAACAAAATCAATCCCCACATCCAGTTATCTGATGCAGTGCATTTAGTAAACATTAGGCCAAACCCATATGCCCTCATATACATACAACAACACCATGCAAGCAACAAAATTATATTTCAGCAACATAGTTCACCACATCCATTTCAGAATGCCCCTACATTTGCATACTCCTTCCTTTGTAGTATAAGCACAACATTGATGTCACGTAGCTGACACACTGGTTCAGGGTATGACTCTTCTATCCTATGCCCTTCACATATGCATTCCATCCATCACATAACATACACACTGTAGTCATTTGTTTCCAGAGGTTGTTGCACTGCCTTGTTATCGAACAAGATCTTCCAGCCTTCTTCAGATACACCGCTTATCTTGCTCACAAGGCTTTTGATCGCCGCTTCCTATATTTTCACAAAATCATATATGTTTAATGTTAATATATGTTGTTGTAACAATAATCATTAGTTCAGAATTATATCTCTCGATGGGACATGGGTCTCACCTTGTGGTATACCACATCGTTTTAGGTTGGATAGCTGCTTGTTGTTGTAGTATAGTCCTATTCTTGTCCATGTACTCTTAGGTCTGGGAAGGGATGCCTTAATGTAGATGATATATATATCTACATGGTTTTGGTAGTATGCTTGCTATATATATATATATATATATATATATATATATATATATATATATATATATATATATATAAAGTCAGGTTGGAATACACTCGAGTGTATTCGAAACATAATACACTCAAGTAGTTTTCCATGATGTAATATTTTTTTCAAAAATCTAATCTACAATGGTTTAAATTCGGCAAAGCAGTTTGTAACTGACATGTATACAAAATGGTCTACAATATGACTTGCACAAGTTATACTTACCAAGGTAACTGCATCACTGTCATATGGATGGCTCATATTTGACCTATTATATACCCTCACTGGGTGTAGGATGTTGTAGTGAAGTATCTTCTTGTAATCATGTGAATCCACTAGCAAGTGTCAGCACTGCGAGCTAAGAATTAGAAGAAGTATTACATTTGTGGACTTGATCTCTTCCCTTTTCTTGTAACAATATTTCCGCATCAAGGGTGCATTCTTTGTCTTTATTACGTGTGTCATGGCGGTGTTGAAAATGAACACCCTCCATCCCCACTTGTTTCGATATTCTTTTTGCATGACTTCACTGCAACCATCAATTATCTATTACAGACAAAATGGGGAGCCAAGTCATTTATGGTGGTTAACACAACAACAGGTATAACCATTAAGGCCGCAACTATATTTACCATTTTGTCTATAACAAAATTCACCTTGGTTCTACAAAGAGTTTACTACTTACAGTTCAGTACAATTCTTGTAGTGAAGTATGGGCATATAAAATAACTACAAAAACAACTGTAGAGTGTTAGTTCAAGTGTCGACATGTCACCTATGCCATACTAAAAATCATTTAGCTGCTTTTTACAACTGCAACTACCAATTAGAAGAAACAACTTTACACATTGAATATCACTGCATTTAAACATACTATTTAAATTTATGGAATACTACCCTTCAGAACGTCACACATAACAACACACCCACACCACCCAAACACACCTTGTCAGAAAACCATCACAAACTGATCAAAGGAACACTACTAGCGGACCATCACTGCAAGTGTATCCTCACACCAAACGCACATAGTTGATATTCTACTACAATCGTATGCAATCCTGGTAAGGTTTATTCCTAGCAACAGATATCATACTTTTATTTGACGGATCAACAACACATTCAAATTTGTAATCTATATACTGTAGATTTTGGGGGTAACCCTAGGCGAACAATGTATGTCACATGCCATAATAGTTTTTACCCTCACAAGTACAAACTGGCACGACAACTTTAATTACTGGCATACCTGGTTTGTGATGTTACCACCCTTTTTCAGCATATCTCTAAAATCTTGACGCACAATATAAGCATTGTCAGACCTGAAAATAACATCATCCGCACTCTTGTCCTTGCTAGTAAGCTGAAAAATAACAAACACCCCTCAAATATGCTTGCTAGAAATTGAAAGGTACAATATCGTTATACAAATCCACTCTTTTACATACCTTCTTCAGTAACAACATATCTTTTTTGCTGTTAAAATTTGTTGCTTCATCATCCTAGTTTTCCATCACATCGATCTCGTTCTTCTTGGCAGGAGATAGTAGCTTTACCTTATGTTCTTGGTGTTCATCTTTGACTCTCCTAACTAATGAACTCAGGCTATTACAAGTCGTTATCAACTTCTTCCCATGTTTCGATGGTTTCTCAATGCTACCCTCACATGTAACCCTATCAACCATGCCTTTTATAGGGTTCTGGCATCAAATAACACAATATAAGCATACCCACAATGAATATACGGACACAATATAAGTCGTTATAGGTACACCTTTTCATCGGCCCAATGTCCATCAACGACAAGCCATTTCGGATTTGACACTACCTTTTCCTTACCTTTGTTTGTTACATCCATAGAAATTAATGTTTGTGTGCTCACTTCACTCATGATCTTTTCAATGTCATCTTCAATGCCCGTCTCCTTCCACCAATCTTCAACCTACACAACATAAATATTTCTTCAATACGGTTACATATACACTAATCTCCCGAAAATCATTATCAGATGAAATTCGATCCTACATATACCTCCTTCCCCCCACTACTAGAGTTTGCATGCCCCATTATGGTCATGCTTTCTTGGGGTAGTTGTGTTAACATCAGGGCCTTGCATGGGATTGGCATGACATAACCAACTCTTTCAACAGGAACCCCCAACTCCTAATTATTTTAGGGAAACAAACAAAATAAAACAAATCAGCATTATTTTTAATGACATTGTAGTGCACCAGTATATACATCTGACCTACTCAGCCACAGACGTCATGATTTCCTATACCAGAGTTGCTGTCAATCATTGTTGTTGGTTTCCTTGTAGGGGTTGTCTTAACAAGTCTTGGCATTATTACTCTTCTACAATCGGCAACATTAGGTTCACCCTGCATAAAATTAAACAAACCGGGTTCAATTAGTCATTGTATTATGTTCAATATTGTAACAGGTCCGCATATGGCATATATATAAGACAATCACAAGTGGGTAATATGTTGAATGTTGAACTCCTGCACCAACATCTAAACAAACTATTGCACACTTTTCAGACCCATCCATGCCAGGCGTATCATAACAAATCTACAAATGGAACAACCGTATACATCGAAACATTATTTTGCAAAAAAGGTCCAAAATTGAATAAAAGGTTAATAATCGTATATATGAAATGGTTGTTTTGTATTTACCATCTTAGCTACACTCCGTTTACTCATTTATGACAGAGTGTCGACTCGCCAACTAGTATATTGCACTGGGTCAGGGGTTTCGTAACCAATCTGTAGTACTTTAATTATACATTACATAATCAAACATAATACAAATACCACTAAAATGTGGTAATTCATAGGACAAGCACCACATTTTCCTTTTTACTGGTTGATCTTGTTACTAACTGCCTACCAACAACTTCGATAATCTGCATGCAATATCTTTATTAAATGATTGTAATCTTCAATCTAAATGAAGACATTCAACAACAAATAATCTTTTTCAAAGTTGAATGTTGAACTCCTGCACCAACATCCAAACCAACCGTTGCACACTTTTCAGACCCATACACGACAAGCGTATCATAACAAATCTACAAAATTGATCAACCGTATACAACAAAAGGTTATTTTGAAGTGAGGTCTGAAATTGAAGAAAAGGTGAATAATTGTATACATGAAACAGTTTTTTTATATTTACTATCTTAGCTACACTTCCCTTACTCATTTCTGATAGAGTGTCACCCTACCCACTAGTATGTTGCACTGGGCTAGGAGTTTTGTAACCAACCTGTAGTTGTCTAATTATACACTACATAATCAAACAGAATACAAATACCATGGAAAAGTGGTGATTGATAGGATATGCACCTCATTTGCCTTTTTACTGGTAGATCTTGTTACTGACCGCCTACCAACAACTTCGATATAATGCATGCAATATCTTGATTTTGTAACACACAAAATTGCTATTTAATGATTGCCATCTTCAATCTAAATGAAGATGTTGAACAAAAAATAATGCTTTCACAGTTAATCCATACAAACCACATCAACAACAACAATACTACCATAAGAACCATACATACACATCACCAACCAAGCCAGTACAAACTATTGATTTTCTAGCACCATCATTAGCCGCCATTCTATTTTCAGCATCCTCTCCATGGTTATCTTTCTTCTGTGTGTCATATTGTATCTTTGTTACATAAAAAAAGACAATAAAATGCCCCAATATCAAGGTGTCTATTAAACAATTTTGCAAATAAACTATAATACCGACATCAATGTGTTAAACTCATTGTCTTCATTATACTCCACTTCCTCTTTAATGGTCGGTGTATCCTTAATAGTTCATATGCTAGAAATAACCAATGAGTTTTCCATTGCCAAAAGACCCTTTATAAAGAACCATTGGAAAGCCATATTACAAATTCCATAACATAATCTACAAGAAATATAAAGACATTTTTCGTGCAGACCTTGTCACATATGGACTTCCAATGGAGTCCTCTCCCTACAAACCAATAGTACTATCTTTTATATACTATGCTAATTATAAATGAACTACCATGGTTATCTACTACCCCAACACATGTACTCAAACAGTGCCACATCTAAGACAGGAAATGACTATTTATCAAATTGAACTACTAATTGTACAAAACATACAATCTTTGTGTTGTTTGGCACTACTTGCTTGACAGCATCGGCATGTGCGATTGTCGAAATCTTGCAAAGGCACAACCATTTTCTTGCATCACTAACAACCGACTCATTTTGAGAACCAGTAACACCTACATCTCGGTCTATAGCAGTATCATTCAGCTTATCTGATATGTCATGACCTACGTACAACAATTGCGACAAGGTAAGTGTATTCTAAACATTTGTATGACATGGTAACACACAAATAACAATAGTTATTTGATAGACACAATATCACAAAACAATGTCGTTGTCATAGTCATCTTACACACTGTAACACATGTCTATCTGCACTATGATGTGACATGCAATGTCCCTCAAGCAATTTACCGTGATATGTTTGCCAACCGTTTCTGATTTGTTTTCATCTGATGTGGCATGGGTACTTCCTGCACCAGAACAAGGAACATTGCCAACTGCTCCGTCGATATCCTGCAATGTAGATTACATTTTGCTCACCGAATATACCAAATATGTGTTACTAAATTACTGCAGAGCCAAACTAAATTCAGCTTACGTCCAGTTCATGGAAGTGGAAATTTGGATCATGCAGAATCATATTTTTTTTACTTTACGATCATCTTCACTTGAAGCAAGAAACCTCTTAGGTGTGGATCTTGTGATGCGTGACTACAATACAACGTAACACATTAAAGCATACGAGGCCCAACCATCTTATTGTCTTGACACCAACACATAACAAAATGTGACGGTTACCTTGATAGGTGTTGCCAAATCAATAATCGGCACATCCATGAAAATATTTACATCTTGTATGTCGGTACTACTGTAAGTGCTAATATTAATTTTAACAAACATCGTGCAATCTTATCAAATAAACAGTGCACATACCTTGTTCTTATTCTTCCCTATCTTTTTTGGTAGACTAATATTGTAATTTGTGACTGCATTTTCTTAAAAATCAAAAATATTATTCAAAACTTCAAAAAAAAAACAATATTATTCAATACACATCGGCACTAGAACCATACAATTGCACTAAAGTTGCATATCTATTATGATGAATAATTAAATCAACAATTTACAGATAATATGACAATCCATATAAGAGACCGCCTTACCGCACGGATGCTAGCAAAATAGTGTAACCTATCATTTGCCACAACGGCATCCCCAACCTTCTGCAGTTGTATAGCATCATAAGCATGAGTCAACATCAAAATATTAGTACCAATATGCAAGTACATATGTGACTAACAAAGCTTGAACAAACATGTATACCAACACATTCTTCATACATTTGAAATACATGCATCAGCTCGCATTCAAAAATCTATTTTAGTGTTTCATCTCTCTTCCAAACTAGTTCCTACCGTTACATCATACACAATTAGCTAATTGCAACCAGCTACTTGGGGTTAGTTAAATATTGAGCTTTTTAATACATTCCCATTTTCCTCAAATATTACATTCATTTCATACTCTGGTGCACGTACAGTAACACCATTTTCTTGCTCCCGCTCAGATACATCTTCTGTTCCGTCAACAATGGACATTACCTACATAGAAAACAAGTGCCACTCCAACTCAAATTTTTTAAACACATCATACAACTACAAATTGATTATTGTATCACAAAAGTGTTAACCTAAGACGATTGTTATAACAAAATAAAAAATGGACCTACTTTGTACATGATGGTATACTAAACCATCATGCTTGTATGTGGTTTGGCAAGCCATAATACAGAACCTATACTTTGACCATTACACTATTTAATACTCTTATATTCCCTTTTTTATATTTATAAACAAATAAAAAGGAAAAGTTATATCAAACCACATAATTCATTCTATTTACCTCTTCCCCGCATCCGCCATTGTCACCACCTACTGACACATCATCAGCAATGCTAACACCAAGTGCTGGATCTGATATTTGTCTGGACTCCAAATCCACCCATAGTATCTCATTCTCACAAACTTTGGCATGATGTGCCTCCTTCAACAACTTGTACTTCCTTCACATATTCCTTAACCTTTTCTTTATCCCTATAACCTCTTTCCGATGCTCATCATGGCTTCTTTCTAACTTCTTCTTAAACTTCAGATTCTTCATTTTCATCTTTGTAGCGACAAGCTACCAATATATTGTTATATATTAGTCAGCTCATTACAACTATGGTAAGTCTAAATGTTTATAGCAAACACTAAATCAAGTAACAACTTGTTTTATATAAAAAAACAATTACACCAAAAAATAATCATGTTGCTTTACCTCTTGATAAACTCTAGCACATTGAGGCTTTCTGGCAGCAGACCTCACCATATTGATCACACTCCTATCATTTGCTACATAATTTGTCCCTATATTTTCCGCTCCGAGTGTTTTAATAAACATGTCATGTGCAACCAACCAAGAACTCATCTTGTTGTTATAGTCCCAGCAATTGGCTAAAGGGAATGCATGTGGTCTGGATTTCTTATTGATCGTAGTTACCATTCTGGACCAAACCATCAACACAAACGAACAACCCTTTAGATATGTGTTGTTCCTGTTCCCCATTTCCTTCATTCCAATGTCCAAATATTCAAACACATATTCTGCCCAGTTGAAATTCCCTAGATCAGACAGAACATCAACATATTCCCATAGGTATCCCTAGATTCCAAAACCAGCATAAGGGTACATAAATGTTTCTATAATAACAACTATCCAAATCTTCACAAAGTCCTCTATGGATTTCTCATCTGTTTTTTAATAAATTGACTGTAGGGCATCCAATGCTTTGTGATCTTAACTTCTCCTATTAAATAGTCACCATATATAACATCATTATTAGTTCGATCTTGAACAACAACATCCCCTTCATAACAAAACAAAATTATATTCTACAGAAGGTCTTCGATTATAGTAATGTAACTTCACTTAGATCTAACAGAAAACATTACTAACCTTGGGTGGGTAGTCCCAGGATCAGACCAACCTGCTTTGCATCAAAATGGGATAAGGTTGGTTCCAAGCTTAAAACACTTCACCTTAGAATCGTATCTTTCTATCAGGCACTTGATGAGAGAAATGTCAAATGTCTTAGGACAATTCAAAGACATAAAGTGACCAAATGCAGTTGCGTTAAGCAATTGTTTGTGCCGCTCATTCACCATACCCAACACCATATTGAATTTCTGATAAGAACAATGAGTTATGAGCCCCTTCGGCTTCAGCCTTATAGCCACAGTCACTGAATCATCCGTAGACATCCAGCGTAAGTGCACGACCTGGCATTAATTCATGGAATAATAAATACTTTGCTTGTAAGATTACACCATCAGTGTTTAACACACATGCTACTATTTAGTATATTCTACCCATTCATTATAACACAATGTGTAAATCACTTAACAAATGAAATCCCTTTGTATGACAACTAATCTTCTGTGGTTTTCTACCATACCAAATAATGCACTTTTTTTTAACCTTTAGCAAGCATATATTTATCAATGTTAGAACTGAATTTGAGAAATGGTCACATTACTTATCCAGCATAATATATATGTTATGAAATACACATAAACTATAATCAATGTTAGAACTGAATTTGAGAAATGGTCACATTACTTATCCAACATAATATATATGTTATGAAATACACATAAACTATAACATTTCGAATATTGATCTTTATCTCATATATACAACTTGTGTATAGGCATAACAACCCGTTTCAGTTTTAACATTCCACTAGACTGATCAGCATTTACCCTTACCTATACCTACCATGAGGTTATGCACTCCATCTATATGCAGCACACACTATAACACCAGTCCCTTGTTCACAACCCCATTTAACACTACCCATAATTTTCTTATAACAACACTTATGCACAGCCATAACAACATTTGTGCATAACATACAACACTGGTTATCAACACACAACAACTGTCAACAGCCATAACGACATCCCAAATAGACTTTAACAGATTGAGTATTGATTTTACAACCATATGTACAACCAATACCATGGACATGTTGTTTTCTAAAGTAATCAATGAATAATGTATAACACAACTCGTGGTAGGTATAACATAGAAAATAAACCAACATGTCATAACAACAATTCCTTGTTCTGAACCACATTCAACACGACCCACGAACACCTATAAACTCACTTGTTAACAGCCATAACACCACTTCATATGTCCATAACAACACGTGTACGTTATAGAAGCATTTTTCAGAAATCCATTTTCTATCGTAACTTTGCATTTTAATGCAAGGTTTATATTACATTTAGTACTACAAAAAATGCACTAACAACAACATCATTATGAACTTACAATTTAGTTTACACAAAACAACATCATTAATAGCATGTAACATACCGAATATTGATTTTCATCTCATAGAAAACTAAGCAACATGTATATGATATAACATCATAATGGCGACGTGCGGTCCATGCAAACTAAGCAAACTGTGTAACAAAACTCGTGGTAGATATAACATAGAAAACTAAGCAACATGTCCATGATAACATAGCAACAAAAGCAACATTTTCCTACTTGTTATAATGATAACAACTCATATGATTTTTAACATTCCAATAGTCTGATCAGCATTTACCCTTATCTACACCTACACCTAGCACGAGGTTATGCACACACGCTCTAACAATAGTCCCTTGTTCACCTTAACATGTACAACATCACTTGTTAACAGTCATAACAACACTTCGTATGCCCATAACAACTCATGTACGTTATGTAATAAAATACATCATATTAATGAAGCTTTTTTTCAACAATCTATTTTCTCTCGTAACTTTATATTTTAATCCAAGGTTTATATTACATTTTAATCCTACAAAACATGCATCAACAACACCATCATTTAGGAACTTTCAATTTAGTTTGCCAGAAACAACATCATAAACATATTGTAACAGAATGAATATTTATGTCCATAACACATTCTTTATATTGATAACAACTCGTACGATCTTTAACATTCCACTACCCTGACCACCATTTACCCTTACCCACAACTACACATAGCATGAAGTTATGCACACACTCCAACTATAGTACCTAATTCACAACCCATTTAACACGACCCATGAGCACTTATAACATCACATGCTAACAGCCATAACAACACTTAATTGTGCATAACAAATCAAATATGTCATGCCATGGTACCCATAACACCTCGTTCCATTTTGCAAGATCACACCTTTATCCTAGGGCCTACAGGAACGAGAACCATTTCTGCTACATGCAAACATGGAAACCTCCTGCACAAAGAGCCAATGACCCCTAAAAGAGGACATGTCTAGGAATGGACGGAAAATAGAAGGTGGTATAAACGATGCTTCAACATCAAATGACTTAGGGTTAGGTTTTTTCAAGAAGCATTTAACAGAGATGACCCACTCATAAAATCGAAGGACTAATCATGGAATTGGGTTAAATCTTACTTTTCGTCTCTTTACGAGAAGGCTACGACAACAACTTCTGAGGTGGCACAACGATCGGAGGTGGAGGCAAAAGGTTTATGCTTGCACAGTAGCGAAGGGGGGAGTGGACTTGGTGGAGAGAACAACAACACACTCTCCTTCCTTGGTCGGCGTGAGAATCTGGTGGCAGGTTGATTGGCACGAGAAGGCGGAATGGGATGATCGGCGCAAGAAGGCTGATCGTCGGAAGCGAGACAATGAAATCCCTAAACCTCTATGGGAGGAGGTAGTTAAAAGGGGAGTTGTGGAGTGATGAGCAAGGGAATGATGGCAGGGAGGGGTAGTAGAGTGAGGAGGAAGCCTCACACATTGCAATTGTTTCAAAAATAAGAGGAAGGACCCACGTGACGGAAGGATGTGGGGTCGTCTCATGTCCATCGGGGCGGGAGATGTGATTGGATTTTTTTTGTCAGTGTGCGAATTGGGTCTGGGTTCGGGTTCGGGTTTGAGAATGGGGATGTATAGCACCACACGATTATTTCAAAAAAGCAAGAAGACTACCACCTTGAATAGTAGTCAGGTCACTCTGTTTTATTGGGTTATAAGATGACAGCTGAGATCATTTCATTTATATAGACAAACATAACCACATCTATTGCAACTTATGTAGCTTGACATTGATTCAGCTTGGCCACAAACACCAATATTTAACGCAAAAAATACGCCATATTCTCTTTTTTATCATCACAACAATTATTAGCACAAGAAAAAGACTCGTAGCAATCAACTAGCTCTGCTACCAGCTCTTCGTCTTCCAGTAATCTTAATCATTGAGTAATCAATTATACATGGGTCGCAGAGAGGCAAATCTTATCTCCTTTTGTCTCTGCAACCAAACATCACACCAACTGAGATGCAGTAAACAAAACAAAAATGAGCCCAGGACGCGCCTGGGGCGTAACGCGCATGACGATGTGCTCCTCCAGTGGCTGGTTTTCTAGCACGAAAATCGGGGTAGGGTTGTTTTGATTGGGAGTGGGTGGTTTTGGGGTTGAGGTGGCAGAAGTGGGTAAGGCTGACAAGTGGGATGATTTGATAGGTCTGTGGAGAGAAATGTCTAAGGAAATTTTGTTTTGTGCATAACTTTAGATCTATAATGAGTTTTTTTGATAAAATCAAAACTGTTGGATTTTTTTATAAAAAATACAATCTAACAAGACTAATATTGACATATTTTTGAGAAAATAATACCCATGTATATTAAAATCAAATAGAAAGTAAATTTTATTTGTGTATAACTTTTGATCCGTAATGATGTTTTTGACAAAATAAGAACTATTGGATTTATTATGAAAATTACATTTCAATAAAATCAATATTATCATATTTATAAGAAAATAATACACATCGATATGAGAAGAGTAGTAAGAGAACCGAGAAAACAAATAAAAAAAGACACGTGAGAAGTAAAAAAAGAAAGGAAGTGAAGAGAGAAAAAGAAAGAAGTGAGCATGGAAGTAGTGGTCGCATTCAAGCAAAAGTGGGCACATATAAGTAAAAGTTAGTGCATTTAAACAATAGTAAACACATTCAAGTAAAAGTGGGTGCATACAAGCAAAAGTGGGCGCATTTAAGCAATAGTATGCGCATTCAAATAAAAGCGGGTGCATTCAAATAATAATGAGCGCATTCAAGCAAAAGTAAACGCATTGAGGAGGGAAGTAATGGGCACATTCAAGTAAAAGTGGGCACATTCTGGATAATAGTTGATGCATTCAAGTAAAAGTATGTGCATTCAAGCAAAAGTGCTCGTATTTAAGCAATAGTGGGCGCATTCAAGTAAAAGTGGACGCATTCAAGCAAGGGTGAGCACATTCAAGGAATAGTGGATGTATTCTGAACAATAGTGGGTGGATTCAAATAAAAGTGGGTGCATTGAGGAGGATAGTAGTGGGCGCATTCAAGTAAAAGTAGATGCATTTAAACAGTATTCGACACATTTTGGATAATAGTGGGCGCATTCAAGCAAAAGTGGACGCATTCAAGCAAAAGTGAGTGCATTTAAGTAATAGTGGGCACATTCAAGTAAAAATAGGCACATTCAAGCAATAATGGGCACATTGAGAGATGTAATGGGCGTGTTCAAGCAAAAATAGGCGCTTTCAGCACAATAATGGACGCATTCACACATAATTATACGCATTGAGGTTGTTGTAGACGTATTCAAACGAAAGTAGGTGGATTTAGCACAATAATTGGTGCATTCAACACAATAATCGACAGATTCACGCAAAATTAGGCGCGTTGAGGTTGTATTAGGCGCATTCAAACAAAAGTAGATGCATTTAAGCCAATAATCGATGCGTTCACGTAAAGGTGGACGTATTGAGTTGTAGTGGTCACATTCAAGTAAAAGTGGACGCATTCATGATAATAGTTGGTACATTCATGTAAAAGTGGGTACAATCAAAGTAATAGTGGGCACATTAAATTAATTGTGGACACATTCAAATAAAAGTTGGCATTTTGACGCAATAGTGGGTGCATTAAAATATAGGTGGGTGCATTGAAGTAAATAACATGCATGCTCAATAATAAAATACGTGTATTGAGGTCTATAGTGGACTCATTCAAGTAAAAAACCATTATTTATTATTTTTTTAATTCCTCCTCTCTCCTTTTATTCCCTAAATATTTTCTTCTTCTTTTTCTTTAAAAATATGTCAATATTGATTTTGTTAGAATGTACTTTTTATAAGGATTGTAATGTATTTTATTTCATTAAAAAATTCCTTCTGGTTTAAAAAATTACAAGTTAAAAAAAATATGACACATTGGCAGGTGACAGAAGTTGGCCGGAGCTTCAGAGAAATTTAACCCTAAACAAAACCTCTCCCCTAAGTTCAGAGCTCCATGCACCTACAAGAGACACCTGCTGTTGCTCCATGCTCGAGCTCTCCCCTAATGATAATAATAGTATGCCTCCTACTGAAGATTGATGACTGAATTCTGTTAATACTAAGGAAGACTCCTTCATATACAAACAATCTGCAAGGAGAGTGAAACTTCACATTCCGATGGGGTATGATTTGGCTACATAGGTTAAAGACTGACACGATAACGGAAAACCATAAATCATCCATCCTCAACAGACACATTTAAAGACTGACACATTTAGTAAATATTAATTCTATTGCCTACATGGGCTAAATTTCTATCTATTAGACCAGCCGAAGTCTAATGTTTAAATGATGTGCCGCCAACAAGCTGATGCAAAAGACTGATGCATAATACCAGTGGCAGAAATGGTCGAGAATGATCAGAATAAGCTATTGAATGCTTAAAATGTAAGATGATACAAGATTGAATGCATACAACAGGCTGGATACTAACAGTCTAAATGCAGCAGTTTGGATGTTCAAAATGTAACATAATAAGTTCTCAGCTTGTAGCTTAAATAGCTGATAAGGAATAATGTACGACATATGTCAATGTAATATAATAAGTTCTCAGCTTGTAGCTTAAATAGGTGATAAGGAATAATGTACGAAATATGTCAATGTAACACTTGCAAATTTCGATGTCTGACATCCACTGGAGAATAGACCTAATTGTTTCATAAAAGAATACCTGAACCCTGGAGCTACAACATAAGAAAAGATGAGGGCTTCAAAGAGAAGCTGTAAATGCTTAACGTCATATAACAGATTAGCATTAACATAAAATTTCTACTGATCACCTCCACAACTCAATCCCTAAAGTTAGTTTGTGATCTTCATAGTCATTAGTGTGCAACATTATGTGGAACTAGAGAAAAAAAAAAAGTTCCCTGCAATATAAGATTAAGGGAATCCTATGCTAAACTGAAATTCATTTTGTGTTGATAAGAAACACGTAATGAGCCCTTCTCCTACCTAGATTCTCTTTTGCTTGATATGCATTTGTCCTGGCCTAATAAGAACTTGCAATACCCAATTTCAGTAGAAGCGATCTGCTGTGAATAACAAAAGCTGAAACCAAGATCGCCACCACGCACACCAGTAGCTATTTAGACATCAGAGAGACGACCAGCCGCCTCATCAGCTCATCCATGTCCCAGTTGAGCTCGTCGGCAGTATAAGCAGTAGGAGGAGGCTCTTGCGGTGCTGGTGGGCGGGTTTCGGCGTCGAAAACCACCAAGCGTGCGGGATCCACATCGCTGAGCGCCAGAGTCTCAACATGAGCAGCTCCGGAAGAGGTGACTGCGAGCGTGTTTGTGCCCTTTACATCGTCGTAGATGAGCGACTTTCCTTGCAGATCAAGGTCAACCTTCCGCGTCGTCTTCCGCTGCCCTGGAAAGAGTTCCACTCCAAGGACCACGCCATCCATAGAGGCACCCACGACCAAACTGGGGAAGATAGCCATAGTCTGTGGCATAAAAAGCTGCTTAGCTTGCGCCAAACGCACCCAAGAACCTGCTACGCCGTACTGAGTCATCACCCAGACCTCCCAGACCGTTACGTCAGGGACGTGGAACAAGGCGATGGTGGGAGATGCCGATGAGGAACCGGAACCTCCTGCTGCCGCTGCCGCCGCCGCCGCGCGGCGGCCATGGTATGTGAAAAACGTGTTACACCGCGTCTTCACATTGACTAGCGCAGGAGGGAGGGGGATTCGGAAGAACTGTTCCCCGCGTACGTTGAACGCCATGATCCCGTCGTTATCCACCATGCTCGCACTCGGCTCCCAGATGCCGTAGTGAAGGTACCCGTTGCAGAAAGCCATTGACGCTCGAGCGTTTGACAGGCCGTATTTCTTTCTGGGGCACTGGAGGGTCTTCCATGAGCCGGCCTTTACCGAATACAGCTCCGCGCGCATGTAGAGATCTGGAGACGGTATCAAGACACGCAGGACTTTGAAATCAGCGGACGCCGCGTCGTACGCGAGGCCAAGGCACGGGCCGTGAATCTTTCCCTGGTATGGCGGAGCTGGGAGGTGGAGGAGGCGGCGGGTTGTGGGGTTCCAAAGGGCATAGGTGTTAGTGAAGTGGAGCAAGTCGTCGACAAGCAGGACGGCGCCGGCGCAGGAGGCAGCCACGCGGAAGAAGCGGTTGGCGGGGTGAGGGGTTAGTGGGGGAGGCGTCACGGAGCGGACGAAGGGAAGAATGCCACCTTCGGATGAGAGGCGCCCGTTTCTGCTAGTGATGGGGGCACAGTGGAGGGTGTAGTGCTCCTCGACAGATCGAGGGCAGCGGCGGAGGAGGAGAAGTGTAGGGTTGGGCGCGGCGGTGGAGTCGCTGGGATTGACGGCGTTGGCAAGGTGCGTGGAAAGGAATGACGCCGACCTGATTACGGCTTTCCACTCCTTGCAAACACAGCAGCTCACCGCGAGCGACTTCACGGGCAGCCGATGAAAGATGTTCTTGAGGACAGAGAAAGGGACCTCGCCGATCGGAGAAACAGTGTCGACGGAAACAGCCATTTGGTTCTGTCTGGAGTTTGGTTCTCTCTGAAGTTTGGACTGTCTCAGCAGCTGCCGTTGGGGTTTTGGATGCTGTTCCAATGGAAGTGTCGAAAGCAGTGGGTGCTGGCTTACCTTTTGGGACGTTCTGAATACAAATGCGGACATTTTCGGAAAGCTCAATTTACAGATAGAAGTGTTGCTTGGGGAGCACGAAACTTAAAGCCAGGAGGACTAGAGGACAGATGATGACATGAGTGGAGAGAGAGAGAGTAAAAAATCGATGTGAAATCAAGGAAAATAACTTGAGCATTTGGCGTGTGTATTTAATGTGTGACGACCGAAAGTAAATATAATAAGAGCTTAAAAAAATATAGGGATAGAAAGAAAATATAGAAGAGCAAGAAATACTAATAAATGAGCTTAAGTATTACGAATATTTGTTTAATATGTATTGATTGTGTGTATAGTGTTGTTTACGAAAGGAAAAATGTTATATGGAATGAAAATGTTAGATGAACTTATGTCCTCTTTATACACACAAAGACAAAATCAGAATAGATTAATTTGTTGATTCCCTCCTTCTGTATTTATTGTTACAAAACACATATTAAGCACATGTGATACAAATAAATTAACCTAATTTTTAATTAGTAAACATAAAATGTCTTTATTTATGTTTAATATATATTTTATTAATATATGTTTGATTCTTTTTTATCTATATTGACACAACAAAAAACTCAAAGTTATACATTAGATAATACTATTTGTCAAAGAACTATTTTTTTTATAAAAGTCAGGAGGTAATATTATTCATCATATCCTCCTCATGTAGGCAAAATCAATCAAATGTTGAGTTACATTTCTGCTTAACCAAGGTGGTTAATACCCCCAAAGCAAAAATCACTTGAGGACAACTGAGGACATTTATACAAAATGCCACTATGAAGAAAAATCAAGTATCTATCCATGCCGTAATTATGTATGTTGTAAGATCCTCAAATTTGGTAAAAATGTATTCTATAAATATAAGGCTTGATTTTGAAAGTCAAAATTTCTAATTTTATAATTGATAAAATGATAATTCACTTTATGACATAGGTTTAGTCCATGTCTCAAGTGAGGCCCATGAGACTATTTACTTTATAGATAGATCTCGGTGGCACAAGTTTAAGAAATAAAAGATTTCACACACAAATAAATAATAATGACCTTGTGAGTTGTTAAATAATCATAGATACTATGTAAGTTTCTAAAGATTCTAATAGAATTTGTAATTTAGATAATTAATAGAGTACTTATCCAATCTTGGCTTCTAACACGAGTTTTGAGGCATCAAATAAAGACAATTCGTTCCAATTTTTTGAATACTTAAAGGTAATGAGGAAACAAAGATAATTCTAGAATTTGAGGTGAAAAATACTTTCTAAATGATGTGGATAATTAATATAAACAAAAAAGTTTCTTACATAAAAGTTATCCAAATAAATCCCATAAATTAGATATACATTTGGGAAGGCATTGATGTGTTTTCCTTAAAATTTCATGGTAAAAGGATGTGCCTAACATCATAGGGAAAATTGAGTAGGAATAGGGACTTAATTGCAATAACTATATGTGTTTATGTTTTGGAAACCAATTAAATGATTTCCAACTTCATGCGCCACTTTGATGTGCTACATCTGTCGAGGTCGTTGGATTCTAAATCGAAGGTTCAAGAATCATCTTCCACCTCCTACTTGAAAATGGAAAGACTAGATATAGTAGTATAGTCCCCTTTGATTTTTCTCTCTCTCCAAGCCCCCTCTCACATCGGAAAGACTCCTATTAGATTTGCAAGAAGAAACCAAACCCTGGTTTAGGTGTGGGATTAGGACCTCCCCTTTTCCTATTGTGGAGTCACAACTGGAGAAGGGTGGACATCCCTATCTATATAAGGCTCAAAACCCCTCAATTGATAGACAAGAGGAGTGGAATGCAATACCAACTTCATGAAGAACCCTTATCATCCTCCAAATCACCCTAGAGACAACATTGTATTATTTTCTCGAGTACCTTTCTCCTGCTCTTGGACTGGCTCATGGTTAGCACTGCCTCGGTTACCACTCTCCACCACATATGGGCGAACGACTTTGGGGAGTCTAGGCAATGGTACCCATTGAAAAAATTTGTTGCCATGGCTCCATAGAAAGAAGTCAAATCTAGAGTTGAGTATTATCCTTGGCGGGTATAAGCGAGAGGATCGCAAGAACTGAGGAGGAAGAAAGGGGCAAAGGAAATTACTATCTTACCCCTGAATCTTACACATGAAGATAAGGGTCCTTTTGGCCTTTTTGTCTCTTTCCTTTACCTGGCCACACAGACATTGGACGTGGATATGGATGATGCCTATTGGCTATAAGGCCTAAACCCCACTCCAATTTGGATAATGTTTATACCCAGTTGGTCAAATTATTGAAAATATTGCAATATATTAGCTAATTATTCGTAAATTTGATTATAGTGAATATATATATCGAATTGATAAAGAGAACAAGTAGAATCCAAATAAAATATGTTCAATGTCTAAATATGCTTCCTGTTCTAAAACTATAGTTGGTTCATGAATGTAGGGTGATTAATGCATACAAACCCTAGTTTTGATAATTATAATGCTCAACTCATTTGATATGATTAATTTGATATATAATCTATTATTATGAATATAATGAGAATATAAGATGATTACGATAATGATGATGAATATTTAGGGTTTTTAGTTCAATAATCACATACATGTCTAATTAGGGTAATGATGTGAATATATATCTTGATATGTGATTATTGTACATGATTTGATCTAAATGTTCATAATAAACTAAAAGTTTAATATGATGAGAATTTGAGTCCTTGGTAATTAGGGTCTCACCTAATAACTAAATAGGGTTTATAACTCTATTGAAACGTAATGCCTTGGAATTAATATTTGTACCCTTATTCCTTATCCATACCCAAGACAACCATAAACCCTAGTTTAGGGCATATGTTACATTAGTATGTCTTGAATATTATTGGTGACACTTTAGGATATACATACATGCATATAATTTTGGTTGACCATTTTGAATGCTTGGATGTTTGGATATATGCTTAAAGTTCATGTTGCATGGTTCTGCATGGAAATGAGGTACATGGTTATGATGGCATCCAAGAACACCACATCAAGGTGTAGCTTCTTACAACTTCCAAGAACTTTTCATATCTCTTCTTTAAGTCCACTTTGACATGTTTATAGGAGAAGGGAACTCCCAATGAGTATGTATCTCTATTTGTGAAGGCCTCCTCCGTGGGGTTAGATTTCTTCTCTTTGGCAACCTTCTTTTCCTTGCCCTTGTCTTTGGCTTTATCCTTCTTGGTAAATACTTCCACTTCATGTGATTCCTCTATTATAAGTGGTTCACATTGTGATTCAGCGTTAGATTTGCCTTCTAGGAGAGTCTTGCCTTTTGGATCTTCTAAAACTTTTTTAGAATGAAGTGTGGCCATTATCACACTCTCAATGTTAGATTATATCTTTCCCTACATGTAACATCCCTGACCTGGGTTATGCTTTAACCCTAGATGTTTTTATTAATAAATTTAATTATATGCTTGCTTTTATCTTTTGAAAATTAATTAAGGCTCAAGAGGAACTTATGTTTCAATTTTAGTCAATTTTGAATAATGTTGAAAATAATGTTTTGTTTGTTTTGGACTAATGTGCAAATTACCCAAGTTGAGGGGCTAACTTGCAAATGTTACATGGTAAAATATTCCTCAAGTGTTGAAGCATCATAAGAATGAAAATGATGCAGAGGTATGGCTTGTGACAGCCTGAGCACCAAGAAAGAGCTTATTGAGCAATGCTTGTGCATTAAAACCTAGTTTTGGTGTAATGTGTAATTTACCCAAAACTTAGGGTTCAATATGCAAAATACCACTTCTAGAGAGTCCCTAATGTTTCTTGATATCAATTAGAGACAATAAAATAAGAGGGGCGTCTCATTTGAATCTCTTTGGAAGAGAGAGAATCTTGATATTAAAATAATCAAGATTTAAGCATAATTGAAACCCTAATTCAATTTAATGCAAAAATAAATATATTAATTGAAGTACCCTTCAACCAAAAATGAGATGGTTGAATTTGTATAAGTGTGAACGTCCTTGTGCCTTGCAAAGGCCACGAAATATCTAAAGTGAGTGGAGAGCCCACTCACATTAGTTAAAGGAAAAGTAATATCCACTCAATTTTGGATATTATTATTATATTGATTAAGGTGCTTAATTTGCTTTCTTTTAATTCATTGATAATGAAGAGGAATTAAAATATGGGGGAGATGTCTTTGTATTCAAGGGATTGAGGGGAGTATGTGGCACCAATTTTGGGAGTTGAAGGAATTAATTATCACTTTCTCTCTCATGAAATTCCTTTACATATATCCCATTTTTCAACCCACATGAAAGGCTTTTTTGACCCTTCTTTCTTTCCTTACTTTGGCCCTGCACAAATGAGCTTAGGAGAAACAAGAGGACGTTCCCCAACCTGTAGGTAAGCTCCATAGTCATCTTCAACCTTGATTTCATGGCCGAAATCGAAATTCAATGCTTGATTTCTTCTTTTCTTCATTCAATCTTCAACCTTGGTCATTCTTTTCACTCAAAGACTTGAGGACGAGCCTTGGGAGGTTGATAAAGCTTCATTCACCATTGAAGGCGTGAATCTTGAAGTTTGGTTTCAACTTTGAAGGCGGGTTATATAACTTGAACCCTTAAATGTTATTATTACATTCAATTCTTCATAACTTGTGGATCATTTTGTTCTTCTTGAAATTCCTTTGATTAAATTGATGAAATTACCATAAGAATGGTAGTAGATTTTGAAGGATCGAAGCTTGATGATTATGACATCATCTTAAGCACACACCTCAAAAAAGGAAGGGGCAATCGGTTTTCAAAACCGATTGAGCTAATTCGGTTTCAAACCAATTGAATTGATTTGGTTTCAAGACCGAATGGGCAATAGAGTTTAAGACCGAATGGGTAGTTGAACGCAAGACCGAATGGGTAATTTACTTCAAACCGAATGGGTAATTAAGTACAAGACCAAATGGGTAATTAACTACAAGATTGAATGGGTAATTGAGTTCAAAACCGAATGGGTAATGGATCTCAAGATCGAATGGATAAATTGAACTTCAAAACCGTTTGGGGTTAATTGCTTATGTGAATGATGAAGATCCAATGGCTCAAATTGATTCAATTTTAATGGATTCAAGTATGGGTGACTCATTGATTACTAACCCTAATTGGATTGAATGGTTGAAACCCTAAATCGATTGAGTCAATTTCCAAGTTGAATGGCTCAAACGGTCCCAAGACCGACCGTTTGAGGGCAAACGGTCTCAAGATCGTTTGAGACCAAATGGTTCTAAGACCGTTTGGAGTTAAAGGGTTGTGATGGATGGTTGTAGATCCAAGGGATGTAATTTGATGTACTCTCAATGGTTCAATTGATGATCGATTCAATAAAGCAAACCCTAAAATCAATCGATTGATTGAAGGAAACCCTAATTGGCCCATTCGGTTTCGAGGTGGTTTGGACCAAACGGTCTTGAGACCGTTTGAGTCCAAACAGGCTTGAGACCATTTGGGATCAAATGGTCCTCAGACCATTTGGTGGGCAAACAGTCTTGAGACCATTTGGGATCAAACGGTCCTCAGACCATTTGGTGGGCAAACGGTCTCAAACCGTTTGATGTTCATTCAGTTTCAATGATGATTTGTTCATTCGGTTTCAATAATAAATTGAGCAAATGGTTTCAAAACTGATTAAAGGAGTTAGGGCAAGACCGATTGGAGGTCAAGCACCTCAAGACCGTATAGAGATACAATTGAACCAAGACCGTTTAAAGGTCTAATACCTCAAAACCGTTTGAAGGTTTAATAGATTCAAATCTTGTAAGTATAATCAACCCCATGATTTTTGATGATGTTTATCAAAGGTAATCACAATGGTTGTACCTTCAAGGTACTTAAGTAATTAGTACCTTTTGAATGGTTAACCTTTGATGCTTATGGAGGCAATGCCTCAATACACTATGGTAACCCTAAATGTATACACTTGAATGAAGGGTTAACCTAATTTAATCAAGTTGAAGTGATTAATATCCTAGAGAGGATGAGAGAGAGAGAAATCCATACATGTATATTAATCATGTAATGGTTAAACCTCAACACTCTCAACATGAATAAAATATGTATTTAGGGTATGATCCTTGATAAAGAGATCATGAAACCCTAATTGAGAAGACTGAGGAACCATAACCCTAATTTAGGGCAATGCTAAGTGTAACCCTAATCTAGGGTAATGATGTAACTCTAATTAAGGGTGATGTCATGTGAAACCCTAATTAAGGGAGATGTTATGTGAAACCCTAATTAAGGGTGATGTCATGTGAAACCCTAATTAAGGGTGATGTCATGTGAAACCCTAATTAAGGGAGATGTTATGTGAAACCCTAATTAAGGGTGATGTCATGTGAAACCCTAATTAAGGGAGATGTTATGTGAAACCCTAATTCAGGGTGATGTCGTGTGAAACCCTAATTAAGGGTGATGTCATGTGAAACCCTAAGTAAGGGAGATGTTATGTGAAACCCTAATTAAGGGTGATGTCAAGTGAAACTCTAATACAAAGATGCGATGTGGGCTCTAATCCCAGGGTGATGCTATATAATGCTATATGAAACCCAAACATGAAATCCTAATCCTGATATAGGGTAAAGGTATGTGAAGCCCTAATCTTGGGTTATAGTGCATGAAACCCTAATGCTGGGTAATATGATGATAAACCATAACCCTAATTTGGGTAATGGGATGATTATTCCTAATTGACATGAATTGGGAAATCCTAACTCTAATGAGGGAATAGTGGTGCTACTCTTACATGCATAGTCCTGATATGTAATTGATATAACTATTATCATGTGCACTAATCATGCAGGTATCATGAGATGTTAAACATATCCAGGTATGAGCTATGATGTTTTATTACTAAAATTGTTTTATGGGCCTTGTGAGCCATAATATGCTTTGTTGCCTAATAAGAGGTAATAAAAGTTTAATGGGCTTTAAGAGCCATGTGAGATGCATGTATTGCAAGTATCATGTTTACCTTGGTCAGATGACCTGAAGGTGTTAGTTACCTGATAAGTGGTAACAAGTGTTCTTGATGAAATGAGGGTTTGAATACCCATATTCCATAATCATGATGATAAGATGTTAAGGGATGAGAATACCCCTGATATGACAAGGGATTGAGATCCCAAATATTTTATAAATCTTTGAAAAGTACTTGTTAAAAGCATTACACTTTCTTTGTAGCATTTGTTATAATAAATTATATTTGAAAACATGACTGATGCTAAAAGAATATGGTAATGTACTTAATTAATCAAGTGAAATCTTATCATGTAGAGCCCTGGCCATAGATCCATCATCGTCAGTAGTTTAGTGATGGTGAAACAAGTTTTCCTATGGGAACTCCTAGAGGGCATACTATTGAGTATGTGGGGGTTATGGGCGTGAATATCCTTACGCCCTAATGGAAGAATTGATGTGAGATAAACATTAAATCTCTCAATCCTTCATTATATATGTCGAGATGGATGTATTACTAATCTCCCGATAATGTTAATACCGGATTGATGTGAGATAAACATGAAATCTCTCAATTGCGAAGAGAGTACAACTGCCACTGTAACTCTATAGTGAAGTTCCCAGTATACCCTGGAAAGCTATTTAGCAGAGACACAAGATGTCCTGCATTTTGTCCTCACACTAACTGAGGAAGATGAGGTCATGGGAATCCAACTCTTCCTTGATCTATGTATGGTACTTATTTCGATTTCACAATGGTCAGTTGGAGTATGAGCAGTATACCTCATCTCCTCAGGGCTTAAGTATGATTATAAAATGTAATAGGCCGTGTAGCATATTTGCTTAAGGTTGAAATACAAGAATCATTGGTTGATGTTACCTTGCTTAGTATGTTATAAACGGATAAATGTTATACATGTTCTTCATATTCCTTATTGGATAAATGACATACTGCTTCATCAAGTTACAAGCTGAAATGCTTTGAATAAGAACATTGCTCTAATATACTTAGACAATTGATTTATCTGCTATTGAATACTTATGATTCCTCTGCTCAACTTTATTCCATTAATTTGCAATAATAATATTTTTGGCGGAGAGTTATATCTCTCGCTGGGACAATTTCAATTGTCTCACCCCTGTGGGATCCAACTTTTTTAGGTAGATGCAGAAGAAGAGGCAAGAACCCTACAACGGGGGAAGAATAGTAGCAGCAGCAACAGGGACAACAGTGAGATTCCAGGTGGAAGCACTAGCTACCGTATTTTGTATAGAGAGTCCTATGTGTCGTCTCTGTACTCTCAGGTCCTAGGAGTTAAGAGGTAGTACTTTTAATGAATTGATATGAGTTTTTGTCTTGATGCCTCGAGGTTCTTATACTGTCTGTGTATAGTTATGACAAGGCAGTCGATGCTTGTAATCCTCGAGAAGAGACGATATAGGATATGTACTTATGAACCAGAATGTAAAGAAAATACTTTGGTTCCTGATAAAAGAGTTTTCCTGTATTTGGATCTCTTTATAAATGGTTTTAATTTTTAGTGATTTTTTGTAATTCCGCTGTTAATGATCACTTCTGCAATTAATTTTACTATGATGATATGATTTGGTGTCAGGTCGTCTCACTACAAGTTCTTAATGAGATCTGATAGTTGCACTATTATTTGATCAATCTGCTTCTAATGGGTGAACATATCAGTCATTTCAGATGTCATGCCCCCCCAACTGAGTTTGTATCCCATTTAAGACACTCAGGTTGGTGATAGCACTTTGGGTTTATTTCTCATTCATAGAAGTTTGTCTCTTTGTCAACTCAAACAGTTTAGACATCATATCAATCTGATTAGTGATTTTGTTTTTATTATAATCTTGACTTGTCTTATTTGAATTTCTATTCTGATTATTACCTTGTCCTTGATAGTTGTTTCTATTTTTCTGGGAATTTGTGTTATGGGTGAACACCCCCCCCAACCTCTCCCGAATCTCAGTGGTCCTTTAGATGGATTGTTTAGCTGATGAGCATTCTTAGTGACATCTTTGTTTACATAGGAGAAACCAGGGTGATCTGGTCTCTTGAAGTTAACATAAGAAACATTTTAGCATCTTCTTCGTTGTTATCTTCCTCGGGTTGAGTATATATACAATTTTCAATACCATGTCCACCCTCTCCACATGTAACACACTTCATGACCTTTTAGTCTTTGCCTTTTCCTATGTTTCCAATGTCCTTCAACTACTTTGTGCCTGAAGTGGTCCTTTAGACTTGAGAAGTAATCGATTCTAGTGCCTTAGACTCAATGCTTGTTTCTCCATACATTGCTTTCTAGGTTGAACCTCTTTTGTATTCGAAACCTACTTGCAAAACAGCCATGTTATCAATGAGTATCATGGGTTTTCTTGGATTCTTCCCTAAGAAGTAACTTCCTCCTCCTACATTTAGCAAGGTTCTCTCAACAGATGTAAGACCATTGCAAAAGGTGGTCACCAAAAATCCCTTGTCATAGTTGTGGTGAGGATAGACTCTCTAGTATCCCTAAATAATTTCCCAATCTTCGTATAGATTCTCCCCAGGCTTCTGCATGAACCTAGTGATCTTATGCCTATTCCTGAGAGTCTTTTCCATGGGGTAGAACTTGATGACAAAAGCATCAGCGAAGGGTCCCCATCCATTTATGGTCTTTTCCGGTAGATCAAGGTACCACAACAATGCTTTGTCGATCAAAGAGAAGTTAAATTCTTTGCAAAAAATCACCTCCTGTGACACTCTATTCATTTTGACAGTGTCACAAATGTTTTAAATGCATCTAGGTGGTGATAAGGGTTTTCATCTCAGGAATTGCCTCCAAAAGAATTTTCTGAATCATAGCGATCACTATAGGATTCACATTGAAATTTAGAGCATTGAATCTAGGGGTGATGACCGGGAACCTACATTCGTTGGCCCGTGTAGCATCTAGTTCATAGAGGGAAGGGCCTTTGTCATCGTCGTTGTCATCATTGTCTTGGTTGTCATTGTTGTTGTTATCATTGTCCTCGTTATTGTTGTTGTTGTTTTTTTTATTCCAATTCTCCTTTCTATAGGACGATGACCTTCATCACAACATCCTTCTTCATGCACCTTGTTATGGGGTGGTTCCTCATGAGGTGTATTTTCAAGACCTGCTTCATCAGAGTGCCATTCCTCATTTTCAGATTCAGTCTCTGGTTGAGGTTGTTCAACTCTTGGGTTTTAGTTGCCTTGTCCTTGGCATCCTCCCCTATGAGGAGGAATGTTGATTTTAGGTGAGTGGTTTTAGTCACTATCTGCTTCTCTTCAGGCTACCTAAAATAGTTCACACAGTCGAGTTAGAAATTGGATGTGCAAAATGAACTCTTCGAGATAGCTTGAGACAGTGGATTAAAAATAGTCAAGTCTATTGTTAGACTTGGCGCATAGGTATATGTTAAGTAGACTCAAATTTTTAATAGTACCATTTGCCTTGTCCCTTGAAGTGGCACCAAAAATTTGACCGACATACAACGCACGTCCAAAAAGGAGCAGATCTAGAGTAGTCAGACTCTTAAATTTATAACCAGACACTCAGGCCCCTACAACTATTATACGAGGTTCAATGTAGTAGTCAGGGGTGATCCAAAGGGACAAGGAGTGGTACGAGTTAAGAATGGAGAATTTTGGCTCAATTACACCAACCAAAGAGTAGGAATAAGTTTGGTGTTCCTTAGGGAACGATGTTGCTCCCACAAACAAAGAAAGTAAAATAGGTAAAAAAAGCAAGAAGTAAAATAAGAGAATAAGAGAAAACAAAAAGAGTGATATATAAAATATGGAAGGGAACTTGGATTGGGTTTTACCATCTTAGATCTCTCACCATCATGCACTACCCACACCCAATGTATATAAGCAATCATCATATATGCCTATTCCCTCCTCTCTCGAGCTTAGGATAGATATAGATCATAAGGTCATCTCTCTCTCGAGATGGCAAGCAAATAATCACAAAATAACCATATGACCATTAGCTTAAGCTTTCCAACATTGTGATGTATTCATGCAACTCAATAACAGTTAGAAAAGGTTAGTACTACTATTTTGAGGAACTAAAAATCAAACATCAAAAGATGGTTTCTAATCATACAAGTGAAGCATAAGACCAAGAGTATGGAGACAATCATTGTTAAGAGCATATATTCAATGGAGATAAGTATTTACATGTTGGGTGAGCCTTAGTAGATACTCCCAACCCAAGCTATGTGTTCAGTCACTCATGGTGGTGAGTAGCATTATAGATTTACAAACAGGAAGAGACATAAAGTACTTCTAAAATGGAACAGAAGAAATGAGAGTAGGGAGGTAGATTCAGGGAAAGAAACATGGGAAATACACTGACAATGGTTAAGAGTGATCAAGGTCAATGGTCATGTGCTCCAAGTATAGATCTAGCATGGTGTAGGAGAAGCTCCTATTTGTTGCCATCTTGTTTCGATGAAGAGCTTGAAAAAGGCAAGGTGCCACTGAACTGGATCAATGACAAAGAAATCGGACTATCATCCCATGAACTGATGGTCTAGTAGATGGTCAATGGTGAGGATGAACTCTGACAGCACTTGGGCATCCTCCCTATGTGGCATCCCCGCTCATTGGCGGCCCATGAGTGCTATTTATAGCTTAGATCGAGTGTTCATTTCTTGTGCTACAAGTTTTGCACCTGGCACGTGTCTTGGGACGTGTGTGTAACTAACTTGAATGGCCACTCCATGAGGCCACTAGATCTTTGTGTGCGGTTGAGCCACCTGTTCCTTTAATTGTGAGGTCTGAAGATAGGTAGTCGAGTCATCAAATGTTTGGAATTCAGTTGATCATAGGTTTCTTAGCATGTAAATCCATTCGATCTTTGGGTCTTCTAGATCATCGATAGGTGGAAGATCTGACAGACCATTAGTCTTTCAGATCTGATGGTTGTTATAGGTGCCCGACCTAGTCTCGGTCATCATTTCTTGATATCTGATGGGTAGAGAACATGCTCGAATGGCCAGTGGATGTTGGAAATCAATGGGTAATCTAATCATCTAGGTGTCTTGACTTTTATCAGTTTTAAAGGAACCGACGAGCGCTCTTCCATCATAGTAGCAGCCATGCTTTTACAAGTGCATGCATGGAAACTAGTTATCTTTAAATAAATATTTGAGTGATAAACTAACGTGGAATATTATCGCATTGCAGATTCACTAGGAAAGAAATTCCCTGAGTTTACGAAAACCAAAGTGCAATAATGCCACCCGCTAGCGGATGGATCTTATCGCAGTAGGATAGAATCCCAAGGGATAACTTTGTTAAGAACTATCTAATTAATTTAGTAAGAATTAGAATTTATCACAGAAGTTGAGATTGGTTTGATTAATCTAAGATTGTAAGAATAAAAAGAGCTAGATTAAGGTTCTAGTTATCAATAGATGGAAACACTAGGGTGGAACTAGGTTTCACCGCCACTACTCAAATCTGTGCAATCATTCAAATCCAAACATGTTTGAAGATATGATTGGAGTTATGCAAGTTTCCCCTTTTGGCATCAGAAACTTGCATGAGTAGATATCCTTATAAGTTTGATGTCTTGTTACTTACAGATCCTCTATCCACTACTCTGGAGAGTTTTTGTCAAAAATTGTCGTAAGGGTGTCAACCAAAGCTAATTGGTATTCAAACCTTAAACATTGAAGTAATCACGGTAAAATATTGTAATAAATCACGAGTGATTAATCCACAAAACATGCAATAAACAATTGGCTATGAATTGTATGAGTTCATACAAGAGTTGTAATATGAATGAAATTGTAAGAAATAAGTAGTGGGGCTAGTCCCCACACCCCAATGAAAAGACTACTCCCTTGACATAGTGAGATTAATATGACTAGAATAGGAGGAGGATTCCATCACGGTCATGATGGTAATAAAAGTGGCTAGACGTGGTGTGTGACAGCAGATTTCCTTCCTTCTTTCTCTTTCAGGTATTAACCCTGACTTACAGCAGAAGAAGGTGGAGGAACAATAGCTCAGGGAAGAGATCGATCGCCCAAGAAGGGAGATCGATGGCTTGGAGTTGCATATGAAAGAGATCTATCGATAGGCATCTCCCAGCTAAGTCGATAGGTCTCGTCCTTGCTCTAATTTTGACGGCAGCCTTTTGGCATTTCTATCTCTTGAAAATTTGAGATGAGTTGTACGGATGCGTTGGGAGCCTATTTATAGGATTGAGGTTGCCAACATCTTGCATTCATTATCGGTGTCGACCACTTTCCATCGGTATCAATTGATGGGTCCATCAGACGAAAGGACTGCCGATCGACATGTGTTGATGCTTGGACTTCCTATCGTCAGTTCTTAGAGTTCAACGGGACTGTCGACCTTGTGGATCGACAAGATTGGTGGGCAGATGTGGATGTCGTTAAGCGTGTTGATAGGATTGTTGGTCGATGGGTTGATTTTCTTATCAGTTGTTGACCGATGATGATGTCGAGCAGGGGGGTCGACAGAGGTGTCGACCTTGATCATCAATGGATTGTATGTCGACCTCCTGATTTTTGATCTGGTGGATCGATGGAGCTGTCAAGCATTGAGTATCGACCAAAATGTCAATGATTCTATCGATGCTTGATATTTGCCAAAAATTAAAGGTCGATTATCATGAAAAGGGAGTCAAGAAAAGTATCAAATTCCTACCAATTAACGTTAAAACCTAAGTAGATCAAAACAAAGCTATTAGGATGAAAACTAAGCTATATGAATGCTATATTAGACTAATAATGCAGCTAAAACTAGGATGAATATGCATTCATCTTAAACATGAACAAAATGGTAGGAAGTTAAGGTGACCAAGCTCAACAATGAAAAAATTAGGGGTAAACTAACACATGAAATATCCACAATATTGAATGTTATCGACCCCTCAAACTTAAAGTCTAGCTTGTCTTCAAGCTAACAAATATAATTAAAGCATCAAACAACTTCAAAGGTCTTTATTAGATTATTTCTTTTGGGACTATGAAGAATGCCATTAAGTCAACATTACATCAAGGTTTATGTATCATGTCTAGGTGTTTTCAATCTGAAGACTCTCTCTTTCAGCTTGGGAATTGCGCTACTTGTATTGCCCGCTACAACCTTCTTTTGAGGAAGGATTTCTCCATCATAATTCACTGATAATCCTTTTCTTAGTTGTACTTGTATAAGGTTCTTGATGGAGGTAGCTTTCACTAACGTAAAAAACATCATCGCTCCATCGTAATTCACTAATAATCCTTTTTGGATGCCTCTTCTTCAGCTCCTTTGTTAGATAGGTCAAGGCTTCCATCTCCAAGTTTTCCTCTGGTGCATGCCATTCTGATTGAGGTAGTCGAGTGGTGTCTAGTATTGGACTTTTGGGTGTTGCTGTTGTAGGGTCCATGAGTTGTAGTGGAGCTGAATGCATTGTTGTCTTGGAGGGAGGGGCTAACGGGATGAATGAGGTAATGTCTTGAAAGGGGGCATCTTTTTCTTATTGCACCTTCCTTAACTGCTCTCTCCAAGGAACCTTTGTGGGTTGGGGAACTAGGGAATACATCATTCTTGGTATATCTTCCATGCTTTCATCACAGAAATATCATTTGTCATGGATAATTTCCATGACATAGTTTTCTCTTAACACATGGAAGTTAGATATTTGTTCGAGTGGAATTTCCCTATTCAACAATTTAACTATTTGTAATACTATGAAGGTGATGTCCCTAGAATCAGGAAATTGTTGGGGCCTGCTATAGTTGATGTTGAATTCCTTCCAGTTCGGATAGTACCACCCATCTATATCCTAAATGAGACATTTTATCTGGGTCAATATCATATGTATAGTCCTTGTCTATAGCTTCTCAAATATCATTTCTCCACAAAGCAGGTCCTTGACATTTGGGTTGCGGAGGTTGACTCACCTTGTGGACATATGCACCACCATTAGCAGATAGTGGTTGAATGCCTTGAAAGGTAGCGTGATGTACTGAAGAGTTCTAATTTTGTGCAATCTTTCATGTAGCTCTACAATCGACGATGTCGAGTAGTTTCACATGTATAATTGTGCAGCTAGAGTTGATGTAGCATTAAAAATTGGTCCTATCTTGTTCTTATACATATATTCTTTGATAATTGTATCACACATGTCCTAGAAGAAGACTCTGCTTATGTTAGCATTGTATGTGAAGAGTGCTCATAGGTCATTCCTTTTCAAGTGATATATGTTGTTGTTGTTATATATAATTTCATCACCTGGCTTATTGTCATCCAAAATGTTAGCCAGTACATGGATGCCACAGAGGGGCATCCCTTCCACTAGTGGCAATGCTACTAGATCAACACTTATAGTAGGAGGTGGTTTTGGAAACTCAAAGTGTGCCAGTTTGCTGGGGGCATTGACAAACATTCAACTCAGGTTTTCTTGTAGTGTTATGCAATGTCCTCCTCCATTTTCACCGCAAATGATACCTGATGAGCTTCATCAATTATTGGTTTGTCTAGTAATAGTTCATTGAAAAAGTCCTCATAGTTGTGCTCAGGTGGTAATATTTCATAATGTGTCAAGGCATCTAAGTTGTTCATCATATCCTCTGTCATCTTTGGTATATCCTTCCTTTCCTCTATTGTTGGTTGAATTACCTCATTTTTTCATGTGCCCTCGTCTTCTGTAGAAGAATGCCTTTTTCTAAGATTGTTGGGCACCTTCATCTTTAGGTTCAGTAGGTCCCTTTTCTCTTCATTGTTGGTTGATTACTTTGGTGAGATTGGGGAGTTGGCGGGTTTTTCCTCCCTAGTGGGCAATTCCTGATTCTTAGCTGACTCTTCCTTGCTTCCTTCGAGGATACTTTTACAATGACCCCATCTTCTATAGGTGGTGCAACCTTGCTGGGTTGTACTTTGTCCATCACCATGTTACCTATAAATTGCACGAAAACTTCATCTATAGTTGATGGTGCAACTCATTTATCATCTCCCCATTGGCGCTTGGGTGATGTTCTTCATCAGAGGGTGATGTTGATGTTTCCTTACTCCTCCTTTCTTTGGCCTGTGATCTTTAGTTTTATCAGAAGAGATGATTACACTCTTATTTGAGGAGAGAGAAAAATACTCACCAGGGCCTCTATCACTTACAATTGATCTAAAGCTAGTAGCTACATCTATTGTGACAGGTCTTGTAGGGGCTAAATTTCAGCCGTCAATTTCTCCACCTACAATATTAGTGCAGACATGGTAGCAATCATAGATAAAAAAATGAGCATAATTTTGGGCAATCTCACGAATGTTGTTGATTTCCTTCCCTATTTCCATAAATCTCTATGCGGCAGGAGCTCATCATTGTTTCCCTATATTCCTTCTTGAGCTGGCTTCAATCTGTGGTGCCTTTGCTTGGATGGAGATGTCTTGCTCCTTGATCACGTGTTGGCTTGGCCCAACCTTGTTCCTAGATTGAGGTGCTTCTCTATTAGAGACCTATCATCTTGGAGACTCTATGCATGCTAGTTGAGTCGATGAATGATTTTCATTTGTTATTCCTCTAGATCCCTCATCAACCTATTTATCGAAAGGGGAAATGCCTCTAAAATCATTGGCATTAATAGAGGGTTCTACTAGTTCCTCCTCTTATCTTGTTGTTTCATTTGGTACCTCCAACATGAATGGTTTGTGTGCTTACACAGAGGTAGCCATGAAGTCTATTCTAGTCCATACATCCTTAGGTATCTTCGATAGATATGACTCATGATTCTCTTCTAGGGCGACTCCTTTATCTTGTTGTAGTTCTCCGATACAACAATTGTAGGTGTTATCACCAGAGGGTCTGGGTGCTGTATTCGAGGATGTGATGTCTCATGTGTGGGGGACCTCTTTCTCTTTGCTACCATTTTCTTTGGTAGGTGGACAATAAGCTTTTTCCTTGTAGTCTCGATTTATGTACCTTCTTTATCCATCATATGTACTCTTTTCACACTTGTTCACTTTTCGATTTGAGAGGTACAACTCTTTCTTTGTTTTCTGTATCTTATCTTACCCAAAGAGAACATTATCGTAGTCCTAGTTACACATATCAGTGGAAGGAAGGAAATCATTGCTTCAGTAGAATCTGTGAAAATATTTGTCTCCTTTCCTTCTTAGGATGTTGGCATTCGTCAGCCATTTGGCATCGAGCATGCCATCCCCATCTAACTTTTGGAAAAATTGTGGTTTGTTGGGGTTGCCTAGGTGATGGGTGATGTATGTGACCACTCCACCCATATAGAAATCCCTTGATCCCTCTACAGTTGCTACTGCTTCAAATGTGTTAATTAAGACCCTTCCAATGTTGACTGGTTTCTTTTCTAGTATGCTCCACAGGACGTAGAGGTCCATCCTAGTGACATTTTCAGTGTTGGTTTGGAAGAGTAATGTGTTGGAAAAATGTCTATGTAGAATGTGCATCATTCTAGAATGCATCATTACGGCCTTCTCCTTCCTTGAGCTAAACTTGTATTCATTTGATAATTTTTCCCAGGTCTTGTAGGTATTGAATCCTTGAGCTTCTCTATCTCCACTAGCCATATTTTCTTCTGCGACTTGTTCAATGAAGCCAATGAAGATAGAGTTCAACCATCAATCTATTATTATGTAGTCTTGTTTGATTATTTGCATGCTAACTTGAAGGCCCCTCCACACACTCTATGACTTCCTCTTTCTGACTATCTACTTTTTTAAGGACAACATGAACTCCAAATTTGAGTTCGTCATACATGCGATGATTGTTGAAGAAGTTTGTTAGAGCCCTATTGTAGATTCTACACATTTTGTAGATGATCCCTCACCCTATTGTTATCCCTAACCTCCGTAGGGTGTCCATGTCCCCAAACCTTCTGGCCTTGATATTTTTACTAGTATAGGAATGGTCTGTAGCGTCGGTTTTTTAATCCTATAGGAGTCACTTTTTAACCAACTCCTAAGTGGTCGTCGCTATAGAATTTGACCTATAGGGTCAGTTTTTTTAACCAAAGAAAACTGCCACAATAGGCTATAAAAATTGAGGAAGAAATCGTGGCCAAAGTTGTAAGGTCGGTTATCAAGCTCAATCTGTAGACCTGTAGCATCGATTTTCTTAAATAACTGACCTTAGAAGTTCACTCTAAGGTCGGTTATTTAAGAAAACCAATGCTACATGTCTATAGATTGAGCTTGACAATATGTAGACCTGTAGCATCGATTTTCTTAAAAAACCGACCTTAGAAGTTCACTCTAAGGTCGATTATTTAAGAAAACTGATGCTACAGGTCTACAAATTGAGCTTGACAATCTGTAGACCTGTAGCATCAGTTTTCTTAAAAAAGCGACCTTAGAAGTTCACTCTAAGGTTGGTTATTTAAGAAAACCGATGCTACATATCTACATATTGAGCTTGACAATCTGTAGACCTGTAGCATCAGTTTTCTTAAAAAACCGACCTTAGAGTGAACCTCTAAGGTCGGTTATTTAAGAAAACTGATGCTACAAGTCTATAAATTGTAGCCACACACGGCTGTGCTACGCGACACGACCATGCTACCATATCCCCACACAGTCGTGCTACACAGCACGACCGTGCTACCAGAAGCCAAGACGATCGTGCTACACAACACATCCGTGCTACTAGAAGCCAACACGGCTGTACTACACAACACGACCATTGCAATTTTTTTAAAATTCTATAGAAATAGAAATAGAACAGAAGAACCAGAAGAACCAGGATATGGGAGAGGGGAGCATTGATGCTCAACCTTCACCATTCCAAACCACACATTCATAACAAAAATGATTCATATATTTAGTTGAGTTACACATAATCACATCATAATTTACAAAATGATAGATTGCAAGTCGTATATGATATTAAATGTCAGATTCAAAAGTAAAAATGAAAGAGTACTAAAACCACATACATAAATAGAGCTGACATATTTAATCCAATGTTATATTGACTTCATTTAGAAAAGCATCTGACCACTCTTCTCAGAATTCATTTAAGTCCTCAAGTGTGTAAGGCTGAGTTGTAAAGATCTGTAATAGAAAATGCACATGCTAATATTTTATAAAATGACTAAAATCACTTGAAATTTATGATGTTATTCTTTATTACCCGATCTATAGTATGAATGTCATATGATGCTTGTTTGACAATAGCTTGCATATATTTCATTACATAGTAGCCACAAGCCCAGTCATTATTTTGTATAGGACACTACAAATAAAAAATTATACTTAATGTTAGTAAACTACTATAAATAGGAGTTGAGATAAGAATATAATAGTTGACATATAAGAGTTGAAAATTAATACATATAAGACTAAGCAGTTGTCAAAGTAGCTACCTTGACATTTTTCAAAGTCAATGTCTTTAATTTTGTGGGTATTTGTCCTCTACCTTCATGAAAATCCTTTATACCCTTATCAATTAAACGATGGTTGGTAAAATAGAAATTCTAAATAGAAATATCATGTTGAAGCATTGACTAAATTTATGCTTACTCCATAGTTGGCAATTTCAATTTGTAGCCCCTTGTTGTTATTCCCATTGGGTCAACATAAGAAAGAGTCATCAATTTTGGGACAATCGCCAATAATTCCCAATGTCTAGCTCTGAGTAAGAATAAAACAAACATTAAAATAAAGAAATTTATTCACAGCCGATGAATGGGTCAGGGGTGAATCTGAGTTAATGGACCTGGTCGTTCAGTACTTCAAAGGTGTCCTTACGGCCCCTGTAACAGGGCCAACACTTAGATGTGCTGACATACCGGGTGAATTCAGGTCGCTCACGGCTGTTGAGAAGAACAACTTGGGTAGTTGTCCCACCCTCACCGAGATACACGACATCGTCAAATCATTGGATCTGGTGAAGGCGGCAGGACCCGATGGTGTCTCAGCTCATTTTATTCAAAAGAACTGGGAAATAGTTGGACAAAGCGTCATTAAGACCGTCCAGGGTGCCATATACGAAGGACATGTCCCTGAGGATCTTTGCGACTCCACAATTGTGCTGATACCCAAGGTCACGACACCATACAGATGCGAGAATTTGAGTCCTATTTCTCTGAACAATGTGGTCCTGAAGATTGCTTCCAAATTGGTAGTGGAGCGTCTCAAAATTCATATCCCCAACTGGGTGTCCCAGTCCCAGAGCAGCTTTGTACCAGGCAGGCGCATAATGGACAATATAGCTTTAGTATAGGAGCTTATACACTCGATGAAGAGAAAGAAGGGGGCTAAAACCATGGCCATTAAGGTGGACCTCACCAAGGCGTATGATCAAATGGCGTGGGAATTCATCACAGATACTTTCATTAAAACTGGGCTTCCACACAACATCGTCAGATACATCATGGATTCCATCATGAAGGGGTCTACCAGAATAGCTTGGAATGGAGGCACGTCAGATAGCTTCAAGGCCAGCACGAGCCTCCGACAAGGGGACCCCCTTTCCCCGTATGTGTTTGTTCTTTTCCTGGAGAGGCTCAGTCAGCTGATCAACAAGAAAGTGGCGGAGGGTTCCTGGAGACCGGTGAGGCTTGGGGCAAGGGGACCTAGTGTCTCCCACGTTTGCTTTGTGGATGATTTTATTCTTTTTGCCCACGCCGGAATGTCACAGATGGAGACGATTCTAGATTGCCTCAGGCAGTTTGAGCGAGCGTCAGGCCAGTCCATTTCCACTCCAAAATCAAGAATCTTCTTCAGTAGGAGCGTGAAGCGAGAGCTAAAGGGCCAGATTAGCGATATGAGTGGGATTCTATACACTACTGACCTGGGGAAGTAATTAGGTGTGCCGATTATTCACAAGAGAGTAGACAAGCACACATACAATGACATTTTGGACAGGGTGAACAACAGGACCTCCTCCTGGGCAGCTAGGACTCTATCTCTGGCGGGGAGGGTGTGCCTTGCTAAATCTATCCTGGAAGCTATACCTACATATGTTATGCAGACTGCGGTGATTCCTCTGCAACTATGCGATAGAATCGACGGAGTAATCAGGAGGTTCATCTGGGGTGGTAACCACAGATCCCATCCCTTGTCCCTAGTGGCCTGGGATAAATTGACTACGAGTAGGAAGGACGGCGGATTGGGGCTGAAGTGTATGCGTGACTAGAACTTGGCACTAGTGTACAAACACCTGTGGGAAATCTACACTGGTGGAAACTCCCTCTGGAACCAATACATGCACGAGAAGATGAGGAGTGGGAGTAGCCGCACAGCGTGCAGCTCGAGGCTCGGTAAGGCAGTGCTCAGTGGCGATGTGTTCATAAACCAAAATTGATTCTATATCCCGATGAACGGTGACACGGTCAATGCTTGGTCTGATAGGTGGTTGAGGGAGGGACCTACACTCAAAGAGGTCGCGCATTATCCCATCCCTGAGGAGCTGGATGATCTGAAAGTAGCGAGTATACTTGACCTAGATGGGAACTGGGACATGGAGTTCTTGAAGCACTGGGTTCCAGATCACATTGCAGAGGAGATTGCTAAGATGAAGCCCCCGACCCCCTTGGATGGCATAGACGTCAGAGTATGTGCATTGACACGGAACGAACAATACACTACCAAATCAGCCTATCGAAAATTAAGAGAAGGAAAAGGGATTCAGGTGGAAGGCAACTGGACAAAGCTTTGGAAGCTTGAGCTCTCGAGCCATATCAAAACGTTCACCTGGCTCATGATGCATGATGGTCTCCTAACAAATTATAGGTGGGTGAAATGCAAATTGGCTACTTGTAGCATGTGTCCGAGATGTCAAGATGGAGAAGAGTCACTTCTCCATGTTGTACGTGACTGTTACTATGCACGGGAGGTCTGGGAGGGGGTGTTTGCTGAAGGGCCTCACCCAAATTCCTTTTACAGTGAAGATAACGCGAGACAATGGCTCCACTCCATTATGCAACAGGAGAAATATAGCTACACTCGTATTCTGATCACATGCTGGAGGATCTGGACTTCAAGGAATAGGTATGTGTTTGAAGGAATCAAGGAGCCTGCCACTCTGCAAAGCAACCAAATCCAGTGAGAGGTGACTGCGCACAAGGAGGCTTTCCCCAACATCCCACCGGAGATGACTGAGAAGAAATAGGCGGCTTGGAGAAGACCAGACCGAGGCAAGCTTAAGTTGAACACTGATGCCGCTGTCAAGGGTAAGTATGCATGCTGTGCCATTATAGGTCGGGACGACCTTGGCAGATGGGCAGGAGGAGCGGCGTTCCAATTACAGAGCACAGATGTCGTTGAAGCGGAGCTTGAAGGCATTCTTATGGCAGCGGAAGCTGCAGCTGAGAATGACTTAACTGAGATAGTCATAGAGTCTGACTCCACCACTGCAGTCAAGATGATCAATCAGAAGGAGGAAGAACACCCCAGATACGCAAAGATCATTTGCAAATTTAAACGGTTGAGGCAAGTTGGTTGGAAGGTAGACTATGTGCCCAGGGAATGCAATTCAGTAGCTGACATGGTTGCGAGGAAGAACACCAAAAATCCTATTACATACACAGTGTATGCCCACCCCCCAAGGGGTTCGATGAGTTACTTTACAAGGATTGTAATGGTAGTAGTACTACCATATTTCCTATTCCCTGTTTGATTAGTGATTGTAAGTTATCGTTTAATTTTGCTCGCAAGGGGAGGGCGAGATGAATAAGAATGCCTCCCGACTTATCTAAAAAAATTATACAGAATAATAATACTTACTTGACGTTAAAAGGAATTAGGATAATTTCCTTCCCCACACTAGCAAAATATTTGAATGCAGTACAGAAGTATTCATTCACAACCTCAATATGTGTCTCCACTTGACTAGTGATTTAAGGAACTAAGAATCCAACATTCCTTATATCATAGGGATTCATTCCATCTGTACAGAGTCTAAGTCTTAAGTTTCTTGGTTCTTTACCAAATTGAGGGTATAATAAATCAATTTTCTTCCATTGTGGTGAATCAGATGCATGTCGTAGGATGCCATCATCATTGGCCTTTAACTCCCCATGCCAAGAAAAATTTTGTGCATCTTCTATATTAGCAAATAAGCGTTGAAATCGTGGTATTATTGATAGATACTCACATATGTACCCAGAGAACAAATGAGGAAATACTACTAAATTTTTTCTTCAAAACTAAACATACATTATACAGTTACATCCTAAGTGAGATTAAATATCCAAAAATAGTCCCAAACCGGGGACTATCCAAAATTTACTCCTAATGAGTAAATTTTGAATGGGTTTCTAAGTTGATACATAAATGTATTATTGTCATATTTATATATTAAGTTAAACATCATGCATCGATGATCTCATCTATAAATCCTAAAGTATCAATATGAGACTACACAATGTCTACCCTCATATTTCTGGAATGTATATAATGATTACATATGTGATTGATAACAAAATGTAGATATGAAAGAATGCATATTTTTATTATTGGTTGATTTACTAGTCAAATAAAATGGCACATTGGGAGAGTGAGAATATTATACCTCACTTGTAGGCTGAAGAAAAAATATATGCAAGGCAACAACAAGTCAATAGAACCTGCAACAACACAAATGCACGATTAAATTCTATTATAATGTATTAATTAGGGGTCAACATATATCAATTTTAGAGGAGCAGTAAGAATTATCAAATGCAAAATTGACAAATTTTGAAGTTTCTGCAACTCAGACAGCACGGCCGTGCTACCCAACATGACTGTGCCATCACTACAGTCATGCAGCTCCACACGGCCGTGCTACCTAGTCAGTTGCATGACAGTAAGAAGAAGATGGAGGAGTGAGGTGGCAAAGACAACCGTGCTACCTTGAGAAGAACCGGACAGTGGGGGAGCTTATGCGGGAGAAGAACTAGAGAGAGAAGGTGTGCAACCCTTGCAACGCCGTAGGCGTTGTCACCATTCAAAGAAGAAAGTGGTTGGGCATCGTCGTCCAAAGTGCACAACGCCAGAGATGGTGATCGATCTGAAGGTGTCAGCGCCGTCCAAAGAAGAAAATGGCAGCTGGGTGTCGTCGTCCAAGAAGGGGTGCCGATTTGCCTCTCTTCGGGCACGAAGATGGTTGGGAAGGTGACCTTGGAAGCGGCGGCGATTTGCTTCTCTTCAGGCACAGAAGCAGGAATGGGGAGAGAAAACAAAATGAACCGAAACACACCAAAACACGGCTCAACTTTGGTCTAATATCAGCCCGACCTCTAGGGCTGGTTATCTCAAAAAATTGATGCTATAGGTCGGGTCTGTAGGGTCGGTTATTTGAAAAACCCGACTCTAGAGACTAAGTGGTGCCCAAAAGTTTTGAGACCATCTATAAGGTCAGTTATTTGAAAAAACCAACCCTAGAGGTCAGGGTCTATAGGGTCAGTTATTTGAAAAAACTGACCCTAGTGACTAAGTGGTGCCCGAAATTTTTGAGACAATCTATAAGGTCGGGTATTTGAAAAAATCGACCCTAGAGGTCAGGGTTTATAGGGTCGGTTATTTGAAAAAACTGACCCTAGAGTTCCAAAGCGCTGCCCGCATTTTTTGTTGACCCTATAACATCGGTTATTTAGAAAAACCGACCCTATAGATCGAGGCGCGAAGCCAAAATCGCGTGAATTTTCACTCCGGGAAATTTGTAAGGTCGGTTTTTTTGATAAAGCTGATGCAATAGTCTATTAGGTCAGTTATTCTAGTAAAAATGACGCTATGGGCAGCGACGTTACTGGCCTAAAATGTAGTAGTGTTTTTTGACACACATGACTTCCCAAGTGTCTAGATGTTCTTCATCAAGAGGTAGCAAGAAATTATCAGGTTGTAATTTGTGGACACCCTTTGCTGCTCCTGGAATGACCCTAGTAGAAGGTTTGGTCGATTCTATAGCTTCTTCTTCTTTAGGTTATGGCACCTTGCTCATTTTTCTTAGCTTGGTTGTAGAAGGAGGGCTTGTTGCTTTTCTTTTCTTCAGAGTTTGGGCCTCCTCTTACTATGATGATGTATACACTGATGTATCCATTTCTTCATAGGAATTGTCATCAATTGAGGAGTCCTCAGTGGTGGAAGATTCTCCCGATGTGTTCCTTCTATGTAGTATGCACTATTCCCTATACTGCTGCGGGTGGGACTTGATTCTTTATGTGGGTTGATATACCCAACTCCACCTTCCTCGTAATTGAGTGGTACCCGAATTATGGTCAATCTACTGGTACCTATTTCCTTGATAGAATTACCTTCCATTTCATAAATTTCTATTTTGCGGTGTAGGTATTATATACCTCTTGCAAGGTTAGTCCGACAGTTCAACGAAGCTTTTGATTAAACCAAGAAAGGATCTGATGTGTTCAAAATGGAGTGTTATAATGGTGAACAAGTGATTGTTGAATCCAAAGATCAAAAGAGCCAATGATTTAAATAGAGGCAAAGTATGCACTTAGTGTGAGAATGTCCAATGGCTTGGTAGGAATGGGTGAAAAAAACCAACCGCCTAATATATCTGATGGTCAGATCCTAAAGATAAATGATCTAATGTCTACGATAAGTAGATACAAAATTGATGGTGAAGAACCGATGGGGTGCCTTGAATGCTAATTTCAACGGACCTTGAAAACTCAGATCTTAAAGAATCGATGAGTTATACTAAGGACAAAACCAATGGTTTTCCTTAGAGTGTCAAATACTGGATAAAAGAATTGATGTTTCTTTGGGTAGGGAGATGCCCAATACTAGAAGATCTGATGGTTGGATGTAAGAAAGAAATAAAGCGATGGGTCCTTGAAGCGAAGAAACCTAGATTGAACAATTTGATGGTTTACAAGAAGAAATGATGACCCTCTATGAAAAATAAACAAAAGATCCATCGGAAAAGGATCTGATCGAGAGGATAAAAATAGATGGTTGATTCTTTTGCAAGAGTAAATGAAGCAGTTGAAGTGAAAGATGATAGTTATTCGGAGTCAGAGAGACATCAAAAGAGGTTATTGGTGGTTAAATTCTCTAGTTGCCTCATCCAGCACGTCACTCCTTCCTTGTCGATCATCGAGATCCTCTACTTGTAGCGGCCGGTTTCTGACCGTCGTGGTGTGCTTTGTTTGTCCTCAAGCTTTGCAGATGTCTTTGTCTGCAACACTTCTTATGGTTGTAGATGACAAAGCTCAACTTATAAGGATGATTAATTTAATCTCTGAGATTAGGGCAAGTTTTGATAAACGGAGGTAGGTGGCCAGGTTAAAGTCTCCTATTGTGCTAATACTTCACGTACAACTGGTATAAGTGGGAGGGTTGACCCCTCTTTCCTTTTATAGCAACCAACGTTTAGCCCAACGGGTCCCAATCCATTCATCAGATCTTTATCATTCATCTTCATAAACTATCTGATTGTCTCGTTGATAAAAATCTGATGGCTCTACTACCTAGTTAGAGAGCATTGTTTTTCTAACGAATTGATGGTTGATATGTAAATGTATAGCAACACGAGTCATAATCCAATGTTCTGACAGATATGAAGATCTGATTTCAAGAAGGGAACAGTCCCATGACTTGGAAGTCTTCCTATGGGCCATTTGCACTGCCTTAGGCAATTATGCAGTGCCAAAATTCTGATGGTTTGGCAGTTTCAAAGGGGTTCTGAGAAACCGATTGATTGACTGATTGACAATTTGATGTTTTCACAGACTTGAAAGATTTGATGGATAAGTGAATCATCTGATGGTTGTAAGATTCAATGGATTGTTGAAACCATCTATTCCTATGAGTTGATGGTTGGGCTGGATGACCATCTAAATATTCATTTCCAAAATCCGATTGTGGCTCAGACACACACATTCGATGGCTCTATAAGAACACTAGCCTTTTGAAAACCAATGGTTAGTCAACATACTCCCAAATCCTATGGATTTTATCCTTGATCATCCAATGATGGACTAGAAGAATGTGATCAGCTTGTTTGTCTAGACTTGTCATCCGATGGTGTCCATTTTAAAGATTTATGGTTATTGTAAAAATGTTCCCTGCATTAATAGTGGAATCCAAGTTTTTACTAATTTTATTCTATGTACACCAGAAATTATGAAACAAATTAAAATTTCTAAGACTAATGATGAAACTTGAGATTAGAAATTATGAAAATGTAATTTTTAAAAAAGATATAGAGTATACCAGAAGTTTTAGGAAAATATGTTGAGGAATCCATGAGTTTCCTCCCAAGAGGTGTTGATGTATAGTCTTTAGCTTGAATTTCTCATGGTTGGATCCTTCAAACTTCTTCTGGCGATATAGGTGGGGGTTCATCTAACTGGAGTTCTGATCTTCTTGTGAATTCTTTGTCTTCATAGCACCTCTTCACTCTATGTCCATTCACCTTGAACGTCCCAGTCTTTCTGCTACAAATTTCCATCATCCCTGATGGATATATCTTTGATATAGTGAAGGGACCATACCACCTTGACTTTAGCTTCCCTGGAAGAGTCTAACTCTTGAGTTAAAAAGGAGAACCTTATCCCCTTCAGACACATGTTTTATTTTTAGGTGGGCATCATGCCACACCTTAGTCCTTTGTTTATATATTCTTGAATTTATGTAGGCATGAAGTCTAAGATCCTCTAGTTCTTGTAGTTGCAAAAACCTTTTCTTTCCTACTAATTTTGGGTCCATGTTCAAGAATTTGATTGCCCATAAATCTTTGCGTTCCAGTTGGACATGTAACTCGCAAGACTTGTCGTACATTAATATGTAGGGAGTGGTTCCTATAGGGTCTTCTAAGTAGTATGATATTCCCATAGGGCATCTTCCAACTTCAAGGACCAATCCTTTTCATCCTCCCTATAGTCTGCTTTATTATTTGCTTAATCTATCAATTAGACACCTCTACTTGGCTAGAATTCCATGGCTGATAGGGGGTGGAAAGACAACCTTGTGTCTTACTCCATAGTTCTTCAAAAGTGGCACAAATTTTCTTTCAATGAAATGTGATCCCCTGTAGCTGAGGATGGTTCGTGGGATCACAAACCTAGGAAAGATAATCCTTAGAAACATTCTGATCATAGGCTTCATGTTGCAGGACGGGGTAGCCATCACTTCTATCCATTTTAACACACAGTCCACCACCACTATGATGTACTTGATACCTCTAGAGGATGGGTACGATATCCCCCAGACATCAAAATCTCTACATCAATCCAATCTAGCATGGGATTTCATTTCTCCTTGCCAGTGCGTTTACACTCAATACAAGTCTTTACAAATGCATGAGCATCCTTGAACAGAGATGGTAAATAGAAACAAGACTGTAGGATTTTGGCTGCTGTCATGTCTCCATTTAAATGTCCTTCGTAAGGTGAAGAGTGAAATTCTTTGAGAATCTGAGGTACTTCTTCTTCTGGTATGCATCAGCGATACAAGTTATCAAAACATCTTTTGAACAAGAAATGGTCATCACAGTAGTAATTCTTCAAGTCTTAGAATAACTTTATCTTATTGTTATACGTGATTTTAGGTGGCAGCTGCAGTCAGGCTAGGTAGTTACATATGCTTGCAAACCATGGTACCTTGGACTCAACAACCTTGACCATCATTAGCACCTTGTCATTATAGTGTTTATTAACTAGCAGGTGGTTGTCATTGGCTACAATGATTCTTGATAAATGGTTAGCTACAACATTCTCTATCCCCTTCTTGTCGATTATTCCATGGTTGAACTCTTGAAGTAACATGGCCCATCACAAAAGCCAAGGTTCAATTTCTTTCTTTTGCAACAGACATTTTATTACACCGTGATGTGTGTACACTCTCACTTTTGATCCTACCAGACATGATCTGAATCTATCTAAAGAGAACACTATCACTAGAATTTCTTTCTATGTGGTCCTATAGTTTACTTGTGCTTCATTGAGAGTCTTGCTAGTATAGTAAATCACATGATGCTTTTTATCTTTCTTATTTACCAACACAAACCCAATCACAAAATGGATGGCATCACACATTATTTCAAATCACATCCTCTAGTCTGGGGCTTGGAGAATGGGTGTTGTAGTGAGAGAATTCTGTAGGATTTCAAAATCCTTGAGATAATCATCTGAGAAATCGAACACTACAACTTAAACGACCAAATTCAATATGGGTTCAACAATCTTAGAGAAGTCTTTAATGAATCTCTTATAATATTTTGCATGTCCTAGAAAACTCCTTACCCATGTTATAAACTTCGAGGATGGAAGTTTAGATATGGCTTCCACTTTACTTATATCTACCTCTATTCCCTTCTCAGAAACTTTGTGTCCTAGCACAATTCCTTTCTGGACTGAAATGACATTTTTCCTAGTTTTGCACTAACTGCTTTTCTTCACCTCAGTCTTGTACTTTAGACAAGTTCTTCATACAACTGTCAAAATCATCTCCATAGACAGAGAAATCATCCATTATGACATCCATGATGTCTTCTAGGAAGTTGGAAAAAATGAAGATCATGAACCTTTGAGATGTCACGAGTGCATTGCATAGTCCAAATGCCATTCTTCAGAAAGCATGGTGTTGTAGATATAGATGAAAGTTGTTTTCTCTTGATCATTGGGATGGATAGGGACTTTATAGAATCCTGAGTATCCATCTAGGAAGCAGAAGTATGAGTAGTGAGATAAATGCTCCAAGACCTGATTTATGAATGGTAATGGGAAATGGTCCTTCATAGTGGAAACATTTAGCTTTCTATAATTGATGTACATTTTCTAACCTATTACGGTTTGTGTCTCCACCTTATATCCCTTTACCCCTTTTACAAAATTCTTTCCTCCATTCTTTGGCACCACTGTATTTAGCTTACCCAGTTGTTTTTGTTGATTAGGTATATAATTCTTGCATCATGTAATTTTATCACTTCCGTCTTAATCACCTTCCTAAGCATTTTATTCAGCTTTGTTTGTAGTTGAGATAGGGGTTTGGCAGTCTCTTCCAGGTTTATCCGATGCATGAAAATATCCAGACTTAAGCCCTTGATGTCTTCTACTAAGTAGCCTATCACCTTTCAACATAGCTTGAATTCATTTATCAATTTCTCCTCTTAGTCTTCCGTCAAGGAAGATTTTATGATTACTAAATTTCTTTCTTATTTGTTGAGAAACTCATACTTTAGTCCTTCATGGAGATTCTTTAGCTTTGTCTTGGGCTTCAGTACTTCTTTCTCCTCATGTGTTTGTTCTAGAGAGGCACGTTTTTTTAGTTTAAATGATCTCTTCCTCTTCATCGCTGCATTATTCTTCTGGCTGGTTCAGGTAATTGAGAATTTTGACAACTTTTAGGTCTTCGACACTAGGGCATGGGTTGTTCAGGGATCACATTAGTCAATCAACTATGACATTCTCTTCTAGGACCTGTTCACAAAATTGATAGTAACTGTTCATGAAATAATCTGATTCAGAAAGGAAAGGTACTCTCATGGAGTCTTGTACATAGAAGTCGATGTGGTCATTTCCTACCCGTATGTTGATAAATCCTGACCTCAACATTTATTAATGCTCTCCCAGTGGTGAGGAATGGTCTTCTAAAGATCATTAACCACATCAGATCTTCTATTGTATCGATCACAACAATATTGCATGGATAAAGAATCATCCCACATGGATTGGGACATCTTCCAGCATTCCTGCTTTCTTTGTGAATGTGTGGTCAGCTAGTTGAATTGTCATCCCTATTTTTGCCATATCAGTAAGACCCAGCCTCATAGCTAAAGTAAGGGGAATAAGATTGATGCTTGCTCCAAGGTCTATAAGTCCTTGTCTCACTTCATTGTCTCTGATGTTGAATGTAATAGTGAATGCACCTGGATCCTTCTTCTTTGTGGGCATCTTTGCTTGTACAAAAGTGTTGGACATTTTTGCTAGTCTCACCATTTCCATGTGGTCTCCTATCCTTCTCTTTGTAATTAGATCCTTAAAGAATTTGGCATAGACTGATATCTCCTTGATGACATCCAATAATGATACATCAATGTGTAGCTTCTTTACATCTCCTAAAAACTTTTAATATCTCTTATTTACGTGGGATTTGATCAGCTAGTAGGGGAAGGGAACTCTCAATGAGTACGAATCCCTATTTGCAGAAGCCTCCTCAATAGGGTTATATTTCTTCTCTTTAGCAACCTTCTTTCTCTTGCCCTTGTCTTTGTCTTTCTCCTTCTAGGTAAATACTTCCACTTCAGGTTCTTCCTCTATTGTAACTGGTTTGGGTTGTGATTTAGCGTTAGACTTGTATTATTGGATAGTTTTTCCTTTTAGATCTTCTAAACTTTTCCATAATGAAGAGTGGTCATTTTTCACGCTCTCAGTGTTAGATGGCATCTTTCACTGTGGGTTCTTCATGAGCACCAACATTTGTGCTAGTTTATGATCAATCTGCTTCTAATGGGTGTGCATGTTAGCCATTTGAGCTGTCACACCCCCAACTGAGTCTGCATCTGTAACACCCCTCCCTAGGGTTTCATATATAACCAGCGGAAGCACAACCTAATCCCCAACATTATCCATAGTGTGGGGTACTTGGCATTTTAGGGAGGGTTGTCACAAAAAGAGTAATCATTGCAAGTAAACAAATAATTCACCATTGAGATTCATACATTAAAATATGAATAGGAAACTACAACAACAAGTCTTGAATTCTAATCATTCCTCAACATGGGAAACTAAACATAATAATAAGCAACTCTATATGATTGGATCGCCTAGAATGGATGGCACCCCACCAGGAAGCTCTTTGATGTCTCCTAGTCTTGGCTTGCTCTTCTTGAGTTCTTACTTGCTCCAAATCCTGGGGACATCACGTCCCCAGCCATGCAAAGGGAAAAACAACACATCAGTAAACGGTACTGGCACTTTATAAGATAAACAAAGTAAATATACTTGACATGTAAGGAAAATTGACATGAATTAACTTTAAGCATTCTTGAATCATCATTATTAACATAAAGAATTGAAAAGAAATCTTATGCATCCCTCTGTGACGCCCCCTTAGGAGCACATGATTGCTAGGAAAGCCCTTGATGCTAGGAAAGCCCTTAATGACCCTTTTTGAGGTCCATGATCGGGAGCATAACAAGACTATTTCAATTCCAATAATTGACCATTAACATGATGTTGACATTAACATGAATCATGATTCTCTAATCTTAACATGAAGGGATTTCTCCCCACTAACATGATATTTTAAACATGATGGGATTTCTCCCACTTGATCATTAACAAGGTTTTCATGATTCCTTAATGATAACAATAAACATGATGAGCATTATAACATAAGACATATCATGTGGCAATCAACAAGCAATGATATATTGGACATGATTATAACATTAAACTTGAAACAATAATGTCTATTTTATATCTAACATGCAAGCAATCATAAATATTTGTGCTCAGCAGCATGGCACGTTTACCTTGGAGCAAGGGTGATCCTTGAATTAGATCTAGGTCAAACCTCCCCTTGACTTAGCTCTACAACCTGTCCATAATCATTAAACATAATTAATCAATACATAGTATTGATCTTAGGTAACTTAGGGCTTGAGTGTATTCAGATCAGTCTCATGAATCAACATTATTATATTAAGAAAATCTTGGTTGACCCAGGTCACATTAATCATGTTGATGCATGATTAGGGTTTCATGAGTCCAAAATATCGTTTCCAACAAAACATCAGAATAAGAGATCTAAACGGTCTAGAAACCTTAAAATTGTATTCTACTCGAAAAACCAAATCCAATGACTATTTATTCATAATTTTCCGACAAACGGTTGAATTACTATGAATTTTCGAAATTCTGGCCAATGAGAAAATAGGAAAAAGCCATGTGGATAAAACTCGACCCAAGACAGTGGGCCGGGCCTGAGCTGGACCAACCGGGCTCGACCAACTCAGCAATGAAGATCGCCTCTGAGGGCTCGCGACTAAACCAGGGGGGGGGGGAATAGGCGAAATCCCTAAAACACCCTCGACGGTGAAATGCATCAAAATAGGCGGGTAGGGATACCAAGGTCATTTCCTGACCTGGTTTGTTCCTGCCCAAACCATGGCGCTCGACGAGCAGCCAGAAGACCCGCGATGGAGACCACAGAGTGCAAAAGCCAACCGAAGAATGAAGCCAACACCACATGGGTGATCGGGGAAAGTCCGAACAGGCTCAAAGAGCCGTGGCTAACTGGAGAGGCCATCGGGGTCGAGGAACCGAATTTCTTGGCGAGAAGCAGGGGAAAAAGAATCGAGATCAAAACCATTGAGAACAACCAGAAAATCCTCCAATGAGGTGCGTAAAACATTCGCGAAGGCAAGGCGAGGCCAAGGCATGAATTTCCATGGTCGGAGAGCCACTGACGTGTCGTGGCGGTTAGCGCCGGCAAGGTCCGATGGCGGCTCTATAGGACACAGAGGCCGGGGCAAACGCAGGGTAAACCGATGATTTAGGAACAACGTTAGGGTATCAAGGAAGCTCACCGATGCTCCAATTTGACTCGAGGTGCCGGTGCAGGCTAGAGCGGAGTCAAGCTCGCCGGAAAGGAAAGTCGAGTAGGTTGGGGAGCTTGGGGGATCCAGTAGAGAAATTGAGAGCGGAGGTGAGGCGACCTGGGGCCGATGATGCTCTAGAGTGGTTTAAATAGGAAGAAGAGGCACGATCGTGCCCTCTGCAACTTGAGAGTCCAAGCCCTAGATTGGGCGTTTTCTCTGTAGCGTGAGAGAGAAGGTGAGCGAGGGCTTAATGGGTGCGGATTGATCTCACCGTTTCATCGGTGAAAGAATTGGGAGGAATGGTGGCTTGTGGAGTGAGAACTAGGTTGGGGAAAAATAGCCTGTGAAAACGGTCTTAGCTCGCGAGAAAAACGGAGGAAGAAGACAGCAGGCGTGCCATTGGATCTTGATCCAATGGTCACCATGTATGCGCGTGAGTATTAAAGCAAAAGGTAACGCGTGACAGTTCAAATAAAATGAACTATGCTTTAAATCGGCTGCATAAATGAAATTGGATTAAAATCTATATCAAATAATATTCAAATCTCTCTCAATTTAATTGAGGGGTCAAACATGGGTCAAATGCATTCAAATTTTGACCATAGGCTAATAGGAAGCTCTAGAATATTCTTGTGAAGCTAGATTTCGTTTTTGTACATATTATAGTCCATAACTCCCATATCTTAATTAAAATTCATTTAAAGGTAATATAATTTGAAAAGAATCCTATTGTTGAATTCTTGAGTCATAACTCCAAGATTACTATTAACTAGTCACCTTATAACCTTTCTCTATGATTTATGGCTATTTTGTAGGAGAGAGAAAAGGTGAAAAGGAAAACATATATTCAACATTTGGGTTAATTGAAATTCATTTATAGCATGCATATGAGAGAAAATATATTTTTAGTCTTATTTTCGTTTTTCTCACTTTATTTTTCTAAAGGGATATTTTCATGGTCTTTTGTATCAAACCCCTCAACTATTTATTATTTGGGAAAAGTCCCATTATATCTTTTAAATTATATATGAAAGTTTGGGATGTGACAATTCTACCCACCTTAAAATAAATTTTGTCCTCGAAATTTCCTAGGGTACTACCCACCTTAGGATTCTTGTTACTTCTTTATATAATTAACACATCAATGAAATTTGCATGGAAAATGAATTTATTTCATAAAAAGGTTCAAATGAACGTAAGCTAATTATTACATCACTTTTCATCTTCTACTTCCATAGTGAAGATTCTAGCTTGTCTTTTGGTAGGTGGAGGATGGCCCTTGTTCTGGTCATGGTATTTCTTTGTGAGCTTAGGGCAGTTTGACTTGAGGTGCCCGATTTCTCCACAATAGTAGCATGCACCCGTACCATACCTGCATGGGCCTGCATGGTTCTTCTTGCATGTCGGACATTGGGGCTTCTCAGCTTCAACTGTAGGTTCAGGTACCTTTCTTTTAGGGTTGTTGGGAGGCTGGTATTGGTTGTTCTTTTGGGGGACTTCTTTCTTGTAGGATCGTCCAGGGTGATCTTCAAGCTCTAGGGCTGCATCTAGGGCTGCTTGGAGGGTTCTATGGCCTCTTCCTGACAAGGCAAAACTCAAGTCGGGCTTGAGTCCTCGGATGAATTTCTTTGTTCTACGTGTTTCATCATGATCATGGCCATACTTTTGGAGGACCCTGAACTTCATGGTATATTGGGTAACATTCATGTCACCCACTTGAGCCAGATTGGAAAACTCTAGCTCCTTCTTCTCAATCATTGCTTCAGATACATAATGCCCTTGGAAGGCTTCAACGAACCCTTCCCATGTGAGTGGAGGTGCGTCACCTGCCCTTGAGTTGAGGAGGTTTTCCCACCATGTGCGGGCTGCCCCCTTGAGCATGTGGGTTGCAAAACGAACCCTAGAGTGTTGAGGGCAGTCCATGTCTCGAAAGCAATGCTCCATGCCTCTCATCCAGTCCTCAGCTTTGGTGACTACATCAATTTCTCCTTCACCCGAGAAAGAGTCGGGCCTTATCTTTAAGAAGTCTACTAGAGTGGGATCATGATGCCTAGGCTGAGGTTGGCCTTGTGCTAGGACATTGGTGAGTGCTTGGACAAGATCTTCTATAGTTGGCCTATTGTTCTCTCTTGGTCCATTTTCCCCACTAGCAGAGCTAGCACCATCATTGTTACCATTTCCCTTATCTGCTCTCTTAGGGGCCATCTGGAAAAAGGGTCACATAAACCTAGGGTTAGAACATATGAATCAAATTGTAGCTTTGGTGGCCATCCATTTTTTTGCTCTGATACCATTAATGTAACACCCCTCCCTAGGGTTTCATATATAACCAGCGGAAGCACAGCCTAATCCCCAACATTATCCATAATGTGGGGTACTTGGCATTTTAGGGAGGGTTGTCACAAAAAGAGTAATCATTACAAGTAAACAAATAATTCACCATTGAGATTCATACATTAAAATATGAATAGGAAACTACAACAACAAGTCTTGAATTCTAATCATTCCTCAACATGGGAAACTAAACATAATAATAAGCAACTCTATATGATTGGATCGCCTAGAATGGATGGCACCCCACCAGGAAGCTCTTTGATGTCTCCTAGTCTTGGCTTGCTCTTCTTGAGTTCTTACTTGCTCCAAATCCTGGGGACATCACGTCCCCAACCATGCAAAGGGAAAAACAACACATCAGTAAACGGTACTGGCACTTTATAAGATAAACAAAGTAAATATACTTGACATGTAAGGAAGATTGACATGAATTAACTTTAAGCATTCTTGAATCATCATTATTAACATAAAGAATTGAAAAGAAATCTTATGCATCCCTCTGTGACGCCCCCTTAGGAGCACATGATTGCTAGGAAAGCCCTTGATGCTAGGAAAGCCCTTAATGACCCTTTTTGAGGTCCATGATCGGGAGCATAACAAGACTATTTCAATTCCAATAATTGACCATTAACATGATGTTGACATTAACATGAATCATGATTCTCTAATCTTAACATGAAGGGATTTCTCCCCACTAACATGATATTTTAAACATGATGGGATTTCTCCCACTTGATCATTAACAAGGTTTTCATGATTCCTTAATGATAACAATAAACATGATGAGCATTATAACATAAGACATATCATGTGGAAATCAACAAGCAATGATATATTGAACATGATTATAACATTAAACTTGAAACAATAATGTCTATTTTATATCTAACATGCAAGCAATCATAAATATTTGTGCTCAGCAGCATGGCCCGTTTACCTTGGAGCAAGGGTGATCCTTGAATTAGATCTAGGTCAAACCTCCCCTTGACTTAGCTCTACAACCTGTCCATAATCATTAAACATAATTAATCAATACATAGTATTGATCTTAGGTAACTTAGGGCTTGAGTGTATTCAGATCAGTCTCATGAATCAACATTATTATATTAAGAAAATCTAGGTTGACCCAGGTCACATTAATCATGTTGATGCATGATTAGGGTTTTATGAGTTCAAAATATCGTTTCCAACAAAACATCAGAATAAGAGATCAAAACATGGTCTAGAAACCTTAAAATCGTATTCTACTCGAAAAACCAAATCCAATGACTATTTATTCATAATTTTCTGACAAACGGTTGAATTACTATGAATTTTCGAAATTCTGGCCAATGAGAAAATAGGAAAAAGCCATGTGGATAAAACTCGACCCAAGACAGTGGGCCGGGCCTAAGATGGACCAACCGGGCTCAGCCAACTCAGCAACGAAGATCGCCTCTGAGGGCTCGTGACTAAACCAGGGGGAATAGGTAAAATCCCTAAAACACCCTCGACGGTGAAATGCATCAAAATAGGCGGGTAGGGATACCAAGGTCATTTCCTGACCTGGTTTGTTCCTGCCCAAACCATGGTGCTCGACGAGCAGCCAGCAGACCCGCGATGGAGACCACAGAGTGCAAAAGCCAACCGAAGAATGAAGACAACACCACATGGGTGATCAGGGAAAGTTCGAACAGGCTCAAAGAGTCGTGGCTAACTGGAGAGGCCATCGGGGTCGAGGAACCGAATTTCATGGCGAGAAGTAGGGGAAAAAGAATCGAGATCGAAACCATTGAGAACAACCAGAAAATCCTCCAATGAGGTGCGTGAAACATTCACGATGGCAAGGCGAGGCCAAGGCATGAATTTCTGTGGTCGGAGAGCCACTGACGTGCCGTGGCGGTTAGCGCCGGCAAGGTCCGATGGTGGCTCTATAGGACACAGAGGCCGGGGCAAACGCAGGGTAAACCAATGATTTAGGAACAACGTTAGGGTATCAAGGAAGCTCACCGACGCTCCAATTTGACTCGAGGTGCCGGTGCAGGCTAGAGCGGAGTCAAGCTCGCCAAAAAGGAAAGTCGAGTAGGTTGGGGAGCTTGGGGGATCCAGCAGAGAAATTGAGAGCGGAGGTGAGGCGACCTGGGGCCGATGATGCTCTAGACTGGTTTAAATAGGAAGAAGAGGCACGGTCGTGCCCTCTGCAACTCGAGAGTCCAAGCCCTAGATTGGGCGTTTTCTCTGTAGCGCGAGAGAGAAGGTGAACGAGGGCTTAATGGGTGTGGATTGATCTCACCGTTTCATCGGTGAAAGAATCGGGAGGAATGGTGGCTTGTGGAGTGAGAACTAGGTTGGGGAAAAACAGCCTGTGAAAACGGTCTTAGCTCGTGAGAAAAACGGAGGAAGAAGACAGCAGGCGTGCCATTGGATCTTGATCCAATGGTCACCATGTATGCGCGTGAGTATTAAAGCAAAAGGTAACGCGTGACAGTTCAAATAAAACGAACTATGCTTTAAATCGGCTGCATAAATGAAATTGGATTAAAATCTATATCAAATAATATTCAAATCTCTCTCAATTTAATTGAGGGGTCAAACATGGGTCAAATGCATTCAAATTTTGACCATAGGCCAATAGGAAGCTCTAGAATATTCTTGTGAAGCTAGATTTCGTTTTTGTACATATTATAGTCCATAACTCCCATATCTTAATTAAAATTCATTTAAAGGTAATATAATTTGAAAAGAATCCTATAGTTGAATTCTTGAGTCATAACTCCAAGATTACTATTAACTAGTCACCTTATAACCTTTCTCTATGATTTATGGCTATTTTGTAGGAGAGAGAAAAGGTGAAAAGGAAAACATATATTCAACATTTGGGTTAATTGAAATTCATTTATAGCATGCATATGAGAGAAAATATATTTTTAGTCTTATTTTCGTTTTTCTCACTTTATTTTTCTAAAGGGATATATTCATGGTCTTTTGTATCAAACCCCTCAACTATTTATTATTTGGGAAAAGTCCCATTATATCTTTTAAATTATATATGAAAGTTTGGGATGTGACAGCATCCCATTTAAGTCACCCATGCTGGTGATAGAACTTTAGGTTAATTGATCATTCACTGAAGCTTGTCTCTTTGCCAACTCAAACAGTTCAAACTTCATATCACGTTGGTTAGTGCTTTTGTTCTGATTCTGATCTTGACTTGGCTTATTTGAGTTTCTATTCTGATTATTACCTTGTCCTTGATGATTGGTTCTATTTTTCTAGTAATTTGCATTATGGGTGAACATAGTTGGTCCCTCACCTCTTTCGAATTGGGGTGGTCCTTTGCACAGATTATTTAATTGATGAGCATTCTCAACAACATCTTTGTTTCCATAGGAGAAACTAGGGTGATCTGGTCTCTTGAAGTTAACATAAGAAACATTTTCAGTATCTTCTTTGTGCTATCTTCCTCAGACTGAGTATAGATACATTTGTCAATACCATTGCCTCCCTCTCCATAGGTAACACACTTCATGACCTTCTTGTGTTTTCCTTTATTTCCAGTGTCCTTCAACTACTTATATTTGAAGCAATCCTTTGAATTTGAGAAGTTATGGTTTCTAGTGCCTTAGAGTCGGCAGTTGTTCCTTTAGACATTGCTTTCTTGGATGAACCTCTTTTGTATTCCAAACCATCTTATGGAAAAACCATGTTATCAATGATTATCATGATTTTTCTATAATTCCACCCTAAGAACATACTTCCTGCTGCTGTAATCAGCAAGGTTCTCTCAACAGATATAAGACCATTATAAAAGGTTTTCACTAGAAGTCCCTTGTCATAGTTTTGGTGTTTCTGGTATTCTAAGAATCTTTGCAGGCTTCATATAGATTTTCCCCAGGCTTCTACATGAACCCAATGATCTTATGCCTATTCTTGAGAGTTTTCTCCGCTGGGTAGAACTTGATGACAAAAGTGTCAGCCAAGGGTGCCCATCCATTAATGGTCTTGTTGGGTAGACCAAGGTACCATAACAATACTTTTTCCCTCAAATAGAAGTCAAACCCTTTAAAGTAAATCACCTCCTATGACACTCTATTCATTTTGACAGTGTCACAAATGTTTCTAAAGGCATCTAGGTGGTGATAAGGGTTTTCATCTCATGACTTGCCTCCCAAAGATTTTTTTTCTGAATCATGCCAATCATGGTTGGTTCAGTTCGAAATTCGGAGCATTGAATCTAGGGATGATGACCAGGACCTAGATTTGTTGGCCCATGTAGCATCCACTTCATGGAGGGAAGGGCCTCCATCATCATCATTGTCGTCATTTTCATGGTTATCATTGTTGTTGTAATCATTATTCTCCTTGTTATTGTTTTTGTTGTTGTTTTTGTTTCTCCCATTTCTCCTTGATCTAGGATGAATACCTTCATCATGGAATCCATCTTTACTCTCCTCATGGGGTGGTTCCTAATGAGGTGTATTTTTAGGTCCTACTTCGTCAGATTGATATTCCTCATTTTTATATGCAGGCTATAGTTGAGGTTTTTCAACTCTTGGGTTTCAATTTCCTTACCCTCTGAATCCTACCCTATGAGAAGGCATGTTGATTGCAGGTGGTTGTAGTCACTGTCCTCTTCTATTAAAGCTACATAAAATAGTTCGTATAGTTGAGTTAGAAACTAGACATGTGAAACAAAGTCTTTGAGAAAGCTAGAGATAGTGGATTAAAAATACTGCAGTCAAGTTTATTGCTAGACTTGAGGAACAAGTGTATGCTAAGTGGACTCATTGTTAACAATACTGGTTGCCTTGTCTCCGATAAAAGGAGTGAATTTAGAGCAGTCAAACTCTTTAATTTAAAAGCCGACACTCAGTCCCCCACAACTATTATATGGGATGTAATGTAGTAATTGGGGCCGATCCACATGGACAATGGGTGGTATATGTTAAGAGAAACCATTAGCCTACACCGAAATTTGGGGATATGTTAGGCCAATTACCTTGGCATGTAGCTTTGTCATGAGATCCAATAGAGGTTTTAACTCATGGAAGTATGTCTTGAAGGTTGGATCGGGTTCCCCTACCTTCGGTGCCTAGAGTTTGAAAATGCACATCAGAGGAAACTCCCCAGGCAGTTCTAAGGCATAATAATACATGGAAATGATGTGACTGATTCCAAGAAGCCTCTCCTTGTTGTACACTCTACTTGGACTGAGGCACACCATTCTTCTTCTTTCCTGGTCTATCTATTTCTAGTTTAGAACCCAAACTGTATTCTTCCCATCTCTATCCTCTCTAGATGGGTTGAGGGCTTCTCTATGTTCAACAAGACCATGTAGAGTGGATGTGACCTTTGCCTAACACTCTGGTGCCCATAAGTGAGGAGTCAACATTGAGGTTGACTTCTTCAAGTGGAGCACATCCAATGTCGTCAGGTTGAATAAGGTCGAGGGCCATATTACAAAATAAACCCTCACATGTGAGAAACTCCAAATCACTACACATGGGAAATTAGGTCCTTCCTCCTTTCAAAGGCCTAAGCCCGTGTCGAGAAGGGTTGTGACGAACCCAATTCTTGTATACTTATCATGATGACATTCCCTTGATATGTATGCACTCATATGAATAGATGCCAAAAGGGAAAATACAAGGGATTTTGGTTATCATCTAAAATATGCGAAAGCCTGATCTTGTCCACGATCATCATGTAATTTCCACACAAAACCATCATCCATAAATGGGAAATATAGTAATGTTTACATTATTGCATAGAAGAAGAAGACTAGCTATAAGAAGAAGGAAAGTACATAGGACATGGACCATCCTAAACATCAACTAAGGAAAAAGGAAATCAAATGCAAACTATCTATAAGAAATGAGAGAGGAACATCCATCTATGCTAACATGCTCCAAGGAGACTTAATACATTCCTTCTAGTAATTTGAGTGCATTATTTCTTATTTGCACCTAGAGAATATGTGAAACATTTGAATCAACATAATGTTGTGTATGTGGGTGAAAGATACATACATGGTAACTTGCATATTTGAAAGATTTGTAGAAATAAAGAAGTAAAAGAAAACATTATTTAGGGTGAGAATCAAGTAAACCATTTCTTTTATGCATGCCTTTGATTCTGTTGTACTAGTAAGTGTGTCAACACCTACATTACTTTTATGCTGGGTCCTCCCCTCCCCTTGGGCTATCCAGATCCCTACCCCTAGGGCTATGGGGATATTCTGACCTTAGTTTAAGAAGAGGGAGAAAATGTGTCTCACTCAGTAGATGCATCCCATCTCTTCATTTATGTTCTTGATGTTAAGAAGGAGGGATATACTACTAATTTGCATCCAACAACTATACATAATAAAGCATCTAGTATTTCACACTTTATACATACTTATAATTCCACATACATGATCTACTTAGATCTTGATTCCTAAAAGGAGTTTAGAGATGATGTGATTGGATCACCTTGAATAGACATTAAGGGACTAATGTTATTATGTACTGAAGGATTTCAGTCTTAGGGTTTTAGTCTTAATAAAGGTTGTTATCATCATCTTGGAAATCGACCAGGGATCATTGATTGAGACCATCTCGGTTTTGGGTCATAACATCAGATCTAGGATTTAGGGTTACACTTGGATCATTATACCTTTATTATATAAAGAGGAATAATTAAGATTAGTGTTTCCATAAGATTTAGGTCATGACTAATTTACTTCTTTAGTGTTCATATGATCTAATAGTATCAGAGATGGATCTCTAGTTTTTGAAAAAAAATTTAACTAAGATCAGACCATGAATATTGTTTTCCATCATTTTAATTAAAAAAAAGAAGATTAATTGGTCAAGTAAGGCTTTAAGCCATCCTTTTAGAAACAGAGTCAGACATATGTCATGATAGTATTTTTTTTGATAGCTTGCATTTTTTAATGAAAATGGTATATAGGTTCATTATAATCTGACATTCCTATCATTTACTATGGTTTTTCTAAGATAATTATGTATTTTATATTAATTAAAATAATTTGGGTCGAGAAATACCTTGATCAACGACCCGATCTGATTGGATCAATGACTCAGGCTGATCCCTGACTTCATGAGTCAAAACTAGGCTTGGTGATGTGTCGATCACCGATAGGTCCTATAATAGACACTCGACCTCCTCGTTCCTTTCTATCCCTCCTTTTTTGACTCACAATCGAGTGATGTGGCAGCTCGAGACTGGTCCATGTCAGGTCCAAGTTAGCACCATGTATTCCCCTCCTTATGATGATGTGTGTTCAAGTAGCCTGGTATATACTCCAGTGAGGGCCCTACTCACGAGCAGTGGGGTTGGTGAGGAGATGAAGGTGTAGGTACCTTCATGAGGCCACGCCGTGCCTGGGCATCAAGGTTTAGCACTACAACTTCTTCTAGAGATCTTTGCCGCCTCATGGGTGAATGAGGTCACCAGAGAAATAGAGATATGAGAGTGGAAGGTTTAGAGGAATAGGAATGAGATGCTGTTGTATCTTGCGGAGGTACCACGAAGGTGATTGTGGGAAGAAATTAGGGTGATGATGCGCAGAGATGTGCAACAAAGGTGGAGTAGTAGTGAAAAGGAGGTGGGATAGGCGACAGTGCTTAGGGGTTGCTTGCTTAGAATTGGAGATTGGGGATGACTAAAGAAGGTTGAGTGGAGATAATGGTGGGGTTAATAGGCATAAGGAAGTGAGGGCAAGGAAGCCCTAAATTAGCTGCCACCTCCAGTGAGAGGGGTGAAGATAAGGGAGTCTGTTCTCCTTGTTTAGAGGGAAAGTGAAGTCATGGAAGAGTTTGTTGAGTTCATTTTAGTGAGGGGAAGGGAAATATCCCTAAAAAATCATGATCACTTGAGTAGATAATATGTGTGCAATCAAGACTAGTTGGCCCAAGCTGTTGGAGCATAAGTCGAGTCTTGCAGGACTTTAGGGATGAAGTCAACATCATCAAATCCATTTTGGATGGCTCAGATCTAACTCTACACCAACCAAGGTCCATACCCAGGTGTTAAGCGGTTGTGTGACATACAAATGTCACATATTAATCGAAATAAATGTCTAACTTAGGTCCAAAGGGTTGAAATTAATGTAGTAATGTGTACAAATTCAAATGCTTATAACTCTCAATTGGTTAATCCAATTGAAGTGAAATTTTAGGTGGAGATTTGTAATATGATTAAATATATGTGAAACAAAATTGGGATTCAAATTTGAATGTTGATTATGTAAATTGACTAAGTATTGTTATACACATGGTTCACCCTAATGTGCATTTAGGGTTTGTATTATTTTAAAATTGGTGTACCCATATGGTCAAATTAGTAGAGGGATGTGATTAAGAGTATTTTAGGAAATAAATTTGAGTGATTATCAATATCATTAAATATAAAAGAGAGAGAAAATAATATAAAAACTTACTTTATCACGTTCTCGCCTCCTTTTAAGATTTTTCCTCAACATTTAATAAACCTGAAAGAGATGTGGATACTTTTTCTTGATCTTGGAGTTGAGATCCCATGTGGCGTTAATATGATCATATTGGCTCCAGAGAACTTCCACCATATCTATGCACCAATTACTACAAAGCTCCTTTGTCTTGAAATCAAGGATTTTGACTGGGGATTTAGCATAAGATAGATCATCTTTCAGCTCTAGAGGCACATGATTCAGAATGTGAGTGGGGTATTTGATATAAGGATTCAAATTATATACATGAAAGACATTATGCATTGCACTATACTGAGGTGGAAGAGAAAGATGAGATGTGCATTCATTGACCCTTTCTTAGATCTCAAAGGATCCCACAAATCAAGGATTGAGCTTCCCCTTGTTCTTGGCCAAATGTCGTATAGGCCTGATCTTTAGGAAAACATGATCACCTTCTTTGAACTAATGTTCATGTCAGTAAGCATCTTCATAAGATTTCTACATGTCTTGTGTCAGCTTCATTCTATGCCTTATTAGTGCAACCTTGTCTGCATGAAGTTTCATCTCCTCAGATTTCATCAAGGTGTGCTCCCCAATATCATCCTAGTATAGTAGAGATCTGCATGGTCTACCATAGAGAGCTTCATATGGAGGCATCCCAATACTCCCATGATAGCTATTATTATATGAAAACTCAGATAAATGCATGTAATGGTCCTGCAAGACTTCCCAATCAAGAACACAACCCCATAGAAGAACCTCTAGAATCTACATTATACGCTCTGGCTACTCGTCAGTATGCAAATGGTAAGTTGTACTGAAGTTAAACCTTGTATATAGTTCTTCTTGAACCTATTTCTACAACATGGAAGTGAGTATTGGATCCCTATTTGAAACAATGGACTCTGAAACTCCATGCAGACGTACTATCTCCCGTACATAGAGGTCGGAAAGCTCGTACACTTTTGTTGTCATCTTTATAGGAAGAAAGTGAGATTATATTGTTAGACGATCCACTATAACCCATGCAATTTCGTATCCCTTTCTGTTCCTATGTATACCCACAACAAAATCCATGGTGATGTGTTCCCATTTCTATTCTAGTATTTTAATGGGTTATAGTAGAACACATGATCTCTGGTTCTCTGCATTGATTCTCTGGCATGTTAGACATCTAGATACCAATTCAGAAATATCACGCTTCATGCCCTTACACATGAAAAGTCGTTGTAGGTCTTTGTACATTTTGGTTGTGTCAGGATGAACTATGTACTTTGACCCATGTGCCTCATTGATAATCTTTGTCTTCACAGATGACTGCTCAGGAGCCCACATACGATTCTTATATTGAAGACCACCGTCGAGACCCACAGATAAGTGTGTTTAAGGTTTGGACAAGAGAGAAGTAAGGAATTCAAGATCATGACTAGCTTTTTGTGCCTCAAGAAGTTCGTACTATAGACTAGGAATGATATAATTATTGTTTATATGGACACAATCATGCAAAAACTATGGCTTCCAATCCACCAGATCCTCCATGTTCCTCCACTTAGGAATGAATAAAGATGCACATACTACTCTTTTTATGCTAAGGGTATCAACAACTACATTTTCCTTACCCGAATGGTAGGCAATGGTGAAATCATAGTCTTTTAGATATTCAATCCATCGTCGTTGGTGTAGGTTCAGGTCTTTTAGGGTCAGGATATACTTCATATTTTTGTGGTCAATGAATATGTCAAAAGTTGCCCCATACAGGTTGTGCATGATAACACCCATTTTATGGCTGCTAGAGCATATATTTTACTATCAAAACTACCTCCAAACCTGACATCCTCTCCATTTTATCTTACTTGTTGAATAGAAATAATTCCCACTATGTTCCTGATAACATTGTCTATCTTTTGCAGAGTTTCTCTTATTTTCCCACCAAAAGAATGTTAATTGGTCCATCCCAATCCATCTACAACAAGCTAACTTCCCCGACCCATCAAAACGGCAAATTGATACACCCTTTACCCATCACTGTCACTGCCCGATATGGCAGCAACCCGACACGGGTGTGTCGTGTGAGAGCCCTGATGGATTGTGAGCTATTACCCGATAAGGAGCCTTGCCTGCCACTGTCCATCGGCCAACAGAGTCAATCGTGTGACACGGCCACCTTCGGTGCAGCAGTCTGCCAGAGTCTTTACCTGACACGATCATGCGTGATTCACTCGAAACCTGACATGCGATGGCCCCCGCCAGCTGTGCCGTTTGACAGACGTGTCGACCCTCTCCCAAAGCCATGGGAACTGTGAGAACCAGTTACACTAAATGAGATTACTCAAAACATAAAACACAATCTATCACTAAATAATCACATACCCAAAAATATGTGTAAATTAAAACCAATTTCAACATCAACACTCACTCAAAACATTTACATGAGAGACTAACATCTCTTATATCCCTACTATGCCAAGAATTTGATACAAATTGCTCTATTACCTTAGCCACAACATATATACACATGAGAACAATATTCATATATGCCACACAAATAAGCATTAACATGCTAACAAAAGTTATATTTGTTGGAAACACCATATACACACTTTTCCCGCCCGGACCTGAGAGTACAGGGACGACTCCAGGAAAAACTAGACATCTAATCAACTTTATCAAAGATTCATTACTATAGCTCCTCTTTGCTGCCACATGTTTTTTTTCATCACTTCCGATTACCTAAAAAACTGTGGCAAACCAGAAGGGTGAGACCCAATCCCAACAAGAGATATAACCTCCAACAACGTTTATTGAATACAACATTTTTAAGTAATTAAATAGTTAAGCAAATTAATCAGATATAACAAATAAGCTCAACATAATTGATGATTAACAAAATGCACAAGGGAGCAGATAATAACTATCATCATTATCCAGACTATCATCCTTTATCTTGTTGATAATATAAGCAATTCAGTAGCATATGCATATCTAGCATCATGAGCAAGTCTAGTAACATATAATACCTAACAACATGAACATGTCTATTGGTTGAACATATCAACATTATAAGAAGAGATAACAACATTAGCACAACTATCTGGATAAGCATGATCAGCAGTATATGCATCTCTAGTTACAAAGGCATGGCTAGCATGCTAAACATAACTAACAACATGAGATAGCTAGCATCATGATTATAATAAGCAGTAGAAATATAGTTATGAACATAATCATGGCTATTGTATGTACGCATCTACAATCTTAAGCATATCCACAACATAAGTATATTTACTATCTCTTAATTGCACTAAGCATCATCTTTATGTAAAGAAAATAAACAAGGGTTATCATCCAATGTGAAACGTTGTGTATAACCCTAAACAAATATGTTACACGACTCTATTACATCTTTTATTACGCCCTGGGGAATTTTAATCATACCATTCAACATCCAACCGACCCCTGCGAAGGGCTATTCGGTTCCATACAAGATCTAGGAGTGCCAATATCCTAAGATCTCTTCCCCTCAGTCAGTACAAGTTAAAAGGCAGTGACATACCAGTCAAAGTTGCCACCACAATGACATATAGTCAAGCTGGAAACCACTAGTTTGACCTTGGTACAAGTCACGACACTAGAAACCAAGGTATTCACACCCAATCACTAAGGTACAACCACAGTTGTCCTCTAATCACATCATGTTATAATCACCGAGACACTACCACAGTCATTCTCAATCACATCAAATGTATGAGGCATGACCATAGCCAACCTCCACAATCTACATTATGGATGACAAGGATATATCCTCAACCTGTCACCCCCACATACTCAACTGTTTGCGCTCCGAGTTTCCCTTAGGAATACTCGTTTCACCATCCAGCAACATCTGACGTGGAAGATGGCTCTACGACACAGGGCACTACATGATTAGAGTTGCACTTGATTAGTTATGCCAATTGGGTGAATTAAGGTTGCATTAAACAAGTGGACATACAAACCCTAATTCACTTCTAGCAAGCATATAAATATCAAAACTTTGAAAAGATATAAAATGTATGAAACATAATTTCTCATCTCATCATAACATGGTACTATTCACTTTCCATTCATGAGACTACACTAGTCATCATATTATCACAAGATATAAATCCTTTTCACAATATCATAGGGTATCAACATAAGAGGATTACACCTAATTCTGGGCTCAACCATGCCCAAAGGCCATTAAGACCATCATACTATCACATGATATAAAATCCTTTTCACAATATCACAGGGTATCAACACTTATCAACATAAGAGGCTTACACCTCATTCAGGGCTCAACAATGCCCAAAGGTCATTAAGACCAGCATATTATTCCCTGCAAGATCATCATTATCTTTGCATGCCTTATAACAAGGCTTAACAACATCAATTATATATAATACACCAGATCATCACAATATTGCATTTATGAGCTAGGTGGTATTCATAAACAATCATAGCAGGGTTATAGTAACATTAAGAACATTCCTTTATTACATTAACATGCAAGTAATCTAGATATAATTAACACTCATCATATTCATAATGCACATGTTTAGCATAAGAAAGTATCAACCATGTGGCTATGATAACCACCAATTAACACATTAAGGTTACGATCATGTTAATGAGGTTATTCCACCATCATTCCATCATATATGAATGTTAAACATGAATACTAATCTTTATCTAATTGCATTAGAGTTAGGTTCAATGTGATAAATTATATCAATGTTACTAATCAACACTCATTCCCAAACCCTAACTCACAACATCCCCATTGGATCATGGATGCATAAAATGAAGCATCACCATCACATTCCATACCATTCTCAAGTATGAACCCACACATAAATCAAGGTGTAACCATCGGGTTATAGCATACTAGGGTTTCAAAAACAATAACAGAATACTCTATGATTGTATTAGCCATTCAAGGACTATTCATACCCAATTAACATCATTTAGTTATATTAAATCTAGGTATAACAAGCTATACCTCATTAGGGTTACATATCAACATATGGTTATCATCTCTTCCATTCATATGAGTGAATAGGTAAGAATACCTTATTAAGGGTAACCCTCCATTTGTTCCATCGTCATTCATCCCGTATCACCATACCACAATGTCACCCAGAACCATTGGATGTTTAAAAGGTAAGACATTTGGTTGTTTACATAAGTAAACACCTTCGATAAAACGCCTATGAAGTCATTGATTTGTGCTCTATAAAGAGTCAAAATATAACCCTAGACATCCCTTGATTAACAACACAAAAATTTCCATTGAGAGTAGGGTAAAACCCACAATCGACTATTTATTTAGAACAAGCCATCCATTGTCAACAAGTAAGATCCTTAAGTTGATCATATAAAGGAAACCATTTAAATCACATTATTAGAACCAACATATTACATTAGCCATCATTTCAATTTATTGGAGGAATAAACATTAGATCTTGACCATTGGGTCAAGTTCATATGCTAAAACCATCAATTACAGTATAGGTCTGACCATTGCATCAAGTGACCCAAGAAACTATTGGTATAAGGCTTAATTTATGATACAACTACAATGATTAACTCAAAATAGGTTGTAGAAACCTAATACATCATCATTAGTGATCATGAAATCACCATAGGTTGTTAGATCAACACTATATTCATTAATCAACATCAAATATTAAGCTAATGCCAACATTGATTGATAACATCAGTAAGGTGCTTAATGGTTGATCATTATACTTCTAATTAATCCAAAACCTGACCTAAGGGGGTGACCATAGTTTGTCACCATCATTTGACACCCTTGATCACGACCGTCAGTTGTTATGAAGATGACACCATAGGGTTGTTGCAATGGTACCATCATCGAGTCATGGTTTATAGAAGAAATCAGCTTTAAACCCTAAAATTGACCATTGGTTGATAGGTGCTTAGCACCATAGGTTGTCAAACCAACCTGATACAAGTCATATTGTACCTTAGGAATAATTTACACATGATCACAGGTTCATATATAACTGAAATCAGAAAAGGGAACATTATAAAAATCGAAATCCAAGTCAAGCATAGCTCTTTAGTGCATGGATCATCATTTTCAAGCAAGACCATGATCTAGAAAGCTTATGGTAAGCAATAAACATGGAGCAAGTTATAAAACTTGCCTCTAATGAGAAGATGAAACCCCACACAGAAGAAATCTCGAGTAGGTAGGGTAGAAAATCTAAGAATAAACTATGAATTCGTCCATCTAGCACCTTTCTTCATCAAATGAGCAAACCCTAAGCATAAGGAGCAAGAAAGGTAGGGTTTTAGAGCTTTAGAGAAATTTATACCATGGAACAACAAGGTTCCGACCTAGAGAAAGCTAGGAGGAAGGATAAAAAAGAAATAGACGGAGGAAAGAAGGTAAAACTTACACTTTTAGGTCAAGATCACTAGGAAGAAGCTTTTTAGACCCAAAAAGGAAATCAATTGCAACCCTAGAATTGTTTCCAAGAAGATCCTCACTTTCTTCTTCCTTGAGCACAAAAATTTGCAGATGAACAGAGGGATAATGAATCTGGGAGAAGGAGGGAAGTGGTGGAGAGGAAATGGTTCGTTTTTGTGCTTGTGGATAAGTATATGACACTTTAACATAAAGAAAAAGAAAAAGTTGAAATTCTAGTATATGTCCAAGTGTCCATGGCTTAAAATTATTAAGATTATATAAGCACACACACAAGCATCTCCCCCACCGTCCCTCTATACCTGCTTAGCTTTCCTTTGTCGAAATTCCCAGCCAATCACATAATTCCTTGTTGATAGCTACTAAAGGTAGCTCATCCGTGAAGGGGAAAACCCTAAAATACCCTTGGACCAAAAACTTTCAAACAAAGGTTTAAATAGGTGCCCCAAGGAACATAATGCAAGTGATAAATTGCAAAGAAAGCCTCTCAATTGGGTAAATTGCAGAAAAGTCCAAGATGTGCATAAAATTGCATAACTTGCTCAAACAATGTCCAAATTGGACCAAATTTGAAACTTAAGCTTGTATAATGATTTAAAAGAATATAACAAGGTTATATTAGGGTTATAAGCATTAAAAATTGATAATTAAGCTTGTTCAACTCATTAAGCAAGTTTAGGGGCCTTACAACTATAAACCCCTAATAGGGATTTCGTCCCTGAAATCCAAGATAAACAAAGATGGGTACTTCCTCTACACCTCATGCTATTACCTTCACCTGATTACTTGCATATCATGGTGATGTACATCATTCATACATATCTCATCTTGGGTCAGCAGAAAACCCCCCACATAAGAAGACATTTGCAAATATGGAACATATAAACTTGTTGTGACACCTGTACAAATCTAATAGTAATGTTCAACTTTAAATTCTATCTATCATCCTAAAATTATATCTATTGTATCAACACATTACTCAAAATTCATACTTTCTAGCTTTTTACCAATCATGCTATGTGTCCCATACCATTCCTTAAAGCATATAAAAAAGGAAATGTATCCATCCTTTTTTTATACACTGACACTAGAACTCTTGTCAGTTCTTTTTCAACATCAAAAGAAATGCTGACGCTGGCAGCTGTCATTCCATACAAGGAAACATCATTCCTAGTAAACCTTGTTAGGGATGAAACAACAATACTACCTTCACCATACTAGGATTTACACAACCTACTTAGAAGACATATCATGATCCCATAAAGAAATTTAATCAACCACATCTCACTCTTGTTCAACTTGTCTCATAGCTATTGCTGCTTCGCCAACCCTAAGGTTTTTTTTTGAAGAAACATTGATCATATATATGACCATATTTGAAATACTTTGACATGTTATCATTTAAATCTTGATATAACTTGTATGACATGACTGGAACACTCTGTTCCTCCTATTCATAAATTCAATTGATACATTGGTTAGTCTAAATGACATAACTCTAAACTCATCATGGTCATGTGAATTATGTCATCCAATCTAACTATTATGCATTGATATTTGATCATAGGTTTATCTTAAAGGAACACGGTATCACATATCTATTGACCAACAAACCATCTATCCTTAATAGTGGTCTTGCCCAGCTATCACTGAACCATACACAACATTATAGAATCACTTTATAATAAGATATAACTTTTACCAACATAATAAATTTCAAAAGATATAAGAGGAGTCTTCCTAATTATTGGAAGGCTCAAAAGCAAAATCATCACAAACTTTTTGATCGTGGAACCATAGTCCAAATAACCTTATTTTATAATAAGATATCCATCCTCATGTTTAGAATGAATCCACACATACCAAGTGGCAATGGTCCACTTGAAAGTGGTGCCCTGGAAAGAAAAGACACAAAGGGAAACATAGTTCCCACATCAAAGCAACATTATTTAGGGGTCACTAGCAAAAAGGTAACCAATTCTATTTTCATTATGCATATTATAACTTCTTATGTATCATTTCACTTTTTCCATTTTTGGTTCCTTGTCATTAGCATAGGAATCATCATGATTAACATATCTCATTACTCCTTCCTTGATGACTATTTATCCCACTAGTGTATGTTCTCTTATTTTATTATGTTTTTCAACCACTTATCGTCAGGTAAATCATCATATTCCATATTTTCTTCATTAAATCGGGATCATATCCCTTAATTTCTTTCACATGCCATGATGATTTTTCATTAAAAGTTTCTTACAAACATAGGTTGGTCTGAGATTAACTCAGGTTCTACCTTATTTCTTTGTCATTGTTCCCATTCATCTTATCATTTTGTACTTGTTATAGGAGTTCTCTCTATCTTATGTGGATTTCATACCTTGATTCACTTTATAAGCATAGATTTATCTATCTTTTATTTTATTATCTTCTTGAATCACATCTTTAAGAACTCCTCTTTTCCTTATTTTATTCATATTTAGATTTCATGGTGTTGTATCATTCTCTTATATTAAGCAAACTTTCAAGTTTTGATAGATAATGATGCAATTATCATCTTCTTTAAGGTAGGATTGAGATATTCACACCATGATTTCTTATTCGTTATGCTCTTTAGATTGTCTCAAAATGACTACTTGATCAGAGTAATCAATTTTAACAATCTAAAAGTTCCATACTTTCCCTTCTTCAATAATTAAATACCTGGTCAGGGCACCCTAATACTGAGATTAGATAGTATGCACCATATTTTTATGTCATATTCCTAATTTTGACATCCTCCCAGTCCTAAGTCCTAGTGTCCCTATAGACTCAATGAACCTAAAGCTCTGATACCAACATATGAGAACCTATTACATTAAATGAGATTACTCAAAACATAAAACACAATCAATTAAATAATCACATACCCAAAAATATGTGTAAATTAAAACCGATTTCAACATCAACACTCACTCAAAACATTTGAATGAGAGACCAACATCTCTTATATCCCTACTATGCCAAGAATTTGATACAAATTGTTCTATTGCCTTAGCCACAATATATATACACATGAGAACAATATTCATATATGCCACACAAACAAGCATTAACATGCTAACAAAAGTTCTGATTTGTTTGAAATACCATATACAAACTTTTCCTGCCTGGACCTGAGAGTACATGGATGACTCTAGGAAAAACTAGACATCTAATCAACTTTATCAAAGATTCATTACTATAGATCCTCTTTGCTGCCACATGTTTGTTTTCATCACTTCCGATTACCTAAAAAAAATCTGGCGAACCACAAGGGTGAGACCCAGTCCCAGCAAGAGATATAACCTCCAACAAAGTTTATTGATTACAACATTTTAAAATAATTAAATAGTTCAGCAAATTAACCAGATATAACAAATAAGCTCAACAACATTGATGATTAACAAAATGCACAAGGGAGAAGATAATAACTATCATCATTAGCCAGACTATCATCCTTTATCTTGTTGATAATATAAGCAATTCAGTAGCATATGCATATCTAGCATCATGAGCAAGTCTAGTCACATAGCATAGCTAACAACATGAGCATGCCTATTGGTTGAACATATCAACATTATAAGAAGATCTAACAACATTAGCACAACTATCTGGATAAGCATGATCAGCAGTATATGCATCTCTAGTTACAAAGGCATGGCTAGAATGCTAAACATAACTAACAACATGAGATAGCTAGCATCATGATTATAATCAGCAGTACCAGTATAGTTATCAACATAATCATGGCTACTGTATGTACACATCTACAATATTAAGCATATCCACAACATAAGTATATCTACTATCTCTTAATTGCACTAAGCATCGTCTTTATGTAAAGAAAACAAACAAGGGTTATCATCCAATGTGAAATGTTGTGTATAACCCTAAACAAATATGTTACACGGTTGTATTACATCTTTTATTACGCCCTGGGAATTTGAATCATACCATTCAAAGTCCAACTGACCCCTGCAAAGGGCTATTCGGTTCCGTACAAGATCTAGGAGTGCCGGTATCCTAAGATCTCTTCCTCTCGGTCAGTACGAGTAAAAAGGCAGTGACATATCAGTCAAAACTGCCACCACAGTGACATATAGTCAAGCTGAAAACCACTAGTCTGACCTTGGTATAGGTCATGACACTAGAAATCAGGGTATTCAAACCCAATCATTGAGGTACAACCGCAGTTGTTCTCTAATCACATCATGTTATAATCACTGAGACACTACCGCAACCATTCTCAATCACATCAGATGTATGAGGCATGACCATAGCCAACCTCCACAATCTGCATTGTGGATGACAAGGATATATCCTCAACCTGTCACCCACACTGTGACGACCGTCTCGCGAAAACAAGATTAACTAATGCGGAAGCGTTCATCAAGCAGCGGATTAGCGAAAATCACTAAAAATTAAAACTTTTTGCAAAGGGATCCATTCATAGGAAAACTCTTTCATTCAGAACCAAAGTAAAACTTTACATCCTGGTTCATATATATACATCTCATGTACTTTTGATTCTCGAGGAATACAAACATTAACTACTCTGTCTTAACTGTACACAGGTAGTATAAAACCCTCGAGGCACTAAGCCAAAATCTCGAAATCATTAACTACTACTCCAAGGACCTGAGAGTACAGAGACGACACATAGGACTTCTATATACATCTGAACATGACATGACAGTCAATGTCTCCACCTGAGACTTTACTGCTGTCCCTGCTACTGCTGATGTCCTTCACCTCCTGAAGGATTCCTATCTCCTCGTCCGCGTCCACCTAAAAATGTGGTTCCCACGGGGGTGAGACAATTATAAAAATTGCCCCAGCGAGAGATATAACTCTCCGCCAGAAACATTATTATTGCAACTTAATAAGATAAATGTGAATAGGGAAATCATATTTATTTAACAGTAGATATTTTGATGTCTAACAAATTAAATCATTATTCTATATCAAAAGCATTGCAACTGTAACTTGATAGAATAACCATGTTACTATTCCTTTAATGAATATGAAGAACATGTATAACATCTATTCAAACTACAGAATCATTATCACTGCATTAACTCTCTTCAGGCTTAGATCATATGACTAAAGCCTGGCATTATCATTGTGGAGTCATGGCTCGTAGACATACTCTTTTCACAAGGTGTTGGGATCTTAATCCCTCATTTCAACACTGGGGCTTCTCATCCATTCTCAATTTCAATACCATAACCATGAAATCCTGGGTATTCAAACCCTTTGTTCATCACTTGAGCACTATTACCTCTTTCTCAGGTAACTAACACCTTTAGGTCATTTGACCAAGGTAAGTATGATACTTGCTACACAAGCATCCATCATGGCACTTGATGCACATTAATTCTCTTGCCACCTCTTACCAGGAACAAGGTATATTATGGCACACAAGGCCCAATTAACAATTCAAACTAATAATACATCATAGCTCATACCTGGCTATGCTCATCATCTCATAATACCTGCATGGTTAGCACATATAATAGCAGTACATCAATTATCTATCAATACCATGCAAAAAAAATGTATTAATATTTCAAGGGTATTACCCTTAATCCTTTATCAATGCAAAAAAAATGTATTAATATTTCAAGGGTATTACCCTTAATCCTTTATCAGGATTTGGGTTTCCATCACACATGGCTCATCAGAACACTGTACATCTTGTCACCTTTCACTAGGTAACAACTTTATTCACATGGCTCACAAAACCATTCACATCTTGTCACCTCTCACTAGGCAACAACTTTATTCACATGGCGCACAAGGCCATTCACATCTTGTCACCTCTCACTAGGCAACAACTTTATTCACATGGCGCACAAGGCCATTCACATCTTGTCACCTCTCACTAGGAAACAACTTAAAACAAAGGCTTACAAGCCCAACTCATCTTGTTACTTCTTTCTCAGTAACAAAAACATAATGACACATATGGCCAATCAATTCTTATCAAATAAACATCATAGCTCATACCTGGCTATGATCATCAACTCATGAACCCTGCATGATTATCACACATGATAATAGACTTATCAGGTTTACAACACATCATGCAATACAGGGTAACACCACTATTCCCTTACCAGGGTTAGGGTTTTCCATCAATTAGGGCTTTCTCTCACATATCATTACCCTTCATTAAGAATAGGGTTTTCCATTATTAACCATTTAGGTTTTCAAGATCATATTATCAATGATCAAACCCTAGTTCATTGCTCCCCACATCTAGGAGCCAACATTTATACCATAAGTATTCACTCATACTTATTTATTCTCATCAAGTATCATTAAATGATTATCATCACAAGGTATGAGTATCTCTCTCATCCTTAAATTGAGAATTAACAAAACGACCATGTTAGGTCACTTTCAATTCAGCTCTAAGTCAAGCATAGACCACCACGGCCGTGCTACCTTGCACGGTCATGCAAAGTAAAGCTACCACGGACGTGCTACCTTGCACGGTCATGCTGAGTAAAGTCGCCACGACCGTGCTGCCTTGCACGGTCGTGCTACATATGATCATCACATGAATCATATTTATATATGAATTCTATTATTTGATCCTTTCAACTTGATTAGGTCACATCAACCCTTCAATCATATGCATATAACTATGATTAACATAGGGTACCAAGTCATTGGTCCTATAAGCAATTAGGGATGCATTCCCAATTAGGGTTTCTCATGAAATCACCCTCAACTAGGGTTCCACATGGATGCACCCTCAATTAGGGTTTCACTTGGAATCACCCTCAACTAGGGTTTCACATTGAATCACCCTCAACTAGGGTTTCACATGGAATCACCCTCAACTAGGGTTTCACATTGAATCACCCTCAACTAGGGTTTCACATGGAATCACCCTCAACTAGGGTTTCACATGGAATCACCCTCAACTAGGGTTGAATTCAATAACCCTGTCAATTAGGGTTTATATTCATGTTTAGGGTTTCATGATCTCTTTGATTAAGGATCATAACCCTTATACACCACATGATTCATATTCATGTATGAATTCATGCTATCAGATTCTTAACTTGATTAGGTCATATCAACCCTTCAATCAAGTACATACAACTATGATTTACATAGTGTACCAAGTCATTGATCTTATCAGCAATTAGGGTTCATCCCTTAATTGACACTAATCACTTAGGTACTATTAGGGTTTTAACCTTTGTTCCTTCATTGGTTAACATTACTAACCATCATTGGATCAATAGTACATTCATCATCACATTGGACCTCCATTACATAAGGTATCCAAAGGAATTAGGGTTTACTATTCATCCTAATTAGTGATTTCACATGTAGGCAACCTCTTAATAGAGTTATACATGAAATCGGCCTCAATTAGGGTTTACATCATGTATTGGATCCATGCATTTGTTATGCATTAACGACTAGTACCATTAAAGGTATCTCCCACCTAATCACATTAGGTTTTCAAAAAGGTTTGATCCATTGGACCTTATAAGGTATCCAATTGAATTAGGGTTTCCAATGTTGATTCCTTCAATCATTGGATTCATGGAACCAATCATCAATTGGACCTATACCCATACTTCAATTGAGTTTAAATAGGTCAACCTTCAACTTATTTGACCCTTAATTAACCCTCAATTGGTCATCAATTAGGGTTTGATTCAATTGAATTAGGGTTTGGAATCGATGATTCAACACCACTAATCAATGTAAGACTAGTTGCTTTGAAACCATTGAACCATCATCCAAGTTGGGTATGACCTGATCCCAAACGGTCTTGAGATCCTTTGGATGACCTCCAAACGGTCTTGAGACCGTTTTCCCATCATATCCCTCAAATCCAAGCCATCCAATTAAGGTTTGGATCATTGGATTGATCACCAAATCAACATTGCATTGTATAACAGCTTGGCACCTTTAGACCTTCAAACACCTAACCATACTCAACCCTAGACCTCCAAACGGTCTTGGGTGACCACCAAACGGTCTTCAGACCGTTTGCCCATCATATCACTCCAATCCAAGCAATCTAATTAGGGTTTGGTTCATTGAAGTGCTCACCAAATCAGCAATCTATTGCAGATCAACTTGATATCTTTAGACCTTCAACCACTGAACTATACTCAACCCTAGACCTCCAAACGGTCTTGGGTGACCACCAAACGGTCTTGATACCGTTTGGATGACCTCCAAACGGTCTTGAGACCGTTTGGCCCATCCAACCTTTGGACTTTAGTGAAAAATCATCATGGATTGGTCTATCGAGTTGATCAACAAATCAGCATTTAGTTGCAGTATGATTTGGTACCTTTGGACCTTCAATTGGTCAACTATACTTGAACCCAGACCTCCAAACGGTCTTGGGGTGACCCCAAACGGTCTTGAGACCATTTGGATGATCCCCCAAACGGTTTTGAGACCGTTTGGGCTAATCAACCCAAAATCTCAAATTAGCTCATTGTGATTTCAGCACTGATTTCAATTAGGGTTAGCCCAATTGATTAGCCTTCAACTCATGACTCGTTTGGAATTAACCCCTCAAATTTGGAGGGTCATTAACCAACATCATTATGAACAAAAATCGCATACGGTCAACGCTTGGTCAACGCACTCAAATGGTCTTGAGACCGTTTGCCCAAGCAGGTCAAGTTGATCAGGTTGAAAATCAGCACTTAATCCAATTAGGTTTCCCTAATTGATTAGGCTTCGTTAACCCATAAAACTTGGTGAGTCATTAGCCAACATAATTAGGATAAAAAATCACATACGGTCAACGCTTGGTCAATGCACTCAAACGGTCTTGAGACCGTTTGCCCAAGCAGGTCAAGTTGATCAGGTTGAAAATCAGCACATAATTCAATTCGATTGCCTAATTGATTGGCCTTCAACTCTCGATTCCTTTGGAGTTAATCCCTCAAATTTGGAGGGTTATCAGCCTACATAATTAGGAACACAATTCCCAAACGGTCAACGCTTGGTCAACCATATCAAACGGTCTTGAGACCGTTTGCTCCCAAACGGTCTCAAACCGTTTGCCCTTAAACGGTTTGCTGAAACCGCATAGCCAATCAAATTAAAACGATTTGGAGTAGCTATCAAAACGGTTTTGCTTGGTAATTTTCTTTGGATAAGCATCTAGGATGATGTCATCATCCCCTTCCTTCGAACAACCAAGAACAGCAACCGTTCTTGATGGAAATTGCAGCAAGAAACAAGAGTGCATCAAATTTAAGAAATCAATCAACAAAGCATAGAGAATTGATGCAATAGCAATGTTTAAGGGTTTGAGTTATAAAACCCGCCTCCAATTGAGCTCCAAAGCTCCAAGCGCACGCCATTAATGGTGGATGAAGCTCTAGCAACTCCCCCTAGGATCGTCCTCAAGCTTTTGATTGCAAAAGTTGGCTAGGGTTGAAGAGGAGATCGAAATAAGAAGGAATCCATAATTTATTTTCGATTCCCACCATGAAATCAAGGAGAACGAAGGTCAAGGGCTCACCCACATGTTGGGGACGTGCTCCCTGCTCCTCCCTATCTCCTTGGTCGTTTTGCAAGCAAGGGGAAGAAGAAAATCCGAAAAAGGCCTTGGTTTGGGCTTGGAAATGGCACTTTTATAAAGAAATTGATGAGAGAGAATATGCCTTATAAAAATGCATTAAATTCCAAAAATATGGCCGCCTCTTCCCCCTCAAATCCCTTAAGGACGAGGCACCTTCCTTTGCCTTTAATTCTCCTTCATTATCCTCAATTTAAAGAAAAGCAAATTAAGCACCTCAATGCTTATTATATTAATATCCATATGTGAGTGGGTTTTCTTTTTCTTATAATAAGGTGAGTGGAATTTCACCTACTTAGGATATTTTCGTTCCTTATCTTGGAAAAGGAACGTCCATCCTTATTCAAAATCAACCCAAAATATTTTGGTTGAAAGCCCTTCAATTATTTTTATTCATTTTTTGCCCTAAATCAAATTAGGGTTTCAATTAGGCATTAATCTTGATTATTTTAATATCAAGATTCTCTCTCCTCCAACTTAATTCAAATGAGGCACCCATCTCATTTTATTTGCTCTACATGATTCCAAGAAACATTAGGGACCTTATTGAAGTGGTAATTTGCATATTGAACCCTAGGTTTTGGGTAAATTGCACTTTTCACCAAAACTAGGTTTTAATGCACAACACTGCTTTACAAGCTTAATCTTGGTGCCCAAGCTTGTGAAAACCATACCACTACATCATATTCATTCTTATGATGTCTCAACATCAGAGGAACATCTTACCATGCAACATTTGCAATTTAACCCCTCAACTTGGGTAATTTGCACTTTAGTCCAAAATAAGCAAACATTGCTTCAACATTGTTCAAACAGGACCAAAATTGAAACATAAGTTTCTCATGAGCCCTAATTACTTTTCACAAGATAAGATTAAGAATCTACTTAACCTTATTAAGCAAAAAAATCTAGGGTTAATTCATAACCCAGGTCAGGGATGTTACAAATTATAAACCCCTAACAAGGATTTCGTCCTCGAAATCCCAAGAAAAGAAGGGATAGATTGTTCATTAACAATGCCCTCAAGTATCCACATATCATCTTAATATCATGGAGATATCATGAACTCTGTGATTCCACACAAAGCTCCTTTCATTAATTCCTCCTTATCACTGTTTATGTTTATCAAGGCATAAACCCCTAACATATGATGTCCATATCATTGAAAGGAAGAAGCATAAAAGAACATACTTCAATAATCACTCAAGAATACTTATCAAAAGGAAAAACATATATATCTAACAAAGATAATTCACTTAGCAAACTCTATGTAATTGGGAATGTTCACATAGCTTTTCCTTTTTGTTGGGAATGTTCACATAGCTTTTCCTTTTAATTAGGAATGTTCACATAGCTTTTCCTTTTAGTTGGGAATATTCACATAGCTTTTCCTTTTATTTGGGAATGTTCACATAGCTTTTCCTTATAGTTGGGAATGATCACATAGCTTTTCCTTTTAGTTGGGAATGTTCACATAGCTTTTCCTTTTTGTTGGGAATGTTCACATAGCTTTTACTTTTAGTTGGGAATGTTCACATAGCTTTTCCTATTTGTTGGGAATGTTCACATAGCTTTTCCTTTTAGTTGGGAATGTTCACATAGCTTTTCCTTTTGGTTGGGAATGTTCACATAGCTTTTCCTTTTTGTTGGGAATGTTCACATAGCTTTTCCTTTTGGTTGGGAATGTTCACATATCTTTTCCTTTTAGTTGGGAATGTTCACATAGCTTTTCCTTTTGGTTGGGAATGTTCACATAGCTTTTCCTTTTTGTTGGGAATGTTCACATAGCTTTTCCTTTTGGTTGGGAATGTTCACATAGCTTTTCCTTTTAGTTGGGAATGTTCACATAGCTTTTCCTTTTGGTTGGGAATGTTCACATAGCTTTTCCTTTTTGTCTCATTATACTCTCTAGATTGTTTCAGAATGACTACTTGATCAGAGTAATCAAAAAGATAACAATCTAAGAGTTTCATACTTGCCTTATCTTCAATAATCATATACCTGGCCAGGGTATATAAGTATTGAAATTAGGTAGTATGCACTTACATGCTGTCATATTCCTTGCTTTTCATATCATCATAAACATAAGATTTAACATACCTGGATTTTATCTAGACATCTCTTCTATACCTCTTCTTCTTTCATAGAGGTAAGAACAATATAGAGCATTTATAAGAATATTGAACAGAATTCAAATTCTAGTTCTCATCATTTCTTCCCTATATAGAAACCAATAGGGAAATCAAAATCAACAATCTTCCTTTTTATAACAAAAAGGGTTTAGTGTACTCAACATGTACACATTTATAACATACCTTGTCCTCATATCATGGTCTTATTAGTCTTATTACTAATGCAAAAACTAAGCCATGGAATCTTACATGTGAAAGGTTGAGACCTTTACACTTACTTAGTGGCTACTGCCCTGGTACACTAGGCATTTATTGCACTATTAGTACCAAAAACTTGGCTTTTTAAAACCATTAGGCAAATGTCTCTAAAATTATAGAGACCATTCCCTACTTCTCAGTTTATTTCCCCTTCTTGGGCACTGCCATCACAGATATACTGTTTGTCCAGATTTATGGTAGAGTCTACTTTCTTGCCATTTATTATTCTTTCCCACATTTTCCCTTGTTCCAACATGACTAAGTCATTTAGGAACTCTTTTAAAGCTCAAGATTTCTGTACTAAGGACTGATAATCTAGGTTGTAAGGCTAGTATCCAGTCCCCTATATGCATTATTGTTTCCCTAATCTGTCCGACAAGAGCATGATCATAGGATTCTCTATCCTGATCAGGTCTTAATGGGGATTCTCAGGCACTTGTTCTGCTCTTGCCTGGTCCCATGCACCCTCTCCTGGTTCAACAACATTGCCCTTAGCAATGTGTTCCTCGTGTTCTCCAGTCATTTCAAAACTTTACCCTTTCTCTGCACAAGCAGAAATCATTATAGGGTATACTGGAGGACACTAACACAGACTCAACAACTTAGTCCTATGTCTCTGTAGACTCAGCGAACCTAGAGCTCTGATACCACTAAATTGTGACGACCGTCTCGCGAAAACAAGCTTAACTAATGCGGAAGCGTTCATCAAGCAGCGGATTAGCGAAAATCACTAAAAATTAAAACTTTTTGTAAAGGGATCCATTCATAGGAAAACTCTTTCATTCAGAACCAAAGTAAAACTTTACATCCTGGTTCATATATATACATCTCATGTACTTTTGATTCTCGAGGAATACAAACATTAACTACTCTGTCTTAACTGTACACAGGTAGTATAAAACCCTCGAGGCACTAAGCCAAAATCTCGAAATCATTAACTACTACTCCAAGGACCTGAGAGTACAGAGACGACACATAGGACTTCTATATACATCTAAACATGACATGACAGTCAATGTCTCCACCTGAGACTTTACTGTTGTCCCTGCTACTGCTGATGTCATTCACCTCCTGAAGGATTCCTGTCTCCTCGTCCGCGTCCACCTAAAAATGTGGTTCCCACGGGGGTGAGACAATTATAAAAATTTCCCCAGCGAGAGATATAACTCTCCGCCAGAAACATTATTATTGCAACTTAATAAGATAAATGTGAATAGGGAAATCATATTTATTTAACAGTAGATATTTTGATGTCTAACAGATTAAATCATTATTCTATATCAAAAGCATTGCAACTGTAACTTGATAGAATAACCATGTTACTATTCCTTTAATGAATATGAAGAACATGTATAACATCTATTCAAACTACAGAATCATTATCACTGCATTAACTCTCTTCAGGCTTAGATCATATGACTAAAGCCTGGCATTATCATTGTGGAGTCATGGCTCGTAGCCATACTCTTTTCACAAGGTGTTGGGATCTTAATCCCTCATTTCAACACTGGGGCTTCTCATCCATTCTCAATTTCAATACCATAACCATGAAATCCTGGGTATTCAAACCCTTTGTTCATCACTTGAGCACTATTACCTCTTTCTCAGGTAACTAACACCTTTAGGTCATTTGACCAAGGTAAGTATGATACTTTCTACACAAGCATCCATCATGGCACTTGATGCACATTAATTCTCTTGCCACCTCTTACCAGGAACAAGGTATATTATGGCACACAAGGCCCAATTAACAATTCAAACTAATAATACATCATAGCTCATACCTGGCTATGCTCATCATCTCATAATACCTGCATGGTTAGCACATATAATAGCAGTACATCAATTATCTATCAATACCATGCAAAAACAATGTATTAATATTTCAAGGGTATTACCCTTAATCCTTTATCAGGATTTGGGTTTCCATCACACATGGCTCATCAGAACACTGTACATCTTGTCACCTTTCACTAGGTAACAACTTTATTCACATGGCTCACAAAACCATTCACATCTTGTCACCTCTCACTAGGCAACAACTTTATTCACATGGCGCACAAGGCCATTCACATCTTGTCACATCTCACTAGGCAACAACTTTATTCACATGGCACACAAGGCCATTCACATCTTGTCACCTCTCACTAGGCAACAACTTAAAACAAAGGCTTACAAGCCCAACTCATCTTGTTACTTCTTTCTCAGTAACAAAAACATAATGGCACATATGGCCAATCAATTCTTATCAAATAAACATCATAGCTCATACCTGGCTATGATCATCAACTCATGAACCCTGCATGATTGTCATACATGATAATATACTTATCGGGTTTACAATACATCATGCAATACAGGGTAACACCACTATTCCCTTACCAGGGTTAGGGTTTTCCATCAATTAGGGCTTTCTCTCACATATCATTACCCTTCATTAAGAATAGGGTTTTCCATTATTAACCATTTAGGTTTTCAAGATCATATTATCAATGATCAAACCCTAGTTCATTGCTCCCCACATCTAGGAGCCAACATTTATACCATAAGTATTCACTCATACTTATTTATTCTCATCAAGTATCATTAAATGATTATCATCACAAGGTATGAGTATCTCTCTCATCCTTAAATTGAGAATTAACAAAACGACCATGTTAGGTCACTTTCAATTCAGCTCTAAGTCAAGCATAGACCACCACGGCCGTGCTACCTTGCACGGTCGTGCAAAGTAAAGCTACCACGACCGTGCTACCTTGCACGGTCATGCTGAGTAAAGTCACCACGGCCGTGCTGCCTTGCACGGTCGTGCTACATAGGATCATCACATGAATCATATTTATATATGAATTCTATTATTTGATCCCTTCAACTTGATTAGGTCACATCAACCCTTCAATCATATGCATATAACTATGATTAACATAGGGTACCAAGTCATTGGTCCTATAAGAAATTAGGGATGCATTCCCAATTAGGGTTTCTCATGAAATCACCCTCAACTAGGGTTCCACATGGATGCACCCTCAATTAGGGTTTCACTTGGAATCACCCTCAACTAGGGTTTCACATTGAATCACCCTCAACTAGGGTTTCACATGGAATCACCCTCAACTAGGGTTTCACATTGAATCACCCTCAACTAGGGTTTCACATGGAATCACCCTCAACTAGGGTTTCACATGGAATCACCCTCAACTAGGGTTGAATTCAATAACCCTGTCAATTAGGGTTTATATTCATGTTTAGGGTTTCATGATCTCTTTGATTAAGGATCATAACCCTTAAACACCACATGATTCATATTCATGTATGAATTCATGCTATCAGCTTCTTAACTTGATTAGGTCATATCAACCCTTCAATCAAGTACATACAACTATGATTTACATAGTGTACCAAGTCATTGATCTTATCAACAATTAGGGTCCATCCCTTAATTGACACTAATCACTTAGGTACTATTAGGGTTTTAACCTTTGTTCCTTCATTGGTTAACATTACTAACCATCATTGGATCAATAGTACATTCATCATCACATTGGACCTCCATTACATAAGGTATCCAAAGGAATTAGGGTTTACTATTCATCCTAATTAGTGATTTCACATGTAGGCAACCTCTTAATAGAGTTATACATGAAATCGGCCTCAATTAGGGTTTACATCATGTATTGGATCCATGCATTTGTTATGCATTAACGACTAGTACCATTAAAGGTATCTCCCACCTAATCACATTAGGTTTTCAAAAAGGTTTGATCCATTGGACCTTATAAGGTATCCAATTGAATTAGGGTTTCCAATGTTGATTCCTTCAATCATTGGATTCATGGAACCAATCATCAATTGGACCTATACCCATACTTCAATTGAGTTTAAATAGGTCAACCTTCAACTTATTTGACCCTTAATTAACCCTCAATTGGTCATAAATTAGGGTTTGCTTCAATTGAATTAGGGTTTGGAATCGATGATTCAACAACACTAATCAATGTAAGACTAGTTGCTTTGAAACCATTGAACCATCATCCAAGTTGGGTATGACCTGACCCCAATCGGTCTTGAGGTCGTTTGGATGACCTCCAAACGGTCTTGAGACCGTTTGCCCATCATATCCCTCAAATACAAGCCATCCAATTAAGGTTTGGATCATTGGATTGATCACCAAATCAGCATTACATTGTATAACAGCTTGGCACCTTTAGACCTTCAAACACCTAACCATACTCAACCCTAGACCTCCAAACGGTCTTGGGTGACCACCAAACGGTCTTGAGACCGTTTGGATGAGCTCCAAACGGTCTTGAGACCGTTTGCCCATCATATCACTCCAATCCAAGCAATCTAATTAGGGTTTGGTTCATTGAAGTGCTCACCAAATCAGCAATCTATTGCAGATCAACTTGATATCTTTAGACCTTCAATCACTGAACTATACTCAACCCTAGACCTCCAAACGGTCTTGGGTGACCACCAAACGGTCTTGAGACCGTTTGGATGACCTCCAAACGGTCTTGAGACCGTTTGGCCCATCCAACCTTTGGACTTTAGTGAAAAATCATCATGGATTGGTCTATCGAGTTGATCAACAAATCAGCATTTAGTTGCAGTATGATTTGGTACCTTTGGACCTTCAATTGGTCAACTATACTTGAACCCAGACCTCCAAACGGTCTTGGGGTGACCCCAAACGGTCTTGAGACCGTTTGGATGATCCCCCAAACGGTCTTGAGACCGTTTGGGCTAATCAACCCAAAATCTCAAATTAGCTCATTGTGATTTCAGCACTGATTTCAATTAGGGTTAGCCCAATTGATTAGCCTTCAACCCATGACTCGTTTGGAATTAACCCCTAAAATTTGGAGGGTCATTAAACAACATCATTATGAACAAATATCTCATACGGTAAACGCTTGGTCAACGCACTCAAACGGTCTTGAGACCGTTTGCCCAAGAAGGTCAAGTTGATCAGGTTGAAAATCAGCACTTAATCCAATTAGGTTTCCCTAATTGATTAGGCTTCAACTCACGATTCCTTGGTAGTTAACCCATAAAACTTGGTGAGTCATTAGCCAACAGAATTAGGATCAAAAATCGCATACGGTCAACGCTTGGTTAACGCACTCAAATGGTCTTGAGACCGTTTGCCCAAGCAGGTCAAGTTGATCAGGTTGAAAATCAGCACATAATTCAATTCGATTGCCTAATTGATTGGCCTTCAACTCTCGATTCCTTTGGAGTTAATCCCTCAAATTTGGAGGGTTATCAGCCTACATAATTAGGAACACAATTCCGAAACGGTCAATGCTTGGTCAACCATCTCAAACGGTCTTGAGACCGTTTGCTCCCAAACGGTCTCAAACCGTTTGCCCTTAAAGGGTTTGCTGAAACCGCATAGCCAATCAAATTAAAACGATTTGGAGTAGCTATCAAAACGGTTTTGCTTGGTAATTTTCTTTGGATAAGCATCTAGGATGATGTCATCATCCCCTTCCTTCGAACAACCAAGAACAGCAACCGTTCTTGATGGAAATTGCAGCAAGAAACAAGAGTGCATCAAATTTAAGAAATCAATCAACAAAGCATAGAGAATTGATGCAATAGCAATGTTTAAGGGTTTGAGTTATAAAACCCGCCTCCAATTGAGCTCCAAAGCTCCAAGCTCACGCCATTAATGGTGGATGAAGCTCTAGCAACTCCCCCTAGGCTCGTCCTCAAGCTTTTGATTGCAAAAGTTGGCTAGGGTTGAAGAGGAGATCGAAATAAGAAGGAATCCATAATTTATTTTCGATTCCCACCATGAAATCAAGGAGAACGAAGGTCAAGGGCTCACCCACAGGTTGGGGACGTGCTCCCGGCTCCTCCCTATCTCCTTGGTCGGTTTTGCAAGCAAGGGGAAGAAGAAAATCCGAAAAAGGCCTTGGTTTGGGCTTGGAAATGGCACTTTTATAAAGAAATTGATGAGAGCGAATATGCCTTATAAAAATGCATTAAATTCCAAAAATATGGCCGCCTCTTCCCCCTAAAATACCTTAAGGACGAGGCACCTTCCTTTGCCTTTAATTCTCCTTCATTATCCTCAATTTAAAGAAAAGAAAATTAAGCACCTTAATGCTTATTATATTAATATCCATATGTGAGTGGGTTTTCTTTTTCTTATAATAAGGTGAGTGGAATTTCACCTACTTAGGATATTTTCGTTCCTTATCTTGGCAAAGGAACGTCCATCCTTATTCAAAATCAACCCAAAACATTTTGGTTGAAAGCCCTTCAATTATTTTTATTGATTTTTTGCCCTAAATCAAATTAGGGTTTCAATTAGGCATTAATCTTGATTATTTTAATATCAAGATTCTCTCTCCTCCAACTTAATTCAAATGAGGCACCCATCTCATTTTATTTTCTCTACATGATTCCAAGAAACATTAGGGACCTTATTGAAGTGGTAATTTGCATATTGAACCCTAGGTTTTGGGTAAATTGCACTTTTCACCAAAACTAGGTTTTAATGCACAACACTGCTTTACAAGCTTAATCTTGGTGCCCAAGCTTGTGAAAACCATACCACTACATCATATTCATTCTTATGATGTCTCAACATCAGAGGAACATCTTACCATGCAACATTTGCAATTTAACCCCTCAACTTGGGTAATTTGCACTTTAGTCCAAAATAAGCAAACATTGCTTCAACATTGTTCAAACAGGACCAAAATTGAAACATAAGTTTCTCATGAGCCCTAATTACTTTTCACAAGATAAGATTAAGAATCTACTTAACCTTATTAAGCAAAACAATCTAGGGTTAATTCATAACCCAGGTCAGGGATGTTACACACACATACTCAATTGTATGCGCTCTGAGTTTCCCCTAGGAATACTCGTTTCACCATCTAGCAAGTTCTGACACTGAAGATGGCTCTATGGCACAGGGCACTACATGATTAGAGTTGCACTTGATTAGTTATGCCAATTGGGTGAATTAAGGCTGCATCAAACAAGTGGACATACAAACCCTAATTCAATTCTAGAAAGCATATAAATATCAAAACTTTGAAAAGATATAAAATATATGAAACATAATTTCTCATCTCATCAACACATGTTACTATTCACTTTCCATTCATGAGACTACACTGGTCATCATATTATCACAAGATATAAATCCTTTTTGCAATATCATAGGGTATCAACCCTTATCAACATATGAGGATTACACCTCATTTAGAGCTCAATCATGCCCAAGGGTCATTAAGACCATCATACTATCACAAGATATAAAATCCTTTTCACAATATCATAGGGTATCAACACTTATCAACATAAGAGGATTACACCTCATTCAGGGTTCAGCAATGCCCAAAGGTCATTAAGAACATCATATTATTCCCTGCAAGATCATCATTATCTTTGCATGCCTTATAACAAGGCTCAACAACATCAATTATATATAATACACCAGATCAACACAATATTGTAGTTATGAGCTAGGTGGTATTAATAAACAATCATAGCAGGGTTATGGTAACATTAACAACATTCCTTTATTACATTAACATGCAAGGAATCTAGATATAATTAACACTCATCATATTCATAATGCACATGTTTAGCATAAGAAAGTATCAACCATGTGTCTATGATAACCACCAATTAACACATTAAGGTTATGATCATGTTAAGGAGGTTATTCCACCATCATTCCATCATATAAGAACGTTAAACATGAATACTCATCTTTATCTAATTGCATTAGAGTTAGGTTCAACATGATAAATTATATCAATGTTACTAATCATCACTCATACCCAAACCCTAACTCGCAACATCCCCATTAGATCATGGATGCATAAAGTGAAGCATTACCATCACATTCCATACCATTCTCAAGTATGAACCCACACATAAATCAAGGTGTAACCATCGGGTTATAGCATACTAGGGTTTCAAAAACAATAACAGAATACTCCATGATTGTATAAGCCATTCAAGGACTATTCATACCCAATTAACATCATTTAGTTATATTAAAGATAGGTATAACAAGCTATACCTCATTAGGGTTACATATCAACACAATATGGTTATCATCCATTCCATTCATATGAGTGAATAGGTAAGACTACCTTATTAAGGGTAACCCTCCATTTGTTCCATTATCATTCAACCCGTATCACCATACCACAATGTCACCTAGAACCATTGGATGTTTAAAAGGTAAGACCTTTGGTTGTTTACATAATTAAACACCTTAGATAAAGCCCCTATGAAGTCATTGATTTGTTCTATAGAAAGAGTCACCATCTAACCCTAGACATCCCTGATTAACAACACAAAAAGTTCCATTAAGAGTAGGGTAAAACCCACAATCGACTAGTTATTTAGAACAAGCCATCCATTGTCAACAAGTAAGATCCTTAAGTTGATCATATAAAGGAAGCCATTTAAATCACATTATTAGGACCAACATATTACATTAGCCATCATTTCAATTTATTGGAGGAATAAACATTAGATCTTGACCATTGGGTCAAGTTCATATGCTAAAACCATCAATTACAATATAGGTCTGACCATTGCATCAAGTGACCCAAGAAACCATTGGTATAAGGCTTAATATATGATACAACTACAATGCTTAACTCAAAATAGGTTGTAGAGACCTAATCCACCATAATTAGTGATCATGAAATCACCATAGGTTGTTAGATCAACACTATATTCAGTAATCAACATCAAATATTAAGCTAATGTCAACATTGATTGATAGCATCAGTAAGGTGCTTAATGGTTGATCATTATACTTCTAATTGATACAAAACCTAACTTAAGGGTGTGACCATAGTTTTTCACCATCATTTGATACCCTTGATCACAACCATCAGTTGTTATGAAGACAACACCATAGGGTTGATGCAATTGTACCATCATCGGGTCATGGTTTATAGAAGAAATCAACTTTAAACCCTAAAATTGACCATTGGTTGATAGGTGCTTAGCACCATAGGTTTTCAAAACAACCTGATACAAGTCATATTGTACCTTAGGAATAATGTACACATGATCACAGGTTCATATATAACTGAAATCAGAATAGGGAACATTATAAAAATCGAAATCCAAGTCAAGCATAGCTTTTTAGTGCATGGATCATCATTTTCAAGCAAGAACATGATCTAGAAAGCTTATGGTAAGAAATAAACGTGGAGCAAGTTATAAAAATTGCCTCTAATGAGAAGATGAAACCCCACACAGAAGAAATCTCGAGCAGGTAGGGTAGAAAATCCAAGAATAAATTATGAATTCGTCCATCTAGCACCTTTCTTCATCAAATGAGCAAACCCCAATCATAGGGAGCAAGAAAGGTAGGGTTTTAGAGCTTTAGAGCAATTTCTACCATGGAACAACAAGGTTCCGACCTGGAGAAAGCTAAGAGGAAGGATAAAAAATAAATAGACGGAGGAAAGAAGGTAAAACTTACACTTTTAGGTCAAGATCCCTAGGAAGAAGCTTTGTAGACCCAAAAAGGAAATCAATTGCAACCCTAGAATTATTTCCAAGAAGACCCCACTTTCTTCTTCCTTGAGCACCAAAATTCGCAGCTGAACAGAGGGAGAACAAAGCTGGGATAAGGAGGGAAGTGGTGGAGAGGAAATGGTTCTTTTTGGTGCGTGTGGATAAGTATATGACACTTTAATATAAAGAAAATTAAAAAGTTGAAATTCTAGTATATATCCAAGTGTCTATGGCTTTAAATCATTAAGAATATATAAGCACACACACAAGAAGCTCTCCCACTGTCCCTCTAGACCTAATTAGCTTTACTCTGTCGAAATTTCCAGCCAATCACATAATTCCTTAGTTGATAGCTACTTAAGGTAGCTCATCCGTGAAGGGGAAAACCCTAAAATACCCTTGGAGAAAACACCTTCAAACCAAGGTTTAAATATGCGCCCCATGTCTCAACAAGATCAAGAATGATGATAGAATATCCAAGGAACATAATGCAAGTGATAAATTGCAAAGAAAACCTCTGAATTGGGTAAATTGCAGAAAAGATGTGCATACAATTGCATAACTTGCTCAAACAGTGTCCAAATTAGACCAAATTTGAATCTTAAGCTTGTCTAATGATTTAAAATCATATAAAAAGGTTATATTAGGGTTATAAGAATTAAAATGTAATAATTAAGCTTATTCAACTCATTAAGCAAGTTTAGGGGCCTTACAAGAACAGAGCAGCCAGAGGACACGTGGCCCAACGAGAGCCGCAACTCCCACTAGCCACTGCCTATATATAGAAACTACATGCCTATGATGGGACAGATTAGAACCCTATGAGAGCTAACTCTTGGAGCATAAGATCTAGGGTGTCGAGTTCCTTAGGCATGTCGGGCGATACTAGGTGAGCACACCCCCAACCTGAGAGGGACGAGAGGAGTTCACTTAGAACCTGACCCGGTAGCAGCAGTAGCGTGATAAGACCTTCAAGGTGGATTCAACATGCCAGGTCTCTAACTGGGCTTCAACCTGAGACGACTCACCCATCTATGCTCGACATGAAGAACCGGATAACCTGAGAGGAAGCTAACCTGATACATGTCCTAGAACAAAACGATACCTAACCCGATATGGCCTACCCGTCACGGTTGCAGCCCGACACGGATGTATCGGATAGGGGGTCCTTTCCTAAGACACCCCTTACCTGTTATGGTTCATGACCCGACACGGTCAAGAACCCGATACATGCGTATCTCAATAGGGCCCCTGCCCGGTACCAGGTTAGTGTCCTCTTAGTAGTCTGTTGTTATGTATATCGATATCCTACATCAAGGAGACCGATACCTATCTTCCCTATTTCATCAATTTACTTTCATTCACTATTGCATTGTAACTCAACCTTTTTACCTCTTTATGCTAATGGAAACTGTGGAATTTATCTCATGTTGTTCTGTGTATGGTTCCTTTTTGTTGGATGATTTCTTTCTAGGATCTGAGCACTAGTATCTCCCGTTTGAATCATGCTTCTGACTAGATATCGAATCATGTTTCTCATTTGGACTCCTTTGAGAGAGGGATGTCATAAACTCTAGAGTTTGGTCTGATTCAGATGTACGAGAGTACCAAAAATCAAGGTTGCCCTGGCATATCTTTCTGCTCTAGTCTATGCCTAATATACACTTGAGAGAGGGAATTGTGCATAGTTAGAGGCACCCTCTTTAAGAGAAGAAGGTAAATGATGTATTCCACCGTCGCTTGCTACTTTTAAATTTTTCCTCCTTTGTTCTTTACTCTGATGATAGTTTTATCTCCTCAATTTCTAATATACAAAACCTCTATAAAAACTACCAAACCCCTAAAATCTTAATTCTTCTAGTAACTCCCCTTAGAGATAGGCTTTTTTGTTTGATTCTTTATGTTTCTCCTCGTTATATCAAACCTTATCCTTCGACCTTTCAATGTTCTTAGACAAGTAAAACTTGAGTTCTGAAGCGTCGTTCTTCCCATCCATGTGTTCGACCCTAAACTACTTTGACCATGTGCTAGTTGCAAGAGTCTTAAACATTCAGGTATTATAAATTTTAAAAGTTCGATGACCTAGGCATGTCTCCATTATTGGACCCACATTTAAGGCTTGTTAACTTTTTGGTGCCATTGTCGGGGATAGGCAACGAAAATCATTCTACAAACTTGAGTTTTGCTTGATTTTTGCCAAAAACCATGTACATATGCATACAATACTGCAAATATTTACTGTACATAGTTCATACAACCTACTAATACTTTTACACTTTTCTTTCTTCCCAGGCACTTCTTCACCTTTCCCAACCATCCTCTTTGTCTGACAAGTCATGGATGAGTAACCTCCCAAAGCTTGATCCCTGTGCTCTGTTGTTCGAATCCAGGCAAATGAGGAAAGGAATCCAGTAGTGGGATAGACGCTGAATGTTGCCAACTTCGAGTTGAAGCCTTCTTTCCTCCTACTACCACAACACAATAGGTTTGGTGGGAACACAATTCAGGAGAACTCGTACAACCACCTCACACCATTTAAGAGGAATTGCAATACCTTCAAGATCAATAGAGTTTTAATATCCCACATCTACATCCAATGCTTCCCTTTCTCTCTGAGAGACAAGGCATTGGAGTGGTATACAAGTCTGCAAGATGGGAGCCTTCACGATTGGGAACACCTAGCCGACGCATTTATCTCCAAGTTCTTTCCCATAGAGAGGACGATCAAGTACCAAAACAAGATAATGAGGTACTCACAGAAAGCCTCAGAGAACATGCACGAGACATGGGAGAGGTTTTAGAGCTATCAGTGGGAGTGCGCGCACCATGGTTTTTCTGAGCCTAAGCTGATCACTACATTCTATAATGGGGTATGTCCTGCAGAAAGGAAATCCCAGAACACTATAGCTGGTAGAGATTTCTTAGGACTAAGTTCTCAGATGGCAAGAGAAATTATAGACAACATGGGCATGAATCAGTAGGATGGTGACTACGACAGGGAGTCTATGAGCCAAACCACTCTGGGAGAGTCGAAGGCAATGGAGGCTTTAGCTGCCAAGTTGGACAAGATCGTGACTGATGTGCAAACCTTAAAGGAGAAGGGATACAAAGGGAAAGTTCGGCAGGAGGCTGTGAGAAGCTGTGCCACCTGTGGAGAACCAGACTGCCTTCTGACTTCTGCCCACACATAGCCGCTCATGGCGAATAGGATGAAGATAGCACAGAGAATGTGAGCTACGTTCAGTACTGACGCCTTGATCACCCTAGTTTTTCCTATGGGAACACCAGTGCAACTGAGAATTCCCATCATCTTGTAGGTGGAGCTTCTTTGGGAGGAACGCCTAATTAGCAATGTCAGACATGATTCCCACAGTAGAGGAATTTCTAGTAGAACCAGCATCAACGGCCATCGATGATTACAGAGCTGATGTCTTTCGCTAAAACGCAAAATGACCTGAATGAAAAGATGCATAAGAGCTCTGTGGATAGCACAACCTTGCTCAAACTGATGCAACAACAGATGTGGGGCTTCTCAGCTCAGATAGGAGAGCTCTAGCAGCATAAAAATAGATCGACCAACAACTGTCTAGCCTGGCCTAGAGTATCAACCACCAAGTGGGGTGATTCCCCTCCAATAACATGAATCCGCGTGGAAACGAGACTGCTAAGATGTCCGTCTTAAGGTTAGGAACAATAATACATCCATCAGTTGAGAAGAAAGAAATAACAACCACAACACTACGTAAAGATGTTAGCCCTGAGGAAGTTGAAGAAGAAGTCCCAACAAAGTCAAAGAAAGTGTTGGAAGAAAGGGTCAACGATGTTCCTTCTGAGGAGCGTCCAGAATGGTATGCACCCCGCATACCTTTCCTGCACAAGTTGGTGAAAGCCTAGTTGAAGAAAAGGTATGAGGAGTTCATGACTGCTGTAAAGAAGCTGCACCTCGACATCCCGTTCTTGGGTGCCATCAAGGAGATGCCCACTTACGCCAAGTTTCTGAAAGATCTGATTTCAAGGAAGAAGAGAGGTGAAGATTTCGAAACTATGAAGCTAGCACAGATGTCCAATTCCTTTGTCAAGGCAGGTATGCCTGCTAAGAAGAAAGACCCTGGGGTTTTTTTCATCCCCTTCTAGGTTGGGGATAACATAACCCGTAAGGGTTTGGCAGACCTAGGGGCAAGCAAGAGCCTGATGCCCTTGTCCCTTGGAAAGAGGATTGGACTCAATGATATGGTAAGCACCAACATGAGGATTCATCTCGCATACCACACCTTTACCAGGCTAGTTGGAGTAGTTGAGGACGTGCCCATTAGAGTTGGGCAGTTCTTTATACCATGTGATATTATTTTGATTGATATCATGGAAGACCCTAGCTGCCCCATTATCTTCAGGCGACCTTTCCTTGCAACCGTAAGAGCACTCATTGACGTAGAGGCAGGCATGATAACAATCAGAGTTAGAGGAGATCACATCAACTTCAACATCTGTGATTGTATGAAAGCCCCTTCATTCTTTGAGTCCTCTTATTTTGTTGAAAGGTATCAGTAGCTCTGCAATGAGATAAGGGAAGAGAAAGCCATGGTAGACCCACTGATGCACACTTTGACCAGCGCGGCACATGAGGTTGAGGATCCAGAGGTCAAGGAACTGCTAAGGTTTCTGGAAGCAGAAGATCCATCCGAAGAAGAAGACCTGGTGGAGACTGTGATGTATGTCTCCCTCTGTAACGACCCCACCAATGATCAAGAGAAGGAGACCCCAACAGAGTTGAAAGTTTTTCCGAGAGGCTTGGAGTACCGTTTTCTATATGAGGAAAAGATGAATCCGGTGATCATTAACTCAGAGTTGACAGACTTCCAGAAAGAACAACTGCTTGAGGAGTTGAGGTTATGAAGAAAAGCCCTAGGTTACTCGATTAGAGACCCGAGGGGGATCAATTTTTCTGTGTGTATGCACAAGATCCACTTGGAGGAAAACTCCAAGCCATATGCCCAACCACAGAGGAAGTTGAATGAGAAGCTCAGAGAAGTGGTTAGTAAAGAGGTCGTGACACTATGAGATGTAGGAATAATTTACGCAATAAGCGACAACACATGGGTGAGTCCCATTCAAGTGTTCCAAAGAAGGGAGGCATAACTTTGATCAAGGGAGATAATGGAGCTAAAGTCTCTAACAAGACGGTCACCAATTGGCATATGTGCATTGATTACTGAAAGCTCAACACTGCCACTGGTAAGGACCATTTGTCTCTCCCATTTATCGATCAGATGCTAGAGCGCCTGGCCCACCACTCTTACTTTTGCTGGTTGGATGGGTATTAAGGGTTCTATTAGATCCCTATTCACCCAGACGATCAGGAAAAGACCACCTTTACATGCATCTACGAGACTTAGTCAAGGTAGGAGGGTGTCTAGCAATGACGGTGGCATCAACTTACATCCCCATCCTACAAAAGAAAATTGGACAGTCCTACATCGCCCATCCGATGTGTTCAATGACATGTGCCTTGCAGATGAAATAGGAACACACCAGCTGTTTTAGATCAAAGTAAAGAGGTGTCTTCCGTGCATAATTTTCCTACCTATGCTGTACGATAATCATTGGATGCTCTAGATGATGTACACCCATCCACGTGCTGGTTTCTTCTACAACAACTCTGACGCCAACAACGACTATCCGATGGAGTGTGCTTCTACGCTGACAACATCCCTCGAACACTTAGCAAGGAAATATTATGTTGAGGTGGTGTCTTTTATCCAGCCGTATCTTGAAGACTTGGCGACCAAGTGGCACAAACTCCAATACTATCACCACAATCCACAACAAGTTCTGTTATCAAACGACTATGTCTACGTGCTCCACTGGATCTACAACGCAGTAGCCCTAAAGAAGATGCTAGATAACCTCCACAACCTTGGCTACCACGACCAATGAGGAGAATATGTGATGGAGCTCTTATCTTCTTAGGGCGCGCACATCTACTGAACCCTCACTGGTCTATGCCTATCCTTTCTTACTTATCTCACAACTCTAGGACAGAGTGTGGGGTAAGTTTGGGGGGGAACTCCATAGCACCAATGAGGGAGGTACTCTAATTTTTTTTGCCTTTTTGCCCTTTTCCTTTCCTTACCATACTCTGTGTATACATGTATATATGATTTCTAGAAAGCAATACATGCACAACTACTTGTTTCTCAAAAACTGTACAAAACACTTTTTAGTAAATATTTGGTACAACTTCTCCCAGTTTATTCTCTCCATATCTAAGGTGGTGCACATTTCTATTTTGCTCTTTTGAAAACACAGTCTCAAATGACAAAGGCTATAACTCTTCTAAGCCAGCTTTGAAAAATAATCTCGCAACACCTAAGAGATGTGCATGTGAAGGAAAAAGCTACCCAAACAACAAACTCCCTTTCTACCTACCCATCAAAACCCCAAAAAGAGAGGAAATCCTTATGAGAGTGAATAAATGCATCAAAGTTGTGTCCACGAAAAAAAACACGTCTTCCCAAAAGTACCCATCTTTAGGCATGGTAGATCCGGGGCAGTGGTACGTAGGATGTGAAATAACTACTCTAAAGCCAACTGGCTTGGACGTCAGGGACCACTTGCCCGATAATGGACCCATACTTGGATGGACTAATGGGAAGCACGAAAAACCCAAAAATCCTTAAGCCTTCCCAAAAACCCCACTTTCTACCCCCAATCAGTTTGGTGTGAAAGCTAACTTCAAAATCATGCACCAAAGTCTCACCGAAGATGAAGAGAAATTTTTTGCTTAAATAAGGCAGGAAAAATAAAGTCAATTACTCGTAGTCAGAAGTAATTTTCCTTGGGACATCTCAAAAATTCACTTAACCCCTTGACCGAAGACTATGCCAGGATTTTAAAAGTACCAAAAAATAAAAGTTTTAAAATAAGAAAAAATTGATTGAGGACAATAAAAAATGCTAAGTTTGGGGGAATTAATAACACCCATTTTATGGCTGCTAGAGCTTATATTTTACTATCAAAACAACCTCCAAACCTGATTTCCTCTCTGTTTTATCTTATTTGTTGAATAGAAATGATTCCCACTATGTTCCTGATAACATTTCCTATCTTTTATAGAGTTTCTCTTATTTTCCCACCAAAAGAATGCTAATGGGTCTGTCCCGGCCCATCTACAACAAGCTAACTGCCCCAAACCATCAAAATGGCAAAGCGATACACCCTTTACCCGTCACGGTCACTACCCGATATGGTTGCAACCCGACGTGGGTGTGTCATGTGAGAGCCCTGACGAATTGCGAGCTATTACCTAACAAGGAGCCTTGCCCACCATGGTCCGTCCGCCGACGGAGTCGATCACGTGACATGGTCTCCTTTGATGCAGTAGCCCGCCAGAGTCTTTACCCAACACGATCATGCACGATTCACTCGCAACTCGACACGCGATGGCCCCCGCTAGCCATGCTGAGCGATAGACGTGCCGACCCTCTCCCAAAGCCATAGGAATAGAGCAGCCAGAGGACACATGGCCCAATAAGAGCCACAACTCTCACTATTTGCTGCCTATAAATAGCATCTACTGGCCTATGATGGGATGGATCAGAACCCTACAAAAGCTAACTCTTGGAGCACAGGAGATAGTGTGTCAAGTTCCCAAGGCCTGTTGGGCGATACTAGGTGAGCACATCCCCTACTCGAGAGGGACGGGAGGAGTTCACTTAGAACCTGACCCGGTAGCAGTAGTAGTGTGATAAGACCTTCAAGGAAACTTCAACATGCCCGGTCTCTCACTATGCTTCAACCCGAGATGGCTCACCCATCTATGCCCGACATGAAGAACCCAATAAACTGAGAGGAAGCTAACCTGATACATGTCTTAGCATGACATGATACCTAACTCGATATGGCCTACCCATCACGGCTGCATCCCGACAGGGTTGTATCGGATAGGGGGTCCTTTCCTGATACACCCCTTACCCATTATGGTTCATGACCGGACACGGTCAAGAATGCGATACAGGTGTATCCCGATAGGGCCCCTGCCCAGTACCGGGTTAGCATCCTCTTAGCAGTCCATTATTATGTATATCGACCTCCTACATCAAGGAGACTGATACCTATCTTCCCTATTTCAGCAATTTACTTTCATTCACTATTGCATTGTAACTAAACCTTTTTCCCTCTTTATGCTTATGGAAATTGTGGGAATTATCTGATATTGTTCTGTGTATGGTTCCTTTTTGTTGGATGATTTCTTTTTAGCATCTGAGCTCTATTATCTCCCATTTGAATTATGCTTCTGACTAGCTATTGAATCATGTTTCTCATTTGGACTCCTTTGATATAGGGACGTCATAAACTCTAGAGTTCAGTCTGATTTGTATGTATGAGAGTACCAAGAATCAGGGTTGCCCTGGCATATCTTTCTGCTCTATCCTATTCCTAGTATACCCTTGAGAGAGGGAATCGGTGCAAAGTTAGAGGCACCCTCTTTGAAAGAAGAAGGTGCATGATGTATTCTGCTGTCGCTTGCTACGTTTAAAGTTTTCCTCCTCCGTGCTTTACTCTGATGATAGTTTTATCTCCTTGGTTTCCAATATAAAAAACCTCTATAAAAACTACCAAACCCCTAAAATATTAATTCTTATGGTAACTCCCCTTGGAGATAGGCTTTTTTGTTTGATTCTTTGTGTTTCTCCTCATTATATCAAACCTTATCCTTTGACCTTTCGATGTGCTTAGACAAGTAAAACTTGAGTTCTGAAGCGACGTTCTTCCTATCCCTGTGTTCGACCCCGAACTACTTCGACCCTGTGCTAGTTGTAGAAGTCTTAAACATTTGGGTATTATAAATTTCAAAAGTCCGATGACCTAGGCATGTCTCCATTATTGGACCCACGTTTAAGGCTTGTCAGTTCCTCTAGATTTTGAGAGCATGAATTATTACATCCATATGGATGCTATATGGATGCAAAAGCCACTACTTTCCCAATCTTATGTAGGACACAACCTAGATCATTCATTGAAGTGTCGATGAAGATTACAAACCCTTCATTTCTGGAAGGTAAAACCAAAATAGGTGTTGATGTGAATTTCTACTTTAGCTCCTGGAAACTAGACTCACAAGCAGCTGACCATATAAAATTCCCTTCCTTCCAAGAAAACTTAGTACGAGGAAGTGCAACTTTAGAGAAATTAGGGATGAAGAGAGGATAGTATCTAGTTAAACCCAAGAAACTCTGGATTTCAAAAGAATTCTGAGGAGGTTGCCAATCGAGAAGAAAAATAGTTTTGCAGGGTCAACAAATATATTACCCCCAAAAATAACATAGCCAAGGAACATAACTTTACTAATACAAAATTCACATTTAGAAACTTTCCCATAGAATTTCTGAGCTCGAAGGACTTGGAGGATTGCTTTCATGCGCTCATAATGCTCCTCCATAGAATATGAATAGATCAAAATATCATCAATGAAGATGACCACAAACTCATTAATATAGGGTTGAAAGACCTTTTTCATCCAATTCATGAATTATCCAGGTGTGTTGGTTAACCCGAATGACATCACTAGAAATTCATAATGCCCATAACAAGTTCGCCAAGCAGTTTTAGAAATATCAGAATCTTTGAGTCTAAGTTGATGATAACCAGAACGAAGGTAAATTTTAGAGAAAGACTTTAGCAGTGTGAAGCTGATCAAAGAGGTCATCAATACGGGGAAGAGGGTACTTACTTTTAATAGTGGCTTGGTTCAACATGCGATAGTCAATACACATGCACACATAACCATATTTCTTTTTTACGAAAAGGATAGGCACACCTCAAGGGGAACACTAGGAGGAATAAAGCCTTTATCAAGAAATTCTTGTTGCTATTTATTCAACTCCAAAAGTTCAATAGGAACAATCCTATATGGGGCCCTATAAATTGGAGTTGTTCCAAGAAGAAGATCTATAGAGATCCCAACGGCTTTGTCTGGGGGAAGCCCAGAAAGCTCCTCTGGGAATGTGTCAAGAAAATCACATCCCACCTCTAGTCTTTCTACGAGTCTGATACTAGGACTGGTCTCTGAGACTATTGTGAGGTAGACTTTACATAATTTAAAAATGAGCGTTTTAGCTTTAGAGAGGAGATTATAATATTATTATAGAATTTGCTTCCCCTAGGGATCACCTCAATATTAGAATGAGGTTGAGTGAGGACTACCATCTTCTCCCTACTATCAATATGTGTAAAATACTTGTATAGCCAATCCATACCCAGTATAATATCAAAATCTTCCATAGTTAAGAGGATGAATTCGAAAGGAATATCATTATTTTTGAATTTTATAGTTAGGACATCAGTTTTCTATAATGTATCGAGTATTTTGCCACTAGGGGTTGACACATCAGGAATATATCCTGGATCTCTTATGTGTAAATGTAAGATAGATGTCATATTTTGAGATATGAATATTTGTAGATCCATAATAAAACAAAGCTTTGATAAGATGATCATTAAGAAATATAATGCCTACACATAATAATTTGTCATGAATATTTGAAGGCATTGAACAAGATAATAAGTAAATGAAAGGAATTAAGGCTACCTTCAACCTGTTGTTTTGGGTTTGAATTAGCCTCTTTTACAATCACTACAAACACTCTAGCATTGTGGTGTCCCTGAGGAGGTGGATTTTCCAAAGATAGATAGATTAGGACACTTGGCAATGAAATGGACCTCCTTCTTATAGTTGTAGTAAATAGGCTTGACATAGAAATAAGGTCCATCATGTCCTCGTCCACAAGCCTTACATTTCTTCGATAAGTCTTCAACTGATTATGGTTTTCTCTCTGACCTCCTTTACCTAAACCTCCTTTTCTTGATCCTTTGTTATGGCTAGGGTGAAACTTACTAGACTTGTCTTCATCAGTGGTGGTTAACCCTAGGTATCCCATGCTCAAAGGTTTTTGCATACCCTACTCCCTTTTCAGCTTAAGGGCCATATCTAGGGCTTCATTGAAGTTCTTGGGTTGGGAGGTGATGACTAGGGTTTTCAGGTTGGTAGCTAAGCAGTTAATATAGTGCTCCAAGTGGCAATCTTTGGTCTTAATGGGTGCATAACACTCTAGAAGTCTAAACTTATGAGTGTAGTCAACCATTGAGAGATTTCCCTGCTTAATCTCAGTGTACATCCTCTCCTTCCTCTTCCTCTCAACTACGAGCATAAAATGGTGAGTGAAAAGGATTTTAAAAGCTTCCCACTACATGGTACCCAAACTCTTCTTCCTTACTCGCACTCTAATTTTCTCACCAGACTTTTGCTCCTCCCATAAGTAGGTGTGTCAAAAACTTGACCTTCTTCCCATTGGGTACTTCTAGGGTAGGAAAGGCATTTTCTACTTATAGGGTCTATGCTTTGGTTTGTCCATCACTTTAGGTTGGTCTTCCCCCCAAGAGGTGTCAGGATTTAGTTTGATAAAGTCAAGCATTATCACCTCCTTCTTAGAAGATCTAGGTTCATAGGTTCCTTTTAAGGCAACAATCACCATGAAGTCTAAGAGGATTTTTTTTCTTCTATTCTTCCCACCTATCCTTGGCCATAGTCTCATGATTGGGTTGATCAGGAGTTTCAAGTTCTTTTCTTTTTTTGGATGACTTACCTTAAAATGTGTGCATTCATATCAATAGACATCAAGAGGGAAAATACAAGGGATTGTGGTTATCATATAAAATATGCAAAAGCCGGATCTAATTAACAAACAAATGTAATTTCCACACAAAACCATCATCCCTAAATGAGAAAGATAGTAAATTTTACATTATTGAATAGAATAAGAAGATGAGTTGTAAGAGGAAGGAAAGTACATATGACATAAACCATCTTGTACATCAACTAAGGAAAAAGGAAATAGAATGTAAACTATCTATATGAAATGAGAGAGGAACATGTATCTATGCTAACATCCTCCAATGAGATTTATTACATACTTTCTGTACTTTGAGTGCATTATTTGTTCTTTGCACCTAAAAAATATGTGAAATAGTCAAATCAACATAATGTTGTGTACATGGGTGAAAGATATATACATAGTAACTTGCATATTTGATATATTTGAAGAAAGAAGTAAATAAAAGAAAACATTATTTAGGGCAAGCATTAGGCAAACCATTTCTTTTATACATGTCTTTGAAGCAGTTGTACTAGTAAGTGTGTCAGCACATATATTACTTTTATGTTGCCCCCCCCCCCCACCGCTTGGGCTATGGGGATCCCCACCTCTAGGGCTATGGGTATGTGCTCACCTTAGTTTTAGAAGTGGGAGAAAATGTATGTCTCACTCAATAGTTACAACCCATCTCTTCATTTATGTTTTTAATGTTATGTCAAAGGCATATACTACTAATATGCATCCAAGAACTATACACAATAAAGCATTCAATATTTCATACTTTTTGCATCCAAGAAAAATAGCTATATACTTATAATCCCACATACCTAATCTACTCATATCTTGATTCCCAAAAAGAGTTAGAGATGATGTGTCTGGATCACCTTGAAAAAAACATTTAGGACCTAATGTTATTATGTGCCCAAGGATTTCAATATTAGGGTTTTAGTCTTAATCAAGGTTGTTATCATCATCTTGTAAATATATCCAGAATCACTAGTTGAGACCATCTCATTTTAGGGGATTATATCCAGGATTTAGGGTTACACTTGGATCATAATACCTTTATTATTTAAAGAGCAATGTTTAAGATTATGGTTTTTGTAAGATTTAGGTCATCATTAATTTACTTATTTAGTGTTCATATGATCTTAGTATCCGATATGGATCTAGAGTTTTTGACACAAAATAACTGAGATTAGACCATGAATATCATTTTACATCATTTTAATTTAGAAGAAAAAGATTAGTAAGTCAAGTAAATCTTTAGGCCATCATTTTTGGAAACAGAGTCGGGTCTACGACACAATAGTATTTTAATTAGACAACTTGCAATTTTTTGATGAAAATGTTATATAGGTTCATTATAATATGAAATCCCTATAATTTACTATGGTTTTTCTAAGATAATTAGGTTTCTTATATCAATTTAAATAATTTGGGTCGATAAATACCATGATCAATAGCCTGATCCATCTGGATTGACGACTTAGGGTAATCTCTGACTTCGGGAGTCCAACTCAGCTTGCTGAGGCATCGATCACCGATAGGTCCGCCAATAGACATGAGGAATCCTTGTTCCTTTCCCTCCTTTGCTGACTCATGCTCGGGTGATGTGGCGACTCGAGACTGGTCCAACTTAAGTCCAAGATAGCACCATGTATTCCTCTCCTCCCTTTTCTGCTATGTGTTCGAGCAACCTAGAGTAAACTCCAGAGAGGGCCCTACTCGTGAGGAGTGGGGTTGAAGAGGAGATGAAGGTTTAGATACCTTCATGAGGCCACACCGTGCCTGAGCATCAGGGTCTAGCACCACAACTCCTTATGGAGCTCTTTGCCACCTTGGGGGCGACTGAGGTGTTGGGAAATATGAGCATAAAGTAAGTCAGCAAAAACAAAATTTTTATCTATCCATATTCCCCATAACAACAAGATCATGTCAACTACTATGAAAATGGAAGAATGGTTTAAGAAGTTTATACCGGGTCATGGAGCAAGTCCAGTGACAACAACTTGTTGCAATTGCAACTATCTTCTAGTTTATCTTGGACGGTGGCTATGCATCTACTGGTCTCCACCATGGACAACTGACTTGACAGCTTCCGCAATGCCTCCTATGGTCTCGCCACGAACTATAGGCTGAAGTTGTCCTCTTAGAAGCAAACAAAGGACTCCTTCCTCTAGAGTAGTCCACATGGACCAACTAGAACTCCTATCATTTAACTAGAACAAATAGGAAGGAGTTGTCCCTCCCATTCGTGTACTAGTCACCAACTTGCTCTCCCACAACAATGATCCTTAGTCATTCTCTCCTATCACTATCCCTCTGTAGGCGGGTATGACTTTCTTGGTCTATCTTGGTTACCGCAACCAGAGAGGACAACAATTTTTAGAGCAACTGATTCTTAGTTGTCTGTATTATTATTGTGATCTGGGAATCCCTCAGTACCCCTCTATTTATAGGTGGGGTTTGGGCTAGGGTTCCCAATCTATTTAGGATCTGTACGGGAGTGAAAGGGACCGTAAGATCTTAAATTTCCACAACCTACGAGACACTAAATGGTCGTATGGAAGTCCAAATAGTCATATGGAATCGCAAGATGGTTGTCTCATACTATGAGATAGTCATTTCATAGTTTCCCAATCTCATATGAATTTGGCAATTGGTTTTCTATTAATGCTAAATGTTAATTCCTTGCACCACAAGAATTGTGCAATCAAATTTTTTTTTGGAAAAGAATCTAGAACCTTCCTCTAGCCTAAATGAGTGATCTCACACATTTGAGATGGTCATCTCACTCACCTAGATGGTCTTCTTGTGAGCCAAGTCGAACCGATCAGTTCAACAGAATGAACTGGTCGGTTCACACCTCAGTTTGGGCAAAAATTAGCCAATTCAATTTTTAATCAGTCTGACAACCCAAACAATCGTCTCAACATTTGAGATGACCATCTGGTACACTAAACATTCATCTCAGCCAATGATATGATTGGATGGGGTGCAGTCAGCTAATGTATTGTGTGAATTAAGCACCTAAACACTATAATAATAAATCAAATCATCATTCAAAAATTAAACTCCTCTTTTAGATGAGTTCTTATGTGTGTGACTCTATAGGTCCCATATCACGTTGGCAGTGAATGTCCATAACTAATGTATGACATCACATGGTGCCTAGTCTCACATCAGTGCTACCCAAGTGAATGGAAAGTTGGAGAATAGATTCAACCTACAATCTGTGTATGGTGTTGCAATGATTGTATAATTCCTTTATCACTAATATCTAGAGTGAACTCGAGGCATGGAATCGTCATCCTCTCAATGTTCAACCCATGTTCCTTGAACCAAGTGTTGATCGATTGAGATAATGTGACCTCAATATCATATATTGATTCACATGTGCATGCACATGCATTTCTCAGCCTCGCTTATCAAGTGGTCAAGATATCAATCCTTAGTAGGAGGGACAAATCCCATCTCTATCACTCACAATCCATCCTCATGTGTCAAAGTCACCCAATCATCACTGTTATAAAAACCCAAGTTTCAAGATTGCATTTAATGATGTCAAAGCGTACCCAATGACATGTGATGAGTGCATTGGTTTCAGGTCTAACAATCACAATCACCACCTTTACTATGTGAGATGACTATGACCACCAATGATGGTTTCCATGTGTCACACTCAAGGTGAGTATGTTTGATACACTATTCTCTAACATGTATCTATGTGCTTGGTTTAATATTTTCATATCATGACTAATGATATTCAGTCATCAACCAACCCACAATCTAGTCTTATATGTTATTGGTATCTATCTAACTTCCATAGTAACAACTAACTAGGTACATAATAAGAATGCACATACTCTTAGCATTCATATGATCTCATTCTCCAAGTCATGAACTTGAAGACATACATCATTGAGCATTATCATTCTTTAGACATTGATAATGTTTCCTCATTATCTCATAATTGAATGAAACATATGAATTGGAATCTTGCCTATATGATTATTAATCAAATCCTTTACGGTATATGCCATGTCAATCATCATATGTTTGTCTCTCTGCGAATACCTTACCAACATACTCCCACTTGCACATAGATCCAATAACCCATGAATTATATTCTTAGTATTCTAAACATGTCCACCATGTTTCTGCTGTACTAGTGCTAATTCAACGGGTGAACAACACTTTGCTTATAGTTGATATATTGCATGTTTCCTTATCTCTTCACTGTACAATTTCTTGTGTAAGACAGAATTATCATAATATGGTATCTGATATTCCTTGACTAACAATTAGATCAATCATTGTCACAATATTACTACTAAGTCATCAATGGTTATTACATCTATAAGTTCATCATATGAACTTTAGATCCACATAATATCACTTTGTGTTCGGAACACAAGTATACTCAACTTCAATTGTATAATAAAATTAATAGATATTAGTTCAGAACCTTTCCAACTAACAACATTTCTCCTTTTAAATCAAACATATTTTATTGTGATCACTTTTTTCATTATGGAAGCTTGCATCTATGTCACCCTTTACATCCAACTCTGCCTTCATTTCTATCTTCAATTACTAGCAATCTATCCTTGAATACTTCATGTACTAATGGAATTCTTTAATGAACTTTCCAATAACCCTTATTGGAATTTAACATCATCTCGTCATGTCTAATACATACAAGATTTATGGGATAAGTACATTTATAACATTCATTATAGAGCCCATTTCTATGACCTATGTCATCTTAATCATGTTATTTCCATTCTTCATAAGAATTGGAAAATATGTTTCATGGGAGAGTAATCTAGATTTTCTCTCATTCAATCCTTACATGTTGAACTCTTTCAACATTTTGCTATTGTATTTGCTCAAGCTTATATTGTGAAACTTTTCAAGAACACTCTCATAGGTCTTGATCCTTATCTCATAAGATGTTTCACCTTATCCTTCATTGCTGAAAGGTTTTTATGCCAGTTCTCAACATTCACAATACTGAGATTATTTCTCATCATATGTGGAATATTCATATATGCTCCCACTAAATCTTTTGTAATCACAAATTTCATCTTTTATCTTTATTCAAGTCAAACACTTTGACTATCTTTGTCAAGTCAAAAGATCCCATCTCTGAGATGCTTGTTTCAATCCCAGATTGAACTGTGTAGTTTATAAACTTTATTTGCATTCTTGAAGTTATAAAACCTTTTAGGTTGTGTCACATACACATCCTCTAATGTAATCCCTTTAAGTAATATAGTTTCTATCTTCATAGGATAAATATTTTAGTGTGACAAAGTGGATTTTAGCATAATTATGAATTAATTCCAATTTTTCCCTCTTTATGTTTTCTCATGGTCCTAATTGATTTTTCTTAGCCACAAAATCAATTTTGAGACTCAAATCCAAAATATGGTGATCAATATTAAGTTTATATAGTTTGTGACACTACATATTTGATTTATTTGTTACTTTGTCCAATGAAGAAAATTTGTCTATCAAACTTCATCTTTTGGTTCTCAAAATTTCTCTAAACATTCCTCACACTTTTTTGAATCTATGATCCAAATTTCATCCCATTTAGACATTCCTACAATTTTCTATGTGCTCAAAATCCCTTTTTATTTGCCTTTTTCTGACCTTTCCCAGGCCAGCAATCCACAACCTAAGGCAGGGAACAAACCTCAGCCCTTGGATCAGCCAGCCACAGATCATGGCCTTGATCCTATTGTCAGTAGGTCGTCCCCTACCTCCTACAATCACAGGAGAGGGGGACCAAATGACCAAAGTACAATTCACTCACCTCGACCTCATTTTGAAAATCAAATTGAATGAGGACACTCGCCCCACCAATTAGGATTCATCCTACCCTTAATCCCCCATGAATCAACGTGTTTCAATAACAATTGAACTGCCATTTTCACCCTTTGTCTGCCACCATGGCCACCTTCTCGAAAACCCTAAACCTATCCTTCCCTAGCTATAAAAACCCCACTACAAGATTCATCATGCTCCCACGATCGCAGTCGGTGCCTCAAATTTCTCCCTCAGGCCCTCTTCCCCATTCACCCCTTTCATGTCTCCCCTACTCCTCTTTGGCAGCACTGCCTGGCCCATTTTGGGCATTCCCTCTCATCGCCACATGTCCCCAAAATCTGACCTCCATCCAACTTGCAAAGCTCTGACGGGTTTAGACGACACTCCCTCTTCTCCTTTCTCCCCGAGCACCAATGAGCCCCTCTCCTCCATGTTACTTGGCTCTCATGGGAGACTACGTGAGAGAGAAAGGGGCCAAATCATCCAGCCCAGGGAGGAGGCCCACCAGTTCAATAGAACCAAGTAAATCATTGTTGAACCAACCAATCAAGGTTTTGAACCCCGTTGAACCAGTCTAGTAAGTGAGCAAGCAGTGCGCCTACATGGCTCAATCTCAGTCGCCCGATATAGTGATCCAACAATCAAAATTTTTCACAAAATAAGGTATTTATCTCTCTCTTTCTCTCTCTCAGGCAAATATTCAATTAAATGTCTAGATCTTATTTTAATCTTAGAAAATACATCCTAGCTCCAAATTATGAACAAGTAGTCATTTTTTATTAGAAAAATCCAATGAATCATTTAAAAATATTCTTGAAGCCTAATTATTGATAGATTTCTCTTATATCCCTAAATCATGATCCTCTACTTATACTTTTGTCTAAATGACTCCATAAGCATGGTTAGATTTTAGAAACCCTAATACTTGACTCTAATGATTATCTTGAGACACTGAAATCAGACTTGACTAGATAAGACTATAGATATAGTATTTTGACTTGTTCATATCTTGAATGTGGTTTCATTCTAAAACATGATGATTAAGCTTGATGATGGGTTTTAACCCTAGAATTGTGATATTGATATCATGATTTTGCTAAATCTTACAAAACCCTAGATCATACCATGATCCTACTTTTATCAATCTAATCTTGAAATCCAATAATTCTAATTATCATGAATATAATCTAGAAATGTGATGATGATAATAAAATTAGGGTTAACGCATATGATCCTAGAAAACCAATGTAAGAATTCACACTCAAAAATACTGGACACTTGAATAATGTTTGACATATTGGAATATTATTGATTATAAGTGGATGACCTAACCCTAAGGTTGATATAGGAAAAGGGTAACCCTAATCTCAAATATTGAAACATGATCTTCAAATACCATGAGCTTGACCCTCGATCCAAACATTGTGATTTAGGATCTTACTCGAAGGGTTGACCTATTTGTTGATCTGTACACTAAGTCTTCAGTGAAAGGCATGCTATTATACCTCCTCTTTGGTTGTATTGAAGATACTTTTTATGTATCTCTTGACTATATACTTGGATATATATCTCGATTGACGTATTGTTCCCTATGCTTAGTCTTCCTTTTTTTCCTATATTATATTTTGAGAAAAAACATGAGAACATAAATGATAATTCCCATTATGACTACCCGGATACTAATGGTGATGTTTATAATGTTGATATTGAGTGCAAGCAACCCCCTCATTCAGAGGTGGACTTGTACGTTGGCCTCCTACCTCATATGGAGATAAGGATCTTGGTGACCTCTCCCATCGCATTCTGGATATAGAGTCACAAAAAATATATAAGCATGCTTCTCAACAATAGCATAATGGAGACTCGTAATAAAAGTTGAATTGCTTGAAATAAAAATCTTGTTGAATAAATGTTGGATTTGTAAAATTGCTTGTTATACTTTTCTTGAATATAAGTCCTGCCAAGTATAGTCTTTTTCTATAAACTATTTTACTTTATTTTGACAGCGTACCATGTAATTGCATGATTGTTTCTTGATTTTAGACAAGACAAATGGAACACTACTAAGATCGCTTCCCCACTCCATATACTCTGCTGACAAGGATAAATCAGCAATATCTCCTATATTGGGTTAGTTTATTCTTTAAATATCCTTTTTTGAGTTATTATTTCTTATTATATATGCCAATGTGTGAGATCCTATCGGGCCACTCAGGTATGGGCACTTCAATGTTTTTACTACTGTCTAGGTAGTAGGATTGGGACTGGGGTAAGAATGGTTCTGTGACATTTAGTCTATTATAAATACAACAACAAGCATGACAATTGGTAAAGGGAATTTCTATCCTATTCAACAATTTGAAAATATTATTCAACCAATCTGTGCTTTTATGTTATCCATGTAGATCTTTGCCAAAAAATCCTATTGTACCCTTTATGTGTTACCCCTTTAGGTGGCTCTATCAAGGTCCTACCTTGTTAGTTTACATGGATCCCATAATGTCTTTGAACCATTACTCAGATTATGGCACTTGATAGTTTCTAGTTGATTAGTTGGTTCATCCTATTATGACCAACATATCTGAATTGTTGGATCCACAATCCTCCAATTTCATATGTGTTCTACTTGACCTTTTTGTTCTGTATTATATGGAAAACCTAAGATTCCACAACAACTTGTGATTATATTAGTTCTCATTGAACCCTTTTGTTGACTTAGAACATTTTGAGTTCTACTTTTACTCCCACTAACTCTTTAGGAACTCAGTTATCCTGTTAACAAAACAATTTTGTCATTGGATTGGGATTAATAGTAATATTCAACAGCCATGGTTTATGGATAAACCTTCTCAAAAAACTACTTTTTGAATGTAGGATTCAATCCTGTAGACATATAGGGATATTCTAAAATCATATCATATATGATGTCTTATAAACCATACTTTTTGTACATGATTTAGTGATAAGTATATATATTTATGAGGATGTAAGAAGATTATACTTAATTGAGAATTATATCATGACTCATCATGGTATAATTCCTTCATTCCAATGCATCATTGCATTCACATGTATTTGACTTGTCATACATTTCATAGTTCTTTCTTTGACGGTTCCCAAGATATTGATGTAAAAGTATTTCAACATTTGATCTCATCAAAATTTCTTAATTCTTTCATCAAAGTCGTACTTCATTTATAATCTTCTTGAACACTTCAAGAGATTTATGTTTCTATTTTACTAAGTACATATCATCATATTATCAGTAAATGAAATGAAGTATAAATAATTATCTATAACGTTCTTTCCTAAGACTTCATGCATCATATGTATGATGTCCAATGGAAAGCTTATCCTCCGACTACATCTAGTGAAGGATGTCATCTCATATTGTGTGTAATAAGTCTTTGCATGTTTCCTTAGGTTTGATAACCAAGGGAATCTACATTGACATCAATATGTATTCTAGACATGCATTTATTATATGTACGTCCAATGTGACTATTGATAATGATAGTCTTGAGTTATCGATTACAATCCTTTTGGTAGTAACGTTAAAATTTTATACAAGATTCTTTTAAAGGAAAGTTCAATAGATTTTTGGGCATCGCCACTCAAGATCATATCTTTTGAAATGGAAACATTAATATCTCTCTTTATTGATTTGTCATCATTAAAGTACAAGGTTCTTTAAAGTAAATATTTCTATTTGTTGTCATATTGAAATAGTAGTTCTATTAACTCTATTACATGCCCATTGGTCTAAGGTAAATTGAAATATAGAATAAAGCTTCTGCAACTCTTGCTCTGTCGTGTCCATCTTTGGCCTCCATGAGGGCTTTAACTTCTTTTCAGTTCTTGAACATCAAGTATGTCATATCTCTATTTGGTATCACATACCAAAATGAAGAAGTAATAAAATTTATCTTATAATGTTTATACCTAAAGTGGAGACCTCAGTGCCTTCCTTATTTTTATTTAGTTCCTCTAACTTGAGTGGGCAGATTCTTTTCCAATGTCCACGACGTTGAAAATGGTGATAATTTCCTCTTTTCTTTACACCTCCCTTTGCTTTGAGATATGAAGATTTGGGCTTCTATCTAGTTTTAGAACTCTTCTTAGATTTTCCTTTGTCTTTAGACATCCCCTTTTTCTTTTTGATCACCATCATAGACTTGGGCTTGTCTTTGTTCATTTGTCCCTCAGATGTTCTCAACATGCCCAACAACTTTGTCAACATTTTGTCAGAGTCATTCATGTTGTAGTTCATGACAAACTGACTGTAAGATTCTTCTAAAGATTGTAGAATCACATTAATGACGAACTTTTGACCCAAGGGGAATCCCAGTATAGCTAGGTTCTCCACATTCCCAATAAGCTTCAGCTAATGAGGACCTACTAGATCTCCTTCTACCATGTTACATTTGAACAATGCCTTGGAGACATCATATCTCCCTTATTGCTTTCCTGATCTACGAACATGTTCTTGATATGTGTGACCATCTCAAACACATACATGTTCTCATTCTGCCTCTGCAACTCATAATTCATGGAGCGTAGCATCAGACACTTGACATGCAAAACATCTTCAATATGCTTCTTGTAAGCATACCTGTCACCCTTGGTGCATTCAGAAGGGGTTCATTTGGTTCTGGCATCTCTAGGACATAGAGATTTAGCTCCTATGTAAGAATGATTCTCAACATTCTAGACCATTTGTAGAAGTTGTTTACATTAATATTGTCCTTCTCAAGGACTGATTGCAAAGAGAAGTGATTGTCTTTTGTTGCCATTTGATTCTACCAAAGAATTTGTAATCTTTTCAAAAGCTCATTTTTTATTTGATTTGATTTGATTAAAATTTGGGCGATAATAATAAGGTCTTTGATTAATTATCATTCTCATTATTTTGTTCAAATTGATAACCCTCAAGTATTAATTTGGAAAAATTACAGTGAACAATTTTCTAATGAGCCAAGATCCAAGATAATTCAACTATGACCTGACCAACATCAGGATACATTATCAAGTATCAAGGTAGGCAACTTACCAATTACATCATATGTAATTTTGGATAGGTGATATGCACAACTCCTTCCCATAATAACCTATATGTTTTTGGGATTAGACACTCTAAGAATCACCCGTTAATCCTGACCCAAAAACTAAAATTGTAAGGACCTTGACATTCATTTTGGGCTTATCCTGTTTTCTTTGCCTAAACCCTGGTGTTTAGTTGCTTGCTAATCACCTCAAGTGGTGATTAGGGTTTGTTTGTGCTTTGTTGAGAGTTGGAGGTGCTACTTGCAAATAACCCAAGTTTAGGGTTGATGAGCAAGTGTGTCACCTTCAGAGATGTTTCTCTCTCTCCTTGCATCCTCTAGAGTTGAGAGGATGGGTTGAGCTCGTTGTTTGAGTATCCTTGGGCCTTGTTTTGCCTTGTTTGGGCTTTGTCTTGCCTTAATGAGCCTTGTATCAGGCAAGGGTGTGTTTGGGTGCTTGTTTCGGGCATGAGTGTAATTCCCAAGATGATGTATCGCCTATGACCATCTTTGACTCTTAGCATCATTTGTGTCACTCCCTTGTGGACACTTGGTGCTTGATGCTTGCATGTGGAAAATGCCTTGGACATGTGGATGTGGCGAGATGAGAAGGTGGCATTTCCCATGGACAAGTGTCCCTAGGTGGGCGACACCTTGCCTTGGTTCCCCCTTCATCCTCTTCTATATATACCTTCCCTTTCACTTGCTTAGGATCCCTTTAGTTCTTTGTTGCCTCCCTATTCCTTGGTACACGATACACCTTCCCTTGGTGTGCTTGGTGGTCGATCCCTTTGAAGGAGTTCTCTTCTTTTTCCTCTAGCTTGGTGGACGAACCATAGGTGGTGTGCCTTGGATCTAGGAGCTTAAAGCTTGGATATTTGGAGCTTGAGGAGCTTGCTTAAGGCGGGTTATATAACTTCTAACCCTAAATTTACTACTTCCTTTCTTATTGGATGTTTATGTTTCACCTTGATCGGCCATGTATCTTATGGATATAGTGATCATGTGGTTGATGATGTTGTTGTTTCTTGTGTACCTTTGAACCTAGTTGGCCGAACCCATAGATTAGGGTTTCCTTTGGGGCAATACCCCTTTCTCTTCTTGGTTTTGAGAAGTGAGTTTGAGCACTAGTTGTGTAGGCAAAACCCCTCTCTTCCTTAGTCGTTGAGAGGTGAGTCTATGCTCTAGTTGCTTGGGCAACACCCTCCTCTCACCATGGATGGGAGAGGTGAGCCTTTGGATGCGTGATGACCTAAGTTGGAGATGATCTATCATGTTGCCTGATTTGTGATGGAGGTTGTGCAAAACACCTCTCACTTGGTTGTTGAGAGGTGAGCCAACTATCTTGATCAATTAGGGTTTGTTGCTAAGAGTTTGAGGTTGAAGATGACTATCTTGGAGAGGTTCTTGTGCCCTTGCATGATACACCCTTTTGTGGGTTTTAGCTCGGTCGATATGTTGAGTTGAGCCATGTTAGGCTTTGTACCCGATATGACATCTTTCACTTTGTTAGTATCCTTGAATGATATGCTTTGTCCGAGATGATTTCCTTGCTTTGTATGTCCCCTTGGTCGACATGGTGGCTGATAAGTTATCTTTGTTATGGGCAACATGGTTTGGTCTTGAGTTGCCCGACATGGTGTTTGCATGGTGAAACCCTAATAGGTGCCTTAGTGATGGCCGATATAAGGTGCTTGACCTAGTTGGATGATAGGCCTTCTTGTGGTGTCTTAGTATTGTGTGTTATAGGTGGGCAACACCCTAGCCTCTTCCTTGAATGATATGAGTAAGATGGGTAACCTTGTATCGAGCATGGGGTTTGTGTTTGCACGACACACCCTAAGTTGAGTTAGCTGATATATATGACGCCTTAGTGGCCACCTTGCCCATGGACGACATGATGCTTTGGGCGATAGAGTGCCTTGGACGACATTAGGGTCCCTTGGACGTCATGGTTTGATGGTTGGGTGATAGGGTGTCTTGGGCACTATGCTCCTGGTCGATATGATCCTTGTTGAGAGGGTTGGCCGATAGAAACCCTAACCCTAGTAATCGATAGGGTTCTTGGTCGATAGGATAAGTTATGATACCCTATCTTTTTGTGGACGATAAACACCTCTAGTACAAGCTGCACAACACAACCCAGTGCTGGTTGCTCTCTAGTGCATGATAGGGTGAAGTGTTGATGGCCGATATGGTGACATAAGTGCTTTAGGGTTGGAAAACCCTAGCCGATAGGCTCTTATGAGGGATAAGATCTTGCTTGCCATCCTTTTGGTGAGGGTGGCGCTACCTGCCACACTTATAGTGAGGGAAGTTGGAACCTTTGGTGAAGGTTATGTTTAACCCAGAAATCCTAATAAATGGATTAATCACCTTGAACCCGCATCTATGATAGTAATGGGATATGATGGTAGGTTGTGAACCAGGGTATGTAGGGAATCTAAGATGCTGCTACATAAGATGATAAGATACATGGTTATGTTTACAAGAATAGGGCATAGTGTATGCACATGGTTTGATAACAATATTATGATTGATACAACTTACGCTTCATATAATCATGGATGTCGTTCCAAACATGATAGCATGATAATCATAAAGATCTATGTTCAGTGATTTAAGTTATCTCTCTTGATATGTATACTAATCATGCATGTATATTAAATGGATTCATAGCTAGGTTAGAGCTATGAGGTATATGTTATTTGAATAACACTAAATGATAATAATCCTTGTTGATGAGATAACATGCATCACCAGTATGATGAGATAGGTCTGAGGACCTGATAAAGGCTGAGTGCCTAGTTGAGGTGTTATCCTCTGATGATGAGATAAGGGATTTCTATCCCAAGATGTTGATGCCTTGAGAGGCATTAGCAATCTGTGAGGAGGGATTGAGATCCCATGATAGTGACAATATTAATGTAACTCAATGTTGTTTATGTTTTACAACTTGGTTGCCTCAACAATTCACTTAAAATTTACTAATTAATTACAGTAGAACATATCATTTAGTTTGCCCTGGCCATAGATCCATCATCGTTAGAATTTGGTGATGGTGAAATAGGTTTATCTTACTGGATTACCTAGAGCGCATATTGTTGAATATGAGGGGTTTATCCTAGCCAAAAATAGGAGGATTAGAGTACAACTGCGGTTGTAGACTCTGTATGGTAAAGAGCATGGTGAACAGGCCCATGACTCAATGAGTTAGAGTATGAATGTGTTTATGGATCAAGAGCACATTGATCAGGCCCGTGGCTCAAAAGTCTACTAGCACCTGCGTCAAGGTGAGCTAGAGATATGGGTAGCTTACGGAGATGACCCTAAGGCTGAGGCCATATAAGCATGAGACCTTAGGTCTTGCTTTGGTATTTGTGCATTGACCACGAGGAAGTGAGGTCATGGAGTCCGACTCTCCCATTGAACTTGTATGGCACCGGTTTTGGGCTTCATAGCCGAAGGTTGGATTTGAGCAGGGACAACTAACTTCCTCAGGGCATAATAAAATATAATCCAACCAAATAGTATTTATTTCTTAAGGCAAAACACGAAACATTGGTTGAGGCCTTGCTTATATAGTTGATCTAGTTATACCTTGTAGTTATGTGTACGATCCTTATATTTTGTGATAAGTTCTTATAAATCTTATCTTGTCAATCATGTTCCATAAAGAAAATCAGGTTATATGCCCCCCAAATATCTTGGTAAGATTGATGGTAATAATAGTCTTACTCAGTATGATGTTCTTATTATATGTATTTACTAGCTATCTGCTTTATCTGCTTTAAACCTTCTGAGGTTTTATAGTTTCGGTGGGGAGTTATGTTTCTCGCTTTGACTGTGTGTCTCACCCCATTGGTTTACAACCTTTTTAGGTGATCACACTAGACATGGTGGTGGTTGCGAGGTTGTGGCTGAGTAGTAAGAGGAAGAGCACTAGAAGGCAAGAGATGGATATGCTGTTGTTTTGGTGGTTTTGTAGTAGAGTCCTAGAGTCAGCCCTATACTCTCAGGTCCTCAGAGGTGTTTTGACGACGTTTCACGATGACTAGATGTTGTAAATTTGTATACCCTGTTGCTGGCTGTACATGGCCGTCATGTTTGTTTAAAGAAGTGATGAACTCTTGCATTGACAAGACTGCTGGTTCCTATAGGCTATGGACATATATCCATTCTTGTGCATATTTATATAACATGTTTCCTTAGAGGATGAGGATCTGAATGTAATAGTTCTCTTTTATTTGCTATTCGCAATCAGTTTTAATTAACCTGTGTTTTTGAAAATATGTGGTTTATGGTAGTCTGCATGTTTTCACGTGACGTCTCATTGTCTGTATGATAGAGGGGTGTCATTACAAAAATGATATATATGCATCCTACAAAGGCAGAACCTACATATCTACCATCACACTTCCACGAGGTAGATGACACACCACGCGAAAGTGTAACCTACACTTAGTCAAACAAGTTTTTCATTTGTATTGCAATTGGAAAGCATCTTAGACTTAATATATTTTGAGTGAGGGGTTTATATATATATATATATATAATTACATATATATTATACATATATTGCATCCAATCACCACATATATAGTATGTATCATACACATGCTATACCCCACAACATAAACATATAATATAAACAAAAATCTATGGTTATGGCCATGTCTACGGTTTTTCCTTGGAGCCACAAGGAATTACTACTAGCTAGGTCAATTATCACATCACATGTATGTACATGTTGTTGGTGTAGATCTATGTTTGCCAATATGTGTAGATTGGTTCAACCCTTGAACTGATCGTCTTTCCTCTTGTCCGGTCGATTGGTCTTCAGGACGTTCGTCTGGCCTCCTGTCCAACCGATGTTTGGACTCCATCCAATGGTCAGTTGGGCCCACCAAGCAGTTGTATAGCTCCTTTGTTCTGTCCTCCATGGTCCTCCAGACGGCCAGCTCTTTCCATGAGCTAGTCATCTCGTCTTGGCAATGATCATCTTCATCGTCATTGCAAGAAAGGAAACTATCCTATTTCTAATTTATTACATTATAAAGAAAAACCTCGAGTTACATTCAAGGGGATAAAAGGTAGGAAAGAATTAACTTTACATTGGGAAGAGGGAGGTAGAGAATCGGTTCACAAACTAATATAAACAAGAACCAAACCATCTAACAACACATAGATATTGCGTATTGGCCACAACCACGCTACACATCCACCATCAAAAACACTTTTAGGGAGACGAAGGTAAATTGCATATATATATATATATAATATATATATATATAATATAATATATATATATATATATACAATATGAGCACGACACTAGGACTGCAAACACTGCATACTTCTGTAACTACTGGCGAAGGGAAAACTTAGGCACCCACCCTGGAGAAAGCTAGAATGTAGGCAGTGGAGAAAAATGAAAATTTGGACTGCAATAGTAATGATCCATCGTGCCTCTCCCTCCGTGTTCCACATAGTAGCCTGCTTCTTTGTCTTCATTTCTCATGTTCTGGTATCTATTTTTCTTTCCAACTATGTATGTCTCGTCAATAAATCATGGCCTATAGATGCTAGAACATGTTGCCTTTTGCACAAGGTACATGTGCTAATAGATTCATCAATCATTGGAAATGAAAATAAAAGGACAGATTACATGCTATCTATGATGATTTCCATAGCTTTAATCATTTTGTAGTTTACGAACTTATTAATTGCACGGGTAATCTTATATCTTGTAGCGTTTCTGTTTGTTTTCTTTGATTTTGTACGCCTTTTGTTACTACTGATATAAATGGAGTATTTGCACCGTTGATCTGCAATCTCGTGACCAGAAAATTACAATCATCTCTTTACACTTTCATTGAATCTTCTTGCTCAGGTGGAGATAGATCTACTCCACAGGTTGCTACATTATCAAATTTCTTGGTTGAAGCGTAGATCATCATCAATTATTATATTTACGATGTATGTTGGACATTACAAGCTACCAATTGAATTCTTTGAGAAGAAAGTGAAGAGTCCAGTATGTCAACAATGTCAAACGAGGAAGTCTACAAATCATTTTTTTATCAGTTCAGTCGCTCACGGTAATGAAAGGAAAGTATAAGCTTAAAAGATAGATATGAAGGTAGAACACAGAGTATTCATCTTGGTTGGATGACACAAGATGAGAATGATGCACATATATTAAATAATGTAAGTGTGCTTGGGTACATGGGCATGGAGTCGAGAGCCAAAGACGAGGACTCTGTCCGTCGGGACACGGATGCAGACCGCAGAACTGTGGAAATCATGTTCACGGATGTTTGATACAGATAAGAGGAATTGTGTATTTATGTGAGGAACCAGTCGGACGAGAAGGGGAAAATACAATGTGAACTCTGGCCGTTGGGACACGGATGTGTGAAAAAGGCGTACAGGTAGCCGTCCGCAGAAGTCCTTAGAATTGGCGGTCCGCAGTAGATCGCGCCTCTATATATATATATATATATATATATATATATATATATATATATATATATATATATATATATATATATATATATATATATATATATATATATATATATATATATATATATATATATATATATATATAAAGAGAGAGAGAGAGAGTCAGGCTAGAATACACTCGAGTGTATCCATAGCAGAATGCACTCAAGTATATTTTCATGATGTAATATTTTTTTAATATAATCTGTTGATCTTCTTAAACATCTTGTGAAAAACACATATATAAAATTTGAGCCCATTTGGATATGTATAGCTCATGTTATGTAGACCACAAAAAATTTACATTTCAAATTAGTTTTGTGTGTGGATTTTGTTGCCCTTGAATGAGTGACTTACACTCATCCAAATCAACTCAAAATTTGTATGTTGCCTTATTATAGTATGACAATGAAGATCAATGATTTAAATTTTGCAAAAAAATAGTCTTGATATGCAAAAACCACTTGAGTTTAGTGTGTGATTTGTACACTCGAGTGTATTCTAGCCTGACTCTTTCTCTCTCTCTCTATATATATATACATACATACATATATATATATATATATATATATATATATATATATATATATATATATATATATATATATATATATATATACACTAGTTTTGGGATTATGTGGTCTTTGATCGAATATGCATATGAGATAGTTTATATATTCACATCATATGCAATAAATAAACATAAAACCAAAAATCAAATCATATTGATTATCCTAAAACATAGTAAATTGACCTAGTTCTAATACCACTGTTGGGAAATATGGGCATAGAGTAACACATCGAAAAAAAAAATTAACTATCCATATTCCCCATAATAGCAAGATCACATCAACTACTATGAAATAGGAAGGATGGTTTAATGAGTTCATATATGGTCTTGGAGCAAGTCCAACAACTGCAACTCATTCCAGATGCAACTATCTTCTAGTTTCTCTTAGATGGTGGTTGTGGAACTCTTGGTCTTCACCACAGATAGAGGATTAGACAACTTCTACAACACCTCCTATGGTCTTGCCATGAAATACATGTTGAAGTTGTACTCCTAGAAGTAGCCCAAGCACTCCTGCCTCTAGAGTAGTCCACACTGACTAACTATAACTCATGTCATTCAGCTAGAACAAACATGAAGGAGTTGTCCCTCCTATTGGTGTACTAGTCACCAACTTACTTTTCCACAACAATGATCCTTAGTTGTTCTCTCTCGTTGCTATTTCTCCCTAGTAGGGTAGGACTTGCTTGGGATCTCTCAGTTACCACAACCAAAGAGGACAACAATTGTCAAAGCAGCTGATTCTCAATTTTCGGTGTTATAGTTGTGCTCTTAGAAGCCCCCCAATACCCCTCTATTTACAGGCGAGGCTTTGGGTAGGGTTCCCAGTCTGTTCGGGATCTATGCGAGATTGGAAGGGAATGGGAGATCTTGAATTTTTGCAACATGTAAGACACAAAATAGTCATATGGTAGTCCAGACGATCATCTAGCACTACGAGACAATCGTCTCGTACTGTGAGACAATCATTTTGTGGTTTCCCTATTTAATAAATTTGGTAATTTGTTTCCCATTAATGCTAAATATTAATTCCTTGCACTACAAGAATTGTGCAATCAAAATGAATTTTGGAAAGTATCTAAAACCTTCCTCTAGCCTAACTAAGAGATCTTGAACATGCGAGATGGTTGTCTCGCTCATCCAAATGATCATCTGGTGAGTTGAGCCAAACTGGTCAATTCACACCTCAGTTTGGGCAGAAATTAGCCAATTCAATTTCTGATCAGCTTGATAACCCAAATGGCCATCTCAACATTTGAGATGATCATCTGGTACACCAAATGGCCGTCTCATCCTATGAGAAGATCGATTGGGGTGTAGTCAGATGATCTGTTGCATGAATTGAGTACCTAAACACTTTAGTAATCAATCCAATCATTATTTAAGATTAAACTCCTCTTCTAGATGAGTTCCTATGTGTGTGACCCTATGGGTCCCATATAATGTTGGTAGTGAATGTCCATAACTAACTTATGACATCACAAGCAAAGAGTGGTACTTATTCACACATCAGTGCTACCCAAGTGAATGGAAAGTTGGAGAACAACTTCAACCTACAATTTGTGTAAGGTGTTATAGTGATTGTATAATTCCTTTGTCACTGATATCCAGAGTGAACTCAAAGAATGGAATAATCATTCTTTCCATGTTCAACCCATGTTCCTTGAACCAAGAGAAGAATGTATGAGATAATGTGACCTCAATATCATATATTGATTCACATGTACATGCACATGCATTTCTCAGTCTCGCTTATCAAGTGGCCATGATATCAATCTCTAGTAGGAGGGATAAATCCCATCTCTATCAATCACAGTCCATCCCCATGTGTCGAAGTCACCCAATCATCACTATTATAACAACCCATGTTTCAAGACTGCATTTGATGATGTCAAAGCATATCCAATGTTATGTGATGAGTATAGTGATTTTAGGTCTAACAATCACAATCACCACCTTCACTATGTGAGATGACTATGACCACAAATGATAGTTTCCATGTGTCACTCTCAAGGTGGGTATGTTTGATACACTATTCTCTAACATGTATCTATGTTCTTAGTTTGATATTGCCATATCATGATTAATGATATTCAATCATCAACCAACCCACACTCCAATCTTATGTGTTATGGATGTCTATCTACCTTCCATATAACATCTGACTAGGGGCGTAATAAGAATGTACATACTCTTAGCATTCATATGATCTGATTTCTCCAAGTTAAGTACTTAAAGACATACATCATTGAGTATTGTCATTCTTTAGACGTTCATAATGTTTCCCCATTATCTCATAACTGAATGAAATGGAATGAATCAGAATCTTGCCTTTATGATTATTAATCAAATCCTTTATGGTATATGCCATGTCAATCATCATATGATTGGCTCTCTAGGCATACCTTACCAACATGAGGTCGTCGATGAAATTGATATATGTGAGGGGAAAGTTCATAGGCATAGGAAGGAGATGCTCCTGAGTCTTGTGGAGGTCCCACGAAGGTGATGGTGGGGAGAAATTAGGGTGATGATGTGCGATCAAGGTGGAGCAGTGGTGAAAAGTTGGGATAGGTGGCAGTGCTCAAGGGCGGGTTGCTTCGAATTGGAGGTCAGGGATGACTAAAGAAGATTGGGTGGAGATAATGGTGGCATTAAATAGGCGTAAGGAAGTGATGGCAAGGAAGTCCAAAAGTAGTCACCGCCTCCAGTTGGAGGCATGAAGATAAGGGAGTCAATTCTCCCTATTTTGAGGGTAAGGGAAGTTGTGGAAGATTTTGTTGAGTTCATTTTAGTGAGGGGAAGGGAAATATCCCTCAAGACAAGATCAGGTGAATAGATTATCTGTGGGCGATATGCACTACTTAGATCGGGTTGTTGGAGTAGAAGTCAAGTCTTGTAGGAGGTTAGGGACGAAGTCAGTGTCGTCAGATCCGATTTGGATGGCCCGAATCTAATGCTAGACCAACCAAGGTCTGCGCCCATGTGATCACATGCATGAAATATGAATTTCACTTGTTGATTGAAATATATGGCAAACTTAGGTCCAAAGGGTTGAAATTTTTGTAATAATGTGCACAAATTGAAATTCTTATGACTCTCAATTGGTTCATTCAATTGAAGTGAAATTTTAGGTGGAGCAATTGTAATATGATTAACTATTTGTGGTACAAAATTGGGATTCAATTCAAATGTTGATTATGTAATTTGACTAAGTACTCTAATACACATGATTCACCCTAATGTGGATCTAGGGTTTGTATAATTTTTAAATTTGTGTACCCATATGGTCAAATTAGTACAAGGAGGTGATTAAGTGTATTTTAGGCAATAAGTTTGAGTGGTTATCAATATAATTAAATTTTCAAGAGAGAAAATAATATTAGAATTCACTTTATGACAAGGGTGATGATGTGGCCTTGGACCATTGGCAAGACTCGACCCTATGGTGATCATGGATAATGTGGGTTTTGCTGATGTGTCATGCTGCCTTTGGCCCATTAATAATTATCTTGTAGTAAATATAGAAAATTCACAGTAGCTCATATAGTGGTCAAATTGTAAGTCGAATTTCATAGAACAATGCATAGATTTTGAGTAAAATGGTTTCAAGGGCTAGTTATATTTTTACTTAAAAAACTATATTTATCTCAGGCTTTGATGATGAAGATTATATCCAAACCCTAGATTTCATTAGATAATGATGATATTTTGTTCTATTAATGACAAACTATTATTCTAATAATGAAACTATGTTATGATTGATCTGTAATTTAGGGATACACTAATACCTAATATGGATTTCTAACCCTTATAGCTCCTAATATGATGTAATTAGGTTTTGCTGACCTAAAACCCTAGAATTGACAAGTACCATGCTGAATGTATTGATTAATCTTACATTCTGATATTGTTAAATATAATGGTACCCCATGATAATAATGATGTTACTGATAATATTTGGTGTTTCTTAAGTTATCAGATTATATGCATGTGGAATTAAGGTTATTAAACTAATGTTTATAACTTGTTATGATCCTAGTTAACATAATTAGATGTAGTTGTTCTTTGTGACATAACACATTCAAAATAGATAATTAGAATTACATCTAGTGTCTAATTAATATTCCTAACTCATTAGGTCCATGACCTTGGGAATTATGATTTTGAGGCATAACCCTAATGTAAAACTAAACCAAAGAAACCTAAACCATAGACCAACCTTGTTTGTATACGATGAACATATGGCGACACTTTAGGGTTTATACATACATGCAAATATGGTTGATTGCATGTTGATTTCTTGGGTATTATGATTTCATTCTTGAAGTACACTTAAAATATAGCTACATGACTTATACATGATAAAGGTATGTGCTTATCTTATGAATAATCACATTATCAAATTTTGAAGGATTGCTGAAGGATTTCTAATGATTTCTAATGATTTGATCTCAAAATAGATTGTTGGATGTTTATTTATTTCATGTTCAACTATAACTCTACTATGAGTAGCACTGATGTTAACTGTGATATTCCAAACCCTAGGGTACATGTATCTAGGGGAATACACATAAGTCCATGGATGGATAGTGATAAGACCCGAGATAGCATACAACGAATGGGTTAGAATATCTAATGAAACTACACTTCCATATGTGCCATTAAATGACGTTTGAATATTTATCTATATGTGATGTTTTGGATAAAGCCTCGTAACAATGTAGAAATAAGTTGAGCATGTTTTGTTTGTTGGCATTTTAGGTGGGTTTTATACATGATAGAAGGATATGAAGATAAAGATGAAAGATGATGAAGATGTTAAAGTTATGCCGAGGAGGATTAAATAGATGTTATACTTGTTGTCAATATATGTTATTTATCATGTTTAAATATTCATGTAACTCCTTTTAGGAGTATAGTTCAAATATATGTATTCATTCCAGTTCATTGAATGGAAATTACTTACTATTGTTTATTATTTTTTAAATTTAATCCTAGAAAATTTAGGTATTGATCCTTATATTCTAGGTCTCTCTTAATTGGGATTGCTCAGAATTGGGGGTTGTTACGCTCTATCATTTTTAGATATACAATCAAGGCCCCAAGAGACATGGAAATATGAGAAAGTTATTTTGGAAAGAAAGGGAAAGTGGTAAAGTACACATGAGAAAGTTTGAAATTATTCTGAGTTTTGCATATTAAATGATGATGTTTGTAGATAACCATTTACTAATAGTATGTAGTATTAACATGACTAGGTATCCTAGCATTGATAAGACTAATAAGCCATTGCAGTTTTCGTTTAATTTTTTGCATATCATATGAAGATGGTTGTAGAAAAGCATTTACAATGTGTGTTATAATAACTCAGTTTGCTTGATGATTCTATTGAAAACTGACACAAAAATAGGTTCTAAGTCTCTTTTTTTGGTGATCTTTTTTGTAGGCTGTTGAGTGTACTATCTAGGAAATTAGAGTTCTTAAAAGGATAAATCTCACATTTGAATTTCATTGTATGCTTAGAGTACCATGTCTAGATTTTGATTTCAGGGATATAATTATGTGCATGCCTTTACTCACTTTTAAGCATTGTTCCTTATATGATATCATGTGGGAGAGGAACATGGGATTAAAAGGTGATAATGATCCTATAGTGGTGAAAGGGGGTGATACCCTCTAGATAATTTGGGTTTCCCGAACATGAAGATGATCTACAATGTTAGACTAACATCACAGGAGGTTATCTTAAATGCTTGAAAATATAAGTTGAATGGATAGTAAATCCTATCTTTTCTACTAATACATGCCATATAAAATTAGCTATTTCCTAGGAATTATCATATAGAACACAGATTAGGATCATGTAGGATAAGATAAGGAAAACTAAAAGTATAGAAAGCAAATAATTTGTATCATATTAGCAGGTCTCTTGTATGTGTTGCAACATAGGCCATGGTTTTGTATGGACTCTATTAACTTGTTGGAAGAATTTATATTGTGTCTTGGTGGTTATGGACATATGGGTAGTATGTCGAGATTTGTTGTTGTAGTAGCTTGTATATGCTACATGATTTTTACAGTAATCATCATGTTATGTTAACTTTTTTCTTAAATATTATCCTTAAAAAAGACCAATACATGAAAATGGTAATCAAGATGCTTTTTATCTTCCTACTATAAATTCATATGTAATGAATTGAAAGAGCATGATGACTTGCAAGGTATAAATTTCGTGTCATCTAAGGATCTCTCCATCAAATATGCATTTTTTCTACTGTTCAAGATGTATAATGTAGAACGTGAAACACATGTAATTACAAACTGATAGATACATATCATGGTTGATTGCGTGTTGATTTCTTGGGTGTTATGATGTCATTCTTGAAGTACACTTAAAATATAACTACATGACTTATACATGATAAAGGTATGTGGTTATCGTATGAATAATCACATTATCAAAGTTTGAAGGATTGTTGAATGATTTCTAATGATTTGATCTCAAAATAGATTGTCAGATGTTTATTTATTTCATGTTCAACTATAACTCTACTATGAGTAGCACTTATGTTAACTATGATATTACAAACCCTAGGGTCCATGTATCAAGGGGAATACACATAAGTCCATGGATGGATAGTGATAAGACCCAAGATAGCATACCACGAATGGGTTAGAATATCTAATGAAACTACACTTCCATATGTGCCATTAAATGACGGTTGAATATTTATCTATATGTGGTGTTTTGGATAAAGCCACGTAACAATGTAGAAATAATTTGAGCATGTTTTGTTTGTTGGCATTTTAGGTGGTTTTTATACATGATAGAAGGATATGAGGAACATGGGATTAAAAGGTGATAATGATCCTATAGTGGTGAAAGGGGGTGATAACTTCTAGATAATTTGGGTTTCCCAAACATGAAGATGATCTACAATGTTAGACTAACACCACAGGAGGTTATCTTAAATGCTTGAAAATATAAATTGAATGGATAGTAAATCCTATCTTTTCTACTAATACATGCCATATAAAATTAGCTATTTCCTAGGAATTATCATATATAACACAAATTAGGATCATGTAGGATAAGCTAAAGAAAACTAAAAGTATAGAAAACAAATAATTTGTATCATATTAGCAGGCTCTCTTGTCTGTCTAGCAACATAGGCCATGGTTTTGTATGGTCTTTGTTAACTTGTTTGAAGAATTTCTATTGTGTCTTGGTGGTTATGGATAGATGGGTAGTATGTCGAGATTTGTTGTTTTAGTAGCTTGTATATGTTACATGATTTTTACAATAATCATCATGTTACGTTAACTTTTTTCTTAAATATTATCCTTAAAAAAGACCAATACATGAAAATGGTAATCAAGAGGCTTTTTATCTTCCTACTATAAATTCATATGTAATGAATTGAAAGAGAATGATGACTTGCTAGGTATAAATTTTGTGTCATCTAAGGATCTCTCCATCAAATATGCATTCTTTCTACTGTTCAAGATGTATAATGTAGAATGTGAAACACATGTAATTACAAACTGATAGATACATATCATGTTTGATTTATTGGTGCATTCTTATTGTGTTGTGATTACTTAGGGGCCATTTGGTCTACTTACTCATAAATATTGGTAGTTACATGTAAACAATATGTTGAATTAGACAATTTCCGCTAAAAATTTTGTTGTTCTTGGTGGACGGAGCAAATATACAAAATTTATGAAGAAAACCAAGTTTGTTTGTACTAGAAACTCATTCATACACAAGATGTTGATCATCATTTCAACATTATCTCATGCCTAATTTACATATGGATCACATCCCTCTTTCATTTTCTACTCTAATCTAATGTACGATCTATGTATATAACTACATGGAGTTACAAAAATAGGAGTTGAATGACCCCATAGGCTCTTGCCATTCATGTTTCCCTTTTATAAGTCATTATATATATGTTCATCATGGTCTCAACGTCAAACTTAATCTCACAAATATTTATATTATATTATGTTGATATCTGGTTTTTCATCATGTATCAAGGAGTTTTCCATTAGTTCACTTTCTTCCTATCTGCTTTTTTGATCTATTATGAAAAAGGAGTTGATTTATAAATATACAAGAACTTTGCATGTTGTTACTATTGGAATTATGTATGTACAACTTTTTGTTCTTTTTATTTGTTCTATACAATGAGCTTTCTATTCACATGATACTTATATGTCCATGTTTTATCATCCATGTGATCTTAATGGAAATTGGGCAATTATATAGGGGAAACTATCAGTCTCATACCCATTGTACTATATTTTTTAAACATTTAATGGATTCTGTGGAGTATTGGTCTTTTGAATACTTCTTTGGTAATGTAATCTAATATATTTTCCTCTATGTTGATATACTAAATCAATTCACTCTACTTGTTAGGAATTGTGGTGGGAAAATGATGATGCTCTGCAAAACTGAAGGCATAAGCAAGATTTAACATAAAAAACTCTCCCCAAGACAAGGAGAGAAAAACCATGGGGCAATATCAGTCAACAAGCAATATGTAAATAAGATTACAACTGACACTGCCTAGACTTAATCACCTCTACATCTGGGAACCTCCCCCTTCCTAAGAACAGAGAAGGAAGAATATAATTACACCCAATGTGTACAAACCCTCCCTTTTCAACTTTTTCTCCTAATGACACCACTACGCTGTTGGGGACTTCTTGTTGCCGTTGTGACCTTCGACCTGGTCGACTCTTCTCCTGATGAGGTCATCTACCTCATTATGAACCAAAAACTCTCTCTAATTGAGAGAGTTGATATGCGTACTCTACTGATTGGATGAACCGTAGTCGTTTCCATGTCACCAATTGTGTGCCACCAACCATGTGCATCTTCTGCACCTAGGATCCACCATCATGGTCGATGCACCACCTCTATGTCACCAACTGATGCACCTCTTCTGCTGATCGGATAGAGCGTCGTCAATGCCGATGTCACAACACCAGCAAAGTGCCACCAACTGATGTGTGTCCTCTGCTGCTCGGACCTGCCTCCATTGTCAATGCACTACCGTTGTGTTGTTGACTGGAAACTGCTACATTGCTTTGAGGAAAAGTCATTGGCCCACTCTCATCCATGAAAGAGAAACACTATTGGTGCACCCAATGTGCCATCGACTATCAGTCGCTACTTCACTTCAAGGAAAAGTTGTACCACCAGTTGTTATTGTTCTCTAGTCCTTGTACCACGGAAGGCTGATAACCTCCCATTTTGGACAATTATCTTAGTCTTTTTCTTTAGTTTTCCATACTCTTTCTAAATTAAAACTATACATAATCCCAAATTTACCCCTTCTTTGTAAATATACCATCAGACTAACTTTTCCCTTTTATACATGCAGAAAAACATAAAAAAAAATCACAAAAGAATAACTCAACCTCAAGACCGCATGGATTCAAACGGTCCCAAGACCGCATGAAGCCAATCGGTCTCGAGACCGCATGGAGTCAAATGGTCCCAAGACCGCATGAAGCCAAACGGTCCTGAGACCGCATGAAGCCAAACGGTCCTGAGACTGCATGAAGCCAAACGGTCCTGAAACCGCATGAAACCAACCGGTCCCGAGACCGCATGGAGTTCAAACGGTCTCAAGACCGCATGAAGCCAACCGGTCCTGAGACCGCATGGAGTTCAAACAGTCCCGAGACCGCATGAAGCCAAACGGTCTTGAGACCGCATGGAGTCAACCGGTCCCGAGACCGCATGAAGCCAAACGGTCCCGAGACCGCATGGAGTCAACCGGTCCTGAGACCGCATGAAGCCAAACGGTCTCAAGGTCCAAACGGTCTTGAGGTCCAAACGGTCTTGAGGCCCAAACGGTCTCAAGATCCAAACGGTCTTGAGATCCAAACGGTCTCAGGCCCAAACAGTCTTGAGGTCCAAACGACCTCCAAACCGTTTGGACTTCACTTAAGGCCTATAAATAAGACCCTAAGGGTCCTCCACCAGGCCCAAACAGTCTTGTCATGCTTCTGACCATCCGACTCTTTCCTACGGTATGATATATAATGTGATGATGGATCTGCATCCACCACCACAACCATATGAACCTATCATTGATCAGTAGGAAGAGCAGCTATCGGAACAAGTTAACTCTATTCACTCTATCCCTGGGCAAGTCTACTACAACCCTAATCAGCCAAGGAATCATCCAGGGTTTCAGTATGGAAACCCTTCTGGGACTGCCAATCCTCAACATCAAACACAGGGAGGATCTACTAGTAGGCTAACACCTGGATTCCCAAACAACTTCAACCAAAACCAAGGGAATTCCAGGAGTAACTTTCCTAGGGCTAACTACCCCATGAACCAATCAGCTTACTACCAGTACACTCATCCTACGCTCCATCCACAGCTTCATACTCAGCAACCTCAGCTGGCGTTACCTCCCCAACAATCTCAAAAAACCCAGTAATCAATTCCTCCGAAAAATGCTCCTGCCCAACCAGAAGACGAAATATCCTTGATCAGGAAGATGTTACAATCACAGAAAACTATGCTAGCTAACCAGCAGGCTCAGCAAAAAGCAGTTGAAGCTCAGCTTGCTCAGATCGCTGCATAATTGAAGCCCCCAACAGGTATGTTTGCTGGGCAGCCTGAATCAAATCCTAAGCACGGACAAAACAGACATGAGCAGTTGAATGTTTTCACCACTAGATCTAGATGCATTCTTCATGAGACTACCAAGATCACCCTGGATAATGATGATACCCTGCTTTCATGACGAATGAGAACCCGCAACAAGGAGTGGAAAAGCCCTCCAAGGACATAAAGGGAAAAGATAAAGTGTTCACAGAACCTGAAGTTTTGCAATATAAACCAAGAATCCCGTACCCAGGAAGATTACGAGAAACAAAGATGGACACCAGGTTTCAAAAGTTCAAAGAGGCAATGAAGAAACTATACATTGATATCCCGCTCCTTGATGCTCTTTCCGAGGTGCCAGCCTGGGCGAAATACCTCAAGACCTTACTATCAAGAAAATACATCACCGAGGAGCAAGAAACTTTTAAGCTTGCTCAGAACACTTTGGACATCATCTTAAACAAGATGCCAAAAAAGAAGAAGGACCCAGGTTCTTCCGGAATCCAATGTTGCATTGGCAACGCTTCTTCTAAAAAGGGATTAGCTGACCTTGGGGCCAGCATATCTATTATGCCTTACTCAATGTGCAAACATCTGGGTTTCACTGAATTGTTGCCTACAGCAATGACCATCCAATTAGCTGATTCCACTATAACCGCACCTTTGGGGATCATTGAAGATATCCCGGTAAGGATAGGCAAGGATGCTTACGTACCATGCGACTTCGTCGTCATGGATATTAAAGAAGACCTGAGGTATCCAATCATTTTTGGCAGACCATTCCTCACTACTGCCAGAGCGCTCATTGACGTTGAAGCTGGTACCATCATTCTTAGGCTCGGAAAAGAAGCAATTCAATTCCGAGTCCTTAATAGTATGAAAGGGCCCAGCATCCAAGAGGAGGTTTTCCTTCTTGATGCTATTCAACAAATGTCACAGTTGGAAATCTCTGAGCCAGTTGATGAACTTGAAAATGTTCTAATCAATCCAGAGGTTGAATTCTCCGCGAATGAATTAGTTCAACAGTTCCTCCAACATCTAGAAAAGACCGAAGAAGTGCCAAAGGCCACTTTTGAAGAACTTAAAGCTGTTACCACTATAGAAGCAGCTGAGCCACCAAAAGCCCCTGAAATGAAGACCTTACCCACAGGGCTTACACATGCTTTCTTAGATAAGGAAAAACTGTGCCCAGTTATCATCAGCTCCACCCTTACAAGAGATCAAGAGGAAAAGCTTCTAAACGAGCTGAGGAAGCATAAAAAGGTCATAGGATATAAGATAACTGACCTAACGGGCATAAATCCAGCCTTGTGTATGCATAGACTTCCTATGGTTGACGAATTCAAGCCCTCTCGAGAACATCAAAGAAAACTAAACCCTAATCTAAAGGAGGTAGTGCGTCTGGAGGTTCTTAAATTACTCAAAGTCGGCATGATCTATCCTATTTCTGACTCCCAGTGGGTCAGCCCCGTTCAGGTTGTTCCAAAAAAAGGAGGCACTACTGTAGTGCTAAATGACAAAAATGAACTAGTACCTACCAGGACTGTAACTGGATGGCGAATGTATATTGATTATAGAAAGTTGAACAAAGCCACAAGGAAAGACCACTACCCTCTACCTTTCCTTGATGAAGTCCTGGAACGCCTAGCTCACCAAAAATATTTTTGTTACCTCGATGGTTACTCCGGGTTTTACCAAATACCCATACACCCGGAGGACCAGGAAAAAACCACCTTCACATGTCCTTTTGGGACATATGCCTTTAGAAGAATTCCGTTTGGGCTATGTAACACACCTGCCACTTTCCAACGATGTATGTCTGCTATTTTCGCCGGTTTAACAGAATCCATCATGGAAGTGTTTATGGACGATTTCTCAGTGTACGGAGATTCTTTCGACAATTGTTTAATAAATCTTGGACATGTTCTGCAACGCTGTGAGGAAACGAACCTTATCTTGAATTGGGAGAAATGCCATTTTATGGTAACAGAAGGTTTCGTCCTCGGACACAGGATAAGTGATAGAGGAATAGAGGTTGATAAAGCAAAAATCGATGTTATCTCAAAGCTGTCACCTCCGAAATACATAAGAGGAGTTAGAGCTTTTCTGGGTCATGCAGGATTCTATAGAAGATTTATCAAAGATTTCTCAAAGATAGCTAAACCCATGATCCAACTCTTGACTAAAGATGCTGAATTCATATTCAATTAGGAGTGTATGAAAAGTTTCTCTACCCTTAAGGATACGTTAATCTCCACTCCTATTCTAAGAGCTCCAGATTGGTCACTGCCCTTCGAAATCATGTGCGACGCAAGTGATTATGCCATAGGGGCCGTTCTAGGATAGCGGATTGATAAGAAACCCTATGTTATATACTACGCATCTAAAACGCTAGATGAAGCGCAGAAAAACTACACCACTACAGAGAAAGAGTTTCTGGATATCATTTATGCATTTGAAAAATTTCGCTCGTATTTGATTGGCTCTAAGGTCATTGTTTATAGCAACCACTCCGCTATTCGATACCTGATTCAAAAGCAAGATGCCAAACCTAGGCTCATCCGCTGGGTGCTGATGCTTCAGGAATTCGACTTGGAAATTAAGGATAAGAGTGGCATGGAGAACCTTGTGGCCGACCACCTCAGCCGGATCGAGGTTGAAGAGGAAGATAAAATCCCTATCCGGGATTCTCTTCCAGATGACCAACTTATGCAGGCCACCCATGGATTACCTTGGTACACGGATATCGTCAATTATCTAGCCACAGGGATTATCCACCCCTCTGCTTCCTATCATGACAAAAGGAAGTTCCTTCATGACATAAAACAATATCATTGGGATGAACCCTACCTTTTTCGCCTTTGTGGTGATGGACTTTTCCGTCGCTGCTTGCCAGAAGAAGAAATAACCCCGGTCCTAGAATATTTCCATTCAGGACCAACAGGGGGCACATGAGTGCTAAGAAAATAGCTATAAAAGTTTTACAATCTGGTTTCTTCTGGCCCACCATATCTAGGGATTCATACAATTTTGTGAAAGCTTGTAACAAATGCCAATTTTCTGGCAACATATCAAAAAGAGATGAGATGCCCCTCACTATGTGGCAGGAAATTGAGCTTTTCGATGTGTGGGGGGTAGATTACATGGGCCCTTTTCCCCCATCCTATGGCTTCTCTTATATCTTGGTCGCAGTGGACTACGTCTCAAAATGGGTCGAAGCTGTACCCACTGTGTCCAGCGATTTCAAGCCTGTTATTAAATTGTTCAAAGATATTATTTTCCCAAGATTTGGAGTTCCAAGAACTGTCATATCAGATGGCGGGACCCATTTCTTGGAACGAAGTTTTGAAGCCTTGCTGAAAAGATATGGAGTCAATCACAAAGTTGCCACGCCCTACCACCCACAGACTAGTGGTCAGGTGGAGATATCAAATAGACAATTAAAGGCGATTCTTGAAAAAATAGTAAACATAAACCACACTGATTGGTCCACCAAACTTTCCGATGCCCTTTGGGCATACAGAACTGCACATAAAACACCAATCGGGACAACCCCGTTCCGTTTGGTGTACGGGAAGTCTTGTCATCTTCCAGTAGAGCTGGAACACAAAGCCTGGTGGGCCATCGAACAACTAAATTTCGATCTTAAAAGTGCGGGAGAAAATAGACAACTTCAACTATAGGAGCTAGAAGAGCTCCACATGATTGCCTATCACAGTGCAAGAATCTATAAGGAGCAAACAAAAATGTGGCATGATGGTCGTCTCAAGAGAAAAGACATCTCCGTCGGCGACAAAGTACTCCTTTTCAATTCCAATCTCAAGTTGTTTCCCAGAAAACTTCATACAAAATGGTCCGGGCCCTTCACCATAAAACATATTCATCCAACTGGAGCTGTGATAATTGTCGACGATAACAGAGGAGAGAGAACAGTCAACGGTCATCGTTTAAAAAGATACTACACTCCGGCAGAAAAAATGCCAAGAAAAACCATCGAAATTAAAGATGCTATACCAACAGCATAACCCTTTTTACAGCTTCGTCGAGCCAGCGACATAAAACCCAGGCGCTACTTGGGAGGCAACCCAAGATTTCTTTTCTTTCTCTATTTTCCGTTCTTTTTACCTTAGGTTTATCTTATGAAAATACAAAAAAAATTTTAACAAACATAAAAATAGCAAAATGATAATATACAAAAAATTCACATAACTAAAACAAACATAAAAAATATATAAAAAAAATTCGTTCGACCTTAACCCTACCAAACGGTTCTGAAACCGTTTGGAACCAAACAGTCTCCAAACCGTTTGGAACCAAACGGTCCTGAAACCATTTGGGACCAAACGGTCTTCAAACCGTTTGGAACCAAATGGTCTCCAAACCATTTGGAACCAAACGGTCCTGAAACCGTTTGGGACCAAACGGTCTTCAAACCGTTTGGAACCAAACGATCTCCAAACCGTTTGAAACCAAACGGTCTTCGAAACTGTTTGGAGTCCAAACAGTCGCTAAACCATTTGACTTAGGGTTTTTGTCAGGTAAACCCCCCATTTCCTATAAATATAAACCCTACACCTTTGTCTCCCTCTCCTCGACTTTCAAACTCTCTCGTGCAAGAACTATTCTATTGCTCTTGCTTTCCCCCATTCCCGCGCAATTCTCCTCCGGCGACATGGTTCCCGTGCTTCTGCACAACAACCACACTTCCGCACCACCAACCCTCGCTTCCTCGCCGTCGACATCACCCCCAACTGCAAGGTAGTCCATCAACTGCGGCAGCACGATTGACCGTCCGCAAGTTTCCGCCATTATCGTTGTCTGCGATATTCTTCTCTTCCGCCATCATTACCGCCGGTGCCACCATCGGCTCTGTCCGCCATCACTGGCACCACCATCGTCTTCACCATTTTCACCAACGACCCTGTCCGCCGTCGCCGTCTTCACCACCGTTTTCATCGCCACCGTTTTTGTCGCCGACTTCACCGTCATCTTTATCACCATTTTTACCATCGCCGTTGTCGTCGGCGCGTCCGCCGCCTCTGTGCCGTTTCACCTTCATCTTCACCTTCGCCAGTGGTTGTGCGACGTTTCATTTTTCAAACGGCCCTTGAAACCGTTTGGGACCAAACGGTCTTGAAACCGTTTGGGACCAAGCGGTCTTGAAACCGTTTGGGACCAAACGGTCTTGAAACCGTTTGGGACCAAATGGTCTTGAAACCGTTTGGGACCAAACGGTCTTCAAACCGTTTGGTCCTCCTCATTCAGTTAATTTCCACAAAAATACATAAAACAACATAAATACAAATAAAATCTAATTCGTCCCTAAACATTCTTGTTCTAACCAATGATTTCCCATTTCACAGATATGGCTTCACCAGCACAGAAGGCCATCAGATCAGACACTGCTCCTTCTCTGACAAGGGAGCAAATGATGGAAGAGCTAGCCCGACTCCAGAAGATCAGAGATGCCTTCAACAGAACTGGAAAGGCCCCTCCAAATATCAAAATGATGGAGGTTCTGGTTGACATTGACCGCCTCAACAACTGTCTAGCAGAGGCAACAGACGAAGAAGTGGAAGAGATTTCTTCTTCTTCTGATGAAGGCTCGGATTACACTCCAAATCCTGAGGAAGAATCTACAGCAGAAGAACAAAAGGGGAAGCGCAAGGTCCTGGAGACTGCATCTGGGCAGCCCTCCAAGAAACAGGCAAGGAAACAAGTTCAACCTGCCTCTGCCATGGATCAACCCTTTGCAAAACCTACTACCACCATCCCTGTTACCACCCCCACTTTCATTCCCATCACCACCACAACACCACCACCAGAAAACCTCTTCATCCAAACCAACCTCTCCACTGACAAAACACTCAAACCCACCAAGTATGTTTGCTCCAGCATACTGCTTAAGATGGGGATACACGACCGCATTTTCAACATGCTAGAAAAAGCCAACCTCGCCAGGTTATGTCTAGTACCTGAAGTATCTTACTCTGAACCCACTACAAAGTTTTTCACTTTCTTGACCAAGGAGCCCGTCGACATCATAGATCGGTCACGAGACAGAGGTGACAGAAGGCTCATCACCCAAATCTTCGGCAGCAAGGTTGTCATAATGGAAAATATGCTGAACACAATCTTCATCGACAACCAGGACCAGCTGCGGAAAGCTAAGGAGGTGGGGACCGAACATTCAGAGTTCAACAGACACAAATTCTAGAAATCGCTAACCGAGATCCCCACCTATGAAGCAAAGATGTGCAAAGCATCAAATATACACTCTGGCTTTGTGTGCACCCTGCACAAGATTCTCACTGGCGCACTCTTCCCCAGGACAGAAGGGGGAAACATTATAATTTCAGATCTCTTCATTCTCTAGTCTATTCTTAACGAAAGGCCGGTCAATATCGGACGACAGCTGATCCAGAAACTATCAACCTCCAGCGTGGGGAAAGAAATCTGCATGGGGGGGCATGTCACATCTATTATCAAATACCTCAAGATGGACAGACTCGTACCCCGCTGCACACAACTGAAGGGTGACATCCTTACCAATGAGCAGACTCTGAAGAACTCCTTCATCATTAAGGAAAAGGATGGGAAACTACACTATGTATTCTGCCCTATGGTCAAGTCATCCAGGACTCTCATCCCGCTTCTGGAGTTAGCAAACTATGACACAACACAGCTCCTCTTCTATGACGAGGAGCTTATTCAACTGCTAGCTTCGGTCAAAATACTCGAAAAGAAAGCAACAGCGGGACAAACGAAGATGAGTATCACAGCTCCGGCAGCTCGACCAACAAAGATGCCTGTCAAATGACCTTCCAGAAGGCAGTTGCAGGCCCAACAGCTGTCGGGGACACCAACATCTAAGCCAAATCCTGAGGCCGAGAAGCTCCATGAAGAAATATTAACCTCCTCCTCCATCGACTCTTTCATTCAGAGTCTACATGAGCAGCTAACCGCTGCCACCACCCCACCTTCCACCATACCAACATCTACCACTCCTTTCTTCCCCATCACATCCACGCAACCATTCACATCCTTTTCTTCACCCCTATTCCCTTCGGGTTCTCCTTTATCCACCCCTATGCCCGACTTTACCACCCTCCCTTTCACCTCCGCAGTTTCCACCCCATCACTATCTCTGCCACTGCTTTCACCACAAATTCCACCACTCTTCACATCCGCCACCACACTGACACCACTGGTGACTACATCTACAGTCACTACGTAGTTCGAGGCACCATTAGTGTCTCTCCCGCAAGACACTACCACCATTCCACGCAGACCCCAGCCATCCCACCCTTCCGCTCCTGGGGTCCCTTTTGTAAATATCGGTGAGGAATTCAGCTGCCAATTCGATGCTGTCTGAAACCTCCTCACCGATCCTTCTAGTATCTTACATTCTATTTTTTCTTGTGTGCAAGGCTTATCAAGACAAGTGGCCACGATCGACGAACAACACCGAGCTTTGCCGACCATCCTCCAAGGCTTCCAGCAATGACAAGATGAGGTGGCTAAGCAAGTTGAGCACATCAACAACCACTACAACACCTTACCGGATCTGGTCCTTGGAGCGAAGTGTCAACAAGAAGCAACGGCGAAGCAAGTCGATGAGATCTCCACGCAGACTCAGCCTCTGCCAGAGACTCTCCGCGAGCTCCAACAACAACAAGAAATGCTGAGCACGTGCTTGGACACCATTAACAGCACAATCACACAAATACAACATCGCCAAGAGAAGTCCTACAATGATGAAATCCAGCAGCTACGTGCTCAAGTCACAAATCTTACAACACGTCTCCTCTTCGCCGAGGGAAGATATACTGACCTCAAAGAATCCCATGTTGCACTGCTCGAAACACACGGGCATCTGCAAGTGGCTTTCGATGAGCTACAAGTCACCCATCGGTGGTGTAAAACGTCCGCACGTAAAAAGCAAGCAGACAAGGCTGCGGACGACAAGGATGGCGATGATGACGACGAAGACGACTCCTACTCATCTGCCGACTCAAACAAAGATACCACCTCCTCCAGCGATAAACAAGATGATGGAGAAGACCCTGGAAATGCAGCAGAACCCTCTCATAAAGGGTCCGACAAAGGTCACCATGACAATGACAATCACCCCAAGTCCCCACAGAACGATAATGTCAACATGTCATACGGGGACCAATTCTTTGATTATTCCTCTATGGGGTCCATCGGGGAAGCTGCTAAAGAATCGGCTTTCGCTGAGTTCCACCACTGTATTCTAGGAACCAGTGCCAGCCCACCAAAAACAACTGCTCCACCTCTCTCCGCACCTTCTCCCCTTGACGAGGGTGAGGCAAAACAAGTAAGTTTAGACACCGATGAAGACCTCGATTATGCCTCCGACTCGGACGACGACCTACTAGGCCATGAACAGGCTTTTGATAAACCTGCTTCCCCCCCTCCGCAAGAACTTCCCCCGCCACCACCTCTGCCGCATAAGATGCATGACCTAGATATGGCGGCCATCTCCACTTTAGATGCTCAGGACATTTTTATACTGAACACTATAGTGGACGATGCAAAGGCAGGGGAAGATATAATTTACCACAATACTAAAACCAGGCATCAGATGACACGTGAAGATTTCCACAGCATCCTCCGACCTCGGTCCACGATGCCTATGACAATCTTCCGTGTCCTCCTCGCCAATTGTATAGAAATATACAAAAGTTCTAAGAGGCAGCAACCCATTTTCAACGCCTCGCCTGCTCTGTCTATTGGCCTTTTATACAAAGACGTAAGAGCAAAGTCGATCGAGCAGCTGTGTGTTGGTTTAGCACGTCGGGCACGTTATCTCGCTGTGCCCTTCCAAGTTTCGAACCACTGGCTTTTTATGAAAGTGGACACCGAGGCTCGAGATGCCAAGGTATAAAACTTCTGTGGCGCCGAGCTACCAGCCGGCACAATAAACTTCATAGGAGAAGCCAGGTGTATACCCTTCCGGCTGCTTCAGTTAATCTGGGCTGCCCGCCCATCTCTACGCCAAGATTGGAGCCAACCATTGTTCAAAATCATAAACCCTCTAGTTCAAGGCACCGAGGGATCTGGGGATTGCGCTTTCTGCACCATACGTCACATTCAAGTGCTGAACCAAGAAATCCCATTTAACGATCTGGTTGCTGAAGATTTTCATTCCTTACGCGGATGTTGTGCCATGGAGCTAATCTATGATCGACGGTTCTTCAAGGACCCAACTATGGCACCAGACGATGTTCCTCGCTACCTCTTCTCAGCTATCCAGCGACCGCAGCGGCGACCCTTCCGACAAACTCTGAAGGAGTTAGAAAAGACAAAGTTGCCAGTCGCCGATACCGAGCAAGATCAAAGCAAGATCGATCATGTGTTCTCCATTACACCAACCTTCCCGGATTTTGATCGCGATGCTTGCAAGGGTCTCAACGTCCTCGAATTGCGTCTCATTATGGCACGGCTCTCCGCCGACACAGATGGACTGGTATTCATGTCCCGTGACATTCTTGTAATGGAAGACACACTGCGCGAGACTCTACAGGTTAAAGAATCCCTCTCTGTAAACCTTATGGCCGCCTATCGGTTTCTGCTTGGCCAAAACAACCCAACAACATACATGGCGTCTCCATATTTGAAAGATGATCTCCTAAAGCTCAAGAACTTCGGCACAGCTAACGCGCTGATCTCCTATCTCCAGCACACAACACCGACGTTCATCATGTTACCTTTCCTTTATCATGAGCACTGGATGCTCCTGGAAACAAACCTCCCAGAAGGAACAACGACAATATACAACAATTCTGATAGCCAGTACAATGCACGACAGAGAAACTACGTCATGACACCAAAGACACCAACAGAAGTAGTGGCAAAGGAGTGCGCCGAAAAGTTAATCGATTTTCTGAGTCAACATACAAGGGCGTACGACAAAGAGCATTTCCACCGCCCTTCCTTCGGCCACAAATGCCCCCAGCAAATCTGACAATCGAACGACTGCGACTTCCACGTCCTCTACTGGATGTACACCATCATCGTTCTCCAAAGACCAGTAGAGGAGATGACTGACATGGATTACCATGCTCTATGAGGACAGTTCGCATCCAACCTACTTCATTCAATGGGGGCAAATGCGGATTTACCTTAGCCTGCAGCCCTTGTCCTAATTACTTCTCAACCTATCACTTTGACACTCTGAGGATAGAGTGAGTGATAAGTTAGGGGGGGTACATTAGACAAGGGCGAGGTATCATTTTTTTTCATCCCTCTTCTTTCTTTTCTTTTCTCGGTTTACACTTTTTTCCTTTTTAACTTTGTTTTTAATTAACCCTTTTTTGAGTAGAATCACCCTCATTTAACTCTAGAATCATGTTAGTCCCCAAAAGTAAATAGCACTTAGACATTTAATGGCGATTTAATAATGTCACTCTACTATCGATTTTCATGCTTTTACTTCAATTCTTTATCTGACTCTCCACATGTCAAAATCAAGGCAGAAATAAGCCAAGCTCTCAAGGACGAGAGGGGAATCAGGCAACTTCCAAATCAAGAATTTCTGCAAGTGGACCACAAACCAAATAAGTGCATGTTGAAAAACCCTAAGAACAACTTTCCTCTCTTCAAAATAAAAGAGGCTTGGCCGCTCAAAAATAAATTCCCAAACAAAACCCCAAAACCCAAGCCTGCGAGTTATCGAATAAAAGCCAGAGAGAGGAATAAAATTATGAGAGTTGTGCCATTAATAAGGATCTATATAAAGAACCAATGAAGGTTTCATCCGGTCGGCACATTCCGCTGCCCTCACAAAGGCATATGTGTCATGCCCGGTAGTGGAACCCTAAGGTATCTAAATATATGAAAGGCTCATAAAGGACTCACCCGACCGGTACATTCAGCTGCCCTCATAAAGGCAGATGTGTCGTGCCCGGTAGTGAGCTCCTAAAAAGCATAGACAGCCCCTCCCCCACTCGAAGGGGGAGCTACACTTCAAGCCTTTAGCCAACCCTCATACCATCTCTAGCTTCCAGTAGGTCTTTCAGAGAGGTATAAAGCTGATTAGAGTCAGCAACATGCACAAAATAAAGGTGGTCCCAATGCAAACTACGAGATACGGAAAGAACCTGAGACCCGAGCAACTCTCGAAACTTGAAAGAGTCAAATCAAGCAATAAGCCTTGATATGACCCAAGGGGAACTCAGGTTAAGAATTGAAACAAGAGTATGGAAATCCCAACTAAATAAAATCACCTCACCATTACATGTCTCAGCTCTATCTAACTTGAGGACAAGCTAGACTCTAAGTTAGGGGGGGTGATAACCTCCCCTTTTGGACGATTATCTTAGTCTTTTTCTTTAGTTTTCCATACTCTTTCTAAATTAAAACTATACATAATCCCAAATTTACCCCTTCTTTGTAAATATACCATCAGACTAACTTTTCCCTTTTATACATGCAGAAAAACACAAAAAAAATCACAAAAGAATAACTCAACCTCAAGTCCGCATGGATTCAAACGGTCCCAAGATCGCATGAATCCAATCGGTCTCGAGACCGCATGGAGTCAAACGGTCCCGAGACCGCATGAAGCCAAACGGTCCTAAGACCGCATGAAGCCAAACGGTCCTGAGACTGCATGAAGCCAAACGGTCCTGAAACCGCATGAAGCCAACCGGTCTCGAGACCGCATGGAGTTCAAATGGTCTCAAGACCGCATGAAGCCAACCAGTCCCGAGACCGCATGGAGTTCAAACGGTCCCAAGACCGCATGAAGCCAAATGGTCCCGAGACCGCATGGAGTCAACCGGTCCCGAGACCGCATGAAGCTAAACGGTCCCGAGACCGCATGGAGTCAACCGGTCCCGAGACCGCATGAAACCAAATGGTCTCAAGGTCCAAACGGTCTTGAGGTCAAAATGGTCTTGAGTTTCAAATGGTCTTGAGGCCCAAACGGTCTCAAGATCCAAACGATCTTGAGATCCAAACGGTCTTGAGATCCAAACGGTCTCAGGCCCAAACGATCTTGAGGTCCAAGCGGCCTCCAAACCGTTTGGACTTCACTTAAGGCCTATAAATAAGACCCTAAGGGTCCTCCACCAGGCATCAAGTTTCAGACGCCCAAAGGCTGCCTCAATCATTCCAGAGCTCTTTCTACTTCCATCCTCTGCCCTGGGGCTGCCGGTCTGAGACCCATACTCCATCTTGAAGCTTCTTTCTCCTTCTTCGCCAAAGAAGGTGGGAAGGGGAGATCTCATCATCGTGCAACCTTTGAAGACTGGTGGATCGTTGCTTTCTCTCCAAGGGGTTGATCTTCCAATCTCCTTCATGGGGATGATGCTCTCTCTCTCTCTCTTCTTGCCTCCTTCTTTGTCCTAGTCATGAGCGAGTAGTCTCTCTCACTAGGGTGCGGGGAGTAGCCCCGCTACCCATGTTTTCATATCATGCAAATGTAATCCATATCTTGTAATATAGAGTTCTTATCTTTTTCAGTTCGACATCAAACAATTAATGAATGCATGTTGCTTGATCTCCAACTTGTGTTATCCTTTATCTTTTAGTATGAATTGTCTACATTTGTACTATTAGATTCGAAACTCGTTTGTATGTTGGTTCTTGGTGCATGTATCCACCATGCATCTGTTTCGGTATCTAGAAGTGTATCTCAAGAAGTGGAGTAAACTCACTACCATCCGTTGCACTTTCATACTATGAAATGGAATCAGTTGACGTATGGAAGTGCAACCTTGATAAGTCGAGGAACACACTTTGCAAGGGGAATGATGCAAAGTAATGTGACCATTTGTTCGGGAATGGATGGCGTTGTAACATTCCCACACTTCTCGTAGTTAGTTCTCCGAAAGGAAGCTAAGTCTACAAGGATACTAACTGACTAGACTCTTTTACAGGTTATGTTTTGCTTTGCATGTGCTGATTCATGCATAGTGGCGGTGAAAAACCGATCACACCCTAGTGACTTTTATCATATATTAACTCCTTAAATTTACTTGCTTTCTTTACTTTACTTGCACTTAGCTTAAAAACAACCAAATCAACCTTTCGATCTAAATACCAACTATTGAGTGATTAAGTGAAATTCTTACGTTTTCCATCTTGTTTCTCACAACAAGACCGTTGTCCTGTGGATTCGACCCTTAACTATACTACGATAAGACTTCCACGTATCTTAGCATACGTGGGTGGAGTTCTCTATCTAGTATAAGCAAGGCTAAACTTAAAGACTTACCATCTTTAGGATTTTTAGTGGTGCACGCAATTCCACGTGAGTGGATGCTCCATCAAAGGCACCGACAACCAACAAATGGTGGTATCACACATAAATAGGTGTGATGATCACAATGGCCTCCCACATAGCCTCTATTTATAGGCCTCCATGCGATACATATGCAAATAGGAATCCTAGTCCAATTCTCAATCTTATTCCTAGTCCTATTCCAAACATTAATTAATCCCACACATAAAGATCCATCTTCTTTCTTTTTTGGATTTAACTCCTATTAGAATTGGCAACACAAACCAACTTCTATTAAGTCCAAATCATAATAGGACATGGGCCGAAACCTTCTGTATCCCAACAATCTCCCCCTCTGACCCATAAGGGAGACTTTGTTTTTAGAAATCATTTAGAATAGATTTTAGACCCCATCACCATGTGTGATTGATCCATTCTCCTCAAACATGTCAGCACCATGTCATCTTCATCCATCTTGTTGAAGTCCCACCATTACTTTACTCTATTCCTAGACAATTGAGAAGAAGTATCATACCAAAACCACTACTCTCTCCATGTATACACCTGGAACACTATAAGCTCCCACTGATCGATCAAGTCGAGCCATCTTTGATGAAGAAAATATTTTTGACTTTTTGTATTAAGGCTCAGAAACCCATTGATGATGCTCCCCCTATCTCTGCAACTCCTCTTCAGAATCTTGATCCTCCACTCTAGATGTAACAGTTGAACACCCACTATATTGTCCATCTTTACATGCATGCTGTCCCGAAGAAGGCTTTGGAGCGATCTTGTCTAATTGGGAGCCCTCGTGTTTCATATTGTTGCCCTTCCAGATTAAATCCTACATCTCAGACATGAGGCTATTATGTGATCATTTTTTGTCGATGTTTCCCTTCATGTCTTCATATTCCATCTCACTACACCCACTACATACTATGAACCTTTCTCTGATACCACATGTTAGGAATTGTGGTGGGCAAGTGATGATAATCTACAAAACTAAGGGCACAAGATTTAATGTGGAAAACTCTCCCCAAGACAAGGAGAGAAAAACCATAGGGCAATACCGATCAACAAGAACTATGTAACCAAGATTACAACTCACACTACCTAGAATTAATCACCCCTAAATATGGGAAGCTCCCCCTGCTTGAGAACAAAGATAAGGAAGAACAGAATTACACATTATGTTTACAAACCCTCCATTTTCAACCTTTTTTCCTCACAACACCACTGCAGCTGATGGAGACTACTTGTTGCCACTGCGACCGTTGACCTAGTTGACTCTTCTCCTGATGAGGTCATCTATCTCACTATGAACCGGAAACTCTCTCTGCCGGAGAGAGTCAACATGTCTCGTCCACTAATCGGACAAACTATAGTCATTGCCATGTCACCAACTATGTACCACCAACTGTGTGCATCTTTTCCTCCTCTGATCTGCTATCATGGTTGACACATCACCCTGTGTCACTGAGTAATGTGCATCTTCCGCTGATCGGATAGAGCTTTGTCAATGTCGATGTCAAAACACCAACAAAGTGCCACCAAATGATGTGCATCTTTCGTTGCTCGGACCCTCCTCCATTGTCGATGCATTGTCATTGTATTGACGATTTCCAACTGCTATTTTGCTTTAAGGCATTGTCATTGTCCCTCTCTCTTCCATGAAAGAGAAACACTATCGATGCACCCAATGTGCCACTGACTGTCATCTGCTACTTCACTTCAAGGCAAAGTTGCTAGCCCTCTCTTACCACAAGAGAGTACCACCAGTTGTTATTGTTCTCTGGCTCTTCTACCACAGAAGGAACCAACAACCAACAACTGGTGAGATCACACACCAATAGGTGGGATGATAACAATAGCCTCTACCAAGGCCTCCATTTATAGGCCTCCAAGCCATACAAATGCAACTAGGAATCCTAGTCTAATTCTTGGTCCAATTCCAAACATTAATTGATCCTATACATAGAGAGCCATCTTCTTTCCTTTTTGGATTCAACTCATATTAGGATTGGCAACACAAACCAACTCATATTAAGTCTGAATTGCAATAGGACATGAGCTAGAACCTTCCATATCATGACACTACTTGACTGATATAATCGACATTTAGGAGATGTTTGGTTCAAGACCTAATCCAGATTAGGCATATATTCAATTTTTTTTCTATTGATCATCTAACTTCATCCCACCATTCACAATCCTAGATTGGATAAAATTGTAGTGCATATATTCATTTTTTCTTCTATTGATCATAAATCCATTATATCTCAGTTCATTTCTCTTTCACAATTTTTGTTATGTTGGAGTTCATTGTATGCCACATAGACTTAACACAAACTCAAGTCTAAAAATCTCTCCTTGATAAGTTTATCATAAAAATGTTGATTTCTTTTGTTCTTTGAAATTGTACCACTTGATCCTTCTATCTTGTCTTCTATAAGCTTAACTTTATTGATCTTCATGTTAACATCCAAAATCACCAACCTATGTTGTGTTGTGAGTGCTTCTTTAGGGAGCACGTCACAAAATTTGCATGCATTTGATTCTAACATCTTGTAATGAAGCAATCAATTTGGCTAAAGTTGCACCCACTTTTGTAAGTATTCATATGATGATGTCTTTTTATAGAAATGTATATTTTCAAAATTCTCACAATAAACAAATACAATATCTAATATCATCTCCCCTTGTCCATTTCTGGTGTCATGTCCAAAATCTTCATGAACTCTCTCTTATTGAACATTTCTACTGATCGCTTGCCTATTTTAGTCACTCCTAGTAATGAAATTATTCTCTTTAATTATTTCTAATATCAATTCGTCCATGTTATTCTAAAAATCCTTCTTAGCATCCTCATTAAGGACAAATTGGGGGGCATAAGCACTCATACTATTTAATATATCTTCTCCATGAACAACCTTAACATGATTGTATCACTCATCTTTGTGATCTTGATAACATTATCCTCCAACATCTTATTATTGACAATTCCAATACCATTTCACTGTCTATAATGCTTGTATACAAAATTTGTTCCATGTATCTCCATTCTCTCTACATCATTCCTGCTACTACCTAATCCCTTAATTTACCACTAATCATGAGATTAGAGCATAACTTAAGGATTAAACATAATACAACAATCACCCTTAAACATTTTTTCAAATTTCAATATTTCAAACTCTTTGTTTCTCACATTCAATCACATAAACAACTATACAAGGGAAACTAAAACTTAAGTACTCAAGGACCTAGAGTGATAGTGACTGACCTAATTTAACTAATCTCATACTTAGCTCTCGTGGCAGATCTACTCTGACATTGACATTCTTCAGACCCACATGGTTTCCCTAAAAATTGTGCATAGAGGGGTGAGCCTACTTGCTCAATAAATGTGTACTTTCAAAGAAATACTTTTTTTTAAAATAAGTTAGGAGATCTTCTTATTCATCCCGCTCTCCTCTTATAGGCATTAAATGACAATTTAATACATTATCAGCTATGAAAAGAAATTTGGTAGGACTCCTACCATTACATAAGGGGAAAGAGATAGGGAGACCCACATGGTCGAGTGGAGGGTTCATGTAAGAAAGACCATCCTTGAAGTGTTTTAGGTGGTGTTTGGCTAGATTATCAGCCAAGATAGTATGTTTTCTTGGTCGGTGAACAATCTGTATCTTTAGATTTCTTTTGATGTTGTGATCAATGGACCAAATTCAGCTGTGGAACGCAGGGAACTTTCGTGGATGACCTTCAATAGCCTCCAAAGCTCTAGTACTATCAGTGACAACGAGAATATTACCAGAATCAGTTGAGAATTTAGAACTCATGGCCAAGTCTATCGCACGCAGCTCAGCTTCAGTCACAGATTCGATATGAGTAAAGTTAGCAATCCCGCCAACCCAACATTTATTCTCATCCAGAGTCACTATGGCTATAGCAGCCTCCTTTCCTTTAACAGCAGTGTCAACATAGCAGACCTTGACATTATCAGGGATGCTTGTGTTATCATAATCGTCATTGGAATGGTTTGTTTTAGCTGGGCCCTTCATGTGTCTTCCAGTTGAGATTTTATTCCAGAGATCGTCGAATTGAATGAGTTGTTTGGTCGTACTGACATGAATTTTGTCGAAAATCGTCTTATTTCTTGTCTTCCAGATGATCCAGCAAACAACAGAGAACTGGGCAGGGTAATCCCCGTCCACTTGCAAATGGTGCATGAGCCATTCCTGGATAGTAATATAGGTATGATCGGCCGGAGTAGTAAGATTGAGTCTGAGCCAAACTTCCTGTGCATTAGGGCATAGCCAAAGAGCATGCAGAATGTCTTCCTCATAGGCTTCGCACCTGGGGCAGACAGTGCAGTCTATGAACTTTCGTTGTTTTCGTCTGACATTTGTCATAATGGCCTTGTGAGCAACCAACCAAATAAAAATCTTGATCTTTCTGGGCACCTACAGTTTCCAAATAACCTACCACAACTTGTTTTGGGGATACTGGTTATTAGTACGGATGAGGTTGTAGGCATAAGAAGTAGTATACCCTTCATTATCATTGTGCATCCAGCTCCATGTGTCTTCTCCCTTGCTTATATTAGGTCCTGGGAGGTCCGTTATACGACTAATGGATGTAGTAGGAAGGTAACTTAAGATAAAGTCCTTATCCCAGTTGCCATTGAGATCCCTTAATCAATCTACAGTGAGAAAGGCAATTTCACTACTGATGGGATTAGTGCACATAGAAAGCAGCTCTCTGAAGCCCAGGACCCAATGGTCCTTCCAAACCAGGGTCGTGTTCCCATTGTTAATCAATTTAATGCAATTATCTTTGATGAAATCAAGCCCCTCATAAACGCTTCTCCATAAAGGGATCGCCCTCCTGCCAGAACGACCATTATACTTCTTATATTTGTGCAACAACCCCTCGACCCAAAGCGATTGTTTGTTGTTTAGAAAATTCCACCCGTTCTTCCAAATGAGCGCCTTGTTCCAATCAGGCATAGATTTGATGTCTAGGCCTCCAATGCTCGTAGCAGTGCTCACTTTGCTCCAGGAAACTAGGGAAACAAGATTATCTTTATGGCAGCCAGCCCAGATAAATCTGCAGATAACTCTGTCTAGTTTAGTGCATGTGGAAATGGGGATCCTTGCGGTTTGCATAACGTAGGTAGGGAGGGCCGCCAGGACAGATTTGGCAAGACAGATCCGCCCCACAAGGGAGAGCGTCCTAGCTGTCCAGCCATTAACCTTGGCTTCCAGGTTGTTGGCAAGGAAGGAATAGGTTTGTTTGTTGACTTTTTTGTGCAGAAGAGGAACACCCAAATACTTGCTGAGGTTGTCGGTTTCCATGATTCCACAGATTCTACAGATAGCAGATCTGGTTGCTCTACTAACAGAGCTTGCAAAGAAAATTTTGGACTTTTCAATAGAAATTTTTTAGCCCGACGCTTCCTCGAACCTATTGAAGCACTGGTTGATAGCAGCCATCTATTCCAGAGATGCTTTGGCGAAGATGACGATGTCGTCGGAGAAACTGATGTGGGAAATGTATGGTCCCTGTTGAGAGATATTAATGGGAGTCCACTGATTTGCCTCCACAAACTGGTTGATTAGTTGCGTAAGACGTTCCATGCATAGAACAAAAGGGTACAGGGACAGAGGGTCGCCTTTCCAGAGACCTCTGGAAGTTTTGAAAGGAGGGAGGGATTCACCATTGAGGTTGATGCTCGTATTACTAGACGATAGCAAATTCAAGATATAAGATTTGATATGCGGAGGCCAAGTCATCTTGTTTAACGTGTGCTCAATAAACTTCCATGACATTCGGTCGTAAGCCTTGGAGAGGTCCACTTTAATGGCCATGTAGGGAGTACTAGACTTACGCCTGAGATTATGGATGATCTCCTGTACGATGATGATGTTGTCAGATATGCCCCTGCCCATAATGAAACTTGCCTGTACTGGAGACACCCATTGAGCAATGTATCGTTTAACTCTGCCTACTATGACCTTGGAAGCCAGCTTGAGGTAGACATTATTCAACATAATCGGTCTGAGTTGGCTGGAATTGGTAGGGTGTTTGACTTTAGGAATGAGGATGATGCTGGCATCGGCGACTGTACTCAGGATCTCATTCCCGTTCATCATACTTTTGATTAGAATGAGGAGGGAGTGTTTGACAGACTTCTAGTTTGACTTGATGAAGTGCATATCTATGTCGTCGGGACCCGCTGCTTTGAAGGGATTAGACATTTTAACAATTTTCCAGACCTCTAACTCAGTAGATGATGTGCCTAACATGCACATTTGACAAGGTTTGAGAGCTTTGAATTTAGCGAGAATGTTGTCCATGGTAGCAGTATTCGGCGGCCTGGTTTCAGTGAACATGCTTTCACAGTGATTTGAGATCAAAAGTTTCAAGTCATTGTTGTTGGATATCCAATTCCCCTCGTTGTCTTTTAGGCTTATGATGTTGTTCTGTCTTCGTCTATTGTTGACATAAGGATGATAAAACTTAGTTTTATTGTCACCATCCACAAGCCAGTCGATGTGGCTCTTCTGTTTCCAGTTTTCTTCCTCTTTCAAAATAAATTCATGCATCTTGTTCTCGAGCTGATGGCACAACCGGTCCTGTTCTTCATTATATTGTCTTTCCATCCCCCATTGTATGCTAGCTATTTGATTGATAAGTTGTTGCTTGGTCTTGTTCTGATCGTGCCTTCACCTAGTGTCCCACTTAATGATGTGTTCTTTAGCATTTTTAAGGGCAGTGTGGAAGGGAACGTGGGGGTTCCAACAAAGCTCCAGAATGTTGCAAAAACTAGGTTCATGCGTCCAAGATGCTTTCGTTCTGAACCGGGTAGCTTGCTTCACCCGGGCGGTACTCAGAAGACCAATGGGGTTATGATCGGAACCAATCCTGGGAAGGTTCTCACATATAAAGTGTGGGTACTCTTGTATCCGTTCCCTGTTAGCTAAAGTGCGGTCAAGACGTCCATGGAGGAGTCCTTTCTTGTAAGTAAACACATAGCCCGTGCTGCCAATATCTGTGAGGCCAGTCTGAGTGATGGCAGTGCCAAATATTGCAGCTTAAGAGACATTGAACCTCTTACTTCCTATTTTCTCATCTGGGTTTAACATGCAATTGAAGTCACCCATAGTAATCCAAGGCATATCAATTGACTCGCTGAGCCTGATGAGGTGTTCCCGAAGAATAGGGCGCCCTCTAGGGCTAGGGGATGCGTAGACGAAGGTGCCAAGAGTCTTACTGTTGATGCAGCAATGGATGAAGTACTTGTGACTCTCCAAAATTTGGATGTCACATTCATCATCATTCCAAAGTAACCAAATGCCACCAGAAAACCCATTAGACTCTACTCTATGTGAGCTAGAAAAGCCAATATCATGGATAGATGATTGTGCCTCCATGCCCGAGATGCGAGGTTCGAGAATGGAGACAAGCTTCACTTTGTATCTAGCAACTAGGTGATTGATGAAGTGCCTAGCTTCCGGCTTGCCGACACCTCTTATGTTCCAAACTATCGTATTAATCATGAAGAAAGGAGGTTTAGGTTGATGGAGAGGTCCCTCCCTCATTAGCCTCAGACCCTCGCCTCGATCTGGTCCTGGTAACATAAAGATGTTCTGTCTGTGGGCTGCCCATGCCCGGATGGTTCATTTTCTCTTTAGCTTTCCTTCCTGGTAGAGTAGGTTTCTCAACTCCAGTCTTGGGTCTAGTGTTGCCCACAGATGGTGTAACTTCCTCAATAACGATTGGGGTGATTGTGTTTGATGTGGCTGTGCGAATCTCAGGTCTCCCCTCAATAACCTCATTACCTGTAGGTCTGACAACAGTGTGCTTGGGATCGGCCTCCGGGATAGGTTGTGCCTCTTGCTTTGTAACTTGGTCTTTAGGTGTCTTTTTGGTTGACACATCAACATCTTCATTCCTTCTTTGCTTCTTCCTCCAGACTTTGGGTCCATGGGCATTTACTGGGCTAACCTGCACAGGTGTTTCTTCATTGTTATTCTCCATCTCAATGATATTGCCATCCTCCTCACTATCTAAGGCTTGAAATATGTTGGTCGATCCTCTGGTCTTCTTTGGTTCTTTATTGCGTTGTGGTTTTTGGGCCATCACATTCCTTCCATAATAAACCTACCATTTTTCATCCTCCTCTAACCATCTAACCCCTGCCTCATCTTCATTCGGGTCGGCGGTAGGCTGAGATGGCTATTTGTCAGTCCCCTTGCAGTCAGCCTCATCATGGCCTAATTTGCCGCACTTGAGGCACATATCCGACAACGACTCATACTCGATTTTGTACTCCCGACCATTGATGAGAATAGCAGGATGGATGGGTTTGGCTGTGTCGAGTTCTACTACAATCCGCGTGAACCTGCTTCTTGTGCGATTAATTGAATGATCATCAACCCTCACAAGTCATCCAACCGCTTGGCCAATGGTCTGGAACATCTCTTTGTTATAGTAATGGATGGGGAGTCCTACGACTCAGATCCATGTAACAATGTGGCTTGGAAGCCCCTTTGATGGTTCGAAGTATCCGTCCCATGGCCAGACGGCGAGACAACCTCCGAAGAGGGACCATGGTCCCTTTGTTAAAACATTCTCTTGATCAGTTCTGCTGTAGAATTGTACAACATAGTGTTGTTCGGCGAGTTCATATAGTTCAAATCAGCCTGCCAATTTCCAGAGGAGTTTCAGACGTTCGGCCATGGTGAGGAAGACGACATGTCTGTCGAGTAGCTTGACGATCACAGCATACTTGAATGGTCTACTCATTACCTCTTCTGCCTCCGGTGCCACAAAGATTTTTGGAAATCCTCGCTCACATACCAGTTCGATGTCGTCAGGATTGACTATCTCTTTCGGTTCGTCGTCTATGAAAAAAGGGTTCGCCGCCACCCCCCCCCCCCCGCTATTTCTGGTGACTACTTGTTTGAATGATTTCGCTGGAGCCGATGAAGAAGTTCCCGCAAGACCAGGGGCCCTGTCCTCTTCGCTGCCTTGATCTACCTACATCCAGTTTGAGTTGCCAGGCTTCTCGGAGATTCCTTCGCCCCTCATCCCCTTATACATGAGGTTGATCCGGACCTTCTGCAGACTCGCCGGACTCCCCGATCTGGTTGAGTGAGTAGCCGATGTTGATAGGTTAGCGCTTCTCCTTGTGCCCCCGTCGTCGTCTTCTAGGGTTCTCCATAAATCGCTCGTCACGTCGCCCCCCGATCGCCCCTCAAAGAAATACTTTAAAGAACTTATATAATTACAAATATATTATTGAGAAACTAATATCAACAAGTACAACAATAAGCTTTAAAGAGACTAATCATTCACAAACATAAATATGTCATGATATTCTAGATATCTGCAAGAGTGAATCAATATTTGCACATGCTTGATTAATCATAAAGAGAACTAAAAATTTTGAAGCATACAAAGAATAATTGAATAAATGCACACACTTGATGAACCTCTCATTCATATTATAATTCTCTGAACCCACATGAGGTGTACCACAACATGTAAAAGTATCGTAGAAAGCTATGATCTCAGCTGACAAGGCTTAGAGTAAGATTGGGTTCCTAAGCCTATATCTCGAGTAAGACCCCCATATGCATAGAACCTTTGCAAGTTTGTCTCTTGGTGTCTAATGGGAGCGTCTAGATATCTAGACACCTGTAAATCTGGGTACTCATACAGGGAGTCAAACACATTTATCTTTGCATCAGTGGTTCCACAAGGGCCAACCAATTGACCAACAACATAGGTACCATCGCCATCACCGGCTGATGTTGGATACCTCATAATCATAAGGAGTCTTCCCTATAGGTCAAGATCCATGCACGCTATGGGTATGATCTAGATTACCTTAATCTGGACTACCACAAGTCGGAAAGCTATTTCCTCCTCACAGTGCATGCTTCATCCTATGAGGATTCTACAATGTTTAGGGAATCTAATGTCTAATCCACTATTTTAAGTCATAGTTAAAACATCCAATTAACATAAATAACTTAACCTTGTAAATAGTTCTTTACATAGATCATTTGTAAGGTGTACCAAAAATTGAGCTATTGAGAAACACCACATCACATACTGAGAAACACTGAATTGAAAATACTTGATTTATTGAATACCCTATCCTTATTTCATTTTTTTTCATTAACATGTCACTTGTCTCGCATGAGAATTTAATGCATCAAAAACTTTCATTGATTAAACATTTCTTTTAACAGTTCATACACAATACAACATATATATGAACCCTATATGAAATGAACAAGGGTTCCCACGACATTCATTGAGATATCATGCATCAAGAATAACATTGAATAAACAAAGTCTATGATGTCAAAGTGAATAAGTTCATTTAGATTTCACAATGCATATTCACAAATTCCCAAATTTCCACTCATCTAGGGTTTCACCATATTTTCTAAGATATCAAACAAATGTTGATAACATCAAATAAAATCCAAGAAAGTAACTGACACATTTGTAATACATATTGAGATTAACAACCATTCATAAACAATGAGATTCAAATAGACAAACTTCTTTATTTAGTTATACAACAATTTTAGACATAACTGAAGCCCTAGATTTTGGTATATTCTTATAACCTTTGCAGTTACTTTAGAAATTCCCATTTACATGGATTGTATCCATTTTTTGTTATCTAAAATTCATCACAATAGAGAAACAATTCATTTCATATCATCTTGAAAAGCTTGATGAAAAGGGCAGTTTAGGGTTTGTAGTCCCATACAAAGCAATTGAAGATTATTGATGATTTAACTCATTTTCGTGCAATATACTAGTTGAAGGAAGTACCCACTCACCCTAAGGTGTGAAAACACCTTAAAAATGCAGCCCATATATGAAATTCTCGAATCATTATCAAAACCCTAACAAATCACCAGTTTCTTCCTTTCAACTCAGAAACCCTAGGAATCGAAATTGTGGAGAAAGTGTGATAAAAAGGAGAGGTTTGATATCATTTTGAATCAAATTGGAGGAGGGACTGATAAATGTGTATTTATCCTTTTTAATTTAATCTTTTAGATATTTTTTAGGATTGTTTTTTTATTTTATTTCTTAGATTTTTAATTAATTGTATTGGTTTAGACTTTCTCTCTTTATTTGGAGTTTTAATTATATTTGGTTGGTTTTTTGTAGGAAAATGGTCTAACCACTTCAATGATCAATTTCCCTTGAAAAGATGTTTTGCACAATTCCCGCAGTGCCTGAAATTAATGTATACCCACCACCAAAAGTATCATAACTTCTGCATACAAACTCCAAATTAGATGTACAAGTATTTTTTGGAAAGTAAGTTTATTTTCCTAAAAGAAAATCCTATTATTTATAGCGATTTAGATCCTTTGACAGGAGAGAACTCCTCTTGAAACACTATTATGGGAATCTGTAGCAAAATAATGCGAACAGTCAACATAATTAAAAGCGATCAACCGTTTCTTTTATTCTATTAACCAAATCCAGAAAAGTTTTCAGCCGCCGGCAAAGAGTCTTCTAGAAATTCTTATATGTAGGCTTTCCACCCCTCCTTCCCCTATAAAATGAGGGGGGACTCCTCTAAGAAAGGCATCTCAGATTTTGTAGTCGTATCTTGTAGTTAAACTTTGTTGTTTTCGTTCATAAGTGTAATCTTTTATTTCTGCAATAAAAGTTTATTCTTTTCTCTCTGGTTTCTAGATCTCATTTCTTCTTCTTCTTCTTTCCTTTGGAGCGGGGAACTAAGGGAGCAAGCTATTTCATTGTCACCAACTAAGATCTCCTAGGAGATTCTATCACTTTTGGTCTATGGCTTTCTACCTTCCATCCTTGTTTTCTCCATCCCTTAGTATGACTAGTGAATAGTTTTTTTATCGAGGTGAGGGGAGCAACCCCTTAGCCATGTGATGACTAGATTGAAGATTTATATGATTTTTTAGATAAATGAATTTTGATTTGGATCTCGATGATTTTATTGAGGTGATCTCTCATTTTCTTCACTTGTTAATCTTGGCGGATGCGACCGTGGAACCCAAGATTTAGAACAACCAATCGATTTTATGGGAATTTGGATGAGACCTCAGAAAAGTCCCCATTAAGATGATTGACCTAGGATCTGTGAACGCCAGGACCAATGGGTTCATGGGGAGTTCATCTTTTGTGAATCATTTACAAATGTTTCACATACCTTCTTTTATCTTTCTTATCATTTCTTTAATCTCGTTCACATCGACTAGGGTGGTAAAATCCCTTAGATTCGGTATTTCCTTCTTTTGATTGTTAATCTTTAATTCAGTAACTTTATCTTTTTGTTTTAGTTTTAATAGACTCTTGAAATGGATTTTACATTCTTGTTCTCGTAATCAGATTCGAAACTCAACCATCTTCATCGTTGTCTCTGTGGATTGACCCTTCTATACTAGCCTTTATCGGAAAGTAGAAAAGGTAAACTCTAGGATAAGTTTCCTAGTGATTGGTGTGCTAAACTACACGCATCAATTTGGCATCATTTCCGCGGACATCAAGGTTATTTTTCAAATCTGGTTGCATGTATATCTTGTATAAATTTGTTCATATTTCTCTAACTTGTATAACTTTTGTCTTTTTCTACATTTTTAGTTTCTTAATTTCTATTTTTTTATATTTTTGTAATTTTTTTTTCTTACCGAGTAACATTTCGATAGTGTATCTCCTCCTTCTTCCGAGTTCCCATTCTGGCATTACTGCTTTCTAGTTTTTTTTTTTTTTGTAATTTTTAATCTTGTTCCATAATTTATTTTATAGCATGTTCAATAATTTTTAGCCTTGTTCTATAATTTCCTTCTTATATTTTTGTAATTTCTTTTTGCCTTCCAAGCACAATTCCGGAAGTGTATCTCCTCTTTCTGCTGAGTATCCATTCCAGCAACATTTGTTTCTAGTTTTTTTTTGTAATTTTAGTTTCTTCCATTTTTTTGCATTATAATTTTTAGTTTTCTTTATAATTTTTACTAACCCATTATCTTGTAATCTCTCTTCTCTCGTGCGTCAAAAACTTTTCAAATGGATTTGGAATCCCAATATCCCCCACAATGTTATTATTGTGGTCTTTACCACCATGCATCTCTTGCCTGTCCGAATTTATCCCATAGCACCCCTCTTTACGAGCTCTTTCATCCTGGTGGGTACAATGTGAGTCCATATTTTTCAAAGAACCGTTATGGGGACCCTTTCTGTCCATATTCTGAGGGGGGGGTATGATCAACATAATTTTGGAGGGTATGACCAACAGAACTTTGGGAGAAATGAACATATTTATGATACCCAATATAATCCTCAGCAAGAAGAGAAACTTAGGTCGCTAGAGAAGATGGTAGCAAAACTAATAACTAGCCAAACCTTGTTAGGCACTTTGTTGAAATCCCAATCCCAAAATCCAAATGTTCCAAATATGTTCGCCCATTATTTGGTGACACCTTATAATATTGAATCTTCCCACCAAGATGGATGCAATGGAAATTACAATCCACCATCTTCTGAAGATTATTATGAGGAGCAATGCCACAATCAGTATGAGGAGCACAAGGCCCAAGACTACCATAAGGGTTATGGTGAGGATGGCCAAAATTTTGTGGTGTATAAATCCTATGATGAAACACAATTTAATCCTAAAATGGAAGAGAGACTTAAGGCCCTAGAGAAGATGGCAGTAGAAGGACAAGCAAAACTTGAATCCAGTCAAGCCATGCTAGCTACCTTACTTGAGGCTCAATCACAAACTCCCCCTGTAGAGGTTGAGCAACCCAAGATAGTTCTTCACGACGATGATGATGATCCTATTTTGTTTCATATATGCCAGATTCTAATGAATTAGCACAAACCATGGAGCCATATTTTGTGTGATGAGGACGTTGGTATCCCTACCTTTCCTTTCGAGACTTTATTACTTGAATATGAAAAGTCAAAGCAGGAGAGTCATTCTGAAGAACCAACAAGTTCTCCCATCCTTAACAAAAATCATAATGATACCATACACTGATACCCTTTTTTTGAGTCTATTTTGGATAATGAACATCTTACCCCCTTCTTGACACAACCAGTTCTCATTCCACATAAGGCTGACTTAGAAGGGGAGACACCCGTGGAAGAAGCCCATGCATCCCCTTCTGTTATTTGTAAGGAATATGTCCTCATCCCTCCTGAATCCTTGGGGGGCCCTTGTACAAAAGAAATAGAGCCATGGGTTATATCAACAGATAAACTTACCAAACCCAATGTTGAAGACATTATTTTTAAGGAGAAACAAAACACTTTTGTAAGTGATTTGAATATTTTTGTGTTAGCATCAATTCTCCCATATGCAGGTCATTATGATGGTGGAAAACTTGACCTAGATCCTCCACCTGACTCTATACATCCTACTCTAGCGACATTGTTGGTCGGGTACCCACCAACCTCCCCCAATCCACATCCATCTTCAACACTTCCCTTGCTATCGAAGGAAAATTTGTGAATCTAATTGGAGGGAATGTGAGGTGTAATAACATATGAACACCCCATTGAGCTTCCACGATTGTCCTATCATTGGGTACACTATGAAGCTCCTCTGATGAAGGTCCCAGTCCTCATACACATCCCCTTTAACTGGATGTTCTTTGAGCTACCAGGGCCACCTAGAAATCCACACTCTTCTCTTCCCTCCATTTTGGGTTTTAGTTTTTCTTGGGATGAGCAAAAAATCTAAGCCCAGGATGGAGGTGCATGGTATGTTTCTATTCCACCCGTTATCTTTTTTATTCTTGCAATATTTCTACCTTTTTATATGTTTTCCATATAGTTGCTTTATTTATGGCCATTATCTAGTCGGACATTTTTTTTGTTGTTGTTGTAAAATGGCATTTATCTAGTCGGCCAATATAAATAGATGTTTGTCATTTTACCCCTTGAATTTAGTAAACTTTTTGCAAAATCTATTACAAATTGCCATGTCTGAAACCACCATGTCACATACGACCCCTAATTACATCACTCCTTGGAATAGTTGGCAAGTCATAAGGAATCGATCAGAACCAAGCATAATTTTTCCCTATATTTAAAAAAATTGATTATCTTGTGATAAAACTTGTATGATGTGAATTATAGGAATATTATAACTAGAGAAATGGAAAACTCCTACTCACGTATCTCACTCCCGACCCGCTCTGGCGATTAGGGCGTAGCTCCCTCTGCGTGCGGCGGCTGGCTTGGGGGAGGGGCTCCGGCCGCCGGTGAGCGTTGACCCGCTCCCCCCAGGCTTTTTCTTTTCGGGGCTGCTTCATGCTTGCTGGGCTTCGAGCGACGCTCCTCTTCCTTGCTGGGATCGTGCCTTGTAGTCACTCGGTCCTCTGGGTCAGGTGTCCGTGTCGGCGCTACTTTTGGTGGTGGGAGGTGGCGGTCTTTTGAGGTGTCTGTTGAGCGATCCTTCAGTGTGTGTCTCTACGGTGCCTTCAAGCTGCCACAGGCGGTGCCTCTTGCCCAGCTGGTGTTGGCGTCCCTGGTTCCCCCCTTTTTTTATTTAGGTCCTTCGTCTTCTTTTCTTTTGGTCACATGTTTGATGGTGTGGTGGAGGTTTGGTCGGTGCCTGATCCGGTTGGTTAGCTGGTGCAGGGGATTTTCGGGGGTTCTTGTGCTGGTGATGGGAGCGTCTACCTCTCTGGCCTGGTCTTTGTGCTTCTTGAGTTTAGGCTTGAGTCAAGGAGGGACAGGAGGGAAGTTTTGGGCGTCGTGGTGGGGAATCCTTGAGTTGTTCCCCTCATGCTTTCCTTTTGCTTGCTCCTATGTGCACTTGCGGATCTACGGAGACTGTGCCTTTCAGGCCTATTCCTCCTATCCCTCTACTGTGGCGTACATGTCTGTTGTTTTTCCCTTTCTGTTTGGTGCTAGTTTGTGTTGTGTTTTGTTGTGTGTCTTGCTTCTTTTCCTTTTGTCTCTAGTTGAGGTTTATCCCTTTCCAGTTATCTTTGTCTTCTCGCTTTTGGTTGGTGTCATCGTTACGTAGAGTCATCCAGGGAAGGACATCGGCGCTTATCAGGCTTTGTGTTCTGGCTGTTTTGGCCTTCGTAGTTGGAGTTTCGTCTATACAAGTGCTACCCATGATTGTGGAAGGATTCCGATTGAAAGCTGCTTTGGCCAGCTTGTTGGGGAGGAATTCATGCTGAAGCGTTCTTTTTTAATCCGATCAAACTTGTGTAACGAGTCTGTACTTCTGACTACTTTGTTATCAAAATGGCTTGAATATCTTGTCTTTGTAGATGTCGTATGGCTTTCTTAATATATTGACTATGCTTACCTTCAAAAAACAACTAGAGAAATGACACTCTTAAAAAAATATTTAAAGTTATGAGAAGAAGAACATCTTTTCATTCCCTCTTTTTCTTCTAGAAAAGAGAAGTAAATAATCACCACCGGAAAAAAAATCAAGTCCGGGGTGGCACACTTCCCAAAAATAATTTCCATACCCCAAAAAGGGACATACCATCAAAAGATGCCAAAGCGCACAAAAAAAATGGTGACCAATGTAGTTACAACTCTACAAATCAAAGTCCTGAGTCGAATAGAGGAGGGATCAAAGAAATAAAATCTTTTGTTATTTCTTCTTCACTTGTTCACACTCCCTCTTTCTTCCCATTCTTGTACAAATAACTAAGAAAAAATTTTCAAAAATTGAGAGTGTCAAAGCAACATAAGAGGAAGCCTATTTTTCTACAAAATCTTGTTTTTGAAGCAAGATGTGATAATTATTTGGATAGGGAATATAGAACTTTATGCTACGTGGTTCTAGGAGATTGAGTCACTTGGCCAAAAATTGGAGGTAAGGATTATAGTGATGTTACAAGAGTGAGGAATGACATATTGGGAGTATAAATTGGACTTTATTTGTAATTTTATTTGCTTGAGGACAAGCAAAGAGTCAAGTCCGGGGTATTTTGATAAATGTGTATTTATCCTTTTTAATTTAATATTTTAAATATTTTTTAGGATTGTTTTGTTATTTAATTTCTTAGTTTTTTAATTAATTATATTAGTTTAGACTTTCTCTCTTTATTTGGAGTTCTAATAATATTTGGTTGGTTTTTTGTAGGAAAATGGTCTAACCACTTCAATGATCAATTTCCCTTGAAAAGATGTTTTGCACAATTCCTGGAGTGCCTGAAATTAATGTATACCCAACACCAAAAGTATCATAACTTCTGCATATGAACTCCAAATTAGATGTACAAGTATTTGTTGGAAAGGAAATTTATTGTCCTAAAAGGAAATCCTATTATTTATAGCGATTTTGAGACTTTGACAGGAGATAAATCCTCTCGAAACGCAATTATAGAAATCTACAACAAAAAATGTGAACGGTCAACATAATTAAAAGCAATCAACCATTTCTTTTCTTCTATTGACCAAATCCAGAAAAGTTTTCAGCCGCCAGCCAAGAGTCTTCTATAAATTCTTATATGTAGGGTTTCCACCCCTCCTTCCCCTATAAAAGGAGGGGGGACTCCACTAAGAAAGGCATCTTAGATTTTGTAGTCGTATCTTTTAGTTAAACTTTGTTGTTTCCGTTCATAAGTGTAATCTTTTATTTCTGCAATAAAAGTTTATTCTTTTCTCTCTAGTTTCTAGATCTCGTTTCTTCTTCTTATTTTTTCCTTTGGAGTGGGGAACTAATAGAGCAAGATATTTCATTGTCACCAGCTAAGATCTCCTAGGAGATTCTATCACTTCTGGTCTATGGCTTTCTACCTTCCTTCCTTGTTTTCTCCATCCCTTAGTATGACCAGCGAGTAGTTTTCTTGCCGAGGTGAGGGGAGCAACCCCTTAGCTATGTGATGACTAGATTGAAGATTTATATGATTTTTAGATAAATGGATTTTGATTTGGATCTCGGTGATTTTAATGAAGTGATCTCTCATTTTTATCGCTTGTTAATCATGGAGGATGAGATCGTGGAACCTAAGATTTAGAACAACCAAATCAATTTCATGGGAATTTAGATGAGACCTCAGAAAAGTCCCCATTAGGATGATTGAACTAGGATTCGTGAATGGCAGGACCAATGGGTTCACGAGGAGTTCATGTTTTGTGAATCATTTACAAATGTTTCACATACCTTCTTTTATCTTTCTTATCATTTCTTTGATCTCGTTTCACATCGACTAGGGTGGTAAAATCCCTTAGCTTCAGTATTTCCTTCTTTTGATTGTTAATCTTTAATTCAATAACTTTATCTTTTTGTTTTAGTGTTAACAGAATATTGAAATGGATTTTACATTCTTGTTCTCATAATCATATTTAAAACTCGACCATCTTCATCGCCGTCTCTGTGGATCGACCCTTCTATAATAGCCTTTATCGGAAAGTAGAAAAAGATAAACTCTAGGATAAGTTTCCTAGTGATTGGTGTGCTAAATGACATGCATCAGGGATGGAATCTTGACATGTGAGAGAAGATTCACCATGAATGACTATGCAAATAAGCTAAATTTAATTGATTTCATCATTTCTCAGATGCTGAAACCCTAGATCAGCAATTCCACCACTTTTTCCTCTCAAACACTAACTCTCCCTCTCTCTAAAAAAATTTGTTTCTATAAAACTAATCACAAAATATTAGAGCTCCTAGTATGTTAGGTTGCTCATATAGAGAAATTGAGGTGCTTGGATAATTTTTAAATTGACTCCTCACTATACTTTCTCCTATTTTAGCTGAATTTTCTATCATAAAAATGTTACTGTAGATCATTTATTAAATAGGTTATAAATGCTCCAAAAATTACAAAAAAATAGCATGTTGCAAGAAGATTCTCTGAGATTTTTCCTTAGCATTTGGATGGGTGGTATCCACCTTATGACGACCACAAAATTAGCGGGAAATTGGTCTTTCAAATCACCAATGACATTGGCAGTTACCTTGGTGTTCCGATACTACACAAGAGGATAAATAAATCAGCCCGCACTAGCATTCTTGACTCAATTCAAGTTAAGTTGAATAGTTGGACTATCAGACATCTCTCCCTTGCTGGAAGGATAACGCTGGCTAATGCCACACTGCAATCGATCCCCACTTACATGATACAAACTGCATTGATCTCACCTACTCTTTGTGATGACATTAACATCCACATACGAAAGTTCATCTGTCATGGTTTCAATTCACAGAGGAAAATATATGTATTCTCTTGGAAGAAGATATCGATAGATAAAGACCATGGGGCCTTGACGTCAAAGACGCCGGAGACTAGAATGAGGTGCTAGTGTTGAAAATTGTCTAGTCCTTCTTAAATAAACCTGGCTAAGTGTGGGTGAGAATCCTCAAGGAAAAATACCAGAGATGAAGTGCCAATTCTAGGGATTCCTTCTCATTGGTATGGAGATTTATTAACTCCAACATGGAAAAGATGAAATCCTCTTGTTCTAAATCAATTGGAGATGGTCAAGACACTAGAGTATGGTCAAATAAATGGCTAGCTGGGCATGAAATCCTGTCCTTAGAACCTTACCACCCAATCCCTACTAAGATTACATACTTTCTAGTATCATCCATGTGAATGGACAACAGTGACTAGGATTGGGGCTTCGTCCAATCACAGTTGCCAACCTGCACGATGGAAATCATGAGGATGATACCACCACCTGATCCTGACATCAGTCCAGATGTCGTCATCGGGCCGCACGAGACAAGCAGAGATTTCGCTGCATTGTCGGCATATAGATGGATACATCAAGAGAAAGAGCATCCTATTCTAGCAGACTAGCACTCAATATGGAAAAACTTATACTAGAGAGGATCTAGGTTTTTCTCTGGCTCCTCCAACACCATACACTCCTAATGAATGTGGAGAAACAATGAAGACGTCTGGATGTGGTTGTTATCTTCCCCATATGTAACTTGTATGATGAAATGATCTTGCACTGCCTATAGGATTGCCCTAAGAGTGCAACAATCTGGCTATCTCTAGCCCCTGACCCTGACTTCTTCCAAGATGATGAAGCCCTTTAGATCAACAAGATCATCAAAGGGGTCTATGCCAACATCCACCCAATTTCTTAGGCAGTCACAACTTGGCAACTCTGGACACTCTACAATGACAAGGTCCATGGTCACAAACCTTTACCTCCTCAGGTCTCCCTTCACTTCATTGCACTGTGGTCAAATACGGTCGTGGAAAACCCACGATCACCATGAACCACAATGACCATCCATGATCACCATGCACCACAATGCCCCATAAACACTCCACCTCAACAATGTGGAATTCTTCTATGACTCCTAAGATCATCATGTTCACAAACACATCCTACTCACTGTCACCCAAGACCTCAACCTATGGTTGCATTTCCCTAAACCCATTCGGCCAGCACCTCTCATGGGAAGGTCGTTTAACAAAATCAGACTCAGTGTTGGAAGCAGAAATCATAGTGGTTCTTCAAGCAACTTCCTTAGCTAAGGACGACTACTGGAATGATGTGATCATTGTCTCAAACTCAACCTCTGTGGTTCAAACATTCACATAAAGCACAAGTCCTCCAGTGAGATTCCATCCCTGTAGGAACCTATGGAAGAAGCTCATCATCATCATTCCCTTGATATGCCTCCTTTGTAGCACCCGGTAAATGATCTCTACTAATGATACAACTGCTAAATTCTTCCTAAAAAATAACTCTAGCATTTCCTTTACTTCTTGGCCTCCATTGCTCCCATGTAATAGAACTATCGACTTGTGGTTTATCCTTACCTCAGTAGCAAGATGAATAAATGATTGATTTAAAAAATAGCACATTGTCTATCATTGAGTTTTAGATCTCCAGTAAAAAATTTATCTATTATGAGCTTCCAGTAAATAACTAAAAATAAAATAGTGGATTGTTACCCAGTATTCTATAGAAAAGCCACTTAGAGAAAATGCCTTGAATACACCTTGAATGATTGTTCTAGATTCTATGACCATTCTAAGATGGACCCAGAACAAACATGTTGCCTGCCGCAGTAGTGGTGCATGGGTTTCATCAGATTTGAGAACAAAAATTTTTCAATCCTTGAATTCTTTAATAATGGTTGTGTGGCTGAGAGTGCCCATGCCACCAGCAACCCACCACATCCTTTCTAATCAAGACTCCAATTTTCAATTTCACTTTCCCTTTCTCACCTTGAATGTTTCACCCCAGTATGAGCATGTTAGAAAAAAACCCTAGTTCCAACAAACTAGGGTTTATACTTCTCAAACCCTAATTAGTGAAAATGATAGCATGCTTTGAGTTCCCATTAGTTTTAACACATCATAATTGATCTACCATCTTTGATCATATTTAAGAAATGATCAATCTGGCTAAGTATGAAATCATCCAAGTAAACCCTAGTTTACCAATTAAAATCAGACACATTCATAACTATTCTCCCCATTTAAAAAGTTTCATCCTAAAACATAATTACACACACAAAGTATGTGTAACATTTCTTTTAAGCATATAAAATCTTATATGTCACTATACTCTTCTATTTCATATTTGAATATCAGTTTCAACATTGAGTCCTTTGTTTCTCTTCTAATCATAATAGATTTAAAATAAGCACTACTACATAATGGCGATATCACGTCAGTTATTTTTGTAAGAGAAACTGACTATGTTACTTATATTGTCGATTCAAGGTCAGTAAACACAACTATTTGTGCACCTGAGAAAACATGGGTTGCACTTCTCTTTTGTTGTCGGTCTCTTCTTAAAGAATCTGACGCTATATATCACCCACGAAAAAGCATTTCACGCATAATTTTTGGGAGCATTTCATTTTCCTATAAACAACCTATTTTGGTAGTTCCATTCTAAATATTCGATAGGATAAAGATGTGCACATGCAATCTGGCTTGCAGGAATGAATTGACCTTCATCGACGGTTCTTTCTTGAGTGACCGATGACAAAGGTACTTGCACCAAGTGTCCCCCTAGATTTTTCCCAGTCCCAATAGAGGTTTATCGTCAGTTACAGAAACCATAACCATCGAGAAAAGTCATGTTAAAAATGTTGGGTTGTAAGATTCGTTGGTGGTCTTTTCCTAGCAACTGACAACAAATGTACTTGATTTGTCAGTGGTTTTTAGTCATCATCTGACAAAAAATATCCTTCATTGTTAGTGTCACCTATAACCGATGGTATATGTCTTACGTAACCCCTCGACAAACCCTTTCTCCCCTCTATCCTACCCGCATTTCCAGTGATGTTGTTGCTCCGATGATTGCAATTTCTCCTCTCTGTCATACCATTACTGTTGCTATTGCTTGTCGCTACCAAAGCTCACTATTGCTGCTATTGCTCGCCACTTCCAAAGCTCATTGGTAATTCTCTACTACTCTATTGTTGATCGCCTCTACCTTCCTCCTCTGTTGCTCTGCTATTGATCACTACGACCTTCCTCCTTTGCTTAGTTGTTGACTGCCAATCTTCCCCATCTTCCTCCTCCTGCACTGTTTTCTCTCCTCCTCGAGTTTTCTCTTATCCTCTTCCTCCTCCACCATTGATTCTTGTTTCATTTGGAAAATGATAATTTTTTTTATACCTGAATTAGTACACTACACTGTAATTAATTCCTTGGACCACTTATAGCATCTTTGACCTATCATGACTTGAAGATGGTTTTCTTATGTGCTAACATGACTATAAGTGTTGCAACTTAATCATATGTGATTTTTGGACCTAATTTATCATCATGAAATGATTGAACTTTGAAATCAGTAACTCAACTTGTGTTGTGTACCCATTTGAACCAAGATCTTATACTAATATGTTATATTTTCCTGATAAGAGCTCAGGTACATAGTTTGTGCATTTAAAATATTCAAGTTGACCTTGTTTGAGTTGGGCTTTCTCTAACAATCTTACATGGTATGGACATGCATGACCTGCTTTATAATTCATGTTGTATGATGTAACATGGTAATATGTGATTATGACCTAATTTGTGAATTATTAATCTATAAAGTCTAGTCTATAAATCTTAGACTATGTCGTTGGCCAAGAAACCCGTTTGAGATTTACTCATTAGTAGTAAACCTTGGATAGTCCCTGGTTTGGGTCTGTTCCTGAGTACTTCATCTCACTTAGGATGTAAGTCTATAATGTGTGTTTGATTCAATAAATTTTATCAACATTTCCCCTTTGTTCTTTGGGTATATATGTAGGTGGGTATTTTCCCATCTACATCAGTGAACTTGGAGAACTACCGCAAAATTCTGCCAAAATTTATTGAAATCAAACAAACATTATACACTTACTAGTGAGATGAAGTGCTCAAGAATGAAAAGGAAGGAGATAGGAAGTCTCAGTGTTAATGCTGAGATTTCTTACACTGTCATCAAAATGCAGGTCTTTCTGAATTACCTATGGTTTGGAAGGAAATATTTACATGGCATAACAAACAAGGCATTACGAAAAGAATTGCCTGCAAACTGGATAGGTCCCTTGTTAATGATGATTGCATTAACAAATTCCCAAGTACTAAATAAAAATTGATCTCCTGTGATTACTCTGACCATTTTGGTATCTAGGTGAACCTGAAGGAGATTTCAGAGAAGAAGAAACCTTTTCTATCTCTCAATATCTAGATGGAATGGCCTGCTTGCAGAGAAATCATCACAAAAGTGTGGCAAGTCGCATATAGAGGCAATCCCATGTATCAATTTTGTCAAAAACTGAAGGAAGTCAAGATGGAACTTAAATGTTGGGCCAAGAACTATGTAAACTTGAAGAACCTTATAGCTAAAGAGAGGATGGAGGTTCATGATATTTCAAAGGCAATAAGAGTTTCACCTCTTGATACTGAACTGATTGAAGTTGAGAAGGTTACACTTGAAAGACTGGAGGTTTTGGGAAAATCAAAGGAAATCTATTACTGGAATATATGTTGAATGGATTGGATAGCCAATGGTGATAGGAACACCAACTTATACTACACCACAATCAAAAGAAGGAATGTTTTGAATTCCATCACTACTCTCTGTGATGAACAAGGTATATGCAGTGATGATGAAGAGAAAATTTCTATTGATACTCTTAGTTTCTTTGAAAACTTGTATATACAAGAAAAAAGCAAGGAGAGTAGCCTAGAGTGTGACTAGATAACAAAGTTTAGATAAGAATAAAATGACATGTTGAGAAGAATACTATTGGAATAAGACATCAAGAAGGCCCATCCATGCATCAAAGTGAGTTGCTGGAAGAATCTGCAAGAAGCTCTTGTCACTGAAGACTTCCTTTAAAAAAGGGATTCAATCTTGATTCACGTTGCTTCCTATGTAAAGATCATTGTGACTCTACTGAACATATTCTCTGGAATAGCTGCTATATTCTGGAGATGTGGGAGAAGGCAAGGCCCTAGACAGGAGTTATTCCAAAAAGAAAGGAAGACATGTTGGGCTGTACGAACACAACCAGCAAATTGATGTGCATTCCCGTGCTCTATCATGTTTGGAATGTTAGAAATAGAACCATTTTTGACAATATAACTCTTTCCAATACTTATACCTAGAAGAGAATAGTAGATGATCTCAATGCTTTGAATAGATAAGTCTTTACTTGGAAGCTTAGCCTTCCCCCCACTTGTACTTTCTTGTTTATGAATAGATAGAAGCACGCTTACTGATAAAAAAAAGATATCAAGAAGGCCTTATGGAGTATTGGCCCAAGTAAAAGTTTGGACCCGATGGTTTCAATATATTATTTTATAGGGAAAATTGGTCACTAATAAAGGATGATCTATGTAAATATGTGCAATGGATCTATGAGGGAGGGAACATGCTTCGACAGGTGAATCTTGCTTTTGTTGCATTGATACCAAAGAAAGACATGATATCTTCACTCGCTAACTTTCGATCAATTTTGGGTTGCTCTATGTTGTACAAGATTATCACAAAGATCATCACCTTGAGATTGTCTTTGATTCTTCTAAAACTTATTTCCCATAGGCACCAAACCAAGGTGCCTTTGTGAAAGGGAGGAAGATTGAGGATTGTTCAAGAAGGGAGGAAGATTGGGGACTGTTCGATGCTAGTAGCAGAATCACATTGAACTTCAATGTTCTGAGGAGTAACCCTACAACTTGTATCAAGTTAGACATTAACAAAGCATATGACTCAGTCTGATGGTCATATCGTTGGATCTGTGTTTGGGTTCTGGGATTCATTGAATCATGGATTCAACTAATTAAATAGTGTGTGGCTACTTCATCCTTATCTCTTCTTCTTAATGGTAGTCCTATAGGTTTCATTAAAAGAAAGAATGGGTTGCATCAGAGAGATTCACTTTGCCATTGTTTTTCACCATAGCCATGGAAGGTTTCAGTAGAAGACTAGAGGAAGCCTATGAAATTCATTCGATTAGACCCTTCACCATTAGAAGAACAAGAGTCTTGAGCCATCCACTTTTCTTTGATGATGTCTTGATCTTCTTTACAAGAAGAGTATACATCTAACGTTCCCTCAAAAACATGATCCAAGAGTTTGAGAAGTACTTAGGAATGAAGTGTAATGATAATAAAACACACATTATCCTATTTAGATCGTATAAGAACAAACTCAACCTTGTCAAGAGCATGGGAATTCAGAAAGGTAAATGATCCATGAAATACTTATGGTTTCATATGGTAGGGAGAACCTTAGAAGAAAACACTTCCATGAGTGTCTTGATCGTATGAAATATATGATTAATAAGTGGTCCGGTCAAATTTCAATGGTAGGTAGGATGATATTAATTAACGATTGTGCTATGGAACTGATTGGTTATTGGCTAAAGCAAGGAAAAATCTCGAGGTCCGTTCTTAGTAGAATGGAAATTCTTATGTCCAATTTCTTGTGGGCCAGTGTGGTACACCCTGCAAGGTGGAGCAAGATTGCTATTCTATGAGTGAAGGAGGATTGGGTCTTAAATGCTTATCAAACTTAGCTGACTACCACATGTTTAAGAGAACCAAGAAATTAAGTAAGGGTGCTTAGTTTGGAGCTCATGGATGGATCACATATATGGTGGTGATCTCTCAAGACAACTAAATCATACATGGGGGTACTCAACTCTATGGAGGAGAATGATAACTATGTGGCTAACATATAGATGAGATGATACTGACCTATGGGAAAGTTGCGGCTAGAAATAAGAGAGGAAATCACACTTCGAACAACTTTGGTGTTTATGCATTATCCAAGATGGAGTCTGACATCAATCCATGCACTAAATGACTATCTTCCTATGAAGGACCAGATCATAAGATGGTGTCAAAATATTGATCTGAGGTGCCTCATGTGCCAAACAGGTGATGAATCTACTTCCCACATGTTTGGTGACTGCAAAACATGGAGGTACTTATGGATTCAAGCTCAGCTAAAGATGATGATAAGGAGATCCTTCTCACTACATGGATGCCTTGAAGGCCTAGGTAGAAGAAATGGAAGTAATGCCACACTAGAATTATGGGCAATCATAGGCATTGTCCACATAATATGGCATGAAAGGAATAGTTGTCTACATGGAAGTAATGTGAAGGATGAACTTCACATGTTCAATAAACTTGAAGAAGAGATTAAAATGAGGTGTATAGTTTACAAACATAGGATCATAAGGATTTTTGAATTCACCATTAGAAACTGGGAACTCATGTAATTAGAGGGCGAGTTGTATGCCTTCTATGATTTTTCTTGATTGTGTTGAGTTATATGTACGGGTGTAACTTGTAATTTTGCCCCTTGTGAGTTTGGAAATATACTTAACAAATTTTATAAAAGTGATCAAGAATGGGATAGGTGGTACACATTCATGAATATGAATTCTACTAGATAATTAGGACTCAACTATTCTAACATTTTTTCCTAAAATATACTTACTAGGTATAACCTGATGAGATACGCATCTCCCATATGATCATAAAGAAATGGATCAGTCATGGATATCAATACCAAATTGCTACACTATAGAGTTTATTAATGGAATCAATGAGTTTGTAATGTAGAGGAACGTACAAAACAACCTGGAGTAATGTTCTAATTCCCATGTAGGAATTGTATCAACAACCTGAAAGTTGACATTATTGACACGATCAAAGATCATGTCATGTGTAATGGGATTGTACAGGGCTATACATAATGGTACTGGCATGGAGTGATTCCTTGTATGAGACTGACAGATGTGGGTAGTGGTATTTGTGTCCCAGAAGAAATGGATGACGATCTTGATGAGAACAAACCGGTTTTGAAAAACATGGTTGATGTGATGCTAGACACTTGTGGGGTAAATGTTAATTTAGAAACTTTGTTCATGATTCTGAGAAACCGTCATACTTAGATTGTACTAAGTTTATGAAGTTGAGCAATGTGTTGAGATTGTATACTCTAAAGGCTAACAATAGATGGAGTGACAAAAGCTTCACTTCTCTATTGTATTTGTTGAAAAATATTCTCCTTGAAGGCAACGAGCTTCCAATCTCAACATACACAAAAAAAAAGATGTTTTTCCCAATGGGAATGGAGGCAAAGAAGATACATGCAATCTCGAATGACTGGGTATTGTTTCAAAATGACTATATCGATATGAAAGAATGTCCAAAATGTGGGGAGTCTAGGTACAAAAGGATGACATTGGATAAGACCAAAATTGACGCTACTTCCAAGGTGATATGGCATCTGCCTATAATACCCCAATTTCAACGCTTGTTTACTAATGTTGTAGATGTGCAAAATTTATCTTGGCATGCAGAGGTTAAAAATAAAGATGGTATGCTACAACATGCATTTGATTTCCCACAATGGAAGAAGATTGGTTTATTGTATCCTGGATTTGGTGAAGAAGCCATGAATTTAAGACTTGGGCTTTGTACTAATGGGATGAATCCACATGGAACATTAAGCATCCAACATAGTACTTGGCCTATCATGTTGTTGTATACAGTCTTACTCCATGGTTTTGTATGATGAATAAGTATGTCATGTTGTCATTGTTGATATCAGGCCCCAAACAACCTGGTAATGATATTGATGTTTACCTTGAGCCTCTAATTGATGATCTAAAGAAACTATGGGGAGATGGTGTGATCACTTATGACGCTTTGTGTCAAGAGATGTTTAATGTACACACTATGTTGTTTTGCATTATTAATTACTTTCTTGCTTACGGGAACTTGTCCAGCTACAACATCAAAGGATCCAAGGCATGTCCTATATGTGAGGAAAATACATATTCTATCAGACTGAAACATGGTGGTAAGATGGTATATCTTGGTAATTGAAGGTTTCTGCCATAGGTGCATCCTTATCGAAAGTTCTGCAAAAGATTCAATGGCTCAATTGGGGAATGGAGTGCCCCTAAAACTATGTCAGGGGAGGATGCTTATGCAAGAGTAAACAACATTGTAAAATATTTGGTAAGAGACTATGTACTACCCCGAAGGGTGAAAAGTCTTTATTTAAAAAGAGATTGATATTCTGGGATATTCCTAATTGAAGTTCTTTGACAGTTCGACATTGTATCAATGTCATGCATGTTGAGAAAATGTTTGAGATAGAATTATTAGCACTATGTTGAATATACCCAGTAAGACTAAACATGTCATCATATCTAGAATGGACCTACAGGAAATGGGTATAAGGAAAGAATTAACAAAAGAGGTTACCAAAGGTTGCCGCAAATATCCACCTCCTGCTTGTTACACCTTGTCTACAAAGGAGAAGGAAACTTTTCATGAGTGCTTGTGTAATGTTAAGGTACCACAAGGATACTCATCCAGTATCCATATACTGGTATCAATGAAGGATATGAAGATGTTAGGTCTTAAATCTCATGATTTTCACACTCTAATACAACATATATTGTCTGTGGCTATTCGCTCTATCCTTCCTAAGCATGTAAGGTTTGCAATCACTAGGCTTTGCTTCTTGTTAAACACTCTATGCAGAAAAGTAATTGATTCTGAGATTCTAGATAAGTTGTAAAGAGAAGTGGCCGTTACCCTATGTCAACTTGAGAAGTATTTTTCCTCTTCATTCTTTGATATCATGGTACATGTAGTTGTCCATTTTACTAGGGAAGTGAAAATGTTGAGTCCAATTTTCTTGCATTGGGTGTATCCTTTTGAGAAGTACATGAGTGTTAGGTGATTTTTGGAACCGTTGTCGATCGAAGGAAGTATCATTGAGGGATATATTGATAGGAATGTTATGGACTCTTGCAATGGATTCTTGAGTTGCAATGAAACTACTGCTAATGTCGTGAACCCTTATGTTTATTCTAGCAAAGGAATTTTGGGAGAACGGAAGATAAATATCGTTCGTGAGCAGGGGGAACAAGAACACTTGTATATTTTGCACAACATTGACGACATGGGTATATATATCACTGAACATACCAACGAGCTCAAGAAAAGCTATCCCCTAGCCAGTTCAATGTGGCTTTCTAGAGAGCATAATCAGGCATTTATTAGGTGGTTTAATAAGGAAGTATTCAATCAAGTATCTAAAACACCAAATAATGTTATAGAAACTATCAAATGGCTCACATATAAGTCAAAGATCCACATTACATATTATGAAGGGTTTTACATAAATGGATTTTCATACTACCCAAAACGTCAAGATGATAAAAATGGTGTCCAAAACAGTTGGGTCACCCTTCAGGCATCTTCATTGTATTTTTCTAGTGTCAAGGATAATAGTCCACGTGAAGGAATGTGTCTTATTGCGGTGTCATTGAAGACATATGGGGAATTGACTACACAAAGTTTAGAGTTCCATTACATGTAAATGGGTTGGTAACAATAAAGGAGTTGTAGTTGACGAACTCATTCACAATAGTGAATTTTGAGTGGACATGTGAGAAAGATGAACCCTTCATCATAGCATCATAGGAAAACATGTATTCTATATCAACGATCCTAAAAAAGAAAACTGATCTATCATTCTTCATTGGAAAAGACAGTTCATTTCAGATCCTATTGATGAAGAAGAGTACGGTGACATGTATGATGACTCTAGTCCATTTTTTGTTATCTTACCAAGTGTTAATGTTGAATCTAACATTGATGACTATATACATGAAGATTACACATAAGGGGTATTAGTTTAAGGTACACTGCTCATATGTGATCTTACTTTTTTTTTGCATTATGTAACATGTTTATGTGTTCACATGTGATCTTACTTTTTTCAGTGTTAACTTATTATATGTGATCTAACTTTGTTCATTTGTTTATTTTTATTTTATAGATAGCATATGACCAGGAGCACAATGATCATGAGCATGAGGATATTGAGCATCCTGACTAGGGTGTTGATGGTGTACTCCCTCCAAAATGTAATTGAGTTAGAGGGATAATTGTGATGAAAGATGTCGCAAATAGACAAGGGAGGAAGGGCGTTGTTGAATTCAATGAAGCAGGCACACCACCTACTAAAGAGTTTTTCAACTATTGTGGGGTCCTTGCTCAAAGCAAAGTGCCTCTCCTTGTTGAGGATTGGAGACAAGTGAGTACGGTCCACAAAGACCTCATCTGGAGGGATTTAGAGGTTAGATAAATGAAGTTATGTTTTTATAGTCTTTTTTCATATCTTTATTTTAACATTTCTCAATGTATTGAATGTTGAACCTTTTTAGGGCCGGTATGAACTTGATGAAAAGTTGCATCGCTAGTCTGTTACGCAGCTCATCTGGAGAAGATATAGAGACTGAAGGACAATCCTCACAAATGACTATGTCTCTAGAGACATGAACGAGCCCTGGTGTAAATGGAACTATATTAATCAAGAAGACTAGAAGGAGTTTGTTCGAAAGAGACAATCAAATGTGTTCCAAGTATTGAAATCAATTACATTTTTATGATTTATTATGGTTACTTAACAATATCACTTGTATGAATTGATCAGGCCCTTCACAATGCTAAAATAGAGAGGTGTGACAAGAATGTGCACAACCACTAGTTGGGTCCAGGTGGTTATTGCAAACAAAAGAAGATGAGAGAGCTGCTACAATGAGAGGAAGAGATACATCAACAACAAGAGAAAGGGGAAGATGGAGAGAAAGGACAAGAGCAAGGGCAACAAAAAGGGCCTTCTACTTCTACCCCTTCTACTACTGAGCCTTTTAGTGCTTTTGGATGGATACCTCACTATGTTGAGTGGATAGATGTAAGAAGAAACAAAGTTATAGAAATCCCCATCCAAGCAACACAGGAGGCATCAAATATAATCATAAATTTCTTAGTATCACAATAATAGACCATGTCATTTTTTCACCGAATTGTTTAATGATTAGTCCATTTTTTATGATAATTAGTTGGAGATGGCTGCCCAACCAAAGGAAGGAAAGTTCAGCCCTCAGGGCACACATGATGAATTGAAAGTTTCTCTAGGGACATAATAACATCTTGGACATGTTAGGGGTGCTAGAGTTGGGTATGGGATAAAATCTTTTTTTGGCGTATCCCAAAAAAAGTCCAAAAAATCCAAGAAAAGGGAAGTGGATGCAGAGTATGTGCACAAAATTGTAGATGTAGTCTAGGAGAAATATATAGCTTCTCACGCAACATAGAAACTAGCTTCTCCATTAGTCACAAAACTGGTTCATCACCCACCCAAATAGTATATTGGGAGTAGTCCTTCAGACCCATAGGGCACAACCATGGTACAATTCAATTCAAGTCCATTTATATTACCTTGTGATAAAATAATCCTTCATGTCAATATTTATGTTTGTCAAATTAAATTTTGTGCTTCATAAAATTGTAGAAGGCCAAAAAATGTCATTCTAACCGATAACATTGTGGCAGATGTCAAGGCTAATAATGCCAAAGTGGTTCATGGTATTCGTCTTCCTGCTGGTTACTATCATGTGAGAGTCATACATGTCTTTCTAGGAGAGAAAGATACCAATCCCATACGAGTACCCAGATGCCACAAAAGTCAGATAGGTATAAGGTGGCTTTACTAGGTGGCCCAAATGACTCATTATATTTGTTCTGGTATGACAAATATATATTGAAACTTATATAAAATAATTGATAGCTAATATTATAATACATGCATGTAGCCTACAATAGATAAGAATCCCCCTAAAGTTCTGAAGCCTCCTCCCCCTAATTTTATTTCACAGGAGTTTTTCAATTCATTAGGTCCTCACTTCCAGTCATTGACACAATGGATAGACAATATAGACCAAACATATACCATTGTGATCAACCTTGAAGAGGATATGGTAGGTGTACAATGGGACACTACTAAAGTATTGACAGATGTTTTTGAGGAACACAATAGTGATAGAGCTTTGGATAGAATGAGAATATTGCATCATATGTGAAAATTGTTTAATTGTTTCCTACATATAAACTGAGTATGGGTTATATAATATATTTCAGTCATTTGTATTATGTGGCTCGTGCCTTCAGAATAGAAAATGTGGTATTTGTAATGTCATCATTGATTAGCGATGTAGAGAGATATCTGAGTGGCATCAAAGAATACATGCTACTACGATGTAGTATTTTGGTGCTTCCAAGAACGTCATCTTACATCCCTTCAACGTTAAGTAAGTTTTTGGCTTTGCTGTTTATATGTCTAACCTATGCATGAATACAATTTTGTTGAAAGATTTAATTTTTTATTTTATTTTCCTTCTATACACTTAGATATATGCACTGACAATTGTTAGTGATTGTTCCCGAGACTTTGAGGGTGTATGCCTTTGATCCTTTGGGTAAACAACTATCAACAAAATTTGGGACACCTGATGAAATTGGAAATTCATGTTTAACTATAGTTTCTTAGTGCCCATTCTCTTTGTTAATGTTTGTATTTCTAATGTTAGTTTAATAATGTAACATATATGTTAATTTAACTTATAGGGGTGTGAAAGCATTCCATGATGGTGGATGGAATGTAGATAACTAAAAGAAATCAATAGCTTGGGTGAGTTATGATGTATAGTCTTCTCAATACAATTGCATAATATATGACCAACTCTACTTGATAACATTTAATGATGTAATTGTAAATCTACAAGCCTCTATACAAGACAATGGTTGGGCATGCACATATTACATGATTTTGTATATATAGGTGATTATCAATAACATGGAACAAATCAAATGTATAGAGAATGTAAGTTAGTAGTCTTGGGTCATATTTTAATGAAGCAGTCTCATTACAAATAATCAAATCTAGTTACAAGTCTCATTCTCTTTGTAGTTTTTTAAGAAGACTGACCCATATACATTGGAGTAGTTGGATAACCTACATGAGCAGTGGGCAACCTGCTTCATCACAAATGTGGATTTGAACAAAAAATTTGAGGGTTGATTGATATTTTTTGGTAGTTCAAACTTTGATGTCAGGTTTTTATATGTATTTTGTGAGTGAATTGAATGTTGATAACATAGTGACTTAAAATCTGAGATGGCAACTGGTGTTGATATGTATTTTGTGAGTGTGAATTGAATGTTAAGTGCATATGTTTGTGTTAATTTGAGTGTGATATATGAGAAAAAATGTTGTTTGTTTGTGCATATATGTATGAATTTGAAGTGCAGCTGAGATTGAAACAATTGAGCTTTGAGATCATGGATTTGTGAGCAATTTTGAACTTAAAAAATGATACAATGTGGCTTGTATAATTTTATATTTTTCTTAAAGGTGTTTCATCTTGTTGTTAAGACACGATAGTTGCAGAGAGCTTGTTGTTCTTCAAAAATTTTAGTTCTAAAAATAGCAAGCTCCAGACATGCTAGCAGGCTGGATATGAGGTCTAGAAACATGTTATATAAAAATAATCTACACATTTATGTTGGTTATTTGTGAATAACCAACTATACATATATATATATATATATATATATATATATATATATATATATATATATTCCCCATCAGTTATATACAAAACAATGATGGTATATGTCCAAAATTTCTTTGCTTATTCACTGATAAAGTTGACACCAGGTAATTTGGAAGTGATTTTTGTCATCATATAACTGGAAGGGAAATGTTATAGAAGAACACAATACCATCCCCCACTACGAGTTAAGTCGTCGGTTCTTCCCTAACAAAGAACTGCCAAGATAAATCTTACTTCATTGATTCTCCCAAACAACAATTTTTTTTGTTTTATAGTCACCCACTTGGTCTTTGGTTCAGAACCGACACAGATATCCAAAAACAATTGACACTATAGCCCCTTTCTGTAGTAGGGAAGGCTTCTTAATGATATCAGAATAATTTTCTGTGTCACAATCAATAATAGAAAAGAAAAAGAGAAACCAACCATATTCATTTTTTTCATACTCTTGAGGTGTTACCTCAACATTGATAATATGATCCAACTATCTCAATTCATATGGTTCAATCTATACTATTGTTCTTATTCAAATTTAAGTTACTAAGGAGAGTGCACTTGTTGTTTTGAAGTTTACTATTATGCTACTCAGATAGGAAAACACTCATAAGCTATATGGATCGATTGAACAACAATTGTACAATACTAAACTGGATTACTGGTATGAATAATTAAAACCATCACAACCATCATATTTAGTTCACATATACAACTGTAATAATATGTAAACTAAATTTACATCCTTGATATGCCTTCAACAAATTATACATTTTTAAAACAAATTTATGTATTATTGAATGTCATTGGTTTTCTTTGATTTATATTCTAATTCATTACTACTTCCTTATTCTTACTTATCCTCCTCATATTGATCATATAGAATAAACATATCTAACATTAAAATGTTGAAGGTACGAATGGATTAGTCATCATCCTTTCTATCAATGCAAGAATTTATTTTAGATCACACATTGCTCATGTTGTACTTCTTTTGTTCAAAACACACATGTTACTTTCAAATATTTGTTTACCCTTGGCTCTGAATAATTTCCATATCATTTTTCTATCTTTCTCATTAACTACCTTAAAACCCTGGATTACTATAATTGCTAGTTTACTTCTCACATTCCTATTTATGGGATCTTCTTTTATAGAGATGCTAGTATTCAAGGTCAAATCACTAGTGACATCCCTAAACTTGTTAGAACCCTAAACATTCTAGGGTTTGATCCTTATCAACAATGTTATGTTATTGTGAAATAATTTTACTTCCTTATTTTGATATGTAAACTTTAACTCTCTTGAGGTTTATGAAAGTTTTCCTTATATTTACCACTTGAATTTCCTTTCTCTTACTTGGCCATTATAATAGATTACTTTCTTAATTAACCCTGCTAGGGTTCCATCACCATATTTTGTGTCTTTAATACATTTAACATATGTCTCTACCATGTTGGTTATGCATCATATATGATTCATTTTCTTATCACTTATCCACATGTTACTCTTGTTAAAGAAGATACAAAAGCGAAGATGATTTTAAACTTCAAAATTTTGACCTTCAAGTATTCACTTAACACACTTCTAATATCTAAGTTCAGTTAGTCATAATCAAGGATACTAAACTATTTATAATTTTCTCACATCTCACAATCTCTCACTTTATAATCTAGCATTACTCCATCATGTTTCAAACCCTTTAATTTCTATCATCATCTGACTATATGTTGCTCTTCCATCTATCATCTTTATCTTCTACTTATCTCTTATGATCATGTTACTCATTCATGTGTATGATTATGTATTTCATGCGACATATATTTCTATCCTTCAACTAATGCGAAGTCAAAATCCTAAATCAATATTCTTCTTACTAGTTTCATCTTATGTTTAATGCATGACATGTCCTTCATTCAAAATCAAATGGATCATGTAGGGGTCAACCATAGTTTCTCCCTCTTTCAAGCTTTTTTGTTTCGAATATAATCTACCTTTATATGACTCATTCATTTTTTATCTACACTTTGTTCTTCCTTTGAAAACTAGTTCCATTTAATCACTAGGAACTTATTGAGTATATCCAATGGAAACTAGGTTGTTGTTCTATAGAGACTTAGAATCCAAAGGTAGTAAGGATGAATGCATTAAACTTCATAATAGAAGTACACATTCCATGCTCTTAATTATATCATGTAACCCTCACTCCTGAATCAAACTCATCATTTCCAACATTTCTCTTTGTCTTATCTAAGTTTCCTATAATAATCTTATAATTTACATGTTCATCTAGTTCTCTTATAATTTACATGTTCCTATGTAAACTCTTCACTTCTATGCACTTATCATATACTTAACTATTTTCTTCTATTTTCCTTTTTTTCTAAGTACATAAAAGCATTTTACTCGATTATATGATCTATTTCTCATAATTGATTCTTACTATCTTGTCCATTACATATTTTTCTCATATATTTTCCATATTTAATAATTAGAGTTCATGAAATATTGATCATTAAACTTAATTTGAGCCTTATATCATTTTCCTTTATCCCCAATTAAGGATTTCTTATCTAAGGCCCCAAAGTAGGATCTTAATAATTAGTTCCAACTAATTCTTAGTTATTGTAATCTTTCCCATATGTTTCAATATCTGATCTATGTACATAGTCATTACATTCTAAGTTTGCCTACATATAGTTTAATTACCCTAATTAGATTAATAAATAGGTGTCATTAGATCCCACTAATGAATCCTTCCAGGGAGACCAGGTTGAAACTATAGTCCTAAAGCCAAGAGCTACTTAGGATTAACCAACTCCTATTTATCTGAAACATATGGAAAAAATATACTTAGAGAAAACTCATTTAAAGATAACTTTTGGTCTACTTGATATAGAGAATGTAAACAATAATTGAATTAACTTCATAGTGTACAACAATCTTAAAGGACCACATATATTTCTAAGAATGGAATATTTGAATTCATATGAATAAGAGAATTTTTGTTCATCTCAAGTAAAAATAGAAATATCAGTCTAATTTTGTATCACATTCTATCTTTATGCCCTTATTCCTTCATCACTTTCTGGTCTTTTAACTGTAATATTTCTAGGGTTTCTCTCTAGCCCATCCTCCCATTGAATCCCTGGGCAGAGCATCTAGAGAAGAATATATAGAGTAGCTTGATAGTGGTCAACCTAAGTATTCAGATATTGGACCAGGGTATCTAAATACTCAAACTTCCCAGAGTTATTAACGCATCACGTCCTAACTGCCAAACTTATAGCTCTGACTTTCTATCCTAATGGTCCTTGACAACTTAGTCTAATTTCTAATACCAAGCTGTTACACCCTCATCACATGATTACCACTAATAATGATATTAGGGTATAAGTTGAGGAATAAACATAATACAAAGATCACCCTTAATATTTTGTCCCAATTTCAATATTTCAAACTCTTTGTTTACTCACATTCAATCACATAAATAAATTTACAAGGAACACTAAAACTTGAGCTCTATGATTTGATTTCAACAATAAATATACATATATATACACTCATTCTATTTCTCACACATCCAAGTACATATGACATTATAATCAGATACATTTTCTATTATTAAGGAAACAAAGTTACACATCATCATTTATAGCTCTCTTACTTCTACTCAAGGATCTACAGTGATAGGGACTGGCTAAACTTAACTGATCTCATACTTGATCTCATGGAAGAACTACTCTAGCGTTGACATTCTTCAGATCCACATGGTTTCCCTAAAATTTTTGAGTAGAGGGGTGAGCCTATTCGTTTAGTAAATGAGTAATTCAAAGAAACAATTTAAAACACTTATATAATTGCATATATATTATTAAGAAATTGATATCAAATAAAACAACAGTAAGCTTTAAAGAGACTTATCATTTACAAACAAAATATGACAAGATACTCTAGATATCTACAAGAGTGAACCAAGATGAAGATGCTTGATTAATCACAAAGAGAACTAGTAATTGAAAAACATACAATGAATAATTAAATAACTGCGCATAGTTGATTAACCTCTCATTCATCTTACAATTCCTTGAACCCACATGAGGTGCACCACAACATGTGAAAGTATCACAACAAGCTACAATCTTGTTGTACAAGGCTTAGAAGCATGACTGGGTTCCCAAGCCTATCTCTCAAGTAAGACCCCTTCTACAGTGGGCCTCACTACATCTGGATCTCGACAGCTAATGGGAGTGACAGATATCTTGACCCTCCTCTAAACTTGGGTACTCAGGTAGAGAGTCAAACACATATTATATTTGCATCAGTGGTTCCAAAAGGGTCAACCAACTGACCAAAAACACAGGTACCACTGATATCCCCAGTTGATGTTGGATACCTCATAATCATAAGGAGTTTGCCCTATCGATCAAGACCCTCACACCCTACTGGTACGATTCAACTTACCTCGATCTAGAATACCTCCAATCGGGAAGCTATTTCCTCCTCACAACACAAGCCTCATCCTGTGAGGACTCTACAATGTTAAGGGTATATATGTCTAATCCACTCTTTAGATTCACAATTCAATCATCAAATCAACAAAATAGCTTAACCTTGTAAATCGTTCTTTACATAGATCATTTGCAACATGTACCACAAATTGAGTTGTTGAGCAACACCACATATCATACTGAGAAACACTGAATTGAAATACTTGATTCATTGAATATCCTATCCTTAGGGTTTCATTATTCTCATTCACATATCACATGTCTACATGAGCATTTAACACATCATGAACTGTCATTGATAAAACATTGTTTTCAATAGTTCACATACAATACAAAATATATATATGAAACCTAATATGAAATGAACTAGGGTTCAAATGCCATTCACTGAGATATAATGCATCAAGAATAACATTTAATAAACAAAGTATATGATGTCAAAGTCAATCACTTCAACTGGATTTCACAATGTCTATTTGCAAATTTCCAACTTTCCACTCATCTAGGGTTTCACCCTCTTTACTAAGATATCAAAATAAATGTTGATAACATCAAATGAAATCCAAGAAAGTACCTACCCATCTGTAATATGCATTCAAATTAATAATCATTCATAAACAAGGAGATTCAAATAGACAAACTTCTTTATTCAATTATACAACAATTTTAGACATAATCGACAAATCCTATATTTTGATATATTCTTATAACCTATGGATTTACTTTAGGAATTCTCATTTATGTGATTGTATCCATTTATAATATGATTTTATCATCTGAAATTCATCACGACATAGAAATAATGCATCTCATATCATCTTCTAAAGCTAGGTCAAAAAAGCAATTTAGAGTTTGTAGTCACATACAAAGCAATCAAATATTATTGACAGTTTAACTCATTTTCATACAATCTATTGTTTAAAGGAAATACTCACTCACCCTAAGGTATTAAAACACCTTAGAAATGTAAAACATCTTTTAAATTCTCAAGTCCATATCAAAACATTAGAAAATCAGAGACTTCTTCTTCCTTTCAACTCGGAAACCCTATGAATGGAGAATTATATCGATAGAGTGAGAAAAAGAAGATATTTGATACCATTAAATATCAAATCAAAGCAGAGACAAAATCTTTACATGTGAGAGAGATTCACCATGAAGGACTATGCAAAAAAGTTAAAGTTACTTGATTTCATCATTTCTTGGACGGTGAAACCCTATATTAGCAATTCCACCACTTTCTCTTCTCAAACCCTAACTCTTCCTATCTTTCTATAAGATTTTGTTTCTATGGAATGAATCACGAATTTTGAGAGATCCTAGTGTATTAGGTTGATCATATAAAGCAATTGAGGTGCTTGGGTATTTGCAAATTGACCCCTCACTATCTTTCTCCTATTTCAACTGAATTTTTTATCATAAAAATGTTACTATAAATTGTTTCTTAAATAGGTTATATATGCTCCACAAATTATGAAAAATTAACATGTTGTCTATGATTGAGTTTCATATCTTGAGTAAAAATTTCTGACCATTTTAGATTCCAATAAATAATACAAGTTCCATTGTGTAATTTGAAATTTTGACTAAATGTCTAATTTCATTTATACTAACGAACTCTCCATATTTTAAAGAAATTCCTTCACAAAGGCACGAGCTACAAAGTGGGCTGCTGATCCTTTTTGTTTGGAAAACCCCAAAGATTGAAAGACAAAATCTAAAGATTTTGATGATGGCATCAACATTTTTATTTATGATATTTTGGATGCACCGTAAGAGAGAAACTAAATCATTAGTTATCACCCTAAAGATATAAAAGGCAAATGGTAGACAATGGTAGTTGTTTGCTTCACTAGAAACACTGCATAAAAAGCTTCTTGTCCTACCTTGAAGCTAGTAGGAGTATTACCAGCCAGTGGAGAAACCCCAATAAGATCAACACATGTGTGCATGCCATTGGTCCAATCATATAACAAGATGTCAAAAAGTCTCTAAGCTTGGAAACTATCATGTCATGAACCGAGGAAGGTGATTGGAGCTTCTTTTAAAGCTTTTATCCCAACACGAGAAAGAATGTCAAAGAGGGTGTCTCAAATTAACATCATGGAAAAATTTGAATCCAGGACGGACTCAAAAGTGTACACATGGTCACTGAAGGGATCAAGCTCTACATGATGGCAAAGTGTGCAATTCTCATTGCCAGGATATAATGGGACTAAAAGACAAAAATGTAGAATAGATTGGTATTCAACTAGTTTCATGGATAATCCCAAACCATCAATAGGAATAGTGAGAAGAAAACCTTGTACATGATCATCGTAAAGGGAAGCAAGAACAACATGTTGACATGGAGTCATCTCAGAATCCTTAAAGCACTGGAAGACCATTTTGTAGTAGGTGTTTGTCAATAGAGATTGTGTCTTTGGGGTGGCAAAAGTTGAACTAGACATCTTGGACCAGAAAAAGGATGGTAGGAGATTGTAGTAGGACTCATAAGTAGTGTCGAACGTTCAACCAATAGGAATGAGGCCAGCCTCACGGAGAATATGGTCTTGAAGCTCCATGGTGTGAAATTGAGAAGCAATGAAGGCATAACTATCAACATCCTAGTAAGTTGTAATGCCCAACCCTCCAAGCGACATGGCTAGAGTGGCAAGCCACCATTTTATATTGCTAAAACCTTAGCCTTCACCAACAACAATGCAAGATAGGAAATGATGGAGTCCATGATCAAAGTCTTCTAAGACAAAAATAATATGATCAGGTGGCATTGATCGAAGGGAGAAAATCAACTTGGGCATACCAACATACGGCCTAAGGAGTAAGTTCAATTTGTGGATTGTTGAGAGAGGCAAGGAGATCCATCATATGTAAGAATTTGAGCACACAATTCCTTGACAAATGAACTGCAAAGCATGGGTCAAGAAAAATGGGACCACCAAGAAGATTAACACCCCACATGGGTTGGGATATGTTAGAATTGAAAAAACTGGAATCTGGGGCTCTTCTAGGGTCATCAAAAGGCCAAAATATTTCTATTTTGGTAATGTTAAAATGAAGGCCAAACTTTGGGCCCAAAGATTGCAGAAGAGATCAGGCTTTAGACACTTGATTAGTTTCACCAATGATAGTCTCATCATCAAAGTAGAAAGATAATAAATCTAAATGACATCCATTCTTTAAGTGCAAAATAAGGGGGTGAAGGGCCAGAATATTTCTATTACAAAAAGAGGGTAGGCGGAGTGATCACCCTCGCAGGCAACTGATTGTTTACCCACACATGTAGCCCCGTCCTCCTCATTTGGATATGTTCAGATGATGAACTTTGATAATGAGATGTAATCTGGAAAAGGACATCAGTGAGATAATTATAAGACAAGAATACAAGTAATGGTACACATATCCAAATGAGTAAGCAAACCCTAATATGAACATGATTAGGGTTCTCCTATGGCTTCTCATAACAAGATAAGGATATGTGAGAGCAAAGGAGGCAGATCTAGAGTTACAAGGCTACCCTCTGGCTTCTCAACCTTGCTTGCCTCTCCTCGCTGCTGTCGCAGCTGCGCCTCAAGCGCCGCCGCGGCAAGGTGCTGCTTTGCCATGGTCGTCCTCCCTGACGACGACCTGTGTGGGGTTGTCGCGGGCACAAAAGCCTCCGCTGAACTGCTTCCAACTCTGGTCAGGCGGGTAGGCGGAGTGATCACCCTCGCAGGCAACTGATTGTTTACCCACACATGTAGCCCCGTCCTCCTCAATCATGGTGATCGTGGGTGACTCGTGGATCTGCCCACGTCCACTACTTGACTTGGCGTGAAGGCGAGAGACGTGCTACTCTATTGGATCATCACTATTGATATGTGGCCCTCTACTCAACATACTATCATCCAATCTCATGCCAAAACAAACAAAGGCCACACTGCTTATCCAACACAAGATTTGCACGACACTAAAAATATGATCAAAGCCTATCTAAATTATCAAAACTTGGTAACTACATACACTAAAATCATATTATGACATGGTATTCAAACCTAACTAACTCCATACAGAAAAATCCAATGGCCACCAAACTTTAACCACAGATCTAACGCAGCCCAATCTACCTTGTACACGAATTACGTGTCTAAAACTTATTGTTTGCTCACTCAAAAAGGCATGAACATAGGGATCCAAAACGTGATATTAATATCACTTGACTTCCAAACTTTGACAAAACATTAGGGACTCTCATAGCAACTCCACATGCAAGAACTCACTTATACCATTGGACATTTTAGGATTCTAAAAGTCCACTCCATCACATCCTACACACCTTAAAGAAATTCCATCCTCAGAATTAAGCCAAAAAACCCACTTTCTCACATCATATACATCTTAAAAGAACTTTCATCCTCAAAAGTCAACCATACTCGTACTCCAAGGAAAACTACCATGTCTTCATCAACATGTAGGAACTATTCTATGTGTAACCTATTCGCAAAGGTTACCTAGAACCATGTATCCAAAGCACTATTAGGAGGTTTACAACCATCTTGGGTGCACAAACACACCATTCAAGGTTAAACTCAAGGTTTAGAAACTTAGGTTATGTCATGACATATCTCATATGTTAGGATCTCATTCTTATCGTTAACCATGCATTAGGGTTCCCACATCATATCACCATGTTCTGAAGGAGTTAACTAAGATTAACTCATACATCAAGGTGTCATAAACATTATGTTGTGCTAATTATCAAACTAGATATTTCATCTTTATTAAGCACTGGGATTAACACCTCATGTACATGTTTCATTCATATGATCTTGTTTTATTGCTCATAACAAATTACAACATTTACTAGTGATTTTATCACAAGATTAACCAACACTATCACACTATCATCATTATTAAAGCATATGGTTAACCATTTATGCATTGATATATATATTAAACCATCTATAGGTTCCCATCGTATCATAACCATGTATCATATCTCAAGATTAAATCACATCCTTACCTTTATTATATCATGGTTGTGCTAAACAAACTTATGTGAGTGGCTAATCAAACATATATCAAAACTTTATCTAGTCTAACTGAGGTTCTCCAAACCCATATCATGAGAGTAGTGTCATGCTCAGTCTCTCTGAGCTAACTCAACTCTATGAGTAGATCATATGCACATACTTTATCTTTCCTCTTGGTCTACAGTTATTATGTATACCTCATTGGCACTAGTGATCAACTATACAAGATCTAGACACATAAGCACAAACCAAACATGCTATGACATTCTTTTCTCAGCTTTTACCCATGAAACATGGTAACCCAAAACTCTCTCATATACACCACTAGATTCCTATGTGGGAAACCACCAACTCGAGCATGAGGCTTCACAGAAACTAACATAGCGACCTCCTCCAGGGTCTTGGGCTCTCTCCCTCACTCAGATGGTAGGCACTCATATTCTTATCCACACATGCACATATAGCCAGCCTCTATTTGTCTCTAGGGTTTGGTCCTCCCAAGGACATCTAGGGTTCAAAAGGACTATAGGAATCATGCATAAAGTGACTCAACTCAATCACTCAAGAGTATTCTAGTTTAGGACATATCACATATATCATAATTCTCATATCTTAGAGTTTAGGTTCTCTAACCTTCTCCCAGTGGGTCTCACTCTCTCTGGAGTTAACCCTGAAACTGGTCCCAACACTAGAGGTCCTCCTTTGTAAAAGAGCTTGAGGCTCATGCTGACTCACAACCTTATCTTAACTTAACATATCTTATCTCATAAAAGAAGGCATACTTGCATCATCAAAACTCATCTCAAATCCTCAAAAACAAACATATATCATCATAACCATCTTATGTCATCTATATAAGACTAACATCATATCATCAAAACTTATTCCATCTAGTCTATCTATCATATATTCCAACAAGGCTCTAGACATCTAATCTAGAACTACTCTCTCTTCTAGACTGATGCCATTCACTTTCACTTAGGTTGCATGACCACCTCCTACTCGTACATGTGTGGGGACACATTTTTGTAATACATATACATAATAAAATATTATATAGTTTTTCTCCGATAAAACAAACGTCAGAGAAAACTATCGAGATTCGATCTGACTAGAATCAAAAACCAAATCCAGAAACGAGTGTCCCACACATAGTAGAGAGTTCGGTGTCATGAAAACTAAGGAAAGGGGTGAGAACATGGTGTAAACTAGTGTAGCTACTCTAGACAACGTGCACAATATGTCTAGGGTTTCTCTTCCCTTGATGCACGTCATTTCCAAATAGTGCAACGTCCCATACCACTGTACTACAAGGAAAGAACGACATCTAAGGACTTGATATACAACAAGCACCAGTCTAGACCTAGTTCTCGGACATCTAGGTGCTAACCTAGAGGCTAGGTCAGATGTAGTATCTAAAAGACGACTAATCTAACCCTAAACATTATTAAGGTTCAAGGTTCTTTAGTTTTGAGTTGCATAATGAGGAAATGTCAGGCTTTGCTATTGTTCATGCTCTAATACCACCTGTGGCGTCCCCGGATTTTCTAAAACTTAATCTGATGTGCGACGTCCAAATTGAAACCCTCACCTCAGCGAGAATCCCAATTTAAACATCCCACACAAGGCTAAGAAAAAGAAAATCAAGGGAGTCAGAAGGAAACACAGTAGCACATGTACATGAACAATAATAAAACCATACACACATGTTCACCATTCAACATATAATTACAACATGAATTGTTACAACATTTGATATTACATATTAAACAGCAAACTATAACATATACATGTACTACATCTAAACTGCAGGATCTTAAGACAACATGTCCACCTGTACATCAGCTCGCCACACAACTCTCACTATCCTGGATCTTCAAGAGCATAACCACAACCTAAACAAAAGATTACATGCGGTACATGTCAGCACAATATTTCATGAATATTGTACTGAGTACGCCTATGTGTCTTTTTATATACCTCTCATCATATCTTGGCAACAAGATAAAACTAATATACTTGGCAGTAACAGAATAAGATAAGAAAATCATACTTGAACAAAAATGTTTATCAACAAAAGAGAACACATAACTTTTAGGCATATTTTCCATTATATCATCCATGCATTTACTACCTGAGAGTTGAATGCATTAAGGCCTTTATGATCTACTACCAAAGAGTTGGGTCATTTCACAATGTGATCTACTACCAAAGAGTTGGATCACTTCTAAGTACTTTACTACCAAAGAGTTGAAGTACTTATTTCCAGCACTTTACTACCAAAGAGTTGAAGTGCTTAGATATAATGGAACAAATATATTAAGTTTCATGTGTTCATAGCAATAAGTATGGAAAATCATGCAACATATCATACCAGAACAATCATTTCATCCAATACCATATGTCAAGTATTTTACTACACGTATAACACAAGCATATTGTATAATAAGCCAAGTAAGAGGTAATGGCGTACCTTCCAAAGAGACATCCTAATCACATATACTCCTGATGTCATCTATAACCTTGGTCAAACCTGATCAAGACAAGATCATATACTATCATCAGGTTCTCATTATCTTATATCTCATCTTAACCCTAATCGTGTTCATATTAGGGTTTGCTTACTCATTTGGATATGTGTACCATTACTTGTATTCTTGTCTTATAATTATCTCACTGATGTCATTTTCCATATTACATCTCATTATCAAAGTTCATCATCTGAACATTAGGTTCCATATCCTTTTTGTGCACATATTAACCCTAGGTTACATCATTAACCTAGATTAGGGTTTATATCACATTAAGAGAAAACATCATCGTATAACATGGATTTTGTTCATCATTATGATCTCATAATTAATACTGAGGTTCAATATACTGATATGAGCTTTCTCTATGAATTTCATCATTTATAGAGCATGTATGCATTAATTGCATTTTATTAGGGTTATTAGCCCTAATTAACCATATTAAGCAAAATACATGATTTCGTACATCAATACGACCATATTTGGCATCAGGTGTATTATAAACATTATTATGGAGTTACTGACATTTTTCCATAATTTTATGTCATCATTTGCTATTTATTATCCACTAAACAAGCATTACACATCTTTCATGATATCACTGAGATTTGAGCATAAAAAGCCTGATATTATAGTTCCAGGTTGTTCTACGCATTTTTCTGAGAAAAACGGTATATTATTTGTATTTTTTTTATCAACGGGCTATTTTCTACAAATTAATGAAGAACTGTAGATTTCTGGGAATATTACCTTATTCCGCCAATGGCGTGTTGCCACGTGTCCTGTGAGAGGCGCGGCTCATCTCATGAGCTTGGTGCTGAGCCGGCCGGTCTGACCTGGGCCACCTAGGTTTGGTCTGGGTTCGGTCCAAAGCAACAGACCGAACCTCCTTTCTTCCTCCGTCTCACGACGCTTGCGTCCGTCGTCTACTGGAACGACGGGCGCCGCTGGGGCTAGGGCTCTGCGGAGCTCCTCTGTGGCTACCTCCGTGAGTCCTCCTCCTCTAGCCTCATATCCTCCACGCGGGCTCACCGAAGTAGCCTTGTAACTCCAGATCTGCCTCCTTTGCTCTCACTCCTGATCGGGATCCCCTGGAAAGCGTCGTCGTCGCCGCAGCTAGGATCCTCTCTGCGGTATGCATGATCTCGCCGCCTCCACCTCTCTCTCTCTCATGCCGAGTCCGCAACGGGAATTTCTGTTTCCACGACAAAGCCGCCGCCTGGGCAAGGTCAACCAAGAACTGCCATCACTGCCGAGCAGCAGGTCCTTCCTCCTCGTCGGCCTCTGATGGCGCCAACAACTCTTCTGCTGTCTTCCATTGTTTCCGGCCTCCAAGATCGTGTTCTAGCTTCATATCGCAGCCTTCTCTCAGAGGCACAAGCCTCTGGCTTCTCAAGCTTGCTTGCCTCTCCTCACTGCTGTCGCAGCTGCGCCTCAAGCGCTGCCGCGGCAAGGTGTTGCTTCGCCATGGTCGTCCTCCCTGACGACGACCTGTGTGGGGTTGTCGCGGGCACAAAAGCCTCCGCTGAACTGCTTCAAACTCTGGTCAGGCGGGTAGGCAGAGTGATCACCCTTGTAGGCAACTGATTGTTTACCCACACATGTAGCCTCGTCCTGCTCAATCATGGTGATCGTGGGTGACTCGTGGATCTGCCCACGTCCACTACTTGACTTGGCGCGAAGGCGAGAGACGTGCTACTCTATCAGATCATCACTATTGATCTGTGGCCCTCTACTCAACATACTATCATCCAATCTCATGCCAAAACAAACAAAGGCCACACTGCTTATCCAACACAAGATTTGCACGACACTAAAAATATGATCAAAACCTATCTAAATAATCACAACTTGGTAACTACATACACTAAAATCATATTATGACATGGTATTCAAACCTAACTAACTCCATACAGAAAACTCCAATGGCCACCAAACTTTAACCATAGATCTAACGCAGCCCAATCTACCTTGTACACGAATTAGATGTCTAAAACTTATTGTTTGCTCACTCAAAAAGGCATGAACATAGGGATCCAAAACGTGATATTAATATCACTTGACTTCCAAACTTTGACAAAACATTAGGGACTCTCATAGAAACTCCACATGCAAGAACTCACTTATACCATTGGACATTTTAGGATTCTAAAAGTCCACTCCATCACATCCTACACACCTTAAAGAAATTCCGTCCTTAGAATTAAGCCAAAAAACCCACTTTGTCACATCCACTTATTTGATGAAGCATTAATTCACTCAATTGGTATATCTATTCAAATGAAATCATAATCATGTAGTGCCATGTGTTGTATAACCATCTTTAGTGTCAGAACTTGTTAGATGGTGAAACGAGTATTCCTAAGGGAAACTTAGAGCACATATTGTTGAGTATGTGGGGGTGGCATGTTGAGGATATATACTTGTCATCCACAATTGAATTCTATGGAGGATGACTGTGGTCATGACTCAGATATTGTGAACTGAGAAAGGAAGCAATATAAATGCAAGATGCCACTTATAGAACAACCATGCATGAGCCTGTTCTCTAGTGCCATGACTTATACAAAGGGTAGACTAGTTGTTAGCAGCTTGACTATGTGTTGTTGTAGTGGTAGCATTGACTTATATGTCACTACCTTTTTACTCGTACGGACTGAGGGGGTGAGATCTTAGGATACTGGCACTCCTAGATCTTGTACAGAGCTGAATAGACCTTTGCAGGGGTCAGTTGAACTTTGGGTGGTATGACTCAAACTCCCCATGGCGTAATAAAATTTGTAATACAGACGTGTAGCATATCTATTTAGGGTTATACACAACGCCTCACATTGGATGATAACCCTTGTTTTCTTTCCTTACATACAAAAGATAAATAGTATAATAAGAGATGATATATGTGCTTATGTTGTAGCTATCCTCGTGTTGTAAACATACTTATGTTGTCAGATATACCGACATTGATAGTTAAGATGATGCTACTAGCTAGATATAATATTTCTAGTCATGCCTTTGTAATTAGAAATGCTTAAACTGCTAAACATGCTTATGTAGTTAGTTGTGCTTATGATCTTAGCTCTACTTATGATGTAGATTGGTTTAGTTTATTAAAAATGCCAATGTTCATATCCATGTTATTCTACTAGGCATATTCATGTTGTTAAAGATACTCATGCTACTAGGTTATTATGTTGTTAGCACGGTAAATACATTAACAATCATATGTGTTGCTAAACTTAATTGCTTAATCTATTTCACATGCTTGAATATTCAATCTACTCAACTGACTATTAAATACTTCAATTGCTTAACTATTTACTATTTGATCTGATGTAATCAATATATGTTGAAGAGAGTTATATCTCTCACTGGGACTGGGTCTCACCTTGTGGGTCACCACATATTTTAGGTGATTAGTAGCAGTAGCAGACCATTGCATCAAGGAGAAACTGAGGTAGTAAACCCTAGAGATGGTTGTTTAGTTGTATAGTGTGTCCTAGAGTCATCCCTGTACTCTCATTTCCAGGTGAAATTTTTTTAATCGGTGTTTCAGTCGAGTCAAGTCTTCAGTAGCATTTTATATGCTTGTTCAAGTGATAAATGTGGAAATGTTTCCTTTGTAATATGTATATGTGGTGGCTGAGACCATGGAACAGTTGTAAGAGATTCTTGGTATAACATGAAAAGCAAGAAAGTTGTTGTGCTCTTGTGTTTTATTTCAGAGCATGATGGTTATGTTCAAATTGGTTTTAATTTACCCTATTTTCTAGGTCTGTGTTTAATTAATGAGTAATCATGTTTTGTGTTTTGAGTAATGTCATTTAGTATAATGGGTTCTCACAACTTGGTATTAGAGCTTTAGGTTCACTGAGTCTACAAGGACACTATGACTTAGGACTAGGATAATGTCTAAGTTAGGAATATGACAAACAAAACATGGTACATACTGCCTAATCTCAGTACTTGGGTGCCCTGGCTAGGTATTTAGGTATTGAAGAAAAGGTAAGTATGAAACTCTTAGATTGATTTATTTTTTATGACTCTGATCAATAGTCATTTTGAAAGAATATAAAGAGCATAAAAAATCAAAAATCATGGTGTTAAAATCTCAATCTTACCCTAAGAAGATGTGAATTACATCATTATCTATCAAAACTTGAATATTTGGTGACTATAAGAGAAAGATACGACACCATGAAACCTAAATCTGAATAAAAATAAGATAAAGAAGAATTCTTGAAGCTGTATTCAAGAAAATAATGAAGTAAAATACATATAAGTTTGGGTTAATAAAGTGATTCAAGGTATGGAATCCACATAAAATGGAGAGAACTCTTGTGATAAGTATTATATGAGACGAAGAATGTAAATAATGAAAAAGGAATCAAGTGGAACCTGAGTTAATCTCAGAGCAACCTATGTGTGTAAGGAAGTGTTAATCTAATATATGCATGGTATGTGAAAGAAATCAAGGGAGAAGCTCCTTGTTTAATGAAGAAAATATGGAATATGATGACCTATTCCTTGATCAGTGGTTGAAACACATGGTAACATGAGAGGATATATACAAGAATGATGAACTGCTAATGAGAAAAGAACAATGAGATATGATAATCTTAATCATTACTATGATAATGACAAGGAATCTAAGCTGTAAAAGGTAAGATGATGCATAAAAAGTGTAACTTTCATGAGGAAGATAGAATTGGTTACATTGTTCTAGTGAACCCTGGACAATGCTACTTTGATGTGGAAAGTTTGCTTCCCTTTTCCTTTCTTCTTTTTGAGGTGTAGCCTCCAAGTGGATCTCATTACACTTGGTAAGCATGGATTTGTTGTAATCCTTGGATGGATATTTTTATATGATGTGTGATTTCCTTGGACTATAGTTCCAAAATCATTAATTTTTTTAATGATCAGGCTTTTTGACCCCTCTAAGAGTTAGGGGGATTCCTCCTATATGTTCTTAGTTGGATATGATGTTGAGGAAGTGGATGAGACTAGGGTATGAGTTCTTTATAACACATGTAGTGAATACCAAGGTAATGAATCCTAGTATCCAGAGTGTATCAGTTATATATGAGTTAAGATATCTATTAGATGCACTATCCAGTATTCCTTTCCATTATAGAGAAAGAGTTGATGTTGATCCTCCAAGTGTTGTTTGGGAAAAGAAGAGTGATTCTATAATGTTGTGTATGTGTTGATAGTTGGGAAAACCCACTATCCAGTATAGATGGTTTGTTGACCAGCAAGAAAGGTGCTACCATGTTCTTTTAAGATAAACCTAGGATTAGAATATCAATGGATAAGAGTTAGAGTGGATGACATAAATTACATGATCATGATAAGTTTAAGGTTATGTCATTTAGAATAACCTATGCAACCATGTATATAAATAGGAGGAACAGAGTAATTAGGTTATGTCTCATAAGTTGTGATAAGATTTTAATGATGCCAACTCAAGGTATCTCAGAGATGGTCAGTAGCATGGTTAACTTCTTTGCTAAATTTTAAGAGTGTTGAACAAACTATACTTATGTGTGACAAGTTCAACAAGAGTGAGTTGGGGTTATCTAAAGTACCCTCTTGGAGTTATTGTACATTTGTTAAGTGGGTTGTCTGAATCCTGGTAAGATAAAGATAGTGTCATTGCCCTACCCCTAACAAGGTCAATCAGGAAGTAATATTTGATTACGGTTGTAGAAAAGTGTATGATTCTTCAAATACATAGATGTCTAGTTTTTCATTGAGATAATTGGAGAATCCTTTAAGAATATATCCTTCATAGTTCTTGACAATGAGGGGATGCGTACCGGATTGATTTGAGTTTCTAATTACAACCACCATCAAAGGAGCATAGAGATGAAATTTTTTAAAGTTACATATGATAAGAGATACATGATGTTTCATGTTTGGGAGAGTCAGAAAGTGTGGCCTCTAAGTGATGTTTGATACAACAAGTTATAATAGTTCATCATGACAGTTAGAGTCCCAAGTTGAAAGGTACTACTAGACATGTGTAGGTGGCACAAGAGTTCTTATGTTGTACCAAGGTGATACATGCAAGAGTTGAGGGAAAAGAATATAACTTCTACGAGAATGATGTGACATCACCATGAGGTGAAAGTAACCATGTGTAAGATTTTGAATGAGATGCATGATAAGTATCCATTTTTTTACCTTGGATGTCGAGGGCAAAATCCCTATTAGGGGTTTATAGTTGTAAGGCCCTTGAACTTGCTTAAAATGTTGAACAACCTTAATTACCATAACTTAATTCTTATAACTATAATCTAACCTTTTGATATGCTTTGGAATAATAATACAAGCTTAATTTTCAAATTTGGTCCAATTTGAACATTGTTTGAACAAGTTATGCATTTTTATGCACATTTTGGACTTTTCTACAATTTACCCAATTGAGGGGTTTTATTTGAAAAATGTGCCATAAATTATGTTCCTTAGATGTTGTTTAATCATTCTTGAGCTTTTGAGTCATGTTATGCTCATTGTACCTTGAACTGGAGGAGATTCCCTTCTATGTTGAATTAGGGTTTACCCCCCCCAATGGATGAGCCACCTTCAAGGCTATCAACCGATGGCTCCACTTGCTTGGAAATCAGAAAGTGGTGAAAAGTTAGTGGAACAGAAGGTCTTAATCACCAGAAGGCCCTAGATTGATGGTTCAAGCTGGTTTGGGTCACATGAACCCATGGTTCACTTATGGACATGATCAACTGAAGGTTAACCCATCATTAGATCTAAACCATGATCAAACGATGGTAACATTCGACCAATAGCCTGTGTCTGGCCTGGGATACCATCAAATGATGGCCCACAAGTCTCTAACCTCTAGTGGACCTTCTACTTCCTCGTCCATGCAAGCTTTAATCCATGGACACATGGAGAGCTTCTTGTACACCTCATGCTTCTTCTCAACCTTATCCCCCAAGCTTTATATACTTATCCTTAGCCCCAAAATGAAGCTTTTTCTCTATACTACTTCCCTCCTTATAAGATCCTTGTTCTCTCTCTATTCTTCTATGGAAAACCTGTCCAAGGTACAAGAAGAAGGTGGTATTCTTGGAAGAAGCATCAAGGGTTCCGATTTGCTTCCTTCTAGGGTTTCTAAAGCTTCTTCTTGGTAAACTAGACCTAAACGAGTATATAGTTCCTTCTTTATTCCGTTTCCTTTTCTATTCTTATTCCTCCTACCTCTCTCTAGGTCAGAACTTTTATGTTCCATGGTAGAAGTTACTCGAGAACTCAACAACCTATCTTTTCTTGCTCTTTCTTCTAGGGTTTTGCTTCCTTGTGGTGAAGGGTACCTATTTGGCCGAGTTTAGATCTGAAAATTGGGTTTTCTTGTCTTATTTGCTCCATATTCTTGCTTCTAGAAGTATGTTCTTATCAGTAGAGTCGAGCTTTATAACTTTCTTCACCTATATTTCCTACTCCAAGCTTATTTTCTTATGTTCTGCTAAAAAACAAAGATCCTTGCATATGGAAGCTATGCTTGTTAGGGTTTCTGATATTTATGGTGTTCCCTATTATGTTCCAGTTCTAAAATGAACTTCTAAACATGTGTACAACCTTCCTAAGGTATAGGATGGTCTAGGGCAGGTTAGTAGCTCAATTGATGGTGCTCAACACCTAACAATCGATGGATTAAATTAGGGTTTTCAAGCCTTTTTCCTTCACCACTACATCACCCGATGGTGACACCATGTCAACCAATGGTGGCACCATGACAACCGATGGTGGCACCATGACATCCTATGGTGGTGAACGAGGGTTTCAACTGATAGTCACCCCTAAGGTCAAGTTTTGGTTCAATTAGACTTAATGATAAATAGTTAGTGTCTTAATGGAGGTATTAACCAATGGTGGTAATAAAGTAACATCCGATGGTGAGAAATGATAATAGTGATGATCCTATTCATCAATAGGTAGCCCAATATGTCACAATTGATGTAGGATCAGGTCACCACAACAAATGATGAGTCAAGCTCCTGAATGTAGCTTCATTTCAGCCCTAAACCAATGATCTCTTGGTTCAATGGATCTAATGGTTGGACCTATACCCTAAATGATGTTTTTGAAATACAAACCTAATCCAATGGTTAGGATCTAATAATTCTTAATCTAATAGTTTAGAATAATGGACGTGATCCAATGGTTGAGATTTGATGCTTCAACATCCAATGGCTTGGTTTGAAAGCTATAGTATTACATGTGATTCCTAATAATCAAAACTTGATTGTTTCCCTTATGTGATCAATTTAAGAAGCTTGACGGTTGAGATGATGGTGTGTTTAAAATGTACAAACAATGATGGGTTTTAACCCCAAAACCTATGGTGCCCCTTAAGGTTATTAAATAACGAATGTCTAGGGTTAAAAGGTGACTCTTTCCAGGTCACAACTCGATGACTTCATAGGTGCCTTATTCAAGGTGTTTACTTATGAAAATAACCAATGGTCTTACCTTTTCCACATCCAATGGTTTTGGGAGATGTTGTGGTATGATGATATCGGTTGAATGATGTTGGAACCAATGGAAGTTTTCCCTTAATAAGGTAGTCTTACCTTTTCCCTCACATGAATAGAATGAATATAACCATATTGTGATGATATGTAACCCTAATGGGGTATAGCTTGTTACACTTAATCCTAATAAGCTCAGGTGATGATCATTAACTATGATCAACTTTCCTTAGTGAAATAATAGAACAATGGAGTCTCTCTTATTGTTGTAGAACTCTAGTATACCATAACCTAATGGTTACACCTTGAGCTTTGTGTGGATCCATACTTGAAAATGGTATGGAATGTGATGATGATCATGTGCCTTATGCATCCAAGATTATATGGGGATACTATGGGTTAGGGTATGTGAATGAATGTTGAACTATATATTTAATGCAAATTACCTTGATAAACCTAACGCTAATGCAAATAGATAATGGTGGTTAATCATGTTATCCTTTCTTGAATGATTAATATAATGATGGAATATCCTTCCTAATGATTGATTTAAACTCTAATGTGGTAATTGGTGGTCATCATAGCTTCATGATCTATGCATTCTTATGCCAAACTTGTATAATATAAGTGTGATGATGGCCAAGCATACCTAGTTTCCTTATGTGTGATATAATAAAGGAGTGTTCTTAAATACTAATATAACCATGTAATGTTATCCTGTGAGCATCTTTTAGTTCTTTAATGCAAATTATGTCGAGTCTGTGTATCACATGTTTGGTGATATTTGTTGAGCCTTGTAATAAGGCATAGAAAGATAATGATGAACTTGTAGGAAATGATATGTGGTCTTAATAACCTATGAGCATGGTTAAGCCCTGAATGAGGTGTAATCCTCTTATGTTGACAAGGATTGATACCATGTGATATTGTGATAAGGATTTGTATCAAGTGATAGTATGATGACAAGTGTAGTCTCATCAATGGAAAGAGATTAATATCATGTAATGATGATGTGTTGACTAGTATAGTCTCTTGATTAGTTGGTGAATACTACCTTGTGATTTGAGATGAGAAATTATGTTCCATATGTTTTATATCTTTTAAAGTTGTTATATAGCAATGTTTGCTAGAGATGAATTAGGATTTATATGTCCACTTGTTTGATGAAGCCTTAATTCACCCAATTGGTATAACTAATCAAGTGAAATCCTAATCATGTAGTGCCATGTGTTGTATAACCATCTTTAGTATCAAAACTTTCTAGATGGTGAAACTAGTATTCCTCAGGGAAACTCGGTGCACATACTATTTAGTATGTGGGGGTGGCAAGTTGAGGAGATATCCTTGTCATCCACAATTGCAGGTTATGGTGGATGACTGTGGCCATGCCTCAGATATTGTGAAATGTGAAAGGCAGTAGGATAACTATAGGATGCCTCTTATAGAACGCCCATGCATGAGCCTGTTCTGTAGTGTCATGACCTGTACCAAGGGCAGACTAGTTGTTAGCAGCTTGACTATATGACACTATAGTGGTAGCATTGACTGATATGTCACTACCATTTCACTCATACTGACCAAGGGTGTGAGATCTTAGGATATCGGCACTCCTAGATCTTGCACAAAACTGAATAGCCCTTTGAAGGGGTTAGTTGGACTTTGGGTGGTATGGCTCAAACTCCTCAGGGCATAATAAAAGATGTAATATAACCGTGTAGCATATCTATTTAGGGTTATACACAAGGCCTCACATTGAATGATAACCCTTGTTTTCTTTCCTTACATAGAGAAGATGTATAGTACATTAAGAGATTATATATATGCTTATGGTGTAGATATTCTCATGTCGTAAACATACTTATGTTGTCAGATATACCGACATTGATAGTTAAGATGATGTTGGTAGCTAGATCTAATATTGCTAGTCATGCCTTTGTAAATAAGAAATGCTTAAACTGCTAAACATGCTTATGTAGTTATTTGTTCTTATGATGTTAGCTCTACTTATGATGTATATTGGTTCACTTTATTAAACAAGCCAATGTAGATATCCATGTTATGCTACTAGACATATTCATGTTGTTAAAGATACACATACTACTAGTTTGTTTGTGTTGTTAGCACAATAAATACATCGGCAATCATATTTGTTGCTAAGCTTAACTGCTTAATCTATTTAGCATGCTTGAATTGTTCAATCTTCTCAATTGACTATTAAATACTTCAACTTCTCAGCTATTTACTGTTTAATCTAATGTAATCAATATATGTTGAAGAGAGTTATATCTCTCACTAGGATTGGGTCTCACCTTGTGGGACACCGCATATTTTTAGGTGATTAGCAGTAGCAGCAAACTGTAGTATTAAGGAGAAACCGAGGTGATGAACCCTAGAGATGGTTGTTTAGTTGTCTAGTGTATCATAGATTTGTCCCAATATGCTCAAGTCCGGGTGAATGTTTCAATCGAGTCAAGTTTCCAGTAGCATGTTATATGCTTGTTCAAGTGATAATGTGGCAATTTTTCCTATGTAATATGTATATGTGGTGGCTGAGGCCATGGAACAATGGTAAGAGGTTCTTGGTATAATATGAATACAAGCAATTTGTTGGGCTCTTGTGTAATATTTTAGATCATGATGGTTGTGTTGAAATCAGTTTTAATTTACCCAATTTTCTATGTTTGTGTTTAATTAATGATTAATCGTGTTTTGTGTTTTGAGTAATCTCATTTAGTGTAATGGGTTCTCACATTGTAGGTCAAGTTATGATACTAGTATATTTCTACAAGATGTTTTGAAGTTGTTTCATTATTCTAGGTTGAATACATCTTTGACAGAACTTTGTATATGGTGAGATCTTATATAGATATATACCTCATTTTATATATGGTGATTTGTTTCCTTATATATTTATGCATACATGATATATGTTTTGCAACCATTTGCATAGGGTATGTACATAGTTTTCAATGGCCCATGTCAGATTGCTAGTTCCATCTTTGATTATCCATGTAACTAAGAACCATACATATGTTACCCTATGTTGTTCTACTACATTTAAATATTTTGGAAAAAGGAAAAAGAGTGTGATATTAGATCCATACAATGTTGGGTTACTTTACTTACTTTGATTATAATTTAGACTTAAGAAATTACATTTCATTATGGATTTTGATTTTTTTTTGCATTCTTATCTCTCAAGAATAATCATTGGGTCTTATTGGTTGATGTCCCAACATTGTATGGGTGACAAAATAGACGATGGGGATCACAATTTGAAAAAGGCATTATTCACTTCAATAAATTTTATATTTATATTTGTTAACATTTATAATACATGAATATTTACTAATGTCAATTCATTATGTTTCATTAACATATATGGCTATAAAATAATTCAAAAAAAAATAGAGGAAAGGTGGACACAAAAAATAAAGTGATAGTTTGGGAGAATTTTGAGGTAGTAATCTAACTCCAATGCATATTTATGCCAACCATGCTTACTTTTATTTATTAATGTATTGTATGTTGAAATTTATAGTGTTCTGTATAAGACAATGGTTGGGCATGTGGATACTACATAATGTGGTTTATGGACATGATTACCATACATGCGGTAGTAGACATCGATGAGATATAAAATGTAATATATATATATATATATATATATATATATATATGTGTGTGTGTGTGTGTGTGTGTGTATGTATATATAAATATATATATACATATATATATATATATATATATATATATACATATATATATATATATATATATATATATATATATATATATATATATATATATATATATAGAGAGAGAGAGAGAGAGAGAGAGAGAGAGAGAGTTAGGCTAGAACACACTCGAGTGTATAGATCGCACGAATACACTCAAGTGTGTTTGCATATCAAGACTATTTTTTGCAAAATGTAAATGATTGATCTTCACTATCATACTATGACAAGGCTACATACAAATTTTGAGCTTATTTGGATTAGTGTCACTCATCCAAGGGCAATGAAATCGATGCGTGAAACTAATTTGAAATGCATAATTTTTGCGGTCTTTATAACATGACCTGTAAGTGTCCAAATGTGCTCAAATTTTGCATATGAGCTATTCACATATTATTTAAGAGGATCAACTGGTTAGATTTTTGAAAAAAATATTGCATCATGAAAAACTACTTGAGTGTATTCTTCTCCGAATACACTCGAGTGTATTCTAGCCTGACTATATATATATATATATATATATATATATATATATATATATATATATATATATATATATATATATATATATATATAGAGAGAGAGAGAGAGAGAGAGAGAGAGAGAGAAAGAGAGAGAGAGAGAGTCAGGCTAGAATACACTCGAGTGTACAGATTGCAGGAATACACTCAAGTGTGTTTGCATATCAAGACTATTTTTTGCAAAATGTAAGCCATTGATCTTCACCGTCATACTATAACTAGGCTACATACAAATTTTGAGCCCATTTGGATGAGTGTAAGTCACTCATCCAAGGGCAAAAAAAGCGACGCACGAAACTAATTTGAAATATATAATTTTTGCAGTCTTTAAAACAAGACCTATAAATGTCCAAATGTGCTCAAATTTTGCGTATGAGCTATTCACAACATGTTTAAGAAGATCAATGGATTAGATTTTTGAAAAAAATATTGCATCATGAAAAACTACTTGAGTGTATTCTGCTCTGAATACACTCGAGTGTATTCTAGCCTGACTCTCTCTCTCTCTCTCTCTCTATATATATATATATATATATATATATTATATAATCATGGTCATCATAAGTATATAGTCTCTTTATATCATATGAAAATATCAAACTTATTAATTATATATGTCTTTCTCTTTGCAAGTGTTTAAAACGAAAGACTTCAATACATCAAAAAAGCTTCTAGACATACACATGCCTAATACAACAAAACAATTGGATGTGATACAAGAACAATGTGAAGAAGCCTTCAAAAAAGTTGTCAACTTTAATTTTCATTGTGATGATTAATGATATGACTTTTCTAAAGTTTGATGCCATTATTTCTATATACATGTGGTTCTAATGATTTCTTGTAATTTTAAATTTCATGAGTAAATTATTGGTGCATATGTGAATGATGATCTATATAGATGTGTGTGAATGTGAAGATGAATGAGCGAAGTGTATAAATGAATGAATTGTGTTTGTACATGTCATGAGAATGGAATTGGTGTATATGTAAATAAAATATCATGTGTGTGAATGAATGTGAAGATTTATGTTTGTACATGTGATGAAATGGAATTGGAGAATGAATAGAATTGTATGCATTATGTTTGTTATTGTAGGTTTGGTGGCTTGCTGTTAATCTAAACTCATAGGATGTTGTTAACTTGTAGTTCAGAACTGGAGTTTTGAACTACATGTTCTACATCATGCTGACCAGTTGGGCAGCATGTCTGTAGGCCTGCTACTTAAAAAGAAAGACCAAAACTTAAGTGTCGACTGTAATAAAAAAAAGTTGACACTATAGACCTGACCCGTCAGTTTTGATAAAATAATCGACATTAAAGGACAAAACTAAAATAGTCGTGTTGGACTTCACAGAATAGTTGGGTAGAATAGCATAGTCATCAAATTTTTATATTCAACCGTCATTGTACATCATAATCGTCAGTTATTTATGTTAGAAACTAACATTGTACATCATGATAGGTCTCGATTTTTACCAAACTGATGATGTAGGGTCCTTCATCAGTTATAAATGTGACCTAGTATGGATCTTTTGATGTTGGTTTTTGGCATGCAACTGACGCCTAAGACTCATAGTTGTGTCAATTTCTTTTATCCACACAACCAAGGTAGGATCTCTGGTGTTGGTTTTTCTATCCCCAAAGAACCAACATCTTAGACATGTGGTTGTAGTGTCACCCTCTAAGGTTTTGGTTTTTAAATGATCTGATGGGGTTATTTTAACTGATGCTAGAGATATTTTATGTACTAGGATTATCCCCAATCATGTTTTTGGGTACGGAGGGGTTATCTTAGCTACCCAAGTCCTATCTCTCTTGGGCGCTTTCCTAAAACAACAATAAGTGGAATAATGGTCAATATCATTGAAATAGTTTCATGTGCCCATAGCCTTAGAACTACAGGACTCTCCATGAAAGATTGGAGGTCTTTTACTTTTGTTGTTCCTTTGGCTACTATCATACCCTAAACCATGTCTACTAACTTGTTTAGTAGTATGGTGTAGGATTTCATGAAGGTTCTTTTTGCCAACTAAGAATATTTGCAAAGAAGATCTCAAACTATGATCATCTTGCATAAAAGAAGTTATAGTAGAAGATAATTGATTAATACTATCTCTATCATGCAAAACATTATATTCGAAGCAAAGAGCTTAGTTATATAAGAATCTCTATCAATGTGAAGAGCAACAACATTATTCTCTTTACTAGTAAAACTAGCAAACAAGATTCAAGGAAATTGATTTCAGCAAGCAAGGAAGAACTTTCATTTTCAAACAAAGTAATCTTAGAATGACAAATCCTATTTTGGGATTATAAACCTTGAAAACCCAAATCTTTGTTCTTGTTTTCATTTTTAAGAACATTAATTTCATGCATGTGAGAATCAACAATTAAATTATGCTCTTCATTAGAACTATTCATAATACGTTGAGTTTTAAGAAATCTAATCTTGTCAAGCAAGTTAGCATTTTCAAGTTTAAGAGAATATACTTCACTAATACAATCATTGTTATCATCAAGCAAGGAAATATTAGCATGTTCAAGATCGTCTATTTCTACTTATATATTTTAAACAACTTTGGCAAGTTTTTTCTGTTTCCTTTTAGAAGACTTAAGAGAGGCATGAGTAGCATTAATAATACCAATTAAAGGTTCTTTATCTAAAGAGTTTATACTTACCACATTTGAATCTTCACTTGTTGAAACCATAGGGGAAAAATGACATTATCCTTCATCAATAGAGCTTGAGATAGATCCTGCACTTTATTCTTCACTTGAGCTTGAGTTGTAGGAGTCACTTGAGCTTGAGTTGGAGGAGTCACTTGAGCTTTTTTGCCATTTCTCCTTCTTCTTGTACTTCTCTTCTCTTATCTTGTGATGATGGGACTCTTTGCCTTGGGGACAATTTTTCTTGAAGTGACCCTTCATTGCACACTTGGAGCACCTAGTAGAGGAGGAAGATTTGCCTTTGTAGAATCTACCCTTAGAATACATGGCCTCTTCTTCAACATGAGAGGATGAAGATGATTGATAAATAATAGATTCAATGTGGTCTTTGATTTCAGACTTCTTCATTCTCTTGAGCACTTTCTCTTCTCATTCTTCTTCATCTTGGTTTTCAAGTTTGACTTTATGGGCATGTAGATTTTCTATGAGCTCTTCAATGGGGATATCACCCAGAGAGTTTTAATCTTCAATGGAAGTCACCTTGGGTTCAAACCTCTTGGAAAGAGTTTTAAGGATCTTTGAGTTGATCTCTCCTCTAGCCATAGGATGACCTAGAATGGCAAGACCATTTACAATGGTGTTGACATGAACCTGACCCACCGGACCCGACCTGTTAAAGTAACCTAAATATATATATATATATATATATATATATATATATATATATATATATATATATATATATATATATACTAAAATTGACCCGGCCCGAACCCGAGTTGACCCGAAAATATAAAATGACATGAAGGGACTCAACGTGATACTAACCCGAACCGAACCTTACCTGACCTGAAAGAATAAAATAACCTGAATTATCTCCGACCTTTAATAACTTGACCTAAAATGGCATGACCCAAACTTGACTCGACCCACCTGATTGCCAGCTCTAGTGTTGAGCTTGAGTACATTTCATCTATACTTTCCTTCTTCCCCATCTTGAAGTTTTAAAGAAAGCCCTTGAGCATGTAGACTTTGCCTTCCTTCACTTAGATTGTCCCATCATAAGTGATGCATATGTTTCACCATACTTAATAGGTTGTCTCACACAAAACAATCTGCTTGAACTTGGTGGAGGACATGGAGCCATAGAGAATGTTAATGGCTCTTGAATAAAAGGTATCTTTCTTCATGGTAGCTTAATCCCATTCTTCTATCTTTATTTTCGATAGCTTGTATGGGAAGTCCAATATTTTCCATAGCTCAAGACTTTATCCCTCGATGTGGAATTGTAGCCTTCTTTTCATATAGAGGAATTTACTCCCATCAAAGATTAGAAAGTTGATGAGGTATCTCCCACCTTGGTAATCACCCATATTCTCCTACTTGTGGAAGTATGCTTGGAGAATACATGCTTTGATACCACTTGTTGGATATTAGGATGGGTGGTTATGGAGCTCTAGAGAGGTGGTGAATAGAGCTAAAAATAGTTTAAAAAATTCATTAGACCTTCAAGATAAATCACAAGAAAAGGTTGATAATATGGGAAATTTGATGTGCAACTAAACATACATAACAAGGATGCGACAGATTGCACATGCACCAATTAACAAGCTCTGTAGAGTGGTTCCATACTTCAAACTAGAAGTATGTCAATCCACTACCTACAGAGGTCGGCCTCTAGGATTTCTTAACCATTGCACTCTTATATTCCTTCACAAGTCATAAAATACAAGACCCACCAAAGGACTTACTGATGAATGCTTATTCATCCATCTTTTTACATTTTGTTCTTAGTCATTTTCATTACATTTTCTCCTTTTTAGTAATTTTTGGATTAAATTGAAAATTTACCACTTCTTGATTTATTTATGCAAATACTTACGCAATTTAGCTCAATATTGTAGGGATTTTCTCAAAAGTTTGTTTTGAACCTTTGAGTCTGTGAGACAATCATTTCATAGGTTCTAGACGGTCGGCTCACACCCATGAAGACCCTCATTTTAGAGCCAGATGGCCACCTTGGCCTTGGCTCAATCACCTGACTTAGCAAGCCAAGCACTTGTCTCAACCCATCGAGACAGTCATCTCATGGAGTCGTATGAGCACCCTCACACAGCCAGATGACTATGTCGACCAGACCTAGCCTCGCATCACAAGGGTAGGGTTCTAAAACCCTGATTTCACACATGGTGATGCCATATGATCGTCTGAGTTTCACAAATGCCCATTTCAGGTCTTACTTTGAGACCAAGAAATGAGAGAGGGGAGTCACCATTAGGGTTCGGTCGCCTCTCCCAAGCCAAGCCACATAACACTCGAGATGGCCGGCTCACTGACATCAAATGGTCATTTTAGACATCGCTTCAAGCCCAAGGAATCTTCTAGATGGGCACCGCCACTACCCTCTTTAGGGTTTCACACAGAACGTTGTAGACGAGCACCCAGTCAGTGCCAAACGACCATCTCGCTTAGCAAGACGGTCATTTCACAGCACGTGGACAACACATTTTAGCAGCCATCATTTATTTTCTCATCTCCCCCTCTCAGGGTTTTGATCCTTCTGTCCCCTATAAAAGGAGGGGGGACTCCACTAAGAAAAGGGTCCCAAAAATTTTGTACGCAATTAGTAGAGAAATTTTGTCATTTTTGTTCTAGTGTAAATTTACATTCAAGAACAATAAAGTTAGTTCTTTTATTTCACATCTGGATCTCTCTTTCTCTAGTTCTTCTTGTAGCTTTTTCTTCTTGGAGCAAGAGAAAAAGAAAATGAGCCATTTAATTGTCACTACCTTGGACCCCATAGAGATCTGGAATTGTGGTTTATGGCACTTTATTTTCTTTCCTTGTTTCTTACATCTTTGCCATGAGTAGTGAATAGTTTTCTTATTGAGGTGAGGGGAATGTCCCCTTATCCATGTGTTAATTGGATCAAGATTTTACACGACTACTTAGACATATGGTTTTCAATTTAGAAATCACAAATTTAAACAAACTAATTATTTGTTTCTATTGTTTGTTAATCCCGACAGATGCGACCGTGGAAACTAGGATTTAGAATGCCTAAACTGATTTTATGAGAATTTGTATGTAATCATGGAAAAATCCTATTTAGGATGAAGAACAAAGATATGTGAACACCAGGATTAATGAGTTCACGTGGAGTTCCTCTTTAGCATTTTGTTTACGAATAAATTGCATACCTACTTCTTTCTTATTTGTCGTGTATCACATGATTCTATTTCTACAAGGGCTAAGGTGGTGAAACCACTAATCTTTGATGTCTTACTTCTTTAATTCAAATCGTTCTTTAACGTTTCTTTCAATTCACCTTTTAAATTTTATCACATTTCCTTTGTTTAGATAATCTTATGTGCTAACAAATCTTTTCTTTTACTCTCTTTTGTCTTAGAATAATCTTTTTTTTTCTTTTGCATTAGTGTAATCTTTTTTTCTTCTTGCAATTTACTTTCTTGCATTAGACTAATCAAACTCTTCAAAATGGATTTTATTTCATGTCAATCTCCCAAAAATACCAAAAATAAATAATTTCAAAAATCAATCGGGATTAAAAGAAACGAATCATAAAAACATTATCATGTAGAATCGACCCTTGTATACTACCCTTAACCGGAAAGTAAAAAAGGATTAAACTCTAGGATAAAAGTTTCTAGTAAAAAAATATTAAAATCTAGGATAAAAGTTTCAAATACTTTCTTTTAGGGGAAGCCATCAGTTGGTATAATGCCATGGAGAGTGAAAACTTAGTCACCACATAGGAATCACTTCAAACAATTTTTTTTGATAAATAATTCCCCCCTTCTCTCACCTATGAGATTAGAGGACAAATCATGTTGTTTTCAATGGTCCCTAGAGAAACCTTAGAAGAATATTGGGAGAAATTTAGGGAACTCCTCCGCCATTGCCCCCATTGTGACATATCATAATCTCAACTCATTGAGATATTTTATCATGGTGTTGATGATGACACCAAGAAATTTCTTGATTCCTCGTCTATAGGAAATTTCATGTTCCAAAACCTAAGCAGTGCATGGGAGGTAGTTAAAAGAGATACCGAAACCCAGGCTAGATGAGGAAATGGTGGGGTCATAAAAGTGGCTAAGGCTGAGGTAAACCTAAGCATTCATACTATTGCCTAATCTCTTAAATTAATCTGTTCAAAATAGGACCGCTTGGAATCCTCATTTAATGCCTATGAAAGACAACCTCAACAAGTGAGAGTTGAAAAATCTTTATGTGGGATATGCCAAGGGTATTATCATACTGCCCTCCAATTTTAATATCTCTAAAACACCCTTGTGCATCCTGATGTTGATCAATAAGAAGAGGACCTCAACTCTATCGATAATATCCCGGACTAGGTTTACTACAATCCAAACTAAGCCAGAAACCATCCTGAGTTTCAATATGGAAACCCCTCAGGAGCTGAAAACTCATCTCAACTTCCCCCTCCACAAAGACCCCCGCAACATCGAGCCAACTACCATCCACCACCAGGTTTCCATACAATAACAACCAAAGGAATTTTGGGAACCAAGGGAATTTTAGGGGAAATTTCCAAAACCGTGGACCCTACCAAGGACAATAATATCAAAACATTCATCAACCACAACCTCCTCAACAAAATGCACCCATCCCTATAGTAGAGGATAGGGTTTTAGCCTTATAGAAAATCATAATATCTCACCATAATTTGACCGACGCTCAGTTTTCTCATCTTTTTTCCCAACAAAAACCCCCTGTAGGGACCTTCGCTGGACAGCCCAAGAACAACCTAAAACATCCCGAACAACTAAAGATTGATTCCACCTATTGGGGGAAGATTCATTCTCATACCCCAGAGAAACCTATAGTTGTTCCCTTGGACTTTGAGGATGATGATACATTGGTCATCAAAACTCCTCCCTCACCCACCCTTAGAGTTCCCACTCCTTCCACCCCCTCTCCTCTGGTTGCACCTATGGAAATGGATGAGCCAGAAATTCCCATTTACAAACCTCATCCACCTTACTAGGCCCACCTAAAAAAAACTAGGTTTGACACCCTTTTTGTGAAATTTAGGGAAGCCATGAAAAAGTTGCTTGTGGATATTCCCTTTCTTGATGCCTTAGCTAAAATGTCATCTTGGTCCAAATATATGAAATCTCTCTTGACTAGGAAGTACCACACCAATGAGCATGAGACAGTCATGCTTGCTAGGACTATCTTTGATATTATCCAAAGCAAGATGGATGAAAAGAAGAAAGACACTGACTCCTTTGGGATTGGGTGCTACCTATGTGATAATGCTTGTAGGAAAGGTCTTGCATATCTAGGCACTAGTATTTCTATTATACCCTATAGTCTTTGTAAGAGGCTAGGCATTGTTGACATGCTCCCTACTGCCATGACCATCCAATTGGATGACTCGTCCATGAAGAAACCCATGGGTATCATTGAAGACATGCCTGTAAGAGTTGGGAAGGATGCCTATGTCCCTTTTTGGCCTTTGCTCGTGCCTTGATTGATATTGAGACTGAAACCATTTTCTTGTGCCTAGGGAAACAAACACTAAATATTAGGGTATTTGAAAGCTTGCATGGACCAAGCCTCGAAGAATAGGTCTATCTTCTTGATTGTATTGAGAGGATGCAACAATTGAGACAAGAATCAGAATTAGTTGAAGATTCCCTCCAAAATGCCCTTGTAAACCCTATTGATTATGGATTTGAAGATGCTCAATTGGATCAATTTAGACATCAAATCGACACCTTTGAGGAGATTCATGATGAGGAGTTTGAAGACCTAAAAATGGTCTTCATTGTAGATGCAAAACCTAAAACCCCCAAGGCACCTGACATGAAACCCCTCCCTTAAGGTCTTAAGTATTCCTTCCTCGGTGACCAAAATCTTTATCATGTTATCATTAACTCTGATCTCACTTGTAAATAGGAAACCAAGCTAGTGACTGAACTTAGAAAGAGGAAATCTACCTTAGGATACAAGATGGTTGATTTGACTAGAGAAGATCAATCCCTTTGTATGCATAAAATTCCTATGGTAGAAGAGTACAAACCTTCTAGAGACCCTTAAAGGAAACAAATCCCAACATGAAAGAGGCAGTACATCTAGAGGTTATCAATTTTTTTTATTTTAGGGATCATCTACCCCATCTATAACTCCCCTAGGGTTAACCCAGTCTAGGTTTTCCCCAAGAAAGGGGGTACCACAGTCATGAAAAATGACAATAATGAGCTTCTTCCCACTCACACTATCAAAGGGTGGAGTATGTGTATTGACTATAGGAAACTGAATAAGGCCACTAGGAAAGATCATTTCCCCCTTCCCTTCGTGGATCATGTACTAGAGTGCCTCTCCCATCAACAATATTTTTGGTATCTTGATGGTTTTTCAGATTTCTATCAAATCCCCATTCATCCGGACGACCAAGAGAAAATGACTTCCATTTGCACTTTAGGCACTTATGCATTAAGGAGAATGTCATTCGGGTTGTGCAATGCTCTAGACACTTTTTAGCATTGCATGTCTGCAATCTTTGATGGATTGAATGAAACCATCATGGAGGTTTTTATGGATGATTTCTCCATCGATGGAGATAATTTTAAATCTTGTCTCCAACATTTATCTCTAGATTTGGAAAATTGTGAGGAAACACACTTGATCCTCAATTGGGAGAAGTGTCACTTTATGGTGACTGAAGGGATTGTTTTAGGCCACGGAGTGAGCAACCTGGCATTGAAGTGGATAGATCCAAGATCAAGGTCATCTCAAACTCCCACCACCTTCTTCTGTCAAGGATGTTTGTGCCTTCCTTGGGCATGTAGGTTTTTATAGGCGCTTCATCCGTGATTTTTCTAAGACCACCAAACCCTTAACAAATCTCCTTCAAAAAGACACCCCTTTTGTGTTTGAAAAAGCTTGCATGGCTAGTTTTCTTTGTTTGAAGGATGCCCTCATTTCTACTCCCATCATTAGGGCCCCAGACTGGACCCTACCCTTCGAGTTAATGTGTGATGCAAATGATTACACTGTTGGTGCTATTCTAGGACAATGTGTTTCTAAAAAGCACCATGTGATCTACTACACATCGAAAACCTTGGATGAAGCCCACAAAATTACACAACTACTGAAAAGGAAATGCTAGCCATAGTATATGCCTTTGATAAATTCTGCTCATATTTGGTAGGTTCCAAAGTCATTGTTTACAAAGACCATGTAGACATTAGATATTTCATAACCAAAAAGGATGACAAATCTGGCCTTCTTCGTTGGGTCCTTTTACTTCAGGTTTTTGACCTAGAAATCTTAGATAAAAAGGGTTGTGAAAATGTTGTTGCCGACCATCTTAGTCTCCTTGATTTATTTGATGATGATGGCATATCCATAAATGACTCCCTTCCTGATGATAAATTTTTAAAAATGGAATCCCAATATCCTTGGTTTGCAGATTATGTACATTTCCTAGCCACAGTTGTATTGCACCCCGAAAATAAGGGACATTCTAAGGCTAAATTTTTACATGATGTAAAATAGTATTTTTGGGATGATCCATATCTTTTTAGATTATGTTCAGATAAACGTAATGTAGGTGTGTTACTGAGTAAGAGGCTCATGACATACTTGAGCAATGCCACGCTAGCCCCTCTGGAGGGCATGTGAGTTCTCAAAAAATCGCTAGGAAGGTCTTACAATTTGGGTTTTTTCTGGCGTACTCTATTCAAAGATTCATACCATTTTGTCCTTGCTTGTGATGAATGTCAAAGGACTGACAACATATCTAAGAGTGACCAAATGCCTATGACTTCTTGGCAGGAGATTGAAATTTTTGACATATGGGGGTAGATTATATGGGCCCATTCCCTTCATCTTGTGGGTACAAATATATCTTGGTGGTTGTTGACTATGTTTCCAAATGGGTTGAACCCATCCCCACCAAAACATGTGATTCTAAGCCTGTGAAGAAGCTCTTCAAAGATATCATTTTTCCTCAATTTGGGGTACCTCACACCATAGTTTTTTATGGAGGTTCCCATTTCCTAGAGAAGAGTTTTGAGTCCTTGTTGAAACAGTATGGAGTCCATCACAAGGTTGCCACCCCTTACCACTGTCAGACTAGTGGTTAAGTTGATGTGTCAAATAGGCAAATCAAGTCCATCCTAGATAAAATAGTAAATCGTACTAGGAACAATTGGGCTTTGAAACTCAATGCTGCCTTCTGGGCATATAGGACCACCTACAAAACCCCCATAGGCACCACTCCCTTCAAATTGATTTATGAGAAATCATGCCATCTACCCATAGAATTAGAGCATAAGGCCAATTGGGCCATCAAAACTCTAAATTTTGAATTAATTGTTGTTGGTGAAAACTGCTTTTTGCAAATCCAAGTGTTAGATGAACTTAGAATGACTTCCTATGAAAATGCTAGGTTTTACAAAGATAAAACCAAACTATGGCATGATGGTCATATTAGGTGAAAGGACATCAGGGAGCGTGATCAAGTTCTAATGTACTACTCTAGATTAAGACTTTTTCTTGGAAAACTTAAATCTAGATGGTATGGTCCCTAATTCGTCAAGCGTGCCTACCCTCATGGAACCTTTCTTATTTAGGATACAAATTTAGGGGAATTTAAGGTCAATGGACATCAGCTTAAATAGTACATCACTATTGAGGATTTTCTATCTTCTGTAGCACATCAACTCTCCTTACTCAAAGGCCTCGAGTTACTGATGAAGCTTGGATTTACACCGAAAGATTTCTCTAACAATGGAAGTCCTAATGTGCACCAAAAACCCTAGGGAGTTCATGTTCTCTATAGGTTTACCTACAACTGGTGCAAGATAAATTCTCCAACCCCATAAGAGCGTGGAAACCTTATCGTAGTATAGATTTAGGATCAAACCCAAAGGACAATGTGAAGAATATGGATGTCTTTGTCTCATCTCATCTCGATCTAAGTTCATCATTTTCAACCAAGAGATTGATAGGATTCATCTAAACTAATATAGAACATGCAAACGTAAAGGCAAGTATGAAATCTAGTTAAAGTTTGAAATCTAAGATTATCATATGATGATGGATCACTGGGGTGATGCATATATTCACCACCACTACACATGCATTATACTTGTACCAACATAGCAAGACCTACAAGCAATATACATGGATGTTGTGCAATGTCGATGCCCTCTCAGACAAGGAGCATTGCACACATCCTTCACTGGTTGGGCAGCTCCCATCTGATACATATATGTGTGTCAATGGAGATATGTGTCATCCGAAGGGATATCTTACTCAACCTCGTGAAATGTGCATCAAAAGACTAACAAGCGAGTGATATTATCTATTTGATTAGTATCCTTATAGACTATCCCTCTTTTGAGGACATAGCTACGAGAAACATGGGAGTGTTGCAATGCCAGCCATCCTCGAATGAATGGTCACTTACTTTGCATCACTCCCTTGATAGAGTGTGGTCCTCAACCTATCATGATTGTACTTTCATACATCAATTGATTCCATTTCATAGTATGTAAGTACAACGATGGAGGTGAGTTTACTCCACTCCTTGAAAGGCGTTCCTAGATATTGAAACAGAAGTGTGGTGGATACACACATCAAGAACCAACACTAAATTGATAATTGAGTCTCAAGAGTAGACGTAGACAATCCATAACAAAAGATAACAGATCATGCAAGAAGGAGGCCAACATTCGAGCATGCAATGAAACGATTAGCATTGAATTGGAAAGATAGTATCTTTAGGTACAGATTACAAAGCACGGGTAGTGGGGCTAGTCACCACACCCTAGTTAATTACACTACTTGCTCCTCATAGAGGGAGCAATAAATACAGAGAAGAAACATAGAACAAGCATCGTCGGAGTAGAATAGTAGATCTACGACAACACGGTGTAGATCGCCCCAGTCTTCGAAACTGTCCGACTTGGTCGATGAAGTCCGTCTCTCTACCTCAATCCTCATGTACACCTCCGGAGACATATGAGTAGGGCAATTACGGAGTGTCTGGATCAATCTGAATCTCTCATAGCGAGTCAAGGCAGAGCTTGGTGGAACAATGGAGATGATGGAATAGTGGAGCAGCCTTGCGGCCCCCCAGATCTAATGCCTAAATGAGGACCCTTTAGGTCCTATTTATAGTCATGGATGATCTATTAGTATTTCTTTAACGGTCTTAAGACCGGTTGTCTTCTCATATGATTTGGAAACTGTGGGTCTTCTCACGATCTTGGGTTTGCTTCCTTCTCACAGTTTAGAAACTGAATCCATGTCTCACAGTTTTAGATCGCAAGCCTCCTCACAGTCTCGAACGATCAACACCATAAGGTCTAAAGACCGTTCAGCCACTGCACTGTCTTCTCGCAGTTTGGAAGACTGCTAGCTATCTCACGGTTTGGGCAAGTGATCCCTTCTTCGCGGTCTCGAAGACCCCTGCCTTCACAGTTTTGGTGGCGATGTCCCCCCTTCACAGTCACAACACCGCACGGGCCTTCATGGTTTGGGAAACCACTAGCTCCCTCACGGGTTCGGGGTAGGATGGTCATGGAGGTCGAGGCATGTGGGGGATGTGAGAGCATGGAGTCATCGCTGATGTTGGAAGGTGAAGTGGGAGCGGCTCTACAGGTGATGGGACGATCACTGGTGGTGAGGCGTGGAGCTGATGATCCGACAGAGGTGCAGGTCTGGAGCCAGGCGACGGCGGGAGGAAGACACGTGCATTGTAGGTGGTGAAGGTTGAAGATCGAATGGATGAGGAGACCGCATGGGCAAGAGACCAAAGGGTCAAGATCACTAGGACCAAGACCACTAGGGCCAAGACCGCTAGGGTCAAGACCGCAAGGGTCAAGACTACTAGGTTCAAGACCGCTAGGGACAAGACCACTAGGGTCAAGTTGTGATGGGAGACGGGGGAGTGTTGATTTCTATGAGGATGGAGGTTGAAGGTGCGTTCACAATGAGGTTGTTTGTGGTTTGGATGTAAAATGAGATGATCGAGAAGGATGATCAAGAGGTTGACCATGGATGGTGTCTATTGATGGAAGATGATGTAGATGGAGGATATTAATGAAGGTGGAGGTGGAAGGTGGAGCACACCAAGGTGGTGATGGTGGTTGTGTTGATCATGGAAGTAGGGTTGATAGGAGGATCTAGGGTTGCTAAGAGTTTATTCGAGTGAATTTGGGCCCATATGAAGATTCAGCCTCATTGTGACATGCATGATCTGCATGAAATTCATATAAACCCTTAGTTAATAAGCTTGATAATCCAATCAATTAAGCAAAATTGCACATTAGGAGATAAAAGTGAATGTATTGAGCCGAGTTGGGCCCAGGATGGCGACTAAAATCATGATTAGTATGCATTTATCAGTAAACCAAAACAAGGGTGGATCAGTCGATATGAGGCTCAAAATCCCTAGAATTGGTGACTGTGAGGATGAATTTGGAGGATTCATCACCACACCAAACTTAAGCACTACTCGTCCCGAGGAACGAAAAAGCCTAAGACAGTCGCCAAAGTGCTTGTTCATCTTGTAATTACCTCATCCTCGGTAAATGTAGGAATTTTCATGAAACTGAGAAAAATATGAAGCAAAATAGAATTAGGGTAAAAACATCAGAAATCCCTTGAATTGGTGACTGAGGATGAATCTCGAGGAATTCATCACTACACCAAACTTAAGCGTTGCTCATCCCAAGGAATGAAAAACCTAAAATAGTCACCAATCAAATCATTTATCTCATGATTGCCTCATCTTTATGTCATGTCATAATTATGTTCATGACTCAGATCGATATAGCATCAAGGCTTCCTTAGATCACGGAATACATCTTATGATATCCTCGTTTCTGAGTTCACTTTACTGAAGTATTTCCTTCTCATTTCCTATTGTATCAGTCATGTCTAAAAGTTTTATGAAACTTTAAAAAGGGCCGCAAAATCAATCAAACATGTATATGATCCGTTGCTGGTGTTTTCAGGAGAATGGTTGAAATGGAGGCAATTGGGGTGCTAGTAGGTTGAAAAAAGGAAAGAATGGAGGTGTGATCAATAGATAACAGTCTTTCCTCTAATCGATTCAAGACTCTTATTGTTGGTGGATCATCAAGATACTTTGAATGCTTTGTGCACAACTCTGGTTGACTTAGCCTTACACCCAATTTTTTTTAAAAGGTAACTCAGAAGTGTGTATAGGTTGGCTTAAGGCTTCTAGTTAACTTACCTCTTCGAGAGGAGGTAAGGGGTTATTTTTGGAGCCTTAGGATCTCACTACCGGGTAAGACTTATCTACCTTTGTGAGGGCAGCTAATGTACTGGCTGGGTAAGACCTTTATCGGTTATCCTTATTCAGGGCAGAACTCTCATGCTTTTATTCACACTCTGACTTTTATTCATTCTCACTTGGCTTAGGAGAAAGGGTATTTTTGGATTTTGTATATTTGGGTTGTTGGGCCTCTTTTTTGGAATCGGGGTAGATTTTTCCTCAACCTGGGTATGTGCACAATCATCATCGTATACTTTTTGAACAAAATGAGAAGGTGATACACCCTTGTTATGTATTGAGGGGTATGGAGGAAGCGGTTATAGAAAAAGAGGTGTGGTGTACCACACTGAACTTAGAGTTCGACAATGTTCTAGCTTTCACTAGAATATGTGTGGTTTACCACACTCAAATTAGAGTTCGGCGATGATCTAGCTTTCACAGGAAAAGAGTGTGGTGTGACACAATGAACTTAAAGCTTTGGCATGGTTGGTCAGTGTTCAGATCATAATGCAGTTTGCTTAGCGATTCCATATGACGGGTTCCTCTTCTCCATCACACTCTGCTCAAATACTGACACGGTAAAACTTCAAATGAGAAATCCATACAGCTGATCCATTAATCAGTTAGAGGCATGATGCATTTGATCTATCTCAGTCTTTTTTAGGCTTATCATCTTTTATAGATATGACATTATGGACTATACAAGATGAAATCATGCATCAGCTAGTTTTAAGCATTATTTTCTCATGGATTTGCAACGAAAAGAGGTGATGGACACAGATTCCAAAAGCAAAAGCTGACTAGATAAAGGCTTTATTTTAAGAAGACTATGAAATTATGAAAAACGTAGAAAAATTATGAAAGAGAAACTAGAATGGAAAAATGGAAAGCAGTAAAGATAGAGGGTGGAGTGAGAAACATACCACCCACCCTCCACCTCAAACTTATGAGTTTGCTCATCTCTGGGAAAATGTTAGGTTCGAGATTGAGGGGAAGAGATGTGCAATATTAACTAGGCAGTCCTCGTAATTGAAAGAAGACTCGGTGAAGATGTTTTATGATGGTCGGAATTGAGAGCGAGGAAGTGGCACGAACCACCTATTGATCGGGTGGTCGTGGCAACTCGAATGGGTTTTCTGGATGACTTAGATGCATATTTCTTTCACCTCTTTGTCCATCCAGAAGAATCCATAGACCTTCCCCCATCAAAAGGGGAGGTGGAATATATGCAGTTGAAATTGGAGGACTAGACGAATTGTCGAAGACATGCCTATTCATATCCTCTAGTTGTGACTTTCCCTTGAAATTCAGAGTCAAGCTTCCTTCTTCATGATCCAAAGCATCTGATAGAGGGTAGGCCACTTGAACTTCTTCTTGTACCAGATCAGGTGGAGGATCCAGTTCAGGCTTCATTTCATCATCTGACTTTTCTTCTGTAGGGTGTGGCAGCCAGGGTGACATTTCTTCGTCAAGGGGATTATTCTGAAGATCATCATTTTGATGTTATGTATCCTCCGAAGGGTTATCATTATCAATGTTGGGGTCGATAGGAGCAGCATATTTCATTCCGAAGTTAAGGTGTTGCTCAAATTCTTCTTTGTTGTGCACTCTTAATTCATCAGAGTAACTAGAGGGAGATTCAATAGGTAGAATGAACTCTTACTCGGATAAAGGAATCATGAGAACCTGAAGTAGAGGCTCCAGTGACATCTCTTTGTGGGAAGGGTTAGCCCATGGCATATCGTTTTACGGACTAGAATCCTCCCACGAATATGTTTCTTCGATATTGTGACCAATATACTCCATTCCTGAGTTAGACTGTTGTTCTAGTTCTTCCTCATAGCACTCGTATAATTCTATTAAGTGTTTGGGAAGAGTTTCTACGGGAAGAATGAAACCTTGTTTAGATAATGGAGATATTTTAGTCTCTTGTATATTTTCACTAGTACATAACCCACCTTTAGTGTCAGTTATTTAAGACCTTTAGTGTCGGTTTCAATGCGACACCTATGTGGGCGTCGCTAAAAGGAAAACCGTTAGGCGTCAGTTTCCAAACTGACGCCAGAAACCTTCGCGCGCCACCGAAAACGCGCCAGTAGGGGGATATAGGCGTCGATTATTATTACAGAAACCGACGCCATAAACCTTCACGCTACAGAAAGGGTGCCATGTAGGACACCATCAGCGTCGATTTTTTATTGATAATTGACGCCATATCACCTGCTGCCATGGTCGTGCTGGCCAGCACAGCCGTGGTGTCTGGCCTCATTAGGCGTCAATTTTAGCTATTAGTCGACGCTATAAGTATCCATCAGTGTCAGTTTATTATTGATAATCGATGCCATATCACCTTCTACCATGGCCATGCTGGCCAGCACGGCCATGGTGTCTGGTCTCATTAGGCGTCAGTTTTAGCTATTATCCGACACTGTAAGCATTCTTCGTTGGTTTTTTAAAATAATCGACGCCTATTGTATGTATTTTTTTATTAGTTTGTAGGCCTGCTGTGGCTGGTCACAGGATGAGAAACCTGCAGTTCAGTTATGAACTGTAGGTTTTACGACATCCATTGATATCAGCCAACAACATGCCACAAACCTACAAAATTAAGAACATTAATTTTCACACATTTAGCAACCTACAGTTCCATTCGATTTTCACACATGTAGAAACATTCATGTAGCATTCTACAGTTCCATTCATTTTCACATTCACACATGTAGAAACATTCATATAGCAACCATTAGTTTCATTCATTTTCACATTCACACATAGAAACATTCAGACATGTAGAAACATTCACACATATTACAATTCAAAAATTCATTTACAAAATATCATTCTTTAGTCATTATTCGCTATCAACATCCCAATTATATTTTAAAAACCCCACTACTTGTATGGCTTTTGCCCATTCTTCTCTTACATCATTTAATTCTTCCGTCGTATAGGGAGCATGTACATCTAGTAAGGCCTTTCCTGTAGTGTGGTTAGTTTTAAACACCTATAAAGAGAATGATGTATATATATAATTAATAATATATAAATAAGATTGATATATTTCATATTATCTAATGAGACTATATATAATACCTCAGGAATGGTATCGATGTCCACTGCGGCACATTTGATAATCATGTGCATAAATCGCATCACATAGTATGCACATGCCCATCTATTGTCTTGTGTAGCACACTATAAATTAAAACATACAAAATATTAAAAAATACAACTAATTAAGCATTGTTCACATAAATAATATATACATTACAGTGGGGAACTTACTTCCACGTTCTTACAAATTATTGGATGGTTCTTTTTCCTGGGGACCTTTCCTCCAGCCTTTTTGAACTCATCTAAACCCCTACATGTTAATGTAACACAATACATTGCATAATTAAATAGTAATTACCTTAACATATGTTAACGAATATGAAAATGAAATATTTCTCACTGGAATAATGCCATTTTCATTGTGTTTCCATATTTTGAATTCAATTTAGTCCCCTTAGGATCTAGATAATAGACAGTGAACATCTCGGGGACAATAACTAGTAACTCCCAATGCATACCCCTAGAGGTAAAAAAAGTTAAAAATTAATAACTCAAAATCCACAATAAAAATGTAATTTTCTTAAGTCCAAATTATAAGCAAAGTAAACTTACTCTACATTGAATGGAGCTATTATCACCATCTTGTTATTTTGAGAAAAAATTGTAAAAGCATCACAGCAGTATTGTTGAACTGACGAAGGGTCTTTAGCTAAGAGTTGTATTTTACCATTTTTGCAGCCGCCTCAGCAGTTGTGGGCTTCCTTATTTCTCCCTTCTTATTTTGCCTCCCAGCTATCCAGACATCATGGCGAGGCAGAGGTGTGGTACCTATAGTAGAGGACTCCTGTGTAACAGCAGACTGGGCAGTAGACTCAGCATGTAGTCTTTGGCGAATGCCTACATACCCCTTTGGACCCATTGTGTGGTCATGCACATTCAATGCACGACTTGCTCTTTGCACCTCACTGAGGACCTAGTTAGTATGCACATTAATTATTTGGTTAGTAACACTAAATGTTAATCTTGAATAGGTGAATACAACATATATTAACTAAATTGGGAGTGATGCCTAGTACCTTGAATTCATCAGTTTTTCTTGAAGCAACAAATGCGTCTCATTCTTCTTGGTCTAGGAAGTTCCACTATTTAGTGGTTGTCTTCTTCCTCTTGTCACCTTCTTTTATATATTCTCAGGTGATATTTATCCAATAGTTCCTTAAGACTCTCCCACAGTGTTGCATCACACATTTATGATGCACCTTTTCATTCAATGCAAATATACTCTGCAAAATAGAATTGCTATTAACTAGTATCCAAAAAATTAGTAATCTACAAAATAGAATTGCAAATTAATAATAACTCATGCATAAATCCTTCCATATTACGCCTTTCTTCCCCTTAGGAACTTTATGCCAAGAATCTATCTTACAACCGCAATGGCTACGAGTAACATACCCAATATATGAAACAAACGAATTGCGAATCACTCCAATTGTATTTCCTGCATTATCAAAATCCACAACAAGTTTGGGTCCATTGCCCCTTATCACTGTTAACTTCTTCATCATAGTGATTCCCCTTCTCTTGTCAACTTTTTGGTTTTGCTCATCAAGTGCCTCAAGTGCTTCAGAGGGTACATGTGCATCATCAACCTAAAATTTGACAAAATAAACACACTTACAGGATATAACTATAAATGGACATATAGATATAAATATATGATATATTTTTGACTTACATTGTGAGGTGGCGCATTGATGTCCTCACCCTCACGGTAATCATCAGCATGGTCATCAGGAGAATTCTCAACCATCTAAAAGTTCACATTCACATTGTAAAGTTCACATTGTAAAGTAATTCACATTGTAAAGTTCACATTCACATTGTCAAGTAGTTCACATTGTAAAGTAATTCACATTGTAAAATTCACATTTTAAAGTTTACATACACATTGTAAAGTAATTCACATTGTAAAGTTCACATTCAGAAAAATAAAACATATAAAAAATATAAACATGCCTCTAATATTGCGATTTTTTATCAATTAACAATCTTCATTGTGATCCCCGTGCACATACAAGTCATCATTAGCTTCAATATTTGCTGGTGTTGGCAACCCAATTGAGAATGGACTGGAGTCATCATACCTATCATAGTACTCTTCTTCATCTATATGATCTTTAATGAACTGTCTTTTACCATGAAGAACAACTGACCATTTATCATTTGCAGGATCATCAATATAAAATACTTGTTTCGCATGTGATGCCAATATGAATGGTTCACCCTTCTCACCAATCTTTTCAAAGTTCACTAAAGTGAAACCCAATTCATCCATTATAACTCCTTTGGTATTATCAACCCAATTACATTTGAAGAGCAGAATTCTGAAATCTATGTAGTCAAACTCCCATATGTCTTCAATGACACTGTAATATGACATTTTAGCTTCACGTGGACTCTTATCCTTTGCACTTGCAAAAAACATAGTCGACGCTTGAAGGGTGACCCCACTGTTTTTTAAGACACTCTTATCATCTTGGCGCTTTGTGTAATATGTGAATCCATTAATGTCATACCCTTCATAAGACATAACATTCAATTTCGGTTTAAAGGCAAGGCATTTGATAGTTTCAGTAATATCATCTGGTGTTTGAGATAGTTGATGTAAGAATTTATCTTCAAACCACTTAATAAATTTCTTGTTATGCTCTCTATCAAGCTACATTGTATTGGCTCGAGGATATTGTCTCTTGATGAAATTGGTATGCTCCTCGATATAAACACTCACTTCGTCCATGTTGTGTAAAATATACAAGTGACCTTGTTCCAACTGCTCACGGCTGATTACTTTCACCTGTGATCCCAAAATTCCTCTGTCAAATTGCTCCTCAATATTCTTATCATTACCAGGAGTGTCATTACCACTGAAAAAGTCGTTACAAAAGTCCATAACCTCTCTCGCCACATAACCCTCAATAATACTCCCTTCAGGCCGATAACGGTTTCGAACATCACTTTTAAAAAGGCTCATGTATCGTTCAAAGGGATACATATAATGCAAGAAAACTGGTCCCAACATTTTCACTTCCCTAGTCAAGTGGACCACAAGATGTACCATGATATCAAAGAATGAAGGAGGGGAATACATCTCAAGCTGACATAGGGTAACAACCACTTCTCTTTGCAAATTATCGAGAGTATCAGGGTCAATAACTTTGCTACACAGACTGTTGAAAAAGAAACAAAGTCTGGTGATTGCAAACCTTACATGCTTCGGTAATATAGATCGAATTCCCATAGGCAATATTTGTTGCATTAGTGTGTGACAATCATGAGATTTAAGACCTATCAACTTCAAATCTTTCATTGATACCAATCTACGGATGTTGGATGAGTAACCTTGTGGCACCTTAACATTTACCAAACATTCACAAAAAACTTTCTTCTCCTTTCTAGACAATGTGTAACAAGTGGGAGGTAAGTATGTTCTCCGATTTCCCGTTTCACGTAATTCTGTTAATTCTGACCTTATCCCCATTTCACGTAGGTGCAGTCTGGATTTTATCCCATCTTTAGTCTTACCTGGTATATTCAACAAAGTACCAATGACACTATCACGACATTTTTCTCAACATGCATGACATCAATACAATGCCTGACTATCAAAGAACTCCAATAAGGAAGATCCCAAAATATTGACTTCTTCTTGAATAAATATTTGTCACTCTGTGTGGCCATAGTACATTGTGATCTCTTACCAAATTCATTGACAAAGTCTTTTACTCTTTCATAAACAACCTCCCCTGGTGTAGGTTTAGGTGCACTCTGTTCCTCATTCAATCCATTGAATGCTTTGTGCTTCCTATGATACGGATGGAATTTTGTAAGAAACCTTCGATGACCGAGATATATAGTCTTACCGCCATGTTTTAGTCTTGTTGAATCAGTGTTCTCTTCACATATAAGACAAGCTTTAGCTCCTTTGACACTATATCCAGACAAATTCCCATATGCTGGAAAGTCATTAATAGTGCAAAACAACATAGCATGCAAATGAAATGTATCTCTTCGTGAAGCATCATAGGTCATCACACCTTCACCCTAGAGTTTCTTTAAGTCATCATTCAAAGGTTCAAGATAAACATCGATATCATTTCCAGGTTGTTTAGGGCACGGTATCAACAATGACAACATTACGTACTTATTTTTCATGCACAACCAGGGAGGAAGATTGTATATAACAATCATGACTGGCCAAGTGCTATGTTGGCTGCTCAATGTCCCGTACGGATTCATCCCATCTATACAAAGCCCAAGTCTTAGATTCCTGACTTCTTCACCAAATTCAGGGTACAATAGATCAATCTTCTTCCACTGTGGGGAATCAGACGCATGTCGTAGGATCCCATCATTATTTTTCTTAACATTTGCATGCCACCTCAAATTCTTCACATCTATCGGATTGGCAAACAAGCATTGAAACTATGATATTATAGGTAGATACCACATCACCTTGGCAGGAGAACTAGTTTTGGACTCCCCCGAAGTCATCAATTTATACCATGACGCACCACATTTTGGACAATCTTTTAAATCCACATAGTCCTTTTGAAATAATACACAATCATTTGGGCATGTGTGTATCTTCTTGGCCTCCATTCCCATTGGGAACAACAACTTCTTTACCTGGTATGTTGAGATTGGTAGCTCGTTTCCTTCAGGAAGCATTTCTTTCAACAAAGACAACAATGACGTGAAGCTTTTATCGCTCCATCTATTGTTAGATTTCAACTTATACAATCTCAACATAGTGTTAAGCTTCGTAAACTTAGTACAACATGTGTATAACGGTATCTCAACATCATGCACAATGTTTCTAAACATGGGAGGTGGATCGGTGTGCTCTACCCCACAACTATCTAGCATCACATCAACGATGTCTACTGGAACTGGTTCATTCACATCTACGTCATCAGAGGCAATTTCTTCTTCCACACAAGCACTGCTATCGACATTCACTGGTTTCGGGTTTGAAATCTCTCCATGCTAGTGCCATTCATTCACATCTACGTCATCGGAGGCAATTTCTTCTTCCACACAAGCACTGCTATCGACATTCACTGGTTTCGGGTTTGAAATCTCTCCATGCTAGTGCCATTCTGTATAGCCTTGTACAATCCCGTTGTACATGACATGACTTTTGATTTCTTCACCAGTGTTGACTTTCAAGTTGTTACCGCAATGCCTACATGGACAGTAGAACCTATCTCCAGGTTGTTTCCTATGTTCCTCGACAAATCTAATAAACAGGTCAAGATCAGAAATAAAGTTTGGGGTGCAACGATTGCGAATGGACATCCATGATCTATCCATTCTATGATCAAAGAGAAAACAAGTATATATTACAACAAGATTAGGGTCTAGGGTTAACAAATACATTTGATGTCATTCTTATATATAATAAATGTGTACCACCTATCCCATCCTTGAACACCTAATTTCATTCTTATATATAATAAATGTGGACATATGTAGTTAGAGAACAAATGGGGAAATGCTTCCGAAATTTTCTCGAAAACCCAATACACATTATACACTTACATCCTAAGTGAGATTAGGTGTTCAAGAACAGTCCCAAATCAGGGACTATCCAAGATTTACTCCTAATGAGTAAATCTTGGACGGGTTTCTAGGCCAACAAATAAATGTGATGTCATTCTTATATTAAATAAATGTGTACCACCTATCCCATTCTTGTACACCTAATATCACTAGTAATTGTATAATGTGTATTGAGTTTTCAAGAAAATTCCGGTAGCATTTATCCGCTATTCTCTAAGTACATATGTACTTAGAGAACAAACGAGGAAATGCTACCGAAATTTTCTCGAAAACCCAATACACATTATACACTTACATCCTAAGTGAGATTAGGTGTTCAACAATAGTACCAAACCGGGGACTATCCAAGATTTACTCCTAATTAGTAAATCTTGGATGGGTTTCTAGGCCAACAAACACAATGATAGATATGTACATGTTAGGGTTTCATCACAATTTATGTTAGGGTTTCATCAATATTAGGGTTTAATCAAATCAAATTAGGATGATAGAATGGACAAGTTTAAATCTTATTTCAACATGCATCAAAATTTACTGAATTAGGTCAAGCATTAGGATTAGAAGAACAAATATATGCAAGCAAAAGATTTGTTCATATCCTAGGTTGATTTACAATAGCAACATCTAAATAAATAAAATCAAAGAATAAGATAAATAAATATAATTAGTAGATAAACAAATACAAAGCAATAGATAAAAAAATAAATGAATAAAATACCCTCTTTTCTTCCTTCTCCCTCCTTACCATCAGCAAGCACGGTCGTGGCTGTGTTGTCCGACCACGATCGTGCTACCTAGCACGGCCGTGGTCGGCCAACACAACCACAGCCTGCTTGCTATTGGTAATGAGGGAGAAGGAAGAAGAAGAGGGGCATGGAGGAAGAAGAAGAGGGCTACCTGTCGAGCAGCTAGCAGCATGGAGAAGAGCAGTGGCGGTGTGAGGAGCAGTGGCGGCGGTGTGAGGAGCAATGACGTCTGTGTGAGTAGCAGCAGCGGCGAGCAGAGAAGGAGGAGACGGCGAGTAGAGAAGGAGGCGGCAGCGGCGTCGAGCAGAGTGGCAACAGGAGAAGGAGGCAGCAGCGGCGGCAAGTAGAGGAACCAACAACAGTAAGCGGCAGCGGCGGCGACACAGCAGGAAGCAGGGGAGTCGTCGGGAGTGGGTCGGCTAGTTGTTCGCGATAAAATAGAAGAAAGGGGAAGAGACGGCTATTCGGGGGTCTATTAAGTTAGTAAACGGCTTCGGTTATCTAATGAACTGACACCTAAATGTATTAAGCGTCAGTTGATAGGAAACAACCGAATTCCAATTGGATAATCTTTACCCTAATTTTTTTGGCGGGATCCCCTATCAACGTTGGTTATTGTAACATCCCAGGATTTGAGGCCTCAGATAAGTTGGTCTTAAAAGGAATGATTGGACTACCCATATCACCAAGGTGCACCTCATTTTTTGGGAGCCCATCACTAAAGAACTCCATAGTTAAGCTTGCTCAGCTTGGAGTAGTACTGGGATGGGTGACCTGTCGGGGAGTTGATCCTGGCATGCGTGTGAGTGAGGAAAAAGTGCGCAGTTAAGGCTAGTGGTGGTCTTTGGGGATAGTCGTCATTCCTAAAACTCTACTAGAGCCTTGGTAAGTGGGCTTGGGTGTTACAAATGGTATCAGAGCCATAACCCCTCCAGTGTTTGGGCCCACATGGGCATGGCATGCCAGTCTTGAGCCGTGCAGTCCAGGCATGTAGGAAAGGGTTGTCCATGGTTGACGTAGACACCCTTGCATTGGTATTCTATGATCGGGACCTGGGTGTCCATGGGCCATTGTGGGTCTGCACTTAAATGGGGAAGAGATTATGAGACCTTATAGTTGAGCCTTAATGAGAATGTCAAGATTCTAAGTGAGGGAGATTGTAACATCCCAGGATTTGAGGCCTCGGATAAGTTGATCTTAAAAGGAATGATTGGACTACCCATATCACCAAGGTGCACCTCTTTTTTTGGGAGCCCATCACTAAAGAACTCCATGGTTAAGAGTGCTCAGCTTGGAGTAGTACTGGGATGGGTGACCTATCGGGAAGTTGATCCTGGCATGCACATGAGTGAGGAAAAAGCGCGCAGTTAAGGCTAGTGGTGATCTGTGGGGACAGTCGTCATTCCTGAAACTCTACTAGAGCCTTGGGCAGTGGGCCCGGGCATTACAGTTATCCAAGGAAAACCGACGCCGATATTAGAACTTTTCACACAAACTTTATCCTCATCTGGCGTCGGTTATTAGATAAAAAACCGACGTTGTATGTGACACTTTGGGGGCAATTTTTTTCACTCGAAAATTGGATTTCGCGGGCTATTTTAGGTGTCAGTTTCTTTTATCTAGCCGATGCTGAATACAAAGCAATACCTGTGTCTGGCTGGTCCTCAAATATAGACGTCGGTCTTACTTAATAGCTGACATTGAATGTTATCAACGTCCATTTTACTAAACAACCGACGCCCATAAAAGCGACGTTGAATGTTGTTTCTGTAGTAGTGTTGGTAGCTCAAGAGGAGCTTCTCCGTAGGGAAGAGTGTCCATAAGAAGATTATTTTGTAGCTCGATGTCTTTCCAAGGGTCCATTGTTTTGTGGCTCGATATCTTTCCAAGGGTCCACCTTGTCATTACAAGGGTTTACAGAATTATCGTATTCCATTCCAAAATCAAGAGATGGTTCATGTTTCTCTTCATAGTACACCATTGACTCGTTCAAGTGACTAGAAGGAGATTTAATGGAAAGAACATACTCTTGTTTGAGAACTGGCTCCGTCTAGACTTCTTGTAGGGATGGCAGCTCTGGTAACGTCATTTCATGGAAAGGATTAGTCATAAGGTCATCATGAGACCCATCATCCTCCCATTATTCTTTTTCATCATCATGGAGGTCAGTGAGAGTGGTATGGTCCACTCCTGAATCCATATCTTGATCAGTCCCATCCTTGAAGTCTGTTCCTAGATCAGCTGAATGGTCAGGAATTTTTTCATAAGGATAAATCAGATCCTATTCCAGTAATGGAGACATTGGAGTTTCTTACAAAAAAGGCATCTTTTTATCCGAATCAGTCATATATTCATTTGAGTCTGATTGTGAAGGAGTGTAAAGTTCTTGTAATGTAGATCCTTCTTCTTTAGAACTCATCAACAAGATAGCTGAAGTTGAAGAATATTTGTCGTATAGGGAGTCAATCATTGCTGATTGCTCCTCAATCTATATGGTTGGGTTTGGGTTTGTGGGGGGAGAAGATGGGTAAATACCAAAATTTATCCCCAATTGATCTCCCGATTGTAGAAAATCTCCATATTGGCTAATCAAATTTTCATCTAAGAGAATAGTGCAGGGGTCATTTTTCAAGTTGGACCTTGGCTCGAAAAATGATTCTTTTTCTTGTGATACTGTGGAGAAATCATCCTTGGGTTCAATCATTAGCTCTCAGGATGATTCCTTTCCCCACATTGATGCTAGAAGATCATTGGAAAGCCCCTCCCGCATGATATCGTAATCGTCATCGTAGTTGATTGCAATATGCGGATGAGGAATGCGCTCAAGAGAAATTGGTGACTATTCTTCATGTTGCTTAGAAGTGTGGACAAGTTGCGTAAGTTGATCAAGCTCGGCTATGAACCTCTCATTCATGGTTGTCTAATTAGCTAGTTGTTGAGCCACTGACTTCTATAGAGCACATACTTCTTCTATTAATGTGTATCGATCTTCATAGTAGGGCTCTTCACTATACCCATTGGGTTGATGTTGATAGTATCTCTCCTCATCGTAGTATTGGTTTGCATTGTAATCCATATTTCCTTCTGTATTGCAATCTACACCTTGAAATCCGTCATAGTTGGGCTCTTCGTGGTAGCTTCCAGGAGGATATGGATTATAACTTGTGTTATATCCATAGTTGTATGAAGAGCTGTATTGAGATTCCCAACTATACAATTTTTGATCACCTGACGTAGTGCACTTACGTAGTGAGGAGGAGCGTTGAAGTAGTTGATTGATGAATGGGAATAATCGCCACATAATTGACATCTAACGGTTGGTGGCATTGACTGCTTCATTTTGAAGAGAATTGGTACCAGAAATCAAAGAAGGTGTTTATCAGGCTTGACCAATCACTTCAAATTCAAGAGAGTATGCAATAAAAACTTTTACTTTTGAGACTAAGGTTTTCACTTTTTAGATTTTTGAAAAGAAAATGAAAAACCCTAGAGAAACCAAGGTTGATACGGAATTCAACAAAGATTATTCTTATGACATTGTCCCCGGAAATGACACCATTTTTGATGAAGCTTGGATTTACACCGAAAGATTGCCCTTCCAATGGAAGTCCTAATGTGCACCAAAAACCCTAGGGAGTTAATGTTCTTTCTAGGTTTACCTATAACTGGTGCTAGATAAATGCTCCAACCCCACAAGTGTGGAAGCCTTATCATAGTACATATTTAGGATCGAACTCAAAGGACAACGTGAAGAATCTGGATGTCTTTGTCTTGTCTCGTCTCGATCTAAGTTAATTGTTTACAACCAAGAGATTGATCGGATTCATCTAAACTAATCTAGAACATGCAAAAGTAAAGGCAAGTATGAAATCTAGTTAAAGTTTGAAATCTAAGATTATTAGATGATGATGGATCATTGGGGTGATGCAGATATTCACCACCACTACACATGAATTGTACCTGTACCAACATAGCAAGACCTGCAAGCAAGATACATGGATTTTGTGCAATGTTGATGCCCTCTCAGACAAGGAGCATTGCACACATCCTTCACAGGTTGGGAAGCTCCCATCCGGTACATATCTATGTGTCAATGGAGATATGTGCCCTCCGAAGGGAGATCTTACTCAACCTCATGAAACGTGCATTGAAAGAATAACAAGCGAGCGATATTATCAATTCGATTAGTATCCTTATAGACTATCCCTCTTTCAAGGAAAAAGCTACGAGAAATGTGGGAGTGTTGCAATGTCAGCCATCCCCGAATGAAAGGTCACTTACTTTGCATCACTCCCTTCGTAGAGTGTGTTCCTCAACCTATCAAGATTGTACTTTCATACATCAACTAATTCCATTTCATAGTATGCAAGTACAATGATGGAGGTGAGTTTACTCTACTCCTTGAAAGGCATTCCTAGATATCGAAACAGATGTATGGTGGATACACACATCAAGAACCAATACTAAATTGATAATCGAGTCTCAAGAGTAGACATAGACAATCCACAACAAAAGACAATTGATCATGCAAGAAGGCGACCAACATTCGAGCATGCAATGGAACGATTAGCATTGAATCAGAAAGATAGTATCTTTAGGTATAGATTACAAAGCATGGGAAGAGGGGCTAGTCCCCGCACCCCAGTGAATTACACTACTCGCTCCTCAAAGAGGGAAAAATAAAGATAGATAAGAAAGATAGAACAAGCATCGTCGGAGAAGAAGAGTAGATCTGTGACAGCCCGGTGTAGATCACCCCAGTCTTTGGGACTGCTCTGACTTAGTCGATGAAGTCCGTCTCTCTGCCTTGATCCTCGTGTACACTTCCAGAGACGTACGATTAGAGTGATTACATAGCATCTAGATCAATTTGACTCTCTCACAATGGGTCGAGGCAGAGCTTGGTGGAACAATGGAGATGATGGAACAGTGGAGCAGCCTTGCGGCCCCCCAGATCTGATGTCTGAATGAGGACCCTTTAGGTCCTATTTATAGTCATGGATGATTTGTTAGTATTTCTTTAACGGTCTTAAGACCGGTTGTCTTCTAACATGATTTAGAAACTGTGGGTCTTCTCACGGTCTTGGGTTTGCTTCCTTCTCATGGTTTAGAAACCAAATCCCTGTCTCACGGTTTTTCAATCGCAAGCCTCCTCACAGTCTCAGACGATCAGCTCCATATGGTTTGAAGACAGTTCAGCCACCACACGGTCTTCTTGCGATTTGTAAGACCGCTAGCTATCTCGCAGTTTGTGTAAGAGATCCCTTCCTCGCAGTCTCGAAGACCCCTATATTCACGGTTTTGGTGGCGATGCCCCCCCTCATGGTCAGAAGACTGCAAGGGCTTTCACAATTTGGGAAATCGCTGGTTTCCTCACAATTTTGGGGTAGGACAGTCGTGGAGGTCGAGGCTTGTGGGGGACGTGGGAGCGTGGAGTCATCGGTGATGTTGGAAGGTGAAGTGGGAGCGGCACTACAAGTGATGGGACAATCACTGGCGGTGATGCGTAGAGCTGATGGTCTGGCGGAGGTGAAGGTCTGGAGCCAGGCGACGGCGGGAGGAGGATGTAGGCACTGTAGGTGGTGAAGGTTGAAGATCGAATGGATGAGGAGACCACATGGGAAAGATACCAAAGAGCCAAGACTGCTAGGACCAAGACCGCTAGGGTCAAGACTGCTAGGGCCAAGACCACTAGGGTCAAGTTGTGATGGGAGACGGGGGAGTGTTGATTGCTATGAGGATGGAGGTTGAAGGTGCGTTCACAATGAGGTTGTTTGTGGTTTGGATGGAAAATGGGATGAAGGAGAAGGATGATCAAGAGGTTGATCATGGATGGTGGCTATTGATGGAAGAGGATGTAGATGGAGGATATTAATGAAGGTGGAGGTGGAAGGTGGAGCACACCAAGGTGGTGATGATGGTTGAATTGATCATGGCAGTAGGGTTGATTGGAGGATCTAGGGTTACTGAGAGTTTATTCGAGTGAAGTTGGGTCCGCAACCAGTGGTTGGGCCCAGATGAAGATTTGGCCTCATCGTGACCTGCATGATCTGCATGAAATTCATATAAAACCCTTAGTTAATAAGCTTGATAATCCAATCAATTAAGAAAGATTACACATTAGGAGATAAAAGTGAATGTATTGAGCCGAATTGGGCCCAAGATGGCGACTAAAATCATGATGAGTATGCATTTATCAATAAACCAAAACAAGGGTGGATCAGTCGATATGAGGCACAAAATCCCTAGAATTGGCGACTCTGAGGATGAATTTGAAGGATTCATCAGTTACATGAACCACCCACCTCCCCCTCCTGATCTTGAAACATCTCCATGACCTAGCTTTGTTGGGCCTACGAAATAGAACTAGGAACTTATTGGGAGGCAACCCAATCATTTAATTTTTGCAATTTTTTATATTTGTCTTAGCTAACACTTGTGTTTCAATTTTAGTTTTATTTCTAAAAACAAGTTGGTAACCCGACTTGTTGTTAGTCGGATGACAGCCAGCTGTTGCACCATGCCAACCGGCCGTTTGGTGAGGGTGAGATGGTCATCTCGTCTGACAAAGCATCAACCTCATCAGTGTGGTTGTTTGAAATTCAACATTTTTGGTGTTGCTTCAATGCCAGACGGGCATCTGGGAAGCACAAGATGGTTGTTTCACTCGTAATGAGGTGAAATCTAAGCCGATTCAAATTTCAAACTGTCTCGAAAGGTGAGGTGTAAAGACCCAAGTCTCTACTATTAAACATGATAAACAAACCATCAATTGGATAGCAGCGGAAGAATAAAATCTTGACTTTATTCAAAATGTATAAAGAGTGCATTATAAAATTTCCATAAAGGAAGTACAACTTTATACAAGCACAAGGATCTAGGTAGAGGAAGACTTAACTAATACAACATTGTCTCCAAGCAAACAACTATATAACATAAAAACAAACATGTTCACTCAAGCTATATATTCCTTTCTTCTTATCCTATCCTTGGGTTCACCAAGCTTCCATGCGCACTCTGATCCTATCCTGGATGGTTGGGGTCATCCAGCAAGAGAAAGATAAACAAGGTATGTGTTAAAAAAAAAATAAGGGATAGGACAAATCATAATAAAAAGCTTTACAATATAAAGGATTCTCCACAATAAGAGATTTCAAAAGGAATGAGGCTAATATATGAATATTCCAATAAATAACAGATCTTGCCACCATTAATCATCACATTAAATTAAATATTTGCATGTAGATATATTGGACTAAAGTAACTATAGTAGGGCCATGACACCACTGAGTCATTGACCAAAATATAAAATGGGTGGAAAAGCACACCCTAGGTGGAAAAGCACGCCTCTGTATATATAAGGGTAGAAAAGCATACCCCGGGTAGAAAAGCATACCCTAATGGTTACGCATAAGCGTCTATGATAGTTAGCCAGTCAAATAATCTACCATGCATAAAATAGTGGCAAAATATATCATTCATTAGACATTTGCATCATAAGACAAGCATAATAGCATGTAGGGTCATTGACCCAATTCAACCTGTAAATAATAATTCCAAGAGAATAGGATATGTCAAAGTGAAACAAGAGCAAGTATATCAAAAGATGAGACAACAACGGTATTAGAAGCATAAAATAAGTTAGGAGCCAATACATGCAATTAGAGGGAAAATGGGGCTAGCACAATAATGAGTGGGGTTGGGTAAAAGCCCAACTGAAAGTTAGGTAGTTTGCACATTATATATTCCACACATTCATCATAGTTGTTCACATACATAGGGGTCGGATACAAAATAGGGTGCACATACCTTAGATATAATACATGACCATCATATCCACCAAATAGATAGTATCCAAAATCCATCCACATAATATCCTAGTTACATCATAACACATGTATTAATATATATAAAGGCATAAATCATAGGAAAAACCCTAATTTTACAAAACTACGATTTAGAGTTCAAAACCAAGTCCAAACGATTACTCATAATCTCCTGATTAAGAAAACATATTTTATTATATAAAACAGAGTTAAAATGAATTAATTATGTATTTTAAAACATTTACATATTAAAAATGCCATTCAAAGCAAACTTCGGAAAACCCTTGAGAATCAGGTCTCAAAAACCACAGAAACAGATTCTAAATTAAAAATCCTTTCCATCGACTATTTATTCATATTTTTCTGATAAAGGATCGATTTACTATGAATTAAGTAAACCTGACCAATCAGAAATTAGGAAAACCATAGTGTGACAGGCATTTAAATAAAAATGAAACTCGGTGTAAATTATAGATGAAAGGACCAAAACGCCCTTGCTCGTTAAATCAAACCAATTAAAAGTACGAGGGCAAATCAGTCATTGACATGTAATCAGCCTTTGCAAACGAGTAACAAAACCTAGGGTGCAATTACTAGATTGCCCCTGCGATCTAAAGCTAACGATCAAAGTAGCGAGGGACCCCAGGGTCATTCTCTGACCTGCGATCATCGCTCGCTTAGCCATGGCGATGGCAGGTATCTGGAGCTTGACCCCAATTCGTCATGAGGGCGCAACTCCACGAACTGAACCCGGGAAGAGAAATCCCATGGCCTCCCGAAGTCAAGGAGCCCGAACAGAAGCCGATACATGCTCGAGAGACCAAGAACCGTGTCGACCTGGCCGGAAAACAGAGGAATGGAAAATCGATCAAAAGGCCTTGAAAACGAGAGGAAAGAGCACAGATAGGGTCGTGGTTACCTTCGTGGGACCAAGGTGAGTCGGAAGGCTGGGTGCGGTGAGGTCGGAGGAGCAAGGAAACGCAAACACGGTTGGCGGCGGTGGAGCTCACCGGCGGTCTATAGGACCCGGTGATCTAGAGCACCACGAGGATGACAGGGAGTAGGAGAAGGAAGCCGAGGATCCGTAGGTGCTTAACGAGGTCCCAATTGGACCCGAGGTGGACGGAGAAGCAATCCGGAGGTCTTCGTTGTCGGGGAAGGTAGAATGAGTAGGACCTGGAGTATCAGGCCGGTTGCGATGAAATTATGTGAGGAGGAGGAAATTTGGAGGCCCGAGGGTGCTAGGCGGGACCTTATATAGGTGAGAGAGAGCTCAAGGCGTCGGCTGTAACTCGAGGGTGGAGAGAAGCCCTCACTGCCCAATTGGGCGTTTCGTGACTAGTGAGAGGTAGGCGGTGATCTAGGGTTCACTCGAACCGGATCGTCAAGTCGAAGCCAACGGACGAGGAATCGCGTGAAACGGTGGAGGAGGGAGTGAGAACGGGTTCGGGGAAGGTAGCTGCTGTGAAACGGCTGTAGACCGCGCGGGCGAGAGGTTGGAGACGAGTTCGCGTCCGTTGGATCGAGCGGGGAAACAAATCTGACCATCGGATGGCGGGTCCACGGTGAACCGGGTGCGTGACAGGTTAAATAAACCGGAACATAGCGTTACATGGTGAAATAAATGAAATCAATTAAGCTACTATATTCATACCATAATAAAAGCTAATAAAAAGGATTTGAAGGGTCAAAACAACTCCAAAAGCCACCAAAATTGAACCACATGCTCATATTAACATATAGAACGATGCTATATAATTAGAATCTCGTTTAATGCATAATAAGGCCCTTAATAAATATATGGCTCATAAAAGAGTATAATAATATATTAATATGAAGGAATTATATGAAAAGGCTACTTAATGAGAAACATGTGAGTAAATTCGACATATAAAACACATTAGGGTACAAATACTCATTACTCAACAAAATAACATATTAATGTGAACTAAAATCATATTTTGAGGAGAGAAAAACAATAAAGGTTAATATACACATATATGAACTCAAATACACATTATTAATAATATATTTATCCAAAAAGCTCCAAATTAATATAATCTACTATATTATCCCATTAAAGACCAAATTACAACATTAACCCTAACTTATCTCCTAATGTGGGTTATTTGTGCAAACACCCCTCAATTTACATAAAAGAGGGTAAATAGTGATTTCAACATCAAATTGTGCTCAAAATGCACAAGGAGTCCAAAAATAATTATAAAGGATGGGCAATTTATGGAAAAGGTCCAAATGGACTAAAAGGAAAAGAAAAGCTCAAAAGTGGGTAAATTGTAGGGAAGACCCTGAGTTTCAGTATGTTACAACACACCACCCCTTAAAGAGGATTTCGTCCCCGAAATCACAACAAGAGGAAAGAGAGGGTGAGTGTGTAACATCCCAACCATAAACAACTAGGTTATAACCCTTACTCTAGGGCACAACACAAAATCTACATAAGTCAGGTATTACTAAGGTTTCCACAAAACCTATAGCCTTTTTATCGAACTCAAACTAACATCTTGTTGCATAAACTCTATCATGAAAAGGCAGCATATCTATTATACTATCGCTTGTGCCACATTTTATTACATCTTAACATCTGAATATGTGCATTATGGGTATCTCCCTCATTAAGGGTTTTAAGCACAATTAGGGTTTACAAGGCCATTACAACCTATATTAAACCAATCCCAACAACAATTAATGTATTAGGTCAAAACCTAAATATCTCACATTATTACCCAATAACTACATCATGTGGGATTATGCCATATAATATCATCCTAATAACAGGTCGAAGGGTATGTGGCTTATCTTCCAAGGAACATATTGGCACAACATCTAACATACTCATATCACGAATCATCACTAATCATATTCTCTCACAACACTAATTACTATGAATCAACCTCACATTATGTGAATCTAATTACTCATCATCTTATTACTGATTTGATCCATAAACCAATAAGATGATCAATAAGATGTATTTTAGTCAACAAGGTGATATGCCTAACATGTGTTGATAATTGGGTCACAAATATGATTAAGTGATTATAATCCATTTACATGCATTAAAGTATATGATGTGATGACACCTAATGTCACTGGAGTATCAAGAAAGGCATGAAGGGTATATATATATGTCGTCAAGGCTAGATGATTACATCTTAGGGTTTAGGTCAACATGACCATTACATGTCAAGGCATCCTTAGGGTGTATTTTACCATACACATTTTATCATTTGGGTGACTAACCCAAACTATATGTATAACCACATATGAATAATTAATGATTATGAGCATCAAGAGTATATTAAGGTTCAAGCATAAGGATTATGTGACTTATCCATTAGTTCATAAGCAAACAAGATGAATTACAAACATATTAGGTTTATTAAACTCTAAACACATAAGCTCTCTATTCCCATGTCTAAGGAGTTAGGGTTACTTGATTTCAAGGCATTGAGGGACTCCAACCCCCTAAAGAGGATTTCGTCCTCGAAATCAACAACCCCAAAATCTACTATCACCACCTTTCCACTCAAAGGGTTGACTAAGTCAAACTATTTTAAGGGTATAAAGCCCAACATGAAAGGTCTTACTAAAATCTATCTTTCAACTCAAGGTATAGCATAGGGTACACTAAACCCTAAACATGGAAATCTAAGGCTCACATAAGATACTTAGGGATTACTAGATGATTTTTGTTCAAGAAAAGAAATCAAATCATCATATAAGGGTTATAAAGGTTATTCAAAAATAAGGTAATGTCTAAAGGTAGACTATTTCGAGCTGTCCGTTTCAGATCAGGCCAGGCCAGGTCATATGAGCTCAGGAGTCCTCGTGACCAAGCTAGTGGGGCGGAGGAAAATATTGCCAGCCCCCAAGCTCTGACCCTTTCTAGACACCATCACTTCAACTTCTTGCTCTAATAGTTACTCAATAAACAATTTACCAAAAAGTTGGCACATTTTATTTCTAATATGAAATTATTATAATCCTAAATCAAACTTTCATGCTAGGTCAACTCTAAGGTGAAAAACTAACTAAAGGAAAACTATATAAGATAAGGGTTCTATCTAGGAGACAATTTTGAACTAGTCAAGAATCCAACTACCTTGATGCTCTGTTACCATGCTGTAAAGACCCAAGTCTCTACTATTAAACATGATAAACAAACCATCAATTGGATAGCAGCGGAAGAATAAAATCTTGACTTTATTCAAAATGTATACAAAGTACATTATAAAATTTCCATAAAGGAAGTACAACTTTATACAAGCACAAGGATCTAGGTAGAGGAAGACTTAACTAATACAACATTGTCTCCAAGCAAACAACTATATAACATAAAAGCAAACATGTTCACTCAAGCTATATATTCCTTTCTTCTTATCCTATCCTTGGGTTCACCAAGCTTCCATGCGCACTCTGATCCTATCTTGGATGGTTGGGGTCATCCAGTAAGAGAAAGATAAACAAGGTATGTGTTAAAAAAAATAAGGGATAGGACAAATCATAATAAAAAGCTTTACAATATAAAGGATTCTCCACAATAAAAGATTTCAAAAGGAATGAGGCTAATATATGAATATTCCAATAAATAACAGATCTTGCCACCATTAATCATCACATTAAATTAAATATTTGCATGTAGATATATTGGACTAAAGTAACTATAGTAGGGCCATGACACCACTGAGTCATTGACCAAAATATAAAATGGGTGGAAAAGCACACCCTAGGTGGAAAAGCACGCCTCTGTATATATAAGGGTAGAAAAGCATACCCCGGGTAGAAAAGCATACCCTAATGGTTACGCATAAGCGTCTACGATAGTTAGCCAGTCAAATAATCTACCATGCATAAAATAGTGGCAAAATATATCATTCATTAGACATTTGCATCATAAGACAAGAACAATAGCATGTGGGGTCATTGACCCAATTCAACCTGTAAATAATAATTCCAAGAGAATAGGATATGTCAAAGTGAAACAAGAGCAAGTATATCAAAAGATGAGACAACAACGGTATTAGAAGCATAAAATAAGTTAGGAGCCAATACATGCAATTAGAGGGAAAATGAGGCTAGCACAATAATGAGTGGGGTTGGGTAAAAGCCAAATAGATAGTATCCAAAATCCATCCACATAATATCCTAGTTACATCATAACACATGTATTAATATATATAAAGGCATAAATCATAGGAAAAACGCTAATTTTACAAAACTACGATTTAGAGTTCAAAACCAAGTCCAAACGATTACTCATAATCTCCTGATTAAGAAAACATATTTTATTATATAAAACAGAGTTAAAATGAATTAATTATGTATTTTAAAACATTTACATATTAAAAATGCCATTCAAAGCAAACTTCGGAAAACCCTTGAGAATCAGGTCTCAAAAACCACAGAAACAGATTCTAAATTAAAAATCCTTTCCATCGACTATTTATTCATATTTTTCTGATAAAGGATCGATTTACTATGAATTAAGTAAACCTGACCAATCAGAAATTAGGAAAACCATAGTGTGACAGGCATTTAAATAAAAATGAAACTCGGTGTAAATTATAGATGAAAGGACCAAAATGCCCTTGCGAGCGGGCGAGAGGTTGGAGACGAGTTCACGTCCGTTGGATCGAGCGGGGAAACAAATCTGACCGTCGGATGGCGAGTCCACGGTGAACCGGGCGCGTGACAGGTTAAATAAACCGGAACATAGCGTTACATGGTGAAATAAATGAAATCAATTAAGCTACTATATTCATACCATAATAAAAGCTAATAAAAAGGATTTGAAGGGTCAAAACAACTCCAAAAGCCACCAAAATTGAACCACATGCTCATATTAACATATAGAACGATGCTATATAATTAGAATCTCGTTTAATGCATAATAAGGCCCTTAATAAATATATGGCTCATAAAAGAGTATAATAATATATTAATATGAAGGAATTATATGAAAAGGCTACTTAATGAGAAACATGTGAGTAAATTCGACATATAAAACACATTAGGGTACAAATACTCATTACTCAACAAAATAACATATTAATGTGAACTAAAATCATATTTTGAGGAGAGAGAAACAATAAAGGTTAATATACACATATATGAACTCAAATACACATTATTAATAATATATTTATCCAAAAAGCTCCAAATTAATATAATCTACTATATTATCCCATTAAAGACCAAATTACAACATTAACCCTAACTTATCTCCTAATGTGGGTTATTTGTGCAAACACCCCTCAATTTACATAAAAGAGGGTAAATAGTGATTTCAACATCAAATTGTGCTCAAAATGCACAAGGAGTCCAAAAATAATTATAAAGGATGGGAAATTTATGGAAAAGGTCCAAATGGACTAAAAGGAAAAGAAAAGCTCAAAAGTGGGTAAATTGTAGGGAAGACCCTGAGTTTCAGTATGTTACACGAGGAGTCTGCCTCAACCCACGAACCACCATACAACCTTTTTAGTCAATGAACCGACCATTTTGCTGCTTAGTTTGCCTTTAAATCTCCCCTTCGACAAAGAGCATCTCACATTTCTCTTTACTCCTTCGCACTCCTGGTTCTCTGCCCAGACGACCGCCACCTCCATGAGATTCTCAACCCACTGACCTAGCCGACCGCTCTCCACCCAAGCAACGATTGTGTCATGCTCTCTGCCTGAGTTCCTCCCCCCCAGCTGGCTGCCTCCTCGTGGCAACGACCGTCTCATCGCCACCTCTTTGTGGTCACTGAGCGATAATCACAGCCCTTCCAATTGCCTACTACCCTTCCCATCGATGTGTTCTTTTTAGACTGGACGACTGCCCCGTAGCTAGACGGTCGTCTTATACCTGAGACGACCTCCTCGCTAGCTTACATCACGTCGGTCGACCATCTTGCTGCATGTTGACCGCCCATCCAAACGGGCATCCCAGGCCAGCCAGGCGGCCATTTTAGTAACTCCCAGATGACCGTCCCAACAAGGAGACAGTCGTATCACGCTGCTTCACCACTTTTCCCCACACTAGTGAGATGTTTGCCTCAATTGAGTCAGCTAAATGACTCATCCACCTGAAACAACCATTTGATCATAGTGAGCTGGCCATCAGAGTAGAGAGAACCAAGATAGGATGGCATAAGAGGAGGAAATTTCCCAAAGGGTAACTCAAGACCTTAATGCACAAAGAAAGGCTTATGCAAGAAGCCCAAGATGTGGTTCAAGAGGAAATCTAGGAAGCCCAAGCAGTAGCTCAACAAGCTGAGTTACAAAAGGGCCTTAGATAGTTCTCAATCCCTAAGGTTGTTGACATTCAACACCCAGTGCAACCACCTCCCATCACTGCTCCAAACTTTGAGATCAAGTCACATTGGATTACACTACTTCAAAACAACCCTTTCTATGGTAAGCACGGTGAGGATAGTCAAGAACATCTTATGAGGTTCTTAGATTTATGTTCCATGACAAAGTAGAATGGAGTTATAGATGATGCCATTAGACTCCATCTATTCAAATATTCCCTTGGAGATAGAGCCATGAGTTGGTATAACTGTTTGCAATGCGACCCCATCACCACTTGGGAACAACTTCAAAATGCTTTCTTGGAAAAAATTTACCCTCCTTCCCTCACCTACGATATTAGGGGCCAGATAACACAATTTGTTCAGGTCCCTGGAGAAACCTCAGCAGAAGAATGGGAAAGATACAATGAGTTACTATGCAAGTGTCCACACCATGGCATACCTAAGAATCAGCTCATTAGAATCTTTTATAGGGTTGTGGATGATGATATCAAAAAGTTTTTAGACTCCTCGTCTGGAGGAAACTTCATGCATCAAAGCTATGATAGCGCATGGAAGGTTTTCACCCTTAGAGATGAAAATCAAGCCAACTGGGGAAAATTCATCGGCAAAGGGGTGTTGAAGGTAGCTATGATAGAAAGTAGTCCTAAGTATAAGTCTATTACCGAGTCTCTAAAGCTACTAGTTGTCAAGCAAGACAACCTTGTATCATCTTTTAATGCCTATGAATGGAGGCACTCGCACCTTCGACAACAAGAATAAGTCAAGCCAGCTTCTCCATTTTGCAAAGCATGTAAAGACATTGATCATTCTACGCTAGCCTATAATATTCTCTATGATGTTGTTCTAGGCAATGCTTGTGTCCAAGGAGGTAACAGTCAAATGGAAAACCTGAATGCCATCCACACTATCCCTGGTCAAGGGTATTATAATCCAAATCAGAACATGAACCATCCAGGTTTTCAGTATAGAAATCCTTAAGGAGCAGAAACCTCACAACAACTCAGTTCAGATAATCAATAACGAGGCCCGTCAGGATTCCAGTATAATCAACAACAAAATTTTAGGAATCAAGGGAACTTCAAGGGTAACTTCAAGAACAAAAATTACAACCAGTATAAAAACACCTCTCAGTTCCAGAATCTCAACCAAGTCCCGCATCAACAACTACAGCAAGGACAACAAGCCGGTCCCATCTCTTGTGATGACAAACTGTCAACCATTGAGAAGATGTTATAATCACAACATACTATGATAGAAAATTAGCAATCCCATTAGAAGGCTATTGAATCCCAACTAGCTCAACTTTCAGCTAGCCTCAAGCCACCTATTGGATCTTTTGCTGGCCAACCAGAGAACAATCCTAAACATCCTGAGCAACTGAAAGATGTTTCCAATCAGTCTGGAAAGAGCTATTTTGATCCTCTTGTCAAGATGCTTGAGGTAGTTATATACGGGCATAACTTGGTGATTGTCCAAGACACTAAAATACCTGAATCTCAATTGAAAGAACCGATGACGACTGATAAGGCAGGCAAATCTAGTCCTAAGAAACCTATTGTTGCATAAGAAGAAGACATGCCTGAGCCAGTTATACTAGTATACAAGCCTCATCCTCCTTTTCAAGCTAGACTAAAGTAGACAAACCTCAACACTCATTTCACAAAGTTCAAGGAAGCAATGAAGAAGCTTCATGGTGATATAACCTTTCTAGATGCACTAGCTGAGATACCAGCCTAGACAAAGTACTTAAAATCTCACCTTACAAGGAAGTATATAACTAAGGAATATGAGTCAGTCAAATTAGCAACAACAACTTTCGATATTGTTTAGAGAAGAATGCCCAAGAAGCAAAAAGACCCATGTTCTTTTGGGATTTTGTGCCATATCGATGACTCCACATGTAAAAAGGGACGAGCTAAACTTGGTGCTAGCATCTCTATCATGCCACTAAACCTTTGCAAGAGGCTAGGGTTTGTAGAACTTCTCCCAACTAGCATGAGCATACAACTTGTAGACAATTATATGACTCTCCCTTTGGGAATCATTGAGGATGTTCCAGTCAAGGTAGGTAAAGACTCTTATGTCCCATATGACTTTGTAATCATGGACATAAAAGAGGACTCCAGATACCCTCTTATATTTGGTCATTCATTCCTCGCCACTACGAGAGCTTTGATTGATGTTGAAGTAGGAACCTTGCTCCTAAGACTAGGAAAAGAAATACTCGAGTTTAGAGTTTTTTAAAGTATGCGAAGACCGAGCATGCAAGAAGAAGTCTATTTGATTGATTGCATAGACAAAATGTCACTCCTCACATAAGATAATCATGAATCAGAAGACCCTTTAGAAGTGTCTCTAACAAACCCATCTGTTGATGAGTCTGTCGACGAACAAGCAAAGAATTGTGTTCTCCACCTCAATGTTGCAGAAGAAGATCCTGAAACTAAATTTGAGGAACTCAAGGCTGTGAACGTAACTAAAGACCTATGTGAGAAACCAGAGGGCCCTAAAATGAAGCCCCTACCTGAGGGACTGATATACGTGTTTTTGGATCATCTCAAGGTCTTCCCAGTTATCATAAATTCTAATTTAACATCTGAACAAGAAGATAAACTCCTGACAGCATCAAAGGAAAGAAGAAAGGCCCTTAGCTACAAAATGAGTGACCCCACCAGGATTAGTCAAGTACTTTGCATGCACAAAATCCCCATGGTGGAAGACCACAAGTTGATTGTCCAACATCAACAGAAGCTGAATCCAAATATGAAAGAAGTAGTTGTCTTGAAGTCATTAAATTGCTCACTACGGGAATCATCTATCCTATATCTGACTCACTGTGGGTAAGTCCTGTATATTTTGTCCTAAAGAAAGGTGGAATGAGGAATAAAAAGAATGAACTCATCCCCACTTGAACAACTACTGGATGGAGGATGTGTATCGATTATAGGAAATTAAATAAGGTCACGTGTAAGGATCATTTCCCGATGTCTTTCCTAGACCAAGTGTTAGAGCGATTGGCTCACCAGGAATATTTTTTCTATCTCGATGGTTATTCTAGATTCTATCAAATTCCCATACATCTAGATGACCGAGAGAAGACAACATTCACTTCCCCCTTTAGAACATATGCCTTTAGAAGGATGCCTTTTGGGCTTTGCAATGCGCCTGCTACTTTCCAATGTTGAATGGCATCCATATTTGTTGGACTCACTGAAACTATTATGGAAGTTTTCATGGATGATTTCTCTGTATATGGGGATTCATATGACTCATGCCTAAAGCACCTCTCCCTGGTCCTCAAATGATGCGAAGATGCACATCTAGTGCTAAATTGGAAGAAATGTCATATCATAGTAAAGGAAGGCATTGTCCTTGGCCATAGGGTCAGCAATCGAGGGATCGAAGTAGACAAGGCAAAGATCAAAGTGATTTCTAAAATCAGTCTCCCAACTAATGTAAGAGAGGTGCGTGCATTTCTTGGTCATGCAAGCTTTTATAGAAGGTTTATAAAGGACTTCTCCAAGATAACCAAGCCTATAACGAACTAGTTACTAAAGGACGCTGATTTCCACTTTGATGAAGAATACATCAAAAGTTTCAACAATCTTAAGAATGTCCTAACATAAACCCCTATCATCAGATCTCTAGATTGGAATCACCCATTTGAAATAATGTGTGATGCCAATGATTATGCAGTCGACATTGTTTTGGGTCAATATATAGAAAAGAAAGATCATGTCATCTACTATGCATCTAAGACCCTTGACAAATCTCAAAGGAACTATGCATCTATTGAGAAGGAACTTTTAGCGGTTGTGTATGACTTTGACAAGTTCAGATCCTACCTCATCAGTTCCAAGGTGATTGTCTACACAGACCATACTGCAATTTGTTACCTCCTAGCAAAGAAAGATGCAAAACCCAGGCTAATCAGATGAATTCTCCTCTTGCAAGAATTTAATCTTGAGATAGGAGATAAGAAAGGAACTGAGGATGCCGTGGAAGACCACTTGATTCGTATCCACACCCTATACAATGAAAAGATCCCAATTAATGACTCTCTTCCAGAGGACCGGCTCATGAAAGCATCAGAAGTTATCCCTTGGTACGCGGACTACGTGAACTACCTTACAACTGGTGTCGTCCACCCTAAACGCACCGACATTGTACTGAAGAAATTCATGCATGATGTGAGGAAATATCATTGGGATGAGCCGTACCTCTTCAATCTCTATGCTGATGGTTTCTACAGACATTGTATCACTGAAGAAGAAGCTCATCTTGTTCTAGAGAAATGCCACTCATGCCCCGCTGGAGGCCATATGAGTTCCAAGAAAACTACTTTGAAAGTTCTACAATGTGGCTTCTTTTGGACAACCATATCTAAGGATGCCTACAACTTCGTCTTGTCTTGTGACAAATGCTAGAGGGTAGGTAACATAACAAAAAGAGATGAGATGCCCCTTAAGCTCTGACAGGAAGTCAAGATTTTTGACATTTGGGGAGTGGACTACATGGGCCCATTCCCATCCTCGTATGGATTTTTCTACATTCTAGTTGTGGTGGATTATGTCTCTAAATGGGTAGAGGACATACCAACTTTCACTAGTGATTTGAAACCTGTCATCAAAATGATTAGATATATTATTTTCCCCATTTTGGAGCTCCATGCACTGTGATATCCGATAGAGGTTCTCATTTTTTGGAAAGAAATTTTGAGGCACTATTGAGAAAATATGGTGTGACTCACAAGGTATATTCCCCCCATCACCCACAAATGAGTGGATAGGTAGAGGTGTCAAATTGTCAACTCAAAGATATCCCTGGAAAAGACAATGGGTTGCAACCTAAAGGATTCATCAGTAAAAATCAATGATGCCTTGTGGGCCTATAGAACTGCTTTCAAGACTCCTCTTAGAAAGACACCCTTTAGATTAATATATGGAAAATCATGTCAACTACCCTTAGAACTTGAACACAAAGCATGGTGGACAATCAAACAATTGAATTTTGACATGAAGAAAGCTGGACAAGCTAAGATTCTATAACTTCAGGAGTTGGAAGAACTTCAAATGACATCCTTCAAGAATGTAAGAATTTACAAAGAACATACAAAACTATGGAATGATGGTCATATGAAAAGGAAATTCATAAAAGTGGGAGACCAAGTTCTACTGTTTAACACAAGACTGAGATTGTTCCCAGGGAAACTCTATTCTCGATGGTCAGGATCGTACATTGTCAAGAGCATCTACCAACATGGTTCCTTTGTTTTATGGAGTTAAAAGTCAGGGAGTTTGTGGAAAATGGCCAACGATTGAAGAGATATTTCACCACTACTGACATAAGCATTGAAGCATCAGTGAATATTTCCAAACCAACATATCGACTAGAAAATTGAAAGAAGAATGTCGAGCCAATGACATAAAATAAAAGTACTTATCGAGAGGCAACCCGATCCTTACCTTAGATTTTACTTTCAATTTTTAATTGGACAATTTTGCACCCAGTTGTTAATGCATTGCAAGATGCAATATTAAATTATGATAGTTTTCATTTTTGAGATTTCAGATGGAGGTCACATTGCTGAGAGGAACGCAACCACATATGGTGGTCCAACCGGCATGATTTTTCCCCTCCATCTTGGATTTAGAGTTTGCTCGGGATGAGCAAATTTCTAAGTTTGGGGTGGAGGGTGGGTGGTATGTACTTTAATTTCCACCTACACCTATCTGTTTCAGAATTAAGATTCCATCATTGCAATTTTGAAGCAAATGTAATAAAAAATTCAAAATTTTTACATTTTCAAAGTAGTTTTGTATAGAAACTTGATGAAGTTTTGATGCTTTTATTTCAATCAAATCCATTACCTAGCTGGCTAGTTTCTCTTTCCATGCAATTTTGAATCATTATACCCTCCTCATTTGAAGCAAAGCCTCAAGAGGGACAATTTATGAAACTAGCCAATGGTTAGAAATCACAATGTAAAGCTTATGAACCCTAACATCATGAACCTTCAGTAGAGATGGCAAGGATCTGTTGAATTGAGAGGGATCAAACATGTCATGCTTCCTAACTGATTAGTGAAACAATAGCATGGAATCTCCACCTGATCCCCATCAAGTCATTATTTGAGCATAGTATGATAAAGAGAACAACTTAGTGCACTAAATTGTAAATCAAGTTGCATTATGATCTGAACTCTCTTGTATACTTCTTCTACCATTTTCATACCCCTCCATCCATCAAAAAGAAACAAAAATCCATAAAAATAGTGCCAAACCTTAAGTTTGGTGTGGCACACCATCCCTCTCTTTATTTGCTTCTTTCATACCCCTCTCTATGTAATAGGGGCATATTACCAAAATGAAAAAGAAAAGATGCCAATGTGCACACAAGAAAAAAATGCAATTTTGAGTCGAATGGAGGAGAGATTCACAAAAAAAGTTGCAATCAATGAAATTGCAACCATATAATTAAAATCTCGAGTCGAATAGAGGAGAGATTTACTACTCCCTTCCATACCCCCTTCACTCCCTTTTCCACCTACAGGCACAATGAATGCCTCTTTTTTGCCACTCTCTTATAAAACACCAGTGTCAGATCAGATGCACACTTGTTGTTCTGTGGGTATCTCTGGACTCTTACGAACCTCTTAGACATGCTTGATGTTGGAAAAAGTGGGGAGAAGTGCTTTTGGGAAACGAAATCAGGAATGAAGATATTGTAAGATGTGTTTAGTGATCTTAGGATGTTGAGATGCTCAACCATACAAAGCAGAAAAGAAACAAATGTGATGTGAAGATGAGGAAATCACAAGAATTGAAAGTATTCAATGGCGATTGTTTTATATTTTGTGTTAATTGAGGACGAGCAACGTTTAAGTTCAGGGTGTTTTTATGAATGCATATTCATCTTAGTTTTAGTTGCCATTTTTGGCCCAATTTTGTACTAAAAGCTCTCATATGCCCCTAGAATATGCTCATATACAATTTTCCTCAGTTTCAGATGGTTACTTAGAGTTTTGATCAAATTCATTCATCTCCATTATAGGATTAAGCTTGCATCTATGTGCACAAGTGTAGGAGACGGTGGTCCCACTCATATCAACACCCTACAACAGGGGTGGTTTTGTCACATGATCGTGACTGTGGCATACAACTGCAACCACGACACACAACCTCGACCGTGGCACACTGCCTCAACCACGACACGTCGCTTCAACCGAGGCCCACACTAGCTCAACCGTGACTGTGACCGCAACCTAGATCGTGACTGTGACTACAAATTCGACCATAATGCACGACGACGACCACGACCAATGTCTCGACCGTGATGTTAAGTTGGTGCTCTCTAGATCTGCACCTATAAATAGATGACCCCCTCCTTCATTTCAGGCATCACTTCCACTCCATGATGCCAAAAGGCTTACGATCTATGCCCAACTAAGGAAGACGATCAACCGCCACCAAAGACTACCTCTGTGGTGTCCTTGATACTCTGCCATCTCCGCTCCATCTCCTGTGAGCAAGAGCACAAAAAGAGAAGGAAGAAGGAGAGAGAAGACCATATTTTTCCATCTTGGTGTTCTTCCCCTCCTCCTCCATATCTGCCCCACCATCTTGTGGAAGACCGTTTCTCTATCGAGCCATGACCATCTTATTCATCATGACATTGGAATAATCTCGCCTCTCTCTTATTCTTATTATTTCTATCATGAGGAGCGAGTACTCCATTTTGCTAGGGTGCGGGGACTAGCCCTGTTGCCCGTGTTTAAATGTCCATTTTATAACATTGCATGTCTTATATATAACTTTCCATTTCATTGTTAATCTTTTAATGCGTGCTTTGTGGATTGATCACATGTCTTGCATGATCTATTATATTCCTTTGTTGTGAGAACTTCAATACTTGGGATTCGAATCTCGATTAACATTGTTGATTCCCAGACGAGAACTTCTGAAGGGATATCTCCAGGGTAGTAAGTGTGTGACCCATGCGTAACGAGACATTGAGCCCATGGAGATGATTACACAAACTCTATTTCCTAACAGATGGTTTGCTACTCCATTTGGATAGTTGTATCTTGCCTAGATGTGTTTTGGATGTTTTTGCATGTGTAGTGGTGGTGAAACCCGATTCCACCACAATGATTCCCATCTTTAATCTAAACTTAGTTTTAATCCCGCTCTTTTACTTTCCTTGTAATTAGTTTAACTAAACCCAAATCAAATCTTTGTTCTAAATATTGGTCTTAGTTGACCCAGATTTGACTAGCAAGATTCTTAAAAATGTTGTTCCTTAGGATTCAATCCTTAACTATACTGCGATAAGACCCGTCCTCTTACGGGTGGTACTATTGCACAAGGTTTTGGTAAAAACATAGGGATTTCATCCTTAGGTGGATTTGTTAGTGTGGTAAAACCCACGTCAAGGTCCTGAGGAGAGAGAAGATTGCCACCCTCTTTAAGAGAGATGAAGTTGTTGTTCATCATCACCCATTCTAGATCCAAATATGAAGGCAACATGCACCAACAATGGTTGTTTGTAATTGTAGTTGGTGTATCTGCCTTCTCCCCTTCTAAATCTAGTCATCCACCTGCATCCACTTCATCATTCTCTATGATGACTTTCCATGTTTGTAAATATGTAATGCTACTCACTAACATGAGTGGCTAAACATATTTCTTTCATTGGGAATAGACTGTAAGGCTCTCCAAATATGTATATACTTACATCCATTTTAATATATATGTTCTTAGAAATGGTTATCTCCATACGCTTGTTCTTATTTCTTCACTTGTATGATTAGCTACCATCTTGTGATTTTTAATTATTAGCGCCTCAAAAGAGTAGTGCTAACTCTATCTAAATGTTATGGTGTTAAATGAATGCATGAGAATGTTGGAATGCTAAAATTAATGATCATATGGTAATCTTTGCTATTATTTGTTTGCCATCTCAAGAGAGAGAGAGACAACTTTATAATCTAGATCTATCCTAAGCTCAAGAGAGGAGGGAATAGACATATATGATGATTGATTGTAACCTTATTAAGAGTATACAAAGGATGTGAGTATTGCATGTTGGTGAGAGATATTAATAGGTGAAACCAAATCCAAGTTCCCATCCATATTTTGTTACCACAAGCTTGTTTTCTTTTATTCTCTTTTTTATTTTTTTTCTCCTTCCTCATTTTTTTGGAGTAGCATTGTTCCATAAGGAACACCATCTTAATCTACCCCTTTTTTTTGGTGTATATCAGATAAAGTTTTACGTTCTTAACACCTATTGTTACTTGTCCTTGTGGTTTGACCCTGATTTACTACATAGGACCCGTATAATAGTTGTGGGTGCCTAAGTGTTGGGTTATAAATTATAGAGTAGGATTACTCTAGATCTTCTCCTTTTTTGGACATGTGATTTAGGTCGATCAATAGCATTAAGGATTTACATGTATTGTATGACATAGAGATGAACGACAAAGAAAATGGAAGAGATGAAGGAAGTTAGATAGTTGCAAGGAAAGGAAGAAGGGAGATACACCAATGATGACCACAGATGTTCAAGGTCGATGAAAGACTTCTCTAATTTGAAGTTGTCAGGATAGTGTGAAGGATGTGCTCTATGTGCCCCTTCAATCAATGAAGAGGTCATAGTAGATCAACGACGAGCAACAAGGAAGGCCTTTGGACTTTCATCCTCTGATTTTCACAGACTGATAAAGGAGGAGCTGGTTGATGGTGAAGGTTGGTTCCTGCATCACTTTCACATCTTTCAAGGGTGTCCATCCTCTTCTTGATACTAGGGGTGCTATTTATAGCTTTGGTCAGGTGCTCTATACTTGCACTACAAGTATGGGCACATGCATTTGGGCACACACATAACCACCTCAAATGATTGTTGTCAGTAAGGCCATTGTTTCTAGGATGTGCGGATGAACCATTGGTTGTTCCCTTCTTTTAGTTTGGCCATTGACTGATGAATTCAGTCAGACCATCAACTCTTTGGAATTGATGACTGGCGACTGGAGTGCTAGCCATTGGTGGATCATCAGTTTATAGGTTCTAAAGGTTGTGTTGAATAGAAGGCAGGTTGAGTTGGGTCTAGGTGAGCCACCGATTCTTGACATCTGACGGCCATACTAAAAGTTTCCTGACTAGTCATCAGAAGTTGAGAACAGATAATCAGGCTAACTTGTTTTTCCTGTAGATCTATTTTCGGGGACCATCGGTTTGAGAACCAATGGTTGGTCTGATGATGGCTCCCTGGATCTGTTGCGGTATCCATCAATTGTGGAAACCGATGGACATCCTATCTCATGGTAAAAACCATCGTTTGACAAGTCACTTGTAGGGGAACTAGTAGTTATCTTCAAACTAGGGCATAAGCACAATACATAGGCAAAATAGGGGAAAATGAGGACAACTCTACATAAAGAGAGGATATTAGAAGTAAAACTAGGCATGCAATAATATCCACAAATTTGGATGTTATTAGAGAGTTTTACATCTCTTCCTAAAATGGCCTTGAAGGGAATAATATGATGAGAATTTATATTGGGAAAGATCGCATTACCATTTAGGGACTCCTACAAGTGTGATGTTGGAAAATTCCTAGCATGAAGCAGAAAAATAGCATAATGTTGTATAGTGTATCATCTCAGCTTTAAACAAAGGGTAAAATTCTCCTATGTTTTGAAAATTAGTGTAGCAAATAGCTAAGTCAACATTGTACCAATTCCTAACCTGTAGGTATATTTAAGTGGATATATTTGAATAATGCTTATAAATGGTTAACATTTGTATCAGTTAAGTACAGAGGGTCACATCTCATCAATTCATTTATAATCAAAGTGTGATTTAATTAGAAACATCACAATTCAAACATATGAATTTTTTATCTTAGTAATGTACAAAATTATCAATTGGAAATAGATAATATCTAAATTTGAAACTGATATTGTTTTCATAAAGAAACTAAAAGACCTCAACAATATTAATAAATTCACCAACAAGATGTAAAAGAACAATGCCATCAATCAGTTGTATTCTCAAATCACAACCTAAATGCATAAGAAAATCAATAGAATCACATCTTTCACGAACTATTGTAAACATATTTGAAGTCATGAATGAGAAAGAATTGAATACTAAATTATGAATTGATTCACTAGTGACACGATAATGATTCCAAAATATAATTAAATTTGCAATGTTTTCCCCAAATCATTGATAAATATATGATTATAATATGGTAAATATGAACCTGTTAGTATTATCATTTCTACTAACAAAAAAATTTCACCCCCCAATTCCCAAAATGTTGGGTTGGTTTAATTAGGAAATATTGGATTTCTATTTAAATTTATGATCACTTAAGGTTTGAGAAATTTATTCTTTAGATCTAACTAGTCATTATATGAAAAATAATTCAACTAAAACATATAATTGGATATTTAATGAAATAATTAAGATTGTTTATTACAAACTTAATCATTTATTCTATGATTATAAAAGTTATTATTCCAAGTTTTATTTTATAATATCTACTAGTCATTATAAGTCTAATAAAATGTGTATAGTATATCTATGTCCATAAAAATATGAAAATCTATATTTAAAATTTGTTCTCTCAGATACCTTACTTAATAAAGCATATAACAATATTTCTCATATTTTTTTGTCTTATCCATAAATTAGAGTATTTTTTATGTTAGAATCTTCCATTATAAATCAGGATTACTAAGAAATATGTCTTAAATATTATGAAGCAAGTGTGCTTTCATATCGTAACTACTTTCATGTGTCTTTACCCAACCATTGTGGGGGACACTATTTGATAGTCCAGATTTTCCCAACTCGTGGTAATGTTTTCACTTAATTAATTTGGAAATATTATTATTATTAATTCCCATAAAAACTTTTTGCACTATCATTTTTCTTATTTGCTAATGGATAAATCTTAGGTTTTTTTAAGTTTGATTTATATTTTTCTTGAAGAAGTATACATGAAGTACAAATACATTATTGTCCTAGGTAGATCCATATTAGATATAGACACTATAGGGTCCATTCCACCCAATCTGACAATTTACCTAATTCATATTCTAAGATTGTGATGTCCATGGAGAGCTCATAACCATAGATGCGAGATTTTACAACCTCCAACTTTAGAAATTATTCAACAAGGTATGGGAAACCATGTCATATTAATATACAAATTGGATGGATATCATGTATTGCACAATAGAATCAGATAAGATAATCATCATATAAATTTAACAACAACACTATTTTAAAATCATTAACAAGCATGTATATAGAAATCAACATTGAATCCAAAAATGGGTGCCTAATCATATGCAACTAACAATATAGGGACATTGAAAATGTGGAATGATAACAATGAGACAATGTGTCATAATTCATCCTATCTTAAAGGATGTAATATATCAATCATGTTTAAGTTGATATAAACTTAAAGAAATCTAAAATATTATTTGAAGACTCCTATAAGATAATTGCAATTTAGATATAAGTTTGAAGACATGAATGTCGATATGTTCATGTGTTACAACCCTCGTTAATATAAGTAATTAAACCAATGATTTTAAAATGATATGATTAAATCCATAACACTAAAAATTATGGGAAATGATTTAATTATCATAAAAAATAATATTGTAACGCCCAGGCCCACTACCCAAGGCTCTAGTAGAGTTTCAGTAATGATGACTGTCCCCACAGACCACCACTAGCCTTAACTGTGCACTTTATCCACTCACACACAATCCAGGATCAACTTCCCGACTAGTCACCCATCCCAGTACTACTCCAAGCTGAACATGCTTAACTATGGAGTTCTTAGTGATGGGCTCCCGGGAAAGGAGGTGCACCTTGGTGATATGGGTAGTCCAATCATTCCTTTTAAGATCATGTTATCCGAGGCCTCAAATCCTGGGATGTTACAATCTCCTCCACTTAGACTCTTGATGTCCTCGTCAAGGCTCAACTACAAGGCCTCATAATCTCTTCCCCGTTTTAGTGCAGGCCCACAATGGCCCATGGACACCAAGCTCCCGATCACGGAATACCAGCGCAAGGGTGGCTACGTCAACAATGGACAACCCTTTCCTACATGCCTGGACCGCACGGCTTAAGACTAGCATGCCATGCCCATGTGGGCCCCACCTACTAGAGGGGAATTGGCTCTGATACCATTTGTAACGCCCATGCCCACTGCCCAAGGCTCTAGTAGAGTTTCAGGAATGACGACTGTCCCCACAGACCGCCACTAGCCTTAATTGCGCGCTTTATCCACTCACGCACAAGCCAGGATCAACTTCCCGACTAGTCACCCATCCCAGTACTACTCCAAGCTGAGCAAGCTTAACTATGGAGTTCTTAGTGATGGGCTCCCAGAAAAGGAGGTGCACCTTGGTGATATGGGTGGTCCAATCATTCCTTTTAAGATCATGTTATCTGAGGCCTCAAATCCTGGGATGTTACAAATATTGTCTGTTAGGGGAGTGGTAGTGTGGACTAATTTTAGAATAGTAGTATTAAATGAGTTTTAAAATAGTAGTCTAAGATTGAAAGTACCAACGGCATGCAAGGGCAAGAGCACATATTTCGTTCCACTAATTTTGGATCTATGCTACACCGATAAGATGTATCTCTATTAAAATACTACAATGTATTAATTTTTATTGGGTTAATACTCAAAAGTACAATCTCTCACATCCACTATCAAAATCCCTCACTGGCAGACAGCTAAATCTGGCGATGTCGCTCGATGCAGAGCATAGGCAGTGTCTGTGTCCATGAAAAGCATTTTTTTCTTGCTTTTCGAGTAATGTCCAAATAGGGCAAAGGGTTGGTTGGGTATTACAACGAAGCTTTTTCTTTTTGAATTGTTATCTTTTCTGTGGAGGAGTAGTAGTTACAGTCTTTGTGATTGCCACTCACCCCTCACCAACCACCCATCAGCATCCCATCCTAGGGCATCCGCGCGCACCAGCTCCCGTGACATAAGTCGCTTCCGACAGGGTCTGCGACATGGCCGACACCGTCTCCGCCACCATTGAGTTCCCAAGAAATGCTTCTACTGAGAAAGGGCCTAGTTAGTGGATCAGCTATGTTGTCTTCAGTTAGTATTTTGCAAATATTCACATCTCCTCGCTGCACGATCTCTCGTATGAGATGGAAGCGCCGCAGTATATGTTTGGACCACTTATGTGATATGGTCTCCTTAGCTTGAGCAATAGCTCCATTATTGTCACAATAAAGCTCAATTTCATCACAGCTACTGGGAACTACACCAAGTTCAGTGATGAACTTCTTGTTCCACACAACCTCCTTTGATGCATGTGAAGTAGCAATATACTCGACCTCTGTAGTAGAATTGACAACTGTTTCTTGATTGGAACTTTTCCATCTTACAACTCCATTGTTTAGGCAAAATACAAATCCTGATTGCGATCTATAATCATCTTTGTCGGTTTGGAAGCTTGCATCGGCGTAACCCCTTACGACCATATCTTCCTCGTTGTCGTATACAAGGAACTGATCCTTAGTCCTTCGCAAGTACTTGAGGATGTTCTTTACGGTTGTCCAGTGAGCATCCCCGGAATCTGACTGATACCTGCTCGTCATGCTGAGAGCATACGAGACATCTAGGTGTGTGCATAACATAGCATACATGATGGATCCGATGGATGATGCATATGGGATCCCATTCATACGCTCCCTCTCTTCACAAGATTGAGGACATTGAGCTCTAGAGATGGTGACTCCATGTAGCATGGGGATGTTTCCTCTCTTTGAGTTTTCCATGCTAAACCTCTTCAACATTTTGTCAATGTACATACTTTGACTTAGTCCGAGAAGCCTTTTAGATCTATCTCTATAGATCTTAATACCTAGAATGTAGGATGCTTATCCTAAGTCCTTCATTGAGAAAGTATTCCCAAGCCAAGTCTTTACCTTCTCTAAGGCTGTGACATCATTCCCCATCAATAGTATGTCATCCACATACAATATGAGGAATGTGATCGTGCTCCCACTAACCTTCTTGGACACGCAAGGTTCATATTCATTTTGAATAAAGTCAAACACTTTGACTTCCTCATCAAATCGAAGATTCCAACTCCGAGACGCTTGTTTCAATCCATAAATTGACCTTTGTAGCATACAAACTTTATTGGCATTCTTTGGATCTACAAAACCTTCAGGTTGTGTCATGTAAACATCCTTATTTATATTCCCATTAAGGAATGTAGTTTTAACATCCATTTGCCAAATCTCATAGTCATAGTAAGCCGTAATAGCAAACATGATCCTGATGGACTTAATCATGGAAACTGGAGAAAAAGTTTCATCATAGTCAACACCTTGAACTTGTCGGAAACCCTTCGCAACCAATCTTCCTTTATAAGTTTGCACATTGCCATCCATGTCGGTCTTCTTCTTGAAGACCCACTTGCACCCTATGGGTTTTACACCTTCGGGTGGTTCCACCAAAGTCCATACTTTGTTGGAGTACATGGATTCCATCTCGGATCTCATGGCTTCAAGCCATTTCTCAGAATGTGGTCCCTCCATAGCCTCTAGATAGGTAGTTGTATCATCATCTATGATCAACTCACCACCTTCCTGAGTTACAAGGTATCCAAACCTCTCAGTTTCAAGGTGTGTCCTACTAGATCTGCGAGGTCCTTGTGTTTCTTGAGGAGATTGAGATTCCACAACACCTTGTGAACCTCTATGTTCCTCTTATACATCTATTGGTTCAATGTTTTCTTGTTGGGATTGAACCTCTTCAAGCTCTATTTTCCTCCCACTGCTTCCTTTGGAAATAAAGTCCTTTTCTAAGAACACAAATGTCCTAGAAACAAACACTTTGTTGTCAGTAGGGTGGTATAAATAATATGCCCTCATTTCCTTAGGGTATCCAACAAAATAGCATTTATCAGACTTGGGTCCAAGCTTATCAGGAAACATTTTCCTGACGTAAGCCTCACAACCCCAAATCTTAATAAAAGACAAATCAGGATGCTTCCCATGCCATATCTCATATGGTGTCTTTTGAACCGATTTAGATGGTACTTGGTTAAGTGTAAATGTGGCAGTTTCAAGAGCATGACCCCAGAAGGAAATTGGAAGATCAGTAAAACTCATCATTGATCGCACCATGTCCAGTAACGTGCTATTCCTTCTTTCAGACACACCATTATGTTGTGGTGTTCCAGGTGAGTCCATTGTGATACTATACCACGGGCTCACAGAAGGTCCTCAAACTCTTGGCTTAAGTATTCTCCACCTCGATCGGATCAAAGTGCTTTAATACTTTTACCAAGTTGGTTTTGTACTTCATTCATGAAATCCTTGAACCTTTCAAGGTTTTCTGACTTATGTTTCATCAGGTACACATAGCCATACCTACTGAAGTCATCAGTGAAGGTAATGAAGTACTGACACCCATTTCTGGTAGTAGTTCTAAAAGGCCCACACACATAAGTATGTATGAGTCCTAATAGATCACTAGCTCTCTCACCTTTACCTAAAAAGGGAGTCTTGGTCATCTTTCCCAACAAAAAAGATTCACATGTCTCTATTGATTCACAATCAAAAGAGTCTAGATAACTATCTTTATGGAGTCTAGAAATGCGCTTCTCATTTATGTGCCCTAGACGACAATGCCAAAGATACATTTTGTTTGAGTTGTTGAGTTTTTGCCTTTTGGTGTTTACATTGTATATGCTTGTTTCTAGATATATCAAGTATAGACCATAAGATATTGGGGCACTACCATAAAATATCCCATCTTTTGAAATGGAACATTTTCCATTCTTAATGAGAAATTCAAAACCATCCTTGTCTAAACAAGAAACGGAAATGATATTCCTATTTATGGTAGGTACATAATAGTAGTTCTTCAACTCTATTATTAACCCACTAGGCAGAGTTAACTCATAGGTTCCTACGGCACTAGCGGCAACCCTTTCCCCATTGGCAACACGTAGTTCAACCTCACCTTTCCCTAAAGGCCTACTTCTCTTGAGATCCTTCACATTTGAACAAATGTGAGATCCACATCCAATATCAAGTACCCATGACAAAGAAGTAGTAAAGTTAATCTCTATCACGTATACACCAAAAGTAGAGATCTCTATCTCTCACTTCTTCTTCCATCGTTCCTTCCATCCTCTCCATGTTTTGAGCACATTAAGCGTACATAGAGTGGATTCAAAGACTACCGGTATATTTGGATTGTGCAGAAACTTCTCACAATCCCTAACCAGTTATTGAATTTATTCTCAATTAATTTGCCCATTTTAAAAGATGATTCTTTTTCTATTCTACAAGAGAAAATTGCATTTGTCAAAACTCCTTTTGATTTGATTTGATATGAATAAAATTTGACGATAGTTAATTAGGCCTTTAATTAAATACCGCTCCCACTATTTTTGTTCAAATTGATAGCCCTCACCATCAATTCAGAAGATTGCAGCATACAGTCTTCTAGTGGGTCAAGATCCTAAAATCCTCTGAGTCATGTAACAGCTAGGGCTGTCACCCACAACTTAGATCTTTTAGGTAGGCAACTTTTGCCAATTGCATCATATGCAACTCTTGAAAGCTGTCATATGCAACTCTTTGCCATGATCACCTCCATGCCTCAAGGTGCTAGATCCTATCTAGGTCACCTTGTTAAGTCTGAACCAAAGCCAACACGATGAATATGCACCTTGCTAGGGCAGACCCACATATCCATCCTTCACGCTTCCACGAGATAGACGGTGCACCACGCTAGGGCATGCCCACACTTGGCTGATCAAGCTTTTCACGTGTTTCGCATTTGGAAGGCATCTAAAACTTTAATATTTAATGAGGGATTTGGTTTTTATAGGTACGTATACATATCCAATCACCACAATACATAGTATGTATCATATACATGCTATATCCCACAGAAAACATGTGAAATGATAAAAGCGATGATCATTGTGGCAACACATCCCATTATCACACAGATAATGAGGTGTTACGCGAAAACGTGCAGAAATCACCATAACCACAGATTATGAAAATATGGGTTAATTAAAACTGATTGCGGAAAACTGATAAACTATGAAACTATTACTTTCCAGTCCTCATCCTGCAAGGAAACATGTCATATATGTATATATACACGAGATCTGATACGTGTCTACAGCTTACAGAAACAGCTGCTCATCCATCACATGAGTTCACCACCTGTTCATATACATAAAGGTCCACATCCGGCCAACAGCAGGATATACAACCGTCATCGATCGTTCATCGTGAAACATCATCAAAACACTGCCAAGGACCTGAGAGTACAAGGATGACTCTAGACTCTACTACCAAAACATCCAAAATAGTAGCATGTCCAACGCTTGCCTTCTACTGCTCCTCAAGCTGCTCGGCCGCAACACCACGACCACGGCCACGTCTACCTCGACCACCTAAAAAGGGGTTAAACCAGTGGGGTGAGACAATTTGAACAATTGTCCCAGCGGGAAACATAACTTCCCACCGCAACAACAACACCTCAGCAAGATAAACTATAACATCATACAACTAATCAACAGATATAACATAAGCAGTCTATATAAAGCAAGGCTATTCTTACCGACAAGCTTACCAGCTATACAAGCATATATCCAGATATAATTCAATGGAACATGATTGACAACATAAGATATATCACTATGTAACATGATTAACAGAACAATGTCACATAACCTGGTTACCAAGATACAACATATTACCACATACCTGATGAATATAGAAGTACCTACAAGATATAGCAGAATTAACTACACAAGCAAGGCCTCAACCAATGTTTCATGTTTATCTTAAGCAGTAAATACTAAACGGTTGTATTACGTATTATTATGCCCCGAGGATTTGAATCGTACCATTCAAATCCAACCTCTGGCTGCGAAGCCTCAGACTGGTGCCATACAAGGTCAATGGAAGAGTCAGACTCCACGACCTCCCACCTCGTGGTCAGTACACGAGTAGAACACAAGCATGACCATAGTCACATGCTGAAGTGGTCTAAGCCGCTGGGTCAGCTCCATAGGCTACCCTCACTCTAGCCCGCCTTGGTACAGGTCTCGGCGCTAGTACAACTGAGCCATGGGCCTGTTCACCGTGCTCTGAGCCATGAACGCATTCATGATCCACACATCACATATCCTGAGCCATGGGCCTGTTCACCATGCTCTACATACAAATCTGAGTCTGTAACCGAAGTTACACTCTTACCTCCTCATTTTCAGGCTAGGAGCGACCTACACATATTCACCAATATGCGCTTCCAGGTTAACCCGTAGGAGAACCCATTTCACCATCACCAAGTCTTGACGATGATGGATCTATGCCCAGGGCAAACTACATGATATAATTCCACTGTAATTAGTTAATGTCTTTTAGATGGATTGCAGGATTCAACCAAGTTATATAACATGCAAGATATAACATAAAGTAAAGAACATTATATTATTATTGAAACCTCATCAACCCGATCCATCACAAGGATCCAACATCACATGTTACCACTTGGCCTCTTGCCAACCATCATATCCACATCAAGGATTATCACATACCATGGGATCTCAATCCCTCATCATGTACTGTCACTGCCTCTCAAGGCTCACATCATCATCATGGGACAAACATATCACATATATAATCTCATAGAATAAATATCAAGGTAATGTTACTCATCACATATGTCACATAGCCCTTTCATGGCTACACATCACCTGCATGGTTAGGATACACAATCAACCATAGATTCAACATAAGGAATATGCTCACTATCATGAACTATCATTCAAGATAATCTATTTATCAATATTACACTATTTGATGATCAAGCTTGTTAAGCACATCATACCATAATCATGCCTACCCTTATCTCAGGATTATACAAACAACCAAGGTATTCACTTTAAGATAAAAAAAAACATGTTGAGTATACAGAGCAAACACTACTGCTACCCATTGTCATTACCATCACCATCAACTATCATCATTATTATCTTTATCATTAAGCAACCGTTAACTACCATTAATCATTGCATTATCAATTGAGCATTAGACTTGCATCATACATGTCACTACTACCCATGTTACCATCTTACTATTATCAGCATCATCATCTACTATTATCTTCATTACTATGTCGTTAAGCAGACTGTTAATGTAACTGTCACTTAGCCACATTATTCCAATCCTTAACCTCATTAACCACAGTATATTATTTAACAACATTATTGCTTTCACTTATGAGTTAGGCATTATCATCTTATCATCATTAGCATCATCACTATGCGACACTGTCATTATTCGTTATGCATAAGCTTCCACTTCCATTATACTTATGACTGTCACCAAAGAACTACCTACCCTCACCTAAGATCTCACAACCCTCACTTAAAGCTAGTTGACTCGGCTAGGCATGGGGAGGCAGCAACACTGCGTTGCACCCAACCTTTGCACGCCACAAAGCTTCCTTGGACGACACCCACACACCCTAGGTCGATACAAACTCACCTTGGATGCCACAAGGCAATCCGTGGCTGACACAAGGCTCAAACAAGCCCAAACAACACATCTCAAGGCCCAAACAAGCTCAACTCAGGCCCGAAGAGATCAAACAACAAGCCAAAGCCTTGCTCTCAACCCTAGAGGAAGAAAAGAGGGGAAAACATCTCTCAAGATGGAAAACTTGCACACAAAACCCTAATCACCACCAAAGGTGATTAGCAAGCATCAAAGCATCAACATTAAGCAAAACAAACAGGGTAAACCCTAAACGCGGGTCAGGGTCCTTACAATCTAACCCCCTTTAAGGGATTTCACCCCCGAAATCCGAAGAGAAAAGTGAGGGATACTTCCTCCTCATCTCTTCCTCAAGCTCCCATGTGGCTTCCTCGACGCCACGACGCTGCCAAAGAACCTTCACTAGAACCAAGTCCTTCCTCTTCAGCTTCTTGATCCTTCTGTCAATGATCACCACATGACCCTCCTCGTATGTCACATCTACATCAAGCTCAACCTCAACTGGCTATATCACTGTACCTGAATCCGGATGACTTTTCTTCAGCATACTAACATGAAACACTGGATGCAACCTGTGCAACTCTAGAGGCAACTCTAACTCATAAGCTACCTTGCCAACACGTGCTCTGACTGGGTAAGGCCCCATATACCTGGGAGCTAACTTACCCTTCCGTCTTAACCTTAGCACACCTTTCCATGGCGAGACCTTGAGATATACTTTGTCTCCTGCCTGGAACTCCAACGGTCGTCGACGATTGTCTGCATAAGACTTCATCTTGTCCTGTGCCACTTTCAACTGTTGCTGTATCACTTTGATCTTATCTGTCGTCTGCTGAACTAACTCAGGACCCAAAAGCTGATACTCACCTGATTCATACCAACACAAAGGAGATATGCACTTCCTTCCATACAAAGCTTCATAAGGAGCCATGTCAATACTCCGCTGATAGATGTTGTTGTAGGCAAACTCTATCAAACTCAGATGTACATCCCAGTTGCCTAGAAACTGCAAAACACAAGCTCGAAGAAGATCCTCCAAAATCTATATAGTCCTCTGAGACTGTCCATCTGTCTGCGGGTGAAAAGCTGTACTGAACCTCAACTGCGTTCCCAATGCTCTGTGCAATTGTTCCCAAAAATGACTTGTAAACTGAGGACCTCTGTCAGAAACTATCGTTACTGGAACACCATGCAAACGTACTATCTCATCAACGTATACTCTGGCAAGTTTCTCAGCTGTATACGTCGTCTTCACTGGTAGAAAATGGGAAGACTTAGTCAATTTGTCCACTATCACCCAAATGGAATCATGATTACTAGTTGTCTGGGGTAGACCAACTATGAAATCCATGGTTATGTGATCCCATTTTCACTGCGGTATCGGCAATGGTTGCAACGTACCTGCCGGCTTCTGATGTTCAGCCTTTACTTGCTGACAAACCGCACATCTCGCCACGAACTCAGCTACATCTCTCTTCATACCGGGCCACCAATACAAATCCTTCAGACTATGGTACATCTTGGTGACACCTGGATGTATCGCATACATCGACGTATGTGCTTCCTCAAGCACCAACTCCCTCAGATTATCAACATCTGGAACTGCCATCATGTCACGATAGCAAACTAGCCCATCTTCGAACTCATGAAAACCACCACGCTTGTCGCTGCCGAACTATGATCTAATCAACTGTACCGCATCATCTGTTTGCTGCGCATCCTTGATTTGCTATCTCAACGTAGGCTTAACTTGCATTTGTGCAAAAAAGACCAGACAACAAAGAAACTTCCATCTGAACATTCATCTGTCGCAGAGAAACACACATATCTCGTCTATGGCATACCAGAGAACTCAACTGTGCCTTCTGTACCGAAAGAGAAGAAGAAGACTTTCTGCTAAGCGCATCAGCTACCACATTCACCTTACCAGGATGATACTCGATAGTGCAGTCATAATCATTGATCAACCCCATCCATCGTCGTTGTCGCATGTTCAACTCTTGCTGTGTAAAGATGTACTTCAGATTCTTATGATCCGTAAAGATCTGACACAGTTCCCCATATAGATAGTGTCTCTCAATCTTTAATGCATGAACCACTGCTGCCAATTCCAAGTCATGAGTCGGATAGTTCTCCTCATGCTTCTTAAGCTGTCGTGAGGCAAAAGAAACCACATGATCTTCCTGCATCAACACACAACCTAAACCTTTCTTGGAAGCATCACAGAAAACAACATAGCCTTTCCCAGGCTCTGGCAAGATCAACACTGGAGCACTGGTCAACTTCTCCTTCAAAATCTAGAAATCTTGCTGACATCGATCATCTCAAACAAAAGGTACATCCTTCCTGGTCAACTTTGTCATCAGCAACGCGATCACACTGAAGTCCTTGATAAACCTCTGGTAGTATCCTGCCAAACCAAGGAAACTGCAAACTTCTGTCGGCGTCTTCGGTTGTTCCCAATCCGCAACGGATTCCACCTTCTTCAGATCTACTTTGACCCCTTCAGCAGATATCACATGACCCAAGAAAGTCACTTCATCCAGCCATAACTCACACTTACTGAACTTGGCATACAACTGATGTTGACGAAGAAGAGTCAACGCTCGACGAAGATGTTGTTCATGCTCTAGCCTGTCCCGACTATAGATCAAGATGTCATCTATAAAGACTACAACAAACTGATCTAAGAACGGACGGAACACTCTGTTCATCAGATCCATGAAAGATGCAGGTGCATTGGTTAACCCAAACAACATAACTATGAACTCGAAATGACCATACCTCGTCTTGAAAGCTGACTTTGGTATGTCATCTGCCTTTATTCTCAACTGATGATATCCAGACCGTAGATCGATCTTCGATAACACTGTAGCACCACGCAATTGATCGAACAGATCATCTATCCTCGTCAATGGGTACTTGTTCTTGATCGTGACCTTGTTCAACTGCCGATAATCTATACACAACCGCATCGAACCATCCTTCTTCTTAACAAACAACACAGGAGCACCCCACGGTGATGTAATTGGTTGGATAAAACCTTTCTCCAACAACTCTTGCAACTGCTTCTTCAATTCTGCCATCTCTGCTGGAGCCATCCTATACGCTGATTGTGCAACTGGTTGTGTTCCTGGAACCAGATTGATCTCGAAATCAATCTCTCGGGGTGGAGGAACACCAGGAAACTCCTCAGGAAACACGTCTGCAAACTCTCAAACCACCAAAACTTCCTCAAGACTAGGACCTTTCGCCTTGGTAACCACAATGGTATCTACCACGTGAGCTAAGAATGCTTCACATCCCTGTCGTAACAACTTATCTGCCACCATAACTGATACCCAACACGTCGGAAGAATCTTCCTATCTCCCTGGAAGATCCACTTCTCCCCAGCGACATCAAACACTGACTGCTTGAAACTATAGTCCAAGACAACCTTATACTTCTCTAAGGTATCCATCCCAAGGATAACATCGAAACCATGCATATCAAGTGGTATAAGATCCACTTGGATACGATGTCCCGAAAAAGACAAAACACAAGATGGACACTCTTCTCGAAGCAAAGAGGAACCATCAAGAGGGGTTTCTAACAACAAACTATCCTTCTTACAGCTAACAGGTAAACGACAGTTTTCAAGCATACTATAGGCGATAAAAGAGTGTGTAGCACCCGGGTCAACCAGAACAGATATAAAGCAAGAAGAAGACATATCAGAATGAAATAACTCCATCTGACCTGTCACCACTCACGGGTTGACTATCGCCTCCGGCTGACTCATAACATAGAATCGAGCCGTTGCTTGCAGTCCACGACCTCTGCTTCCTTGAGCAGACGATCCTACCTGAGACACTTGACCATGTCCTCGTCCTCTGCTACCACTGGCCTGTGGTCTCTCTGACCTCTGAAAACTCTGTCTCGGCTGCTGCGTCACTTCAACGTCTCTATTCGGGCAATTAAGCCTGAAATGCTCGACTTGTCCACAAAGATGACATGCCTTGTCCTCAAACCGTGACCTGGCTGGTCCTATCACTGCCACTGAAGCTGAACTGTGCGCCTTAGATGGCGAAGAAACATAACCTTTTCCCTTACTCGGAGACCACTGAGAGGGTACACCAGCACTTCTCATCACTGACGGTGCCGAAAACCTAGGCTTCTTAAATCCACCAAACCTACGTCCTTGAAACTGAGCAGGTCTTTTAAGAGACATAGACTCTCTCTTCTCCCGTACTGTCCTCTCGATCCGTCGAATAGATTCCACGAACGTAGAAAACCACTCTCGATTCTCCAACGCAGACACCGGGGTTGTCAACTCAGCACTCAAACCCTTCTCGAAACGTCTGATCCGTTCCTCGTCTGTTTCCGCCATGTGAGGACAAAACCTCAATAGATCCATAAACTTGGCTTCATACTCGGTGATGTTCATCGTTCCTTGTCGCAACTTCTCAAACTGACTGATGTTTTCATCCAGATATGTCTTCGTAAAGTATCTGGTGACGAACTCACGTCAAAACACTTCCCAACAGATCACCTCACCAGGCCGCTTCTCTTCCTCGATGGTCCACCAGTGACCAACACTACCTTTCAGAAGGTAGACATCATGCTTTACCTTGTCTACTTCGGGGATGTCAAGGATCCGGAAAGCCTTCTCGAGACTTGTCAGCCACAGATCTGCATCCGCTGGATCAGCTGTCCCAGCATAATCCGAAGCTCCAACTCGGAGAAGCCGCTCAAAGGTCTTCCCAATACCCGATGCTTCTCCATGGGGAACCTGTGCTCGCGAAGGAGGCACTGGTAATCGCTCAACCATGAGATTCATCGTAGCCATTAACTGCCCCATAAGCTGTTGGTAAGCAGGATGTTCAAGTATGGCTGGGTTAAATTAGGGAACCTCATGCACCTGATCTTCATGTGCCTGTCCATCTGCTCCATCAACCGATGCAGCATCACTATACTCAGCAGAGTGTTCTTCATGGTTTCCAGACATCTTGGCTTTTCTTCCGCTGAGGGCAGAAGATATTGTAAGAAAACCTAGAAGACTTCATAAGAACAACTCAACCTAGTCCTAAATCCATGTAGACTCAGCGAACCTAAAGCTATGATACCAAAAACTTGTGGCAACACATCCCATTATCACACAGATAACGAGGTGTTACGCGAAAACGTGCGGAAATCACCATAACCACAGATTATGAAAATACGGGTTAATTAAAACCGATTGCAGAAAACTGATAAACTATGAAACTATTACTTTCCAGTCCTCATCCTGCAAGGAAACATGTCATATATGTATATATACATGAGATCTGATATGTGTCTACAGCTTACAGAAACAGCTGCTCATCCATCACATGAGTTCACCACCTGTTCATATACATAAAGGTCCACATCCGGCCAACAACAGGATATACAACCGTCATCGATCGTTCATCGTGAAACATCATCAAAACACTGCCAAGGACCTGAGAGTATAGGGATGACTCTAGACTCTACTACCAAAACATCCAAAACAGCAGCATGTCCAACGCTTGCCTTCTACTGCTCCTCAAGCTGCTCGGCCGCAACACCACGACCACGTCTACCTCGACCACCTAAAAAGGGGTTAAACCAGTGGGGTGAGACAATTTGAACAATTGTCCCAGTGGGAAACATAACTTCCCACCACAACAACAACACCTCAGCAAGATAAACTATAACAACATACAACTAATCAACAGATATAACATAAGCAGTCTATATAAAGCAAGGTTATTCTTACCGACAAGCTTACCAGCTATACAAGCATATATCCAGATATCATTCAATGGAACATGATTGACAACATAAGATATATCACTATGTAACATGATTAACAGAACAATGTCACATAACCTGGTTACCAAGATACAACATATTACCACATACCTGATGAATATAGAAGTACCTGCAAGATATAGCAGAATTAACTACACAAGCAAGGCCTCAACCAATGTTTCATGTTTATCTTAAGAAGTAAATACTAAACAGCTGTATTACGTATTATTATGCCCCGAGGATTTGAATCGTACCATTCAAATCCAACCTCTGGCTATGAAGCCTCAGACTGGTGCCATACAAGGTCAATGGAAGAGTCGGACTCCACGACCTCCCACCTTGTGGTCAGTACATGAGTAGAACACAAGCATGACCATAGTCACATGCTGAAGTGGTCTAAGCCACTGGGTCATCTCCATAGGCTACCCTCACTCTAGCCCGCCTTGGTACAGGTCTCGACGCTAGTACAACTGAGCCACGGGCCTGTTCACTGTGCTCTGAGCCATGAACGCATTCATGCTCCACACATCACATATCCTGAGCCATGGTCCTATTCACCATGCTCTCCATACAAATTTGAGTCTGTAACCGAAGTTACACTCTTACCTCCTCATTTTCATGCTAGGAGCGACCTACACATATTCAAAAATATGCGCTTCCAGGTTAACCCGTAGGAGAACCCGTTTCACCATCACCAAGTCCTGACGATGATGGATCTATGGCCAGGGCAAACTACATGATATAATTCCACTGTAATTAGTTAATGTCTTTTAGATGGATTGCAGGATTCAACCAAGTTATATAACATGCAAGATATAATAGAAAGTAAAGAACATTATATTATTATTGAAACATCATCAACCCCATCCATCACAAGGATCCAGCATCACATGTTACCACTTGGCCTCTTGCCAACCATCAAATCCATATCAAGGATTATCACATACCATGGGATCTCAATCCCTCATCATGTACTGTCACTGCCTCTCAAGGCTCACATCATCATAATGGGACAAACATATCACATATATAATCTCATAGAACAAATATCAAGGTAATGTTACTCATCACATATGTCACATAGCCCTTTCATGGCTACACATCACCTGCATGGTTAGGATACACAATCAACCATAGATTCAACATAAGGAATATGCTCACTATCATGAACTATCATTCAAGATAATCTATTTATCAATATTACACTATTTGATGATCAAGCTTATCAAGCACATCATACCATAATCATGCCTATCCTTATCTCAGGATTATACAAACAACCAAGGTATTCACTTTAAGATTAAAAAAAAACATGTTGAGTATACAGAGCAAACACTACTTCTACCCATTGTCATTACCATCACCATCAACTATCATCATTATTATCTTTATCATTAAGCAACCGTTAACTACCATTAATCATTGCCATTATCAATTGAGCGTTATACTTGCATCATACATGTCACTACTACCCATGTTACCATCATTACTATTATCAGCATCATCATCTACTATTATCTTCATTACTATGTCGTTAAGCAGACTGTTAATGTAACTGTCACTTAGCCACATTATTCCAATCCTTAACCTCATTAACCACATTATATTATTTAACAACATTATTGCTTTCACTTATGAGTTAGGCATTATCATCTTATCATCATTAGCATCATCACTATGCGACACTGTCATTATTCGTTATGCATAAGCTTCCACTTCCATTATACTTATGACCGTCACCAAAGAACTACCTATCCTCACCTAAGATCTCACAACCCTTACTTAAAGCTAGTTGACTCGGCTAGGCATGGGGAGGCAGCAACGCTACGTTGCACCCAACCTTTGCGCGTCACAAGGGAACCGGGCGACATGGATGTCTTGTGTCAGGGAGTGTTGCGCGACCCACCCCATCGAGCAACGCCCGTCACAGCTTACCACCTTGCCCGACATCCTAGGCTAGCACCTATCTAACAACCTCACAACTGCTAGGAGAGAGGAGAGACAGAAGGAAAGGAGAGAGGGAAGCACTCCCACATATCATGCAACAACACAAGGCCTAACGGCCAGCACATTTCTAGGAAAGGAGGGCGTGATGCCCGTCACAAACCACATCCTATCGCGCGTCACAGCACACTCCTGACGCCCGTCACACTCAAGGGGTATCGCCCGATACACCCTTACACCTATCAGCCGTTACACCACCTCTTGCATGTCGTGCAACTCCATCAACTCAACAAAGAAGGCCCTGTCGTCCACCACAAGGACTAACAAGATGTTGAGGCCTATCGCCCATCACAAGGATAACGTTCAACCTAGCCATATTGGCCAACAACACCATAACTCACCCTATCGCCCAACACATGGGCAGGGCATCGGCCAACCTCAAGAACTCATCATATCATCCAACCCATGGTTCCATATCGTCCAACATAGAGAGCACCCTATCATCCAACTCCAAGGCAAAGATGCCATGTCGTCCAACCTCAGGGATATCGTCCAACTCATCCACAACAAAGGGATATCGCCCAACCCTAGGTCACCATCAACCTCAAACTCATAGCAACACAACCCTAGATCACTAAGAACCCTAAACCCTAAGGGTATATCGGCCACCTAAGGAAACTCAAACAAGGTACAAAACTAAGCTACTAAGCTAACTACTAACATGTAACAAGGTTATTGCTAGAGGTAAAGGAATTAGGGTTAGAAGTTATGCAACCCGCCTTAAGCTCCAAGCTCCAAGGTACTCCAAGGTCCAAAGCTATCGTCCACCAAGCTCCTCTAGGAAGGTGTATCGGCCACCACTTCAACTCCAAGGGAGTGTATCGGCCAACACAAGCAATATGGAGAGGGATATCGTGCACTCAAGGTGGAGGAGAGACCAAAGATCAAAGGAGACTAAGGCAAGGAGAAGAGATACCTATATAGGAAGAAGGGGAGGAGAAACCAAGGTACAACCATGCCAAGTGTCGTCCACCCAAGGGACACTTGTCCTAGGGTTCAAGCCAACACTCTAGCACACCAAGAGACACTTGTCCAAGATAGGCACCAAGTGTTACCAACCAAGGCCAAGTCACATGGGCGACACAAGCAAGAACTCCTATTGGGCGACACAAACAAGCTGCTGGGTGACACACCATGGTGTTGGACGACACAAAGCTTCCTTGGACGACACCCACACACCCTAGGTCGACACAAACTCACCTTGGATGACACAAGGCAAGCCATGGCTGACACAAGGCTCAAACAAGCCCAAACAACACATCGCAAGGCCCAAACAAGCTCAACTCAGGCCCAAAGAGCTCAAACAACAAGCCAAAGCCTTGCTCTCAACCCTAGAGGAAGCAAAGAGGGGAAAACATCTATCAAGATGGAAAACTTGCACACAAAACCCTAATCACCACCAAAGGTGATTAGCAAGCATCAAAGCATCAAGATTAAGCAAAACAAATAGGGTAAACCCTAAACACAGGTCAAGGTCCTTACAATCATGGCCATCCTAATGTGATTCCTCGATCTAAGAGGAATCACGATCATCTAGGTCCACATCACATGCAACATGTACAAGATGAACTCTGTGCTTCGCCATTCTGGGTTTGATCAATTCATCCCCATGATTGATCAGCTCGCCATCAGGCCAGTTGGTTGGGTGCCATCAGTCGATCGATTGGCTCCTCCAACCGATCAGTCTGTCTAGTCACTGCGCATCTCCTCATGGCCACCACTCGCTCATCTCGCTCTGCAAAATGGTCATATAGAATGCCAACCGATCGGTTCACGTCTTGAACCTATTGTCTCAGTTGTCGTCAGGTTGTCTTCCGTTCTTTGACATAATAGGAAATAAAAGTTCTATCTTATTTACATTTGAATTGAGAAACCCCGAGTTACATTTGGGGGGAGCAAAGGTAGGAAAGAAATCTCGAGTTATCTCGAGTTACATCAGGAATAAGAGATAGGGGAATCAGTGCGCAGACTGAGATGCAAGCAACCACATTTAACCAAGCACACATACATAGGGTTTATTGGCCATAACCACGCTATACATCCACCACAAAACTCATTTAAGGGTGAAGTGTATCGAGTGCATTCATATTAAATATCATATATGTATTTTGGGATTTGTGGATTTAGGATTGGACATGCACAAAGCCAATTTTATTCCCATCATATGCAATAAATAAAGGAGACAAACCAAAATCGATCACATCAATAATCATAAAGTATAGAGCAGTTGATGTGGCTTTGATATCACTGTTGGGTTTTTGAGGGAGGCAGAGATGGCAGCGGAAACACAATTTTCTCCACAAACCCAGTATAAAGGAATCGCGTCAACGTCTATACAATAGAAAAGATGGTTTGTAGAGACATACCTTATCTCGAGGGTTGCTCGGCGACGTTACCTCACGGCTTGCACGGTCTTCACCTCCAGTCTTGGACGGTGTATATGCAGCTCCTGGTCTCACCGAGACTGTCAGGATTGACAGCTGTCCTCTGAGCGGCAGAAGTCTCCCGCCTCTGTAGTAGTCCACACGAACCACCTGGAACTCCAATCGCCTTGTCCCACAAGGCACCGGAAGGATTCGTACCCTCTTTTCGGTGTACTAGTCACCGACACACTCTCCTACCACCAGTTGCTTTTTTGCAGTTGTCTTTCCCTTGTTGTGCCTCCCTTATCGGGTAGCACTTGCTCGGGCTCTCCTGGTTACCACAATCAGAGAGAACGACAACTTTGCAGAGGAACTGGTGTTCTGAGTTGTATTGAGAGAAGCCCCCAATACCCCTATATATAGGAGGGTCATGGGACAAGGTTATCTACCTCGGGCAATGTGGGATTAAGTAGGAGTAGAAGGATTCAAGATTTTCCACAAAATCTGACAAACTGCACTAGTTGAACCGATCGTTTCAAGCATGAAACAGTCGGCTGGTGACCTGAACCGATCGATTCACACCTGAACCGATTGTTCGGTGCATCTGATTCGATTAGTTCATGCTTGAGCCATTCGGTTCATGCTCCTGGTCCAACTCAAATTGACTTTCATGTTTGTTTCCAACTAATCAAATATTAGTCCTTGTCCAAATCGATTTTTTACAAGTGAAACAAAGTTTTATTTGCAAAATAGTATTCTGACTTTCCAAACGATCTCGGTTGGTCATGCGAATCGACCGGTTCAAAAATTGAGCTGATCATTTCATGACACATGAGCCGATCGTCTCACCACTTTGAGTCGATCGGTTCATCAACCTGAGTCGATCGGTTCATCATAGGAGCCAATCAGTTGGAGCATCAAACTGTGTAAATCTATCAATTGTAGTTCCAATCACTTCGATACTCTAATCATTTGATCCAACACCTTGAACACTATGATTTTGAGCTAACAATCGATTGGGTGTTTAATTGAACTACTAAACTCCTTTAGTAATCAATCCAAACAAGATTTATGGAGAAACTCCTCTTCCAGGAACATGTCCTAGTGTGTGTGACCTTGCATGTCCATTTCATGTTGGTAGTGAAAGTCCATAACACTTATGACTTCACAAGAAAAGAGTGGTGCCTAGTCACACATCAGTGCTACCCAAGTGAAATAGAAAGTTGGAGAACAACTTTCAATCCTACAATCTGTGAATGGTGTTACAGTGAATGTATAATTCCTTTATCACTAATGTCCTGAATGAACTCAAGGCATGGTACAGTCACCTTTTCAACGTTCATCCATTTCCTTGATCTCAGAGGAGACTGGGTGAGATGTGTGTGACATCAATATCACATATTGATTCACACATGCATGTACATGCCTTTCTCAATCCTACTCATCAAGTGGCCATGGACATCAAACTCCCTTAGGAGGGATAAATCCCATATCTATCACTCACCCCTAAAAAGCCCCATGTGTCAAAGTCACCCAATCATCACCTTTATAACAACCCATGTTTTAGGACTACGTTTGATGATGTCAAAGTGTACCCAACGACATGTGTTGAGTGTAGTTATTTCAGGTCGAAGAATCACACTCACCACCATCACTGTGAGAGCTGACTGTGACTACCAAATCATGGTTCCATGTGTTACTCTCACGATGGGTCTGTCCGGTACACTTGTTCTCTAAGTACCTATGTGCTTGGTTTGATATCACTATATCATGACTAATGAGATTCTGTCATCAACCAATACACAATCTAGTCTTTAGTGTTATTGATGTCTATGGTTATTTCCACAATAACAACCGACTAGGGACAAAATAAGAATGTATAATCTAAACATCCGTATGATTTCATCGTTTAGGTCCTGAACCTAAAAGCATACGTCATCGAGTAAACAATTCTTTAGACATCTATCATGTTACACTATCATCTCGGAAATAGTTAAAATATATAGATCAGAAATTGCCTTTATTATTATTCAAATCATTTACAAAGTATCCCATTACAATCATCTCATGACTTGCTCTATGGGCATACATACCAACAACTATTCGATAGTCCATATTTTCCCAACTCGTGGTAATGTTTTCACTTAATTAATTTGGAAATATTATTATTTTTAATTCCCATAAAAACTTCTTGCACTATCATTTTTCTTATCTTCTAATGGATAAATCTTAGGTTTTGTTAAGTTCGATTTATATTTTTCTTGAAGAAGTATACATGAAGTACGAATACATTATTGTCCTAGGAAGATCCATATTAGATATAGGCACTATAGGGTCCATTCCACCCAATCCGACAATTTACCTAATTCATATTCTAAGATTGTGATGTCCACGGAGAGCTCATAACTGTAGATGCGGGATTTTACAACCTCCAGCTTTAGAAATTATTCAACAAGGTATGGGAAACCATGCAACATTGTTCTAATTATTATATTTAATTAGCATTTTAGCCATGTCATATTAAAATACAAATTGGATGGATATCATGTATTGCACAATATAATCAGATAAGATAATCATCATACAAATTTAACAACAACACTATTTTAAAATCATTAACAAGCATGTATATAGAAATCAACATTGAATCCAAAAATGGGTGCCTAATCATATGCAACTAAAACTCCCTTGGGAGTCCATATCCCATATAGGGACACTGGGTCCTAGCCCAAAATCAAAGTGCCTTTCCAGAACCACAATGAAGGGAAAATAACACAAAAAGGATGTCAAAAAAAACTACTACACACCAAAATTGGACATCCTAACCGTACAAACCCAAAATTTCAAAATTAGGTACAAATGGGAATAGTTCTCAAGGTTACATCCAAATAAGGTATGAAATGTACCCAAGAACAAACACATAATGTCTTTTGATAACATTAGCATGCATGTGTAACTTATTGAATTATGTAGGATTCATATAATCAGGAGTACATATCCATTTCTACATTTGTGTACACCCATAACTTGAATAGGATGGTGATTAAAGTATAACTTGGACGGTTCTTAGATGGATAATATAATGTTAGTGGTGTTGGACTAAAAACGTGGAATGATAACAATGAGACAATGTGTCGTAATTCATCCTATCTTAAAGGATGTAATATATCAATCATGTTTAAGTTGATATAAACTTAAAGAAATCTAAAATATTATTTGAAGACTCCTATAAAATAATTGCATTTTAGATATAAGTTTGAAGACATGAATATCGATATGTTCATGTGTTACAACCCTCATTAATATAAGTAATTAAACCAATGATTTTAAAATGATATAATTAAATCCATAACACTAAAAATTATGGGAAATGATTTAATTATCATAAAAAGGAATATTGTCTGTTAGGGGAGTGGTAGTGTGGACTAATTTCAGAATAGTAGTATTAAATGAGTTTTAAAATAGCAGTCTAAGATTGAAAGCACCAACGGCATGCAAGGGCAAGAGCACATATTTCGTTCCACTAATTTTGGATCTACGCTACACTGATAAGATGTATCTCTACTAAAATATTACAGTGTATTTATTGGGTTAATACTCAAAAGTACTATCTCTCACATCCACTGTCAAAATCCCTCGCTGGTAGACGGCTAAAGCCGGCGATGTCGCTCGGTGCAGAGCATAGGCGGTGTCTGTGTCCATGACAAGCATTTTTTGCTTGCTTTCCAAGCAATGGCCAAACAGGGCAAAGGGTTGGTTGGGTATTACAACGGAGCTTTTTCTTTTTGAATTGTTATCTTTTCTGTGGAGGAGTAGTAGTTATAGTCTCTGTGATTGCCACTCGCCCCTCACCAACCAGCCATCAGCATCCCACCCTAGGGCATCCGCGCGCACCGGCTCCCGCGACAGAAGTCGCTTCCGACAGGGTCTGCGACATGGCCGACACCGTCTCCGCCACCACCGAGTTCCCTTCCGCCATCCTGGCCAATATTTTCCACCGGCTGCCGGTAAAGTCACTGGCCGTGAGCTGCTGTGTCTGCAAAACCTGGGGAGCCCTCATCAAGTCCCCACCTTTCCTGTCGGCACACCTCGCCGCTGCACTGAAGGCAAGTCTGTGCATCAGCAGCAACGAAGCGCCAAACCCTCCCCTTCTCCTGCTCCGCCGCTGCCCCAGATCAGCAGAGGAGCTCTATACCTTCCACGGCATCCCAACCACTGCCACGAACGAAACCCAGTCATCCCATAACCCTGTTGGTCTTCCTCTGCTCCAAACCATACCGCCGCCCCCACTCACCGCTCACCCCGGAAACCGCTTCTTCCGCGTCGCCGCCTCCTGCGCTGGCGCAGTCTTGCTCGTCGACGACCTGCTCCATTTCACCCATACCTTCGTCCTCTGGAACCCGACAACCCGCCGCATCCTCTCCCTCCCCTCCCCGCCCTTCGTGAGGGAGAGCGACGACCACGACACGGTCCAGTTCATCTCAGAAGGCAAAGAAGAGCCGCGCAAGGGGCTCTGTCGCGACCGATACGAGTCGTGCCTGGGTCTCGCTTACGACGCCGCGACCTCCGACTTCAAGGTCCTGCGCGTCGTCATGATGGTCTGGCTGGACGAGGCGCCCGTCATGGCGGAGCTGTACTCCGTGAAGGCCGGGTCGTGGCCGAAACTGAAGACGCCTCACACACGGTACACGCTTTCGAACCCTAGAGGCCCCATGGCGTTCTGCAACGGGTACCTCCACTACGCAACCCACGCCACGGCGACGAGCCACCACCGTGGTATCGGTGGCAAGGAGACGCACTCTGTGATGGCATTCCACGTGCGCAGCGAGCAGTTCCGGCGCATCCGGTTCCCGTCCGCGTTGGCCGAGAGTAAGTTCCAGAGGTACACCGTCTTCGCCTACCACGGCCCGGCCGTCGCGGCGTCCTCGCCGTCCCGGACCACCATCGCGCTGTTCCGCCTCGTCGACATGCTGGACTGGGAGCTTTGGGTGATGTCGGAGTACGCCGTACCGAATTCGTGGATGCGGTTGGCAAAATATGAGAATATCACCATATCCAACCCGCTGGCTGTCTTCCCAGGATTTTTCGTGGGCGGTGTTCTATTTGAGGAGATCGCCGGAGTCGAGCTCCATCCGCGGCGTCCATGGTCGACGAGGGAGGTTGAGCTGAATCTTCCCGGAAAGTCGATCATCTACGACGAGGTTGACGGCAACAATAGGATGGCCGAACCCACTTGCGGCGCTGTCCATGTAGAGACCCTGGCGCTCAGCGATGTTGGTGACAAATCCCGCCTGGTGGTTTATGGAGCTGACGACCGACTGGCCGCACCGCCGCCTCCTGATACTTTCTCTACGGCCGAGGAGCTGGACTGGGATATCAGTAGGCTTTGTAGTCAGCTTATGTTCTCGCAGTTCAATATTGACAACGGTGAGCTGTTCCGCTTTGGGAAATGGTAGGCAGCCGGCGACCCAGAGAGTACTGTGCGAAATCAGCTGTTATGATAGTATGTTTTGACTAGTTTAATATAGTATACCAACTATATGATAGAATGCTCTGACTGATACCAAAGAATGATTATATGATATTCAGAAGTCAGAAGCATTATCTTGAATGTTCTAACTGGTATTATCATCCCTGTTATGAATTGTGCCCTTCTTATCAGCTCAAAACTAATCAACTGTTATCTTTGATATCATATAGTTGGCTTTGCTGTCTTATTTCCTTGTTCTAATTTCTTGTAGGTTTCCTTCTGGTTCTGACAATGCGATTGTGTAATGGAATTTAAATGCTTGCTCGCTGGACTTTAATTTTTAAAGCTTAGACAGCTTAAATGCAGCCTATATCTGAATTGCAATTGTGTTTCTGATATTGTTTCTGAATTGTAATCTGCTTATTACAGATTATGTGATAATGTTTTTAACAATAATAATGGTTATTATTATTATAATAGTAAAAATTGTAATTGTGTTTATCCAACTCTAGACACAAACACCGTTAAATTTTAGTCTGACTTTTTACCGTGTATGTATTCCCGACACTACTGTTTCAGATAGTGGCATCCTATCATACTGTTAGGATGGGCATTTTATATCAAAACTCAAAGGCAGTTTCGGTTGTGTTAGGTTCACCAAAACTGACGGTTGTGTTAGGTTTCGATATGAAAGTCTGAAAAATCGGCCGCGTCTTTATTTAAAATCTAACCAGTCAAAAACACGACCCAATCAGTCCAACATAATACCAATTTTAATTGTGTTTACCAAACTCAAGATTAGGGCTGGCAAAACAAGACCCGACCCGATCGACCCGACCCGAATATGAAATTTTAAGCAAGTTTAGGGTCTAAGGTTTTTCGACCCGACCCGAAATTGACCCGAACCTGAAGAACCCAAAATTAATTTAGGGTCGGGTCCGGGTTTGGACTTTAGACCCGAATTGACCCGATTGACCCGAAATTCAGAATTATATTTTCAAATAAAACTACAAATACTATACTTTAAACACCCGATGGCCCATTAATTTACTAATCCATCAATCATGAAGTTTATTTTGGCAATTATAAATTGTTTGGTATTGATTTGTATGATTTGTTATACTAATTATATTAGGAATTTGTGTTTAAAAGTCTCGAACAAACTACAATAGGCTTTATATGTGTTTCTCAATCATATTGTAATTTTATCATAATGAAATTTGTTAATTACACTTGGGAATTATCAATGACTAGGCAAATCATATATATATTTTTAAAACTATTGTCTTGCTGTTGGATTTACGGGTCAGACCCCATAGACCCGAAATTATTTGCGGGTCGGGTTAGGGTCAAGGGTTTTGACCCAAAAATCCATCTTTTGCAAGTTTAGGGTCTAGCCAAAAAGTGTTGACCCGAAATAAAACCAGCTCAACCCGAACCCGATTGCCACCCCTACTCAAGATAGGAACACTATCAAAAAAAAAATTATACATGCGCACACACAAACATATATATGTGTATATATATGTATGTATGTATATATACATATATGCATGTATATATATTGAGAGAGGGAGAGACATTGTGACACCTTATCACGTTAAACAAGATTACTCCAAACCAAAAACATGACCGATCACTAATTAACCACATATCAGAAGTAGAAAATAAGTAAATTGATTTAATCATCACCAATATGCTCATAAATATTTATATAAAAGCCCATCATCTTGCCATATTCATATATCATACCAAGTATCTTTTACAATTGTTTCATGATCGTAACCACTACATATATACATAAGATGTTCTCCACATACATAACATGTACAAGTATTAGGATATTACCAAAGTTTGAGTCGATTGAAACGTTGTATGCAAACTTTTTCGCTCAGACTTGAGAGTATAGGGACGACTCTAGGACATACTAGACATCCAAACTTCTCCAAAATCCATCACCACAACTCCTCGCTATCACGGGTCTATTGTTGTTGCTACTGTTTACCACCTAAAAAGATATGGCGGCCCACGAGGTGAGACTCATGCCCTAGCTAGAGATCTAACTATCAACAACGCTTATTGATTACAACACATTATTTAAATAAAAATATTAAACAAATTAAGAAGATTAATCGGATAGAGAAGATTTACTCAACAGAATGGAAATGCCAAATATAAAACTTCTTTTATGGATAGTTCTAACCAGAATCTTATAATGAGATTTAAAGATTACCATCATTCCTAAAGATTTCAGTGTAACTAACATTATGGGCATAACCATCATTATGAGCCTAACTAGCATCATGAACATAGCTAATAGCAGTAGCATGTCTATTAGGATGAGCATGTTTCACATTTTAAGTACAAATAATAGTATTAACACAACTAACATCATATGTATGGCTAATAGCATAAGCATATCTAATAACAAAAGTATATCTAACAACATAAGTATGACTAACAATATGAGCATATCTGACTATGTAAGCATGGCTGACAGTATAAGCATACCTAACAACATGAGCATGGCTAGTTTCTCTTATCACACTATACATCATCTATATGTGAAACGAGCAAACAAGGGTTATCATCCAATGTGAATCATGTTTAACCCTAAACAGATATACTACACAGCCGGATTATATCTTTTTATTAAGCCATGGGGAGTTTGAGGTATACCACTCAAACTCCAACTGACTGCTGCTAAGTCAAAATGAGTTCTGTACAAGATCTTGGATAGTCAGGATCCTAAGATTTCATCCGCCCTCGGTTAGTATGAGTTCTCTACATCGACATATAAGTCAAGCTGCAAAACAACCTCACCCGCCCTTGGCATATTGGTCACGACACTAGTAACTAGGATATACACAATCTTATCATTGAGGTACAACCACAACCTTCCTCAATCACATCACTTAAACAAATATCTGAGATACGTCCACAATCACTCTCCTGTTGAGGTATGACTACACTCATCCTCAAAACATGCATATGCTCAACAATTTATGATTCTAAATTTCCATTAGAGGAATACTCGTTTCACCATCCAACAAGTTTCGACATTGGAATGGATCTATGGCACATGACCCTACATGATTAAGGTTTCACTTGATTAGTTAATTTCAATTGAGTGAATTAAGGCTGATTCAAACAAGTTTGACATACAAACTCTAATTCATTTCTAGCAAGCATTAGTTTATAACAACTCCAAAAGATATAAAACATATGCGACATATTCCACATTACATCATCACACACAGATAGTTCAATGCCATTCATGAGGCTATAATCCTTCTCATACCATCACAATATATAAATCCTTATCACATCATCCCAAGGTACCAACCCTTATCAACTATTAAGAGGGTTACACCTCCACTAGGCTCAAATCCTTCCCAAAGGTCATTTATACCACCACATAATCTCATGCAAGAACATCATTATCTTTCAACATCTTTGTAAAAGGTCCAACAATTACCATCATACATGCGATACATAGATTCATCATACCCTTGCATTATTCATAAGTTATATGGTGTTTATTAGGTAACATGACAAGATCACAATTAACATTATAAGAGAAAACCTCCATCATGACAACATAAAGAGTGACATATACACTTAAACCTTCATATCTAACCACTTCTAGATTAGGTTCAGCAAAGTAGATTGATTAGTGTTTGTATCACGTCCTAAAATCTATGATCTTATCCTTTTCCCATATTTAGGATGTTATAATATTTGGTTCTTTAGATTTGACCAAAGAAGGATAAAAAATTAAACACATTTACATAATAACTTAATTATGTCCCAACTATAAGTAAATTCATAAAATATGTTACATATATTTTCTTGGCTAATTAATATTCAAAAAATGGTTAAATAAGAAGAAAAATGTACTTAAAACATGTAATAGAATAAATCATGTGCACTTACTTAAGTTAACATGGAATTGATGGACTAAATATGTTAAAAAGTAAAATATAAAATTTCATACATAATAATCAAAGGTAACTCTTTAGGTATCAATGTGCATGTAATGAGACACTTAATAATAAATAATGATGATAATGATATAATGTTACAGTAATATATTAGTAATGTGCCTAAATCATAATTGTATTAAAATTTATAAAAAATAAGTCTCAAAAGGCAAATCTAATATTAAATTCAGATTCAGGTGTCAAGTTTCATCCTTTTTGAACTTTGTTTGTTAGTCCAAATAAACTAAAGAAAAGAACACCCTATTTCTCTACAAAATATTATTTAAACAAGGTTAAATCATGAAAATGACCTGATTTCTCTACCTAAGTTTAGGTCACGGTGGGTTTCCTATTTAGGCTTGGATGCAGACACATTTTGGTCCATTAGATCTAGGATCTATGGATCCCCTTTGTCTTCTACCTTGCTCCAAAAAGGAAACCAAAACAACGATGTCTATCTCTCGCTCAATGGAATTTTCTCTCCATTCTTTCCTCCTCGTACCTCGATTCTTTCTCCCTCACACTTAGGGAAACCAGAACAACGATGTCTGTCTCTCGTTCAATGGATTTTCGTCTCCATTCTTTCCTCCTCATACCTCGATTCTTTCTCCTTCACACTTCTCTTGCCTTCCAATTTTTGGGAGACTCTATGTTGTTAGGGTTTTCTTATTGCCAATCCTTTAAATATCCTACACACAAGTTTTCCCTATTTCCTTGTCGCTAAGCAATATTGTAACTCTTGACCCTAAAAGTTATTAATAGGCCCTCCCTCTCCCTCACACGATTCCCATGAATCCAGTTTGTGTACTCATTTCCCCCCAAATACCCCATACTCTATCAAGCTTACTCTTGCGAGACTAGTTCCGGTCGGTGGGTGATAATCGTAGTGTCGCTCTGGTTCACCCAGACAACGAAGGTCAGTGAAGACGACCCACGAGTGTTCCCATACGACAACCTAAAGTCTCTCTTCCTCACGTTGATGGACCAAAAGCCTCTCCCACAACTCTGGTTCCTTCTCTAGACACCTCGACACAACCAAAATTCCTTCGACCTTCACGTAGACACAACGTCTTGACCATGGATCATCTTGAAGCCTATTAGACCGAAACTTCTGCTTGTTTCAAGGCATATTATGGCTTCTTTGCTCTCTTTTCTTCCTGTTTCCACCAATCTTTGAGACCGTAGATGCTCACTCTCTGGTTCCCTGTGCTAGTTTTCGCCACCATTGTGTTTGCCACGGTTTGTCTTCATCTTAGTTCCTTGTTCTATGGTTACCAATATGTTTCTCTTCGCCCACCTTGGTAATGGTTTTAGGATGAGTTTTGAATCATCTAGAAAGTTTTATATGGGCTCACCAAGATTTGTAGGATCAGATACACTGAATTTTCTGAGAGGACTCATGCTTTTACTGATAATCTGGCGCATAGCTTAGTTTGAAGCTTCTTTGATCGCCTACCTTTGAGTACCCTTCTTGTCTGGAAGAGCATAAACTAGTGATTGGTCGTGTTAAGGTCAGACGGAGTAGAGGGAGCCATTGAAGCCACATTCCAGTGGTAAGGGGCTGGATCCTGGAGGTTGATCGTCGGGTTGGTTACTCCAGTAACGTTGTCATGGTTTTCTCTACTCCACTATGTCTTGCGAACAAGCAAGGCAACATGGTACCCAGTTTTACCCCCATTGCTTTTTGGGGTTGTGTTTCACGAGAGGGTATTCTCATCCTTTCCATTTTGGTTACCTTGTTGGCCAAATTTTGGTTTTTGGAAGCCCGAGGCTACATGTCCATGCTTTATAAGGCCAACTCAGTTGGGCCCTTCCCTTAGGATAATGAAATGCAAGTGGTTATCTGGATTTTCTTATTGGCCCAGTTTTCTAAAATCACAATAAATCAACCTCAAGTAATGAAAATAAATAAAATATGTTCTCAAATACTTATATTTTTCTCCATCCAATGACAATAGTTTTGTTATCTATATCCAATATAATGAATATATAATTTTCAACTTATCGACGGTCTCTCTCTAGGTTTTCGCTCTCGCCTCTCTCTAGGTTTTTCGCGGCAGCTTCTGCTGGGGGGAGGGAGCGCCTCCTAGGTGCTTTCCTCCCCCTGGCCCTCAACGACGTTGTTGTGATCTTCCCTGACTGATGGTTGTGATCTCCGGTGAAAGGGTCCACACAGCGAGCAGATATCTGCCGTCTCCTCCAGGGGCCCTCCAGCTCGGTATCCAGGAATGATGAGGAGGAGATGCTTCGTGCGGGTCAAGGTGGGTTTGGGTGCTGGTTAATCGACTCAGCTTCGACTCCTTTCCTTTCAAGTTGGAGAGAACCGTGCCAATAGACCTATCCCACGTACGCAGCCGCTCCATGGAGGTCGACAGAGCTTGGGCTCCTTGCCTGTCCTCCTCCGAATCCGCCCTCTCTTCTCCGGGATACATCCTGGTTACCTAGGGAGTTGGTGCCACCTGACGCGGCTGGATCTGCCTGACGATCTAGGTGACAGATGGTTTCCTAGGTGGGCGGTGTGGGCTTTCATCCTCTTCATCTGACTGGTGTCATCCATCCCAAATAACTTCATCAGGGTTTCGTCTCCGACCTTGGGTGGTTTGCTTGGTGTCCGGCGATGGTCAAGTCCTTCGTAGGGTGGCATGGGTTTGCACCCTTCCTTCCCTGCAGGCAGCTCCCCCTGCTTTAGTGACTCTGTTTCACTCCACGGGGAGGTTGCATTGACTCACGGGTCCCCAACGCCCTCAAGGTGCTCGTGACTTTGTGGGTTTGGGCTTAAGGGAAGGCTGAGCGTATCTTCCCCTCCTCTTTGGTCCCATCTGCTGATGTGTGCAGGAACACCGGTAAGGTGTTTGAGGAATTCTATCAGTATGATCCAAGCTCTTGCCTGGACATTTGATACAAGAACTGTTTTGAGCAAGTTAGAACAGCTGCAGGGCTAACAGGGCTATCTGCTGAGTTAGTAGTGACATGGAATTCCTGAATCTTGGTGCTATACCACATTTTGTGGGTGCGGTGATTGGCAGTTGGTATTGTGCTAAGCTAGAAGGCCTGTGAGCTTCTCTCTTACTGCACCCAGTTTGTAATCTGCAATGTTCTTTCTTGTCACACAGTTAGTTGGTATTTCATGATCAGTTTTGGAGGTTCCAATTGGGCTTTTTCTCCTTTTGGATCCTTGTGTTTACTAGCTAAGAAAGCTGGATGCGCTAAGGGTAGATCCAAGTAGGGTGGCTGGTTTCAAACTATGTTGAGCTGTGGTTGTTTGTGGGTATGCTGAACGTATGTAATCATGGCTTGTTATAGTCTTCCTCTGGAAGGAGTGGTTAGGTCTAGCCGATTAGCTTGATAGTCTTTCTTAGTGTCTTTGCTCTATCTAGTGATCTATGTCCCCCTGCATGGGGTAATGATCCTTAGACTTTCTTGTTCAGTTTCGTCTGATGTAATGGGGTACCTAGTGTCCAAAGTTTTTGGTAATACTAGCAACACGCATTTTCGACCGACCAAAAAAAATATAATTTTCCTAGATTATTTTAATTGGATATATTTTCTAAATATCATTTTTAATAATCTATAAGTCTAAAAAATAAAATATGTTACAAACTCATAAAATATAATCCAAAATATAATATAGTTTTCATAACCTAATTCAATAATAATAAAAAGGTGATTTATAGGCGGATTGGGCATTAAGGATGCAAGGGATCACAACCGAGCCTTAATGATGAAGAAAGCTTGGGAGTTTCTCAATAATTTTGATAAATTATGGGTCAGAGGAGTGTGCATGAAATACATGAAAAATGGGCTCCTCAAATATGGACCAGTCTCACCTTCTTGGTCTTTCATCCGAAGTAACATTCCCATGCTCACAACTAACAATAGAAAGATTATTAATAATGGCCAGGCTACTAACGTTTGGACTGATGTGTGGCTCACTAAAAAAAGCATCTCTCAGCTTGAACCAAATCTAAGCATCCTGACCAGACTAGAAGACCTGAAGGTTGCCTCCATGACCAACCTTGGAGGAGAATGGGACTGGAGCTTTATCCTCAACAACCTCCCCTCCCATACTTTGCAATATTTGTGAGGGTTACTCCTCTTGACCCAGCGGCAGGCGAGGACCTCTGGGCATGGAACCACGAGTCAAGTGGGTACTTGACAGCCATATCTACATATAGATGGATCTGCAAGGATAAAGAGCTATGTACACTTGGTAATTGGGCATCTCTATGGAAACTCAAGCTGCCTGAAAGAATTAAAACCTTTTTATGGCTTTTATCTCACAAAGCATTGCCTACAAACATGGAGAAGAAAAGAAGGCACATAGACATTGATGGAATCCGCCCTTAATGTAATAATTCTGGGGAAACTCTGTTGCATTATCTTAGAGACTGTCCAAGAAGTAGAGAGGTCTCGATTGCGATCCACTGCCCTCCATGGTTGTTCACTCTTAGTGAAGATGGTTGGATTCATGATATCATTCAGTTTGCTAAATCATCTGCAACGGTTGTGGTTTCCTGATGGCACCTCTGGACTAGTTGCAACAAAGTAGAACACTCAAGAAAGAGACAACCATATGCTAACATGGAAAAATTCAGTTTCATCTCTGCAAGAAGATAGTAGCACCTGCAATCACCCTCAGAGTAAAACTCCCCCGACCTCACGGGGAAGGAGTTCATTCTGTTTAGTGACGCAGCCTACAACCAGTCCACTGGTGAGGCTTCCTATGGTTCTCATATCGTCCAAGCCAATGGCCACTACATCCGAGGAGTAAGGCGCACAGGCCAAGCCTCAAGCGGTATAGAAGCTGAGCTGTAAGCTCTTCTACAACACTACAATTGTGCCAAGAGATGAAAATGACCAACTGCATCATTCTGTCAGTATCCCAACATGCATTAAACAAGGGCACAATGTCAACCACAACTCTTCCAAAGCTCAAACCTCACTAAAAGTTGTTGATCAATAAACTCAATACATGTAATGCTAAGTTAGAAGCTCAAACCTCAACAAAACTCGTTGATCAATAAACTCAATGCATGTAATGCCAAGTTAGAATCTCAAACCTCACTAAAAGTTGTTAATTAATAAACTCAATGCTTGTAATGGTAAGTTACCCTTTATACCCCACAACTTAAACTCAGTAGTTGATAAAATAGCCAAGCAATATGTAAAGATCTCTACCTCAATAGGTTTCACTTCGAAACCTCATTGGCTTAACTAGGAGGTAGGCATTTGTATTGACAACCTCACTAACCATGAGATAGATTCTAATTAGAGAACCGTATTTTACAAAAAAATAATAACAATAAAAGGCGATTTTTAGGATTTATATAAACAATTTGAACCTAACCCTAGTTCTATATAATGTGTTTAATAGGTGATGTGGAGACCTTGGTTTGGACATAGGGTTGACCTTGGGAATATGTAGACTTCATGTGATATATGTTTGCATACTATATTATTCCTATTGAGCAATAAAACTATTTTCCCTCTCACTCTTGATAAACTAGCCTACTCTAGTTCTCTCTCTTTTGAGGATTTATTTTAGGTGAAATATTCCATTTTGATTCTGATCTTGTGATCACCTTACTTTACTGGACATTCTTTTGGATCCCTTCTTTATATATTGTTCATCTTGTACCTTGTGAAACTCAAATTGTGTAGTTGTGGACTTTTGTGATCATGTGAAGTATCTTAATTGTGGAAATGTTTGAATGCCTATTTATGGGTCCTCTAACCACACTGGTATTAGTCGATGATCTTATCCTTTATTTGAACATGACTATACTTTATCTTGCCTACCACTTAAAATATTTATAGGCACTAGGTTTTATTCCCCTTCCTGGCACTGGGTTCTATTCCCCTATCACTTATGATATTAGGCATTGTGTTTTATTCCTCTATCATGCATTTGGTTATGTTCCCCTGTCACTTATGATATTAGGCACTGGTTTTTACTCCCCTACCATGCACTGGGTAATATTCCCCTACAAAATACTATATTTGTTTGGCACTGAGGTTTTAGTCCTCCTACCCATTGGTATGGGATTCATATGGGTTCCTACCTTAATTTTTAGTATATGCTAGTCTATTTATTATTCACCATGCAACTTTTGATTTTTTTGATATTATTATTATGACATTGTTGAAAATGCAAGAAATATTTTATTGTTTATCTTCTTCATTTTGATATTCATATTCTATTGATACTCACTAGGTACCTCTTCTATGGAAAGCCTTTTATTATATTTGATATCCTTTTTCCTTAAGTTTCTCAATCCATATTTTATATGCACATACCAACCTTATGTTGATATCTTCTACTTTTTCTCCTTTTTGTTGGGATATGCTTCAAACCCTAGGTTTAGGACTTGGAAGATTGGACTTGGTGACATGGACCTAGGTAGAGATCTTTAGGAGACAGACTTGAGATAGCTGGAGATCCCTCTACTAGATCCTTCTATTAAAACTTTCATGTAAGCCCTAAATGAAAAAAAACATTTTCTAATCATGTTATAATTGAATATAGTCATGAAATATATTTCCGCTGCTACTTTGGTTATTCTTGTATACCATCATTTGTGAAAAAAAATTACATCTATTCAAGTGAACTTGTTAGTATGTTTGGATAGTTGATTTTGTTCCTCAAATTAAGTAGGGAATGTATCCCCTCTCTGGTTTGAGTCCTTACAAGATGGTATTAGAGCCAATAGTTGTCAGATTTTTGACTATTTCAAATTTTACCTCCCTAATTAGAACCCTTACTTTACATAGTCACCCTCTAAGTGAGATGTTTACCCTAGAATTGACATGTGCTATTCATGAGATGATGAGGGGTCGATTAGAATCATATGAGGTGCACACAAGAATCATGTTTAGTAAACCCTAATGTGATGAAGCTCTACAATGTAGGTTGCTTATGACATGTATCTTTGAAAATAATGAGCTTTGACTTGAAGATGAAGTTAGGTTATGAGGACGTTGAAGTAGGAGGATAACAATATCTTAAATGGAAATTGTGACTTGGTTCTGCAACTATTCTGGCACCAATTGTAGTTTTACATCGCAAAGTTTTTCTATAAAATTATTTTTCTTGGTAATGCTATATGTATAAAAAAATTATGGGTTTATTGAGGTTTTCTTGAACTAAGTCACAATAAAGGATTGTATGAAGTTTGGTAGGGAAACCTTATAATTTGTTGAAATTGATATCCTAAACCTTAGTTTTGTCTATGAAGTGGTGACTATGAATATATGTCATTATTTAAAGGTTTAGTTGACCTACCCTTTTATACATTGTGACCCTTGTTTGCTGAAGTGAATCATAGGGTTGTTAGGTTAGTAACACAAGGACCTAAAACTCAACCCTAGGTGAGTATGACATGTTGGTTGGATGCATGATATATGAACAACATAAACACCTAAAATATTCACAACTGAAAGACGCATAAGTAACCCTAGTACTTTGAAGTTGCTTAGTTCATATCATTAGGTTAATATTTTTAAGGGGTGAAGAGTATTGGTACATGATATATGGATAATGTGATTTTGAGGATGAAATCTTTTTAAGCGGTGGAATTTTGTACCGTCCTCCAATCTAGGATCCTATCCTATTTCCATGTTTAGGAAATTCTATTGTTTGGTTCTTTAGATTTGACCAAACAAGGATAACATTTTAAACATGTTTACATAATAACTAAATTATGTGCCAACATGTAAGTAAATTCATGACATATGTTACATATATTTTCTTGTCTAGCTAATATTCAAATAATGGTTAAATAAAAGGAATATGTACATAAAACATGTATTAGAATAAATCATGTGCAATCACCTAAGTTAAAATGAAATTAATGTACTAAATATGTTAAATAAGTAAAATATGAAATTTTGCACATAATAATCAAAGGCTACTCTTTTGGTAGCTATGTGAATATAATGCGACTCTTAATAATAAATAATGATGATACTGATATAATGTTATACTAATATAATGGTAATGAGTTTGAATCAATTGTATTAAAACTTATAAAAACAAGTCTCAAAAGGAAAAACTAATATTCAATTCTGATTCTACACCCACAGGTTAACCTAGGCATCAAATTTCATCCTTTTTGAACTTTATTTGTTAGTCCAAATAAACTAAAGAAGAGAATACATTTTTTCTCTACCAAATATTAATTAAAAAAGGTTAAATCATGAAAATAACCCAATTTCTCTACCTAAGATTTGGTCACATCGGGGACCCCTTTTTGGGCTTGGGTGCCCACACATTTTGGTCCGTTAGATCTAGGATCCACGAATCCCCTTTGACTTCTACCTTGCTCCATAAAGGAAACCAGAACAATGATATTTGTCTCTCACTCGATGGACTTTCCTCTCTATTCTTTCCTCCTTGTACCCCGATTCTTTCACCCTTACACTCCTCTTGCCTTTCCACTTTTAGGAGAATCTATGTTGTTAGGATTTCCTTGTTGCCAATCCTTAAAATATCCTACATGCTAGTTTTCCCTATTTCCTTTCTGCCAAGCCATTTTGGGACTCTTGACCATAAATCTTATAAATAGGTCCTCCCTCACCCTCACATGATTCCCAAGAATCAAGTATGTGTACTTGTTTTCTCCCGAATACCCCATACTCTAGCGGGCTTACTCTTGCGAGACTAGTTCCAGTTAGTAGGTGATGATCATAGCATATCCCTGGTTCACCCAGATAATGAAGGTCAATGGTCAACCCATGAGCATTCCTAGATGGAAACTTGAAGTCTCTCTTCCTCATGTTGATGGACCAAAATCCTCATCTACAAATCTGGCTTTTCCTCTAGCCACCTCGACACCACCAGAATTCCTTTGAACTTCACATAGACACAATGTCTTGACCATGGATCATCTTGAAGCCTTCTGAACCTAAACTTATGCTCGTTTCAAGGTATACTGTGACTTCTTTTCACTTTTTGCTTCTTGCTGCCACTAATATTTGAGATTGTAGATGCTCTCTCTGGTTCCCTTTGCTAGTTTTCTCGACCGTTGTGTTTGCCATGATTTGTCTTTGTCTTAGTTCGATGTGCCATGGTTACCAATCAAATACTCTTTGACTTCCTTGTCCATGATTGTAGGATGACTTCTGACTCATCTAGCGAGTTGCATTTAGGCTCGCCAAGATTTGTATGATCAGATACATAGAATTTTCTAAGGTGACTCATGCTTCCATCAATAATCTAGTTCATAGCTTGGTTATAAGCTTCCTTGATTGCCTTCCTTTGAGTACTCTTCTTGTCCGGAAGAGCCTAGACCATTGATTGGCCACGTTGAGGTTAGACAGAGTAGACTGAGTCGTTAAAGCCACCTTCTGGCAGTGAGGGGATGGATCCTAGAGGTTGGTCACTGGGTTGGTTGATAAACATCATCGTGGTCTTCTCTACTCCACTGTGTCTAGTGAGAAAGCAAGGAAACTTGGTACCTAGTTTTGCCCCATTACTTTTGGTGTTGTGTTTCATGAGAGGGGTATTCTCATCCTTTCCATATTGGTTACACTATTGGCCAAAATTTTGTTTTTGCGAGCTGAGGCCACATGTCCAAGCTTTATAAGACCAACTCAAATGGATCCTAACCCTCAGGATAAGAATATGCAAGTGGTTTATTAGATTTTCTTATTGGCCCAATTCTCTAAAATTCACTATAAATCAACCATAAGTCATAAAAATAAAAATAAAATATGTTTTGGAATCCTTAGATTTTTCTCCATCCAATGACACTAGTTTTTTATCTAATCCCAATCTAATGAATATATGATTTTTCATGGATTAATTTAATTGTCTAGATTGTCTAAATATCATTATTAATAATCTATAAGTCTGAATAATAAAATAAAATATGTTATGAACTCGAAAAAATATAATCTAAAATATAATATAGTTTTCATAACCTAATTCAATAATAATAAAAAGGTTATTTATAAGGTTTATATAAATAATGTGAACCTAGCCCTAATTCTATATAATGTGTTTAATAGGTGATGTTGAGACCCAAGTTTGGACCTAGGGTTGATCTTAGGAATATGTAGACTTCATGTGAGGTATGTTTGCATCCCATATTATTCCTATTAAGTAATAAACCTATTTCCCCTCTCACTATTGAATAAAATAGCCTACTCTAGTTCTATAATGACCCCCTCCCCAGTAACCCCCAATTAATGAAGACCAGAGAGCCAAATTTGCTGTCCCAAAACAAGATCGATGGTTTTATAATTAATAAAAATAATTAATAAATTCTACCAAAGACTAAGATTAAAATAGGATATTTTTTTTACTTTTCACATACCTTTCAAAAATAGGAATCTGGAACTTTACCCATTGTAGAAGTCTATCTAATGAAATCCTCCTTTAATAGATCAACTTTATTCTTCACAAATGCCACTTTACTATTTTTCCACTTTCATATATTCCTAAAATGATGACAAACAAAATATCAGTTAGTATAAACGAATATACCGGTATGTGGTGACAACCAAAACATTGCACATATATTCTAACAACCTAATCACATCAAATAGTTGTTAACAATGCAAGATTACAATTTTTAATATGACTTCCCAACCGGTTTTACTCATCCTCTGGGATACGTTCTCTTAGGGTTTAGTCCTTGCAAGTGACTTTAGGCTACCTTCTTCATCCCGAGCTTGGTACCTGGTGGGCCACCTCTCTGGGTGTCTGGTGGTCTTCCCTTCGAGGCTTGACCACCTCTGACCTTCCCTCTGGGGTTTGGTCTCTTATCTTACATCCAAAGATGGTATGTAGGTTTGAGCAAGTCATATGTATACTTAAATTGTGATAGTCATATTCACTTTAAAGATTGTAGAAATAAAATCATCCAAGCAGTTATTTCCATGCAATCGATGAAACGTCAGAACACGTCGGGAAACTAAAGCGTGTAATCATAATTAACCACATATCTGATTTGGAGATTTCATAGGAAATAAGCACAATCCAATCCAATCTAATCAGTAAATCCAAGCAATCAATCAAGCCAATCACACAAGCAAAACATAATCATGAAAAGCATGTATAACCTATTTACTACATACTCATCAAGGGCTTACTTTATTGACTTGGGAATAATTCCTAGGATTTCAAATTCAAATTAGGGTTTCCTTAGGGTTCTTTAGATCAATTTCTCAGCTTTCCCTTTTTAGGCCAGCTAAACCCTAAAACAACATCATATATACAAAACCCTAATCATCCAATTATTCACATTAAAGTGTCTTTAATATCAATTTGGATTAGGATCAACCTAACTTCATATCATACATAGGATTTTGAAATATATCTCATTAAAAGTCATTAACACCTAAATTAGGGTTTCTAAGCCCATTAATGCACTTTATATATATGAAACCCTAAATTAGCCAATTAAGCATAAAGATCATATCTTTAGATCTAAAAATCCCTTTTTATTAACAACAAGTTAATATCTTCTTAAATCATCCTTAACACTTTATTCATTCTCATTAATATCAAAATTAGTATTGTTCATTAATAACATCATTAAAGGCGACAACTTTAGCTTCTTTTCAAATGGAAAGAATAACCAGGCTTTAAAAATATTTTTAATGGATTCCTTGCATTTTTCTAATCAATTTTCATATATAGTTTAACTTGATTAGAGATACCAATAAATTTCTAGAATTATTCTAAATTATTTACCTTTGGACCAATGGGGTGCTGCCATGGCAACAATGCATCCCGCTTTTTCCTTACTATCCTTGGGTCCACACCGATCCCGACTGGACTGGTGGATGCCCGCCACCTAGCGCCACGCTGGGCGCGGCTTGGTCACCCGTGAACCCGATAAAATGTCCTTTTCGCCCTTTCCTCTCAAGAACCAGACAGGGGGCAAACGGGTAATTCGACACTTTCTTTTCTTCAACCTTGTGAGCCATCTGCTTTGTGAAGTAGCTCCCGCAGATGGTAAACTCCATAGTGGACTCCACACTACTCCTACCCTTTTTACCAGTGAAGGTTTGGTAACCTCTGTCGTGCTCCTCCGAAGCCAACCATGGCCTCAATTGCCCCAAGGGTGATCGGAGATGAAAGAACAACTCTCTGACCCTCTAGAGGGGTCCATGTGATGACAAGAGCAGCATATACATCTTCCATGAAAATTAATATTGCCCCCCCTTGCTTGCAGTGTTTGGCCGAAGTCAAAGAACTCGATTTGCCACTTCACTGGGGTCCAAGGCCCCATATATATAGGTCTACCTAGGGCTGCCGAGAAGCTACAAAGTCCAGAATTGGGTAAAAGCTTTAGAGGTGACAAAACTCTGAGAAACTAGGGGTTGATCAACTCAGATTGATCCCCCAAATATATTGGAAAGGTTTCCTGATTCTGATATGACTTGGATCATGAAGACATCGATCGAGAAAAACCCAACTCTCTTTTCCTCCCTTCCGCGGCTAGGAGATAAGTTATCTACCATCATATACTTGATCAAATGGCCAAGATATCACATGACATCATCATGGAATGGGTCCAAGATTCCTAATTCTAATGTAAATCATTACATTTAATACGATTAGTCAATTATCCATTCACTTTAAAGAAATTTGCAAAAACCATAACTCTCTCCTCATTTATCCTTTTTCATCCAAATTTTAGGGAAGTCTTGTATTATCATTATCTACTCATATCCCAAGTTTGAGCCCCAAACTCAGAATCATGAAGGTGTTTTCTTCACATGCAAGTTACTACACATTAAATCATAGTTTATTCATATTTTCTCTCTATTCAATTTTATCTTCTTTATTTGGATTCCTTGTATTGCAAGAAATCATATGGATTCAAAATCCACTCCATTATGAACAAACTTTTATCCTTATAGAAAATTCCACCTTATTCTTAACATTATCTCAATTTCTCTTATTATTAGATTCCCTTTTCCTCATTATTCTCTTTTAACTATATTGGGCTTATAATATTCAACAAGGCCCACAAAGACATTCAAGCAAAGGGCATTTAGCAATGAAATCCACACAAATAACTTAAATCACACAATTTTCATAATCATACGTCTTTATTGAAGAAATTGCATTTCAAACCTTACAAGCCCAAAAATTGGGGTTGTAACAAGTTCTCTCTCTTCTCAGGATTTATTTTAAGTGAAATATTCTATTTTAATTTTGATCTTCTGATCACCTTACTTTATTGGAGATTCTTTTGGATCCCTTATTTATATCTTTTTCATCTTGTACATTGTGAAACACTAATTTTAAAGTTGTGCTTTTGTGATCATGTGAAGTATCTTAATTGTGGAAATGTTTGATTGCCTATTTATGAGTCCTCTGCCCCATTTTATCAGTTGATGATATCATCCTTTATTTGAACATGACTATACATATCTTTCCTACCACTTATGATGTTTATAGGCACTTGGTTTTATTTCCCTGCTAGGCACTGGGTTCTATTCCCCTGCCACTTATGATATTAGGCACTGAGTTTTATTTCCCTACCAAGCACTAGGTTCTATTCACATGCAACTTATGATATTAGGCACTGGGTTTTATTCTCTGCCATGCACTAGGTTGTATTCCCCTACAAAATATTATATTTGTTTGGAACTGAGGTTTTAGTCCTCATGTCCATTGGTATGGAATGCATATGCGTTCCTATCCTACTTTTTAGCACATGCTAGTCTATTTAATATTCACCATGCAACTTTTTATGCTTTGTGATATTATTATTGTGACATTGCTGAAAAGGAAGAAATCCTTTGTCATTTATCTTCTTCATTTTTATATTCATATTCTCTTGATACCCACTTGGGTAGTCCTTTCCTATTCTATGGGATGACTTTTATTATATTTGATATCCTTTTTCCTTAAGTTACTCAATCCATATTTTTTATACACATACCAACCTTATGTTGATATCTTCTACTTTTCTCCTTTTTGCCGAGGTATGCTTCCAACCCTAGGTGTAGGACTTGGATGATTGGACTTGGTGACATGGACCTAGGTGGAGATCTTTGGGAAATAGACTTGAGATAGTTGTAGACCCCTCTACTAGATCCTTTTTGTTGTAACTTCCATGTAAGCCCTAAATGGGAGAATATTTTGTAATCGTGTTGTAATTGAATATAGACATGAAATATATTTCCACTGCTACTCTAGTTATTCTTGTATACTGTAATTTAAGAGAGAAAAATTTACATCTACTTGATCATGCTTGTTAATATGTTTGGATAGGTAAGTTTATTCCTCAAATTAAGTAGGGAGTGGATCCCCTCTCGATTTATGTTCATCAGTATATTACTGTGACCATCAATTTATGTTCATATGAGAGCAAAGGTAAGACTATCGGATCATGTGTAATCAAGCACAATAGTCACACTTAACATTCCTATCAAATCATGTACTCAACATCAGATCTTTATATATCAAGGACAAGCATTGGGTTATGGATACCATCATCGAATGTCATAACTAGAGAAACCATAGACTATCAAGATAGTCAGAATAATGAAACATACTCATATGAAAACCATCGAGTCATGACTTAAAGATCCATCAAAACTTGATCTAAAAAGTCCATCGATTATTAACCTAGGAACACCATCATTTGTTGACATCAGAAGAACCATCGTTTGTGGACATCTGGTCCACCATCGGATGTGGGAACTATATAGGCCATCGAATGTTGTAACCAGTGAAGCCACTGGTTGAGAACCATCAACCATAGAACTAGGCATACCTTCAAATGTGGACCAGGGAAACCATCATTTGTGAGCAACCATTTGGACCATCATTTGATGACAAGCAAAGAAACCATCACATGTTGACAATAAGAAAGACCATCGAATGTCGAACCAAACATCATTTGTGAGCAACCAATTGGAATGTTAGTTTTGAAAGGAAGCATGGCCATCAATTTTCAATACAAAAGAGAGTCCAAATAGAAACTAAGTGCTTACCATCGGTTGGCACATGAATCCAAACCATCAAGTCCCAAAATAAGAGAGACAAATCAGTCCAACAAAAATAAGGAAAACCCATCGTATCTTAACACCAGAGAACCATGGGTTCATGGGAAATGAAGACCACCATTTGGAAGTACAAGAAGAGGTACAAAAAAACAACAAGTACAAGACATCTGTTCTTGCAAGGAGACACTCCATCGTATCATGAACAAGTTAGAAAATGACCCCTTAACACCTAAGGAAAACCATCGATTTGTCACCTCAAAGGAAACCCTAGAGACAAGGAACATAAGCCATCAACTCCTACATGCATGCAAGGTCTAGAGATCCTACTTTCAAGGAAGAGATGTATACAAGATTAAGAAGATAAACAAAGAATATTCTTGACTCAAGATCTACCATATAAGCACAAACCCTAAGCAAAGATCCATCCTTTCTCCTTGGTATCACTTTTTAGAGCAAGATCTATGCATAGAAAATCTAGGGTAAGCAATAAATGTGAAGAAAGTTATATAACTCGCCTCAAGGTTGAAGATGTTTCTCCAAACAGCAAGGTAGCTTGAGGAGAGAGAATAAACCCTATCTTGAGCACCCCACACGTCCAAGCTAGCTCCTTTCTCTAAGTTCATCAATCCCTAGGCCAAATAAGCAAGAAGGAAGGTGTTCTTCAACCTCTTGCACATGCTCCACCTAGAAAGCCATAGATCTGACCAATAAGGAAGAGAGAAGAAGGTAGTACAACATGAAAAACAAAGGAAAGGAGATGATATTACTCACCTAAGCCAAGAAACATGGTAAGGAAGCACCAAACGACCTCAACAAGGGTAGTCTGAACCCTAGGTGCACATGCAAGCAAGATCATCCAAGCTTATTATTCCTTGAGATCCTTCTTCTTCATCAAGCAAGAAGGATGAGCTACAAGAAGCAAGAAGAAAGAGAGAGAGCCTAAAGGGTTCATTCGGGTGGGAGGAGAGAGGTATATAAGGCTTGGGGTGAGGGAGAGAAGAAGGTCAAGGTGTCAAAACGAACATGCCATGTGCCAGAAGATAAAACTTCATGACCATGCAAGACTAGGACACCCATCAGTTTTGGGAGCTAGGGTGACCATAGGATGTCAAGCCTAGAGGGTCCATCAACCTCCCATAATAGGTGGTCCATCAGTTGTTGCCTTCCCTTAGTCACCGAGCAAGACCCTAGTGTCACCATCGGTTGGTGCACTACACAATCATAATCATCGACCTAGGTTCTTCAAGAGGGAAAGCATTGGATCTTGAGCACCCTACCATGGCCATAGGATCCCAACACACAAAGGAGATCCATCAGATACCAACCATCTCAAGGAAAACCATGGAATCTAGGGCATCTAGGTGAGGAAATCCTAAGTTCAATCCTAGGTAGATGTCACCACAAAAACCAAGGTGCAACTAGGTTCCCCAGCATAAAACTATTTGAAAAATTATATCAAAACATGTGAGGCAAAACAAGCATGTGACAAGTTATAAGAAAAACCCAAGGTATGGGTAAATTGCATAAAAAGCCCTTATTAATACAATTACTGCATAACTTCCTCAAATAGTGTACAAACTGGCCCAAACTTGAAACTCAACTTTGTCACATGATATCAAAGAACATATTAAGGTTTAAGCACTTAACTAAGGTAAGTAAGCTTGTTAAACGAAAAACCAAGGTCAGGGGTCTTACAACCATGAACCCGTAATAGGGATTTCAACCTTGAAATCTAAGGTAAACCAAGACAAGCACCTCCTCTGCATCTCATCCACTAATTTCCCCAAGGTTACTTCCTTACCCTGATGATGGCACAACACCTCATAAAAGTTATGTACTCTTCCATCAAATCTTGTGTGTAGGGTCAACACAGAAACTTCCACATAAGAAACATCGTCACCCAACTTCATCTCCATTGTTTGTATCACTTGTCTTGTACTGAGGTAACACTTCCTCAACATGGATCACAAAAATTACTATGCAACCTGAGCTACTCTGGTGGTAACTATGACTTGGAACATTAGCTATCACTATATGCCTTCCAGATTATGGTACATCTGTGTATTTCCAGATACATCATGTGTATCAAAAAATTGAGTCTCTCAGATACTATCTTACTCAAATCATCCATGTCTGGAACCATTGTCTAGTTGTGGCTACACACTATCTTGTCAACTAACTCATAGAGACCATCATGCTTCCCACTGTGCTACTTTGATATGATGTCCTGCATCATGGTATCATCCATTTGCATGTCTCTAATCTACTATAGAAATGTTGGTTTATCTTTGGTGTTGTGTCGACAACCTGTTGACAAAGATACTTCCAACTGTACCTCATTTTGCTAAAATGATATTGTCATGTCCCATTTCATGATGAGTCATTGAGAAAAACCATGTCTTCATCTACAATTGCTAATGAACATGACTTCCTATTGTGTGCATCATCTTTCACATCCTCCTTGTCCTGCATTCATAGGCATCCCAAGTTATTCTTTGAAGCATCTCAAAAGATGACGTAATCTTCCCTATATTCTTAGTAACAATAGCATTGGAACGCTTGTCCCACACTGTCTTCTCCTTATTGGATCTATATCAACACCCTTTGCAGTCATATCGTATCCCAGAAAAGACACCTTTTTCGGTCAAACTCATACCTTCTGGACTTGGTATATCACGGGTACTATATTAACAATTCCAACTTTGCAAAGTTGTTTTCCATAATGTTGCCTATCTCTAGAGTTACATCAAGATGTCATCAACAAAACTTGCCTCAACTAAAAAAAATACGGCCTAAATATCATGTTCATCATGTCTATTACTACTGTTGATGTGCTGGTTAGTCCAAATGGCACAAACATGGACTTCATAGTGATCATACAACTTATGTTGTCTGCATTGATTCTCACTTGATGATACCCCATTCACAAGTTTATTTGAAGAAACACTATAGTCCCTCTCCATCAATCATGAATCATCTATAAATCCTTTTGTAATGGTTACTTATCCTTTATTGTGACCTCTTCCATTCATCAACAATCCATGTAAGGCATCATAGGGTAATCCTTCATATTCTTAAACAATACTTGGAGGATCTCAATATCAAACTCTTTCTAAGAAAAGAATGCCATGAAACTCATTTGAAAAACACCTCCAAACTTATGTGTCACCGGTACACCCTAGATACTAGGACTTATCACTGGGTATCCACTACATGTGCTAAGAAGGACTCACACTCTTATCTCAAAAGCATCTCTGACATCATAGCTAACCCAAAATAGGTAAAATGAATCTTACTAACTCCTTGGAAGATTCAAAAGGCGTTCCTATCACAAAATGTCACGATATTGGAACCATAGTTCCAAAACATCCACGTCTCATAATAAGATATATACCCTTAGGATTACATGGAATCCACACACACCAAGTGGCATACGATCCATTCGAGGCTACATCTCAGAAATAAAAGACACAAAAGAGAACACATCTCTTGCAACATAGCAACACTGTCCAAGGGGTTACTAGAAAGGGGTTATCGATCCTATCATCTCAAGTGAGTTACAACTTTTTATGTACCATTTACGTTTCTCATTTGGGTTCCTTGCCATCAGCACATGAATTATCATGATTATCGTACTTCACTACTCTTTCTTGTGATGATTTATTGTTCTTGTGTGTGTGTGTTCTCTCATGTTATCATGTTTCTCATTCACTTATCAAGAGGTAGCTCATTATACTTCACATTTTCTTCATTTAACATGGATCATATTCCTCTTTTTTCTTTTACATGTCATGATAGTTTTACATTAATGCCCTTTTACACATATAGATTGGTATGAGATTTACTAAGGTTTCACCTTGCTCATCTGTCATTTTCTTATTTATCATCTCATATCGTATTTATCATAGGGGTTCTCTTCTTGATGTGTGATTTTTTTTCTCCTCAAGTCATTAAATTCACATAGATTTATTTGTCTTTCACTCAATTATATTTTAGAATCACGATTTCAAGAACTCCTTTTTATCTTGATTATATTCAGATTTAGATTTCATGGTGTTGTATCTTTCTCTTTAATCACCAAATGTTTATGGGTTATGATACAATTTTATCTTTCTTCACGGTAAGATTAAGATATTTTCACCTTGATTTCTTATTTATTATGCTCTTGAGATTGTTTCTGACCAACTACTTGATTAGAGTAATTAGAAAGATAACAAACTAAGAGTTCCACACTTACCTTAGTGAGATATATAACTCTCAATAATGCTTATTGATTACAATAGAATATTTAACTAAATAGATTAAGTGGACTAAGTAGATTAAATAGATAGAGAAGATTTATTCAATAGAATAGAAATTCCAAATTTTAAAATTCTTTTAAGAGCAATTTTAACTAGAATATTATAATAAGATTTAAAGATTACCATCATTCCCAAAGGTTTAACTGTAACTTGCTGGATTTATGAGTGATTGGCTCTAGAGGGGGGTTAATAGAGCTATAAAAACTTAAACCAAATTCATTAGACCTTAAATATATATCACAAGATAAGGTTTCTAGTATGAGATTTGAGTTCCACTAAAACATACATAGAAAGGGGGAGAGAGATTGAACAAGAACAAGAACACAAGCTATGTAGAGTGGTTCCAATCTCCAAACTATGAGAAAGTTAGTCCACTGCTTAGAGAGGTCAACCTCTAGGATTTTTCAACCATTCCACCTTCCTTATATTCTACCATAAGAGATACAATATATGGCCTTTGTTCTAGGCCAAGGACACCCAACCTTCCCTTTAAAGAGAAGGGAGCCAAAAACCTACCGAAGGACTTACCTATCCAAGACTGAGTCTTCAACCTCACTAAGGACTTACCCACTTTGCAAAGAGTCTTCTGCCTTCACCAAGGACTTACCCACTCTTGCACAAGTCTTCCACCATAAAGGAATTACACACTCTTCTTGGATCTTCCGCCTTTGACTTCACCTTCTCCAAGGAGAAGTTTTCACCAAGGGACTTCTTCCCTTATTCTTCTTTACATCTCTTAGCCAACAGAGAGAACCTTCATTTTCATGGTCGACAAGAGAGATTGGGAGGTGGATGAAGTGAGATCCTCACAAGATATACATGTATGACTAGCTCTCTTACAAATATCCTACTCACTCTAATGGATGTAGCAAATGATTAAGCCTAGAGAGAGAGGAGGTTGTAGGATTCACTCAACTATAGTATAGGGACCTTCATAGTTATTGGCTAACCATGGGATGATACCCAAGGGGTCCTATTTATAGTGGGGATGCCTACTAGCCAATGGTAACACTTAAGGACGAATTCTAGCCATTTGAGGTGTTGCAACAGATATTTTTTCAAGTTTTGCAACACTCCAATGATTAGAAAAACTTTTTTTTTACACAATCCATATAGTGCATTTGACCAAGTTTACTTTTGGGATATTCAACCAATTACACTATGGGACAAAAAAAATTGAAGTATCGATCAAGTTTACCCTTGATGAAACTCGTTCGATTGCCTGAATCAGTTTTGGTCAGTGCAGGGATCGGTTGAGTTATGTGCATAGGAAACTTGATCAAATCTGAACATTCTCAAAATGTATCAAGGGTGTCGTTCGAGTTTGTCACAGGAGAAACTCGATCGAAAAGCACTCTGTAATAATATATATTAGAAAATGCCATTTAAGTGCTCTTGATTTTTTATAAGCTTAACTACAAGTCATGCAATCATTAAAAGTGATTTACAACATGATTCTAATGGAGATACATCATATTCCTTAAAAGTGCACTTGCATTGATTTTTACTTGTTTTTTTCTCCAAGTTAGGATGCACAAGTTAAGGCATTAGAGGTGTGTTTATACATAATCAGAAATCACTCAAGTAGAAGCATTAGACACAAATAAGTGGAATGGTTAGTTATCATTAAAACAAGGGTTTAGTCAATTTAGACCTTGAGTCAACATTGACCTTGAGTCAACATTCTCCCCCTTTTTAAAGATGAAAAACCATTCCATAATTGTATTGAAACCTTTTATGTAAAATCATACCTTTGGAGAAACCTCAGGGTTTCAATAGAATTGAGTTCATATGCTCCCTCTCAACTGATGCTCATGGAGTTCTCATACTCCCATTCAATTGATGCTATTTTTCCTGAATGGTTAGCTTTTATAACGTGTATATAAAATATGTCTTCTAATCATATATGTTCTAAATATATGTCTTCTCCCCATAACATAAGACATACTTTCTCCTCCCACATGCGTTACCCCCCTTTGTCATTTCAAAAAGTAGGGGTTTTAAGAGCTAAAATAAAATATGTTAGAAAAAGGAAATACCGAAAGTTAGAAAGGAGAGTAGAAGAGAAAAACACTATGTGCTTGTCCAAGCATAGTAAAGCAAATTAAGACATTAATTTGAACAACCCATGTTGTAATTCTAGCATATGATCAAGGTAAGGCTATGCAGGCAATTAACCAAAGATAGTTGATATGCAATTCAAGGAATAAGCTTGAGCAAGTATGAAACAAGATACATGAATAGCATATAGTAGAATACCATTTGATGAAAAGATGAGCAAGGCTAGAACTACATGCATATGAACTACTAGTAGATGATCTCACAAGTTAGGACTAATAGTAGGATATAGATCATAGAAAAATATGCATAAGTTAAAGAATAAGCTATGATTAGATGTAGAGAAATATCCAAATAAATAGATGTAGTTTTCGAAGCATTAAAGGATATGACTCAATAGCAAATATGCATCATTACCAAAAAATGACTACTACAAAGAATCTCAAGGTTGTATCAAAACAAGATATACAACTAGATAGATGTAACAAGTTATAGAATAATGGAAGCTTTTAAGACACGACCAAGAGATCCAAAGAGATCATCATATAATAACTACATAACAACTCTAGACAAGTAATTGCAAGATATAGGGATACCACTTATGGGATGCCAAATTAAAGCAATTAGAAATATAGAGTTGTTTGCAAGATTGTAAAATAAAAGCCTGACAATGTGCACATATAAAGGTACCAAAAGGAGTGCCTTAGAATAAGGCTATTGGTTGAGAAAATATAGTTGAGAGGCAAAAATCTCATCTGAAAAGCCATCTATCTATTATGTGCATAGTGTTTCCAATCGAGTTTCTGGTTTGAACTTCTCAATAGACAACAACTGTTTGAAACACCGATTGGCACTTGTGGGTCGAGTTTTTATCAGGACAAACTAGATTGAAAACAGCTGCTATTAAGAAATACATATATTTTAGAAAAATATATCAATACATGATAAAAATATAAACCATATCCAAACATGTGTAAGAAAGTTAGTAATGCATTATGAAAGAATTAGAAATAGTTTTTGAGCAAGAAAGGGAAGAGAATCACAATATGTCACTCTTGAGAAAAAAACCATATGTATAATGCATACAAACTTGGCAAAAACACATTATGATTGGATATGAGCAAGAATAAAATTACCTATGTTCTTACCATTTTTTTCCCACTTGTTGCCGCCCCATACACATCTCACCTCTCTTATTTTATGTAGATTGAGAAATTTATTTGCAAATCCATATCTCATGTCAATCCATTTGCAAGTGACCTACAATAAGAAAAATGAAATGGCCCCCAATCATATTTTTGAGTCTGGAGGGGTTAGCTTAGCAGCCCAAGTCTTATTTCTCTTGGGTGCTTTCCTAAAAACATAATAAGTAGAATAATGACCAATTTCATTACAATAATTACACGATATCCTAACCTGGAACTAGATGATTATTCATTGAAAATTTAAGGTCTTCTGTCTTTGTTGTTCCTTTGGTTACTATCAATTTCAATACCATATCTATCCATTTGTTCGGAAGTATGGTTTAGGATTTGATTAAGATTCTTTTTATTATCTAAGAATATTTTCATATAAGGTCTCAAACTATGGTTATCACGCATAAGAGAAGTAATAGTAGAAGAAAATTGATAGATATCATCTCTAGCATGCATAAGATCATCCTCTAAGAAAAGAGATTTGGTTATATAAGAATCTTTCAATAACATTAATTTTAGCAAGAAAAGAAGCATTCTCATTTTCAAGTAAATCAATCTGAGAAAGATAAACACTATTTTTAGATTCTAATCCGTGCAAAGAAAAATCCTTGTCCTCATTTTTAGTTCTAAGAACATCAATATCAAGCATGAGAGAATTCAGAATATTACTATGCTCTTCATTAGCACTATGCATAAGAGGTTGAGCTTCTATAAATCTAATCTTATTAAGAAAACTAGAATTTTCAAGTTTAAGAGAGTCTACTTGACTAAGATAAGCATTTATATCATCTAACAAGTAAATATTGGCATGTTCAAGATCATCCTTTTATACAAGCAAATTATCAACAATTTTAGCAAGATTTTTTTTCTTTTTAGAAGACTTAAGAGAGGCACGAGTATCATAAATAATAGAAATTAATCTTGCATTCAAGGTTCCTTTCTGCAAAGTAGCTTTATCCCATTCTTCTATCTTCATCTCTGGTAGCTTGTATGGATGGTCCACCATTTTCCATAGCTCAAGACTTTATCCTTGGATGTAGAATTATAACCTTCTCTTCGAATAGAGGAAATTGCTCCCATCAAAGATTGGAGTGCTGACGAGGTACCTCCCACATTGATAATCGCTCATCTTCTACTACTTGTGGAAGTGTGCTTGGAGAAGACCCTCTCTGATACCTTTTGTTGGATCTATGGGTGATTGGATCTAAAGGGTTGGTGAATAGAGCTATACAAACTTAAACCAAATTCATTAGGCCTTAAAGATATATCCCAAGATAAAGTTTCTAATAAGAGATTTCAGTGCAACTAAAACATACATAGAAAGGGAGAGAGAGATTAAACAAGCCCAAGAACACAAGCTATGCAGATTGGTTCCAATCTCCAAACTAGGAGAGAGTTAGTCCACTTCCTAGAGAGGCCAGGCTCTAGGATTTTTGAACCATTGCACCTTCCTTATATTTCATTGTAAGAGATACATTACGTGACCTTCCTTTTCTAGGCCAAGGATACCCAACCTTCCCTTTGAAGAGAAGGGAGCCAACAACCTACCAAAGGACTTACCTATCCAAGAGAAAGTCTTCAACCTCACCAGGGACTTACCCACTTTGCAAGGAGTCTTATGCCTTTACCAAGGACTTTCCCACTCTTGCACACGTCTTCCTCCTTGAATTAATTACCCACTCTTCTTGGATCTTTCGTCTTTGACTTAACATTATCTAAGGAGAAGCTTTCACCAAGGGACTCCTTCCCTTGTTCTTCTTCACCTATCTTATCTAAGAGAGAGAACCTTCATCTTCATGATTGAAAGATAGATTGGGAGGTGGATGAAGTGAGAGCCTAACCAGATGTACATGTAGGACTATCTTTCTTACAAATCTCCTACTCACTTTAATGGATGTAGAAAGTGATTAAGCATAAAGAGAGAGGAGGTTGTAGGATGAACTAAACTATAGTATAGGGATCTTCATAGTGCTTGGATAACTATGGGATGAAACCCAAGGGGTTTTATTTATAGTTGGGGTTGGCTACTAGGCAGTGGAAACACTTAAGGATGAATTTTATCCATTTGGGGAGTTGCAGCGGATTTTTTTTTCAAGTTTTGCAACACTTCAATGCCTAGAAGCACTTTTTCTGCACACTCCATATAGTGCATTCAGTCAAGTTTACTTTTGGAAAGCTCGATCAATTACACTATGTGACAAAGAAAATTTGAAGCATCGGTTGAGTTTACCGTTAATGAAACTTGGCCAATTTCTTAAACCGGTTTTAGGTCAGTATAGGGATCGATCAAGTTCTATGTATAGGAAACTCGACCGAATCTAGACATTCCCAAAATGCATCAAGGGTGTTGGCCAAATTTGTCATGGGAGAAACTCGACCGAAAAACACTCTATAATGTATTTTAGAAAATGCATTTAAGTGCATAACTATTTGATTTAAGTGCTCCTAATTTTTTCTAAGATTAATTACAAGTCATACAATCATTACAAGTGATTTACTACATGATTCTAATAGAGACACATCATATTCCACAAAAGTGCACTTGCATTGATTCTGACTTGTCTTTTCTCAAAGTCACTATGCGCAAGTTAAGGCATTTGGAGTGTGTCTATAACTAATCTGAAATCACTCAAGTATAAGCATTAGATACAAATAAGTAGAATGGTTAGTTATCATCAAAAAAAGGTTTAGTCAATTTTGACCTCGAGTAAACATAACTAAAATTATCAGCATAGCCATCATTATGAGTCTAACAAGCATCATGAACATAGCTAACAACAATAGCATGTTTATTAGGATGACCATGTCTAACAACATAAGTACATCTAATAGTATCATCACAACTAGCAACATGCATATGGCTAACAACATAAGCATATCTAACAACATAAGTATATCTAGAAACATAAGAATGACTAGTTGTATCAACATATCTGACTATGTAAGCATGGCTGGAAGTATAAGCATATCTAACAACATGAGCATGGATACTTTCTCCTATAAAACTATACATCATCTATATGTGAAAGGAGCAAACAAGGGTTATCATCCAATGTGAATCATGTTTAACGCTAAACAGATATACTACATGCCTGGATTACATCTTTTATTAAGCCATGGGGAGTTTGAGGCATACTAATCAAACTCCAACTGACCACAGCTAAGTTGAAATCAATTCCATACAAAATCTAGGAGAGCTAGAATCCTACTGTAACATCCCTGACCTGGGTTATGTATTAACCCGAGATGTTTTGCCTAATAAGGTTGAGTAGATGCTTAATCTTATCTTGGGAAAAGTAATTAGGGCTCATGAGAAACTTATGTTTCAATTTTGGTCCTATTTGAACAATGTTGAAGCAATGTTTGCTTGTTTTGGACTAAAGTGCAAATTACCCAAGTTGAGGGGTTAAATTGCAAATGTTGCATGAAAAGATGTTCCTCTGATGTTTAGACATCATAATAATGAATATGATGTAGTGGTATGGTTTTCACAAGCTTGGGCACCAAGATTAAGCTTGTAAAGCAATCCTTGTGCATTAGAACCTAGTTTTGGTGTAATGTGCTATTTATCGAAAACCTAGGGTTCAATATGCAAATTACCACTTCAACAAGGTCCCTAATGTTTCTTGGCATCTTGTAGAGTAAATAAAATGAGAGGGGCGCCTCATTTGAATTAAGTTGGAGGAGAGAGAATCTTGATATTAAAATAATTAAGATTTAATCCTAAGTGAAACCCTAATTCAATTTAGGGAAAAAATGAATGTATTAATTAAAGGGCTTTCAAAAAAAATTAAAATGGTTTAATTCAGATATGTGTGGATGAGATTAAATCCTTTCAAAGGCACGAGCATATCCTAAGGAGGTGAAATTTCACTCACCATTATTATGAGAAAAAGAATTCCCACTCAAATATGGATATTCTTATTATAAGGGTTAATGTGCTTAATTTATTTTCCTTTAATTCATGGATAATGGAAGGGATCTGGGTGGGTATAGATATGCCCTTTCATGCAAGAAACCAAGGGGGAAGTGGTGGCAACATTTTTGGAATAAATAGAATTTTATAAAAGATTTTATCTCTCATCAATTTTCTTATAAAAGTACCCTTTCCAAGCCAAAACATAGGCCTTTTCGGATCTCTTTCTTTCCCCTTGCTTGGAAAACGACCAAGGAGCTGTGGAGGATCCGGAGGACGACCCCCAACCTGTTGGTAAGGTTCTTGACCTCCTTTCACCTTGAATCCATGGTGAAAATCGAAAATCAATGCATGAATTCTTCATATCTCGATCCCCTCTTCAATTCTAACCAATTCTTTTCACTCAAAGTTTGAGGACGACCCTTGGAATAGTTAAAGGAGTTGCATCCACCATTTTTTCCGTGAGCTTGGAGCTTTGGAGCTCAATTGGAGGTGGGTTTTATAACTTGAACCATTAATTTTATTATTGCAATCAATTCCTTATCAATTGGTGATGATTTCTACATTTCTGGAATTAAGTTTGGTTGATTGATGCAATCTCCATGGAAATCACAGTAGATTTCGTGAGGTTGGAGCTTTATGATGATGACATCATCATAAGCACACACCTCCCCAAATATCTAGGGCAAACAGTTTCAATGTTGGGACCAAACGGTTTCACCAAACCGTTTGGTGAACAAACGGTTTGCAAACCGTTTGGTGGTTTGGGTCCCAAATCGTTTGGGATGGTCGACCATTTGAGATGGTTGACCATTTGAAGGTATATGCTGTGGTTCTTGGATTTTGATCCAATGGTTTCAATTGGTTTGATCTTGAAGGTTTCAATTGTGAATGATTACTTAATTGCAAACCCTAATCGACTAAGTGCTGAATTTCCAATTGATTGAGATGATGGTTTGGGTTGATTGACCCAAACGGTTTCAAAACCGTTTGGGGATCACCCAAACGGTTTCAAGACCATTTTGGGGTCATCCAAGACCGTTTGGAGGTCTAGGGTTAAGTATGGCTAAGTGTTTGAAGATCCAAAGATATGGTATCAACCCTAATCGGCTAAGTGTTGATTTTGCAATTGAATAAGTTGATGGTTTGGGTTGATTGACCCAAACGGTTTCAAAACCATTTGGGAATCACCCAAATGGTCTCAAGACCATTTGAGGGTCACACAAGACCTTTTGGAGGTCTAGGGTTGAGCATGGTTGGGTATTTGATGATCCAAAGATACCAAATTGAATTGCAACTAAGTGCTGATTTGATAATCACTCCAATGGTCCAAAACCCTAATTGGATGTCATGGTTTTTGATGATGGAATGGGAAAAGAGCTTCAAAACCGTTTGGAGATCTACCAAACGGTCTCAAAACCGTTTTTTGGTCATCCAAGACCGTTTGAGGTCAGGTCATATCTTGTGATGATGATAGTTCACTGATTTCAATCGATTTGATTCCACAATGTCAACCATTGATGGATCCTCGATTTCAAACCCTAAGTGATGGATTCTTGATTATCAAACCTATTTCAATTGGGTTCAAAAACCTAAATTGAAGGTCTAATTGAATGGTGATTCAATGGTCTAATTGATGAATGCTTTAGTGGTTCAATTTATAATTGGTCCATGGATTGAAACATTGAGTCGATTGAGTGTTGAAGTGCCTTTTTGGTCCATGCGGTTTTGAGAGGGTTTGGACCAAATGGTCTTGAGACTGTTTGGGTCCAAATGGTCTTGAGACCATTTGGGACCAAATGATCTCAAACCTTTTGGAGACCCAAAGTGCAAACGGTTTCAATGCCTACTTTGTCTAATTGATTTTAAGTACAACTTGTTCAAATGGTTTTCAACCAATTGATGTATGAGAACCAAGAACATTGAGGGCCTTAGTAATTAACTTTGTGAAGATCAACATGGTTAATCCATTTGAGTATCTTATGTAATTGAAGGTCCAATATGGTGAACCTATTTGGATACTTAATGTAATTGAAGATTTCAATGGTTAACCCAATTGATCACTTTGTGGAATTGAAAGTTTACTGGGTCAATTCTTTTGAATTCCTTATATAATTTATGGTTTAATTGATTAGACCATTTGGACATCTAATATGATCGAAAGTCAATTAGCTATGTGATTATTAAAGATGTAGACCCATGATGATTGTGAAGGTTAACCCTAGCTATGTGTACTCAAGTGAAGAGTTGACCTATATTAATCTTGGTGTAGTTAATATCCTAAAGAGGATGAGAGAGGGAATGAGAGGGATGAATGATTATATAATTAAGCCCTAATTCTCTCATTATGAGAAAACTATGTGATAAGGGTTGATCCATAATAATGAGATCATGAAACCCTAATCAATGAGCCCTAACCCTAATTAGAGCAATGCTATGTGAGAAACCCTAATCGAGGGCAAAGCTGAGTGTTATTATATTCCATGTTGATGATGTAACCCTAACTTAGTGTAACAAAGTAAGAAACCCTAATTTAATGGGAATTGTACATACTAACTCTAATTTGGGTATGAAGAAAGAGAAACCCCACTTGAATGTGAATAGAAAACCTTAATCCCTAAAATGGAGTAAGGTGTATGAAACCCTAATATAGGGTAGTGCCACTAATCCTATGTGAAGACTTAGCACTGGGTGATGCGTTGTAAAATCCATAAATATATGGAATATGCTATGTGAATCCTCAAATTATAAGTATGGAGAATATTATTCCTAATAGTGGAATAGTGATTAATGTTATGACAAATGTAATGAACTGGTGCATAAAGTATTAGGATGGGGAATACCCTAATACCAACTAAGTGTATGAACTCAAGTAAGATAAAGGTGTTGAGGGAAGTGATACATCAATATATAATAGATATCACATCTAACACCGAATACTGGTATACCTTGATGTGTTATAGGTCCTATATAATTAGATGAATGACACATGAGATGTGTCATGTCAATGGTTACATTGAGATGTAATGCACACTGTTGAATGTAGGCTAACATGCCTTATGAAAAGGTTAATCAAAACCTATAAACTATGATGTAATCATATTCTGGAAAAGATGAGAGAAACTCATGTTGTGTGTTGATAATTCATTTATTGATAAATGATGAGAATAAAAAATGATTGAATACTTATGATTATTCATATTGATTCCATGCTATGTGATCCCTAGTATAGGGTAATTCTATGTGAAGTTCTAACACAAAGTAATCCTATGCAAAGCTAAAATACAGACTAATGGGTTATGAATGTAATAAGATAACCCTCGTATTGCATGATATTGATATGTAATTGTATCATGATTATTAATCATGCAGATATGTTGAGAGGATGAGCATAGCCAGGTATGCGCTATGATGTTCTGTATATTGAAAATGTTCTATAGGCCTTATAAGCCTTCATATGCTTTGATGCTTAGTGAGAGGTAACCTACAATTAATGAGTCCTGTGTGACACATGATGTGCTAATTATCTTAGATTGTTTATGAGCTTCATAAGCCATAATATGCCTTATTGCCTATTAAGGGGTAATAAAAGGTGGTACGAGCCTTGTGAACTATGTGCAATGCTTTGTGTAGTAAGAATTATAATGTCTCTGGGTCAGATGATATGAAGGTATGAAGTTACCTAATAAGTGGTAACAAGTGTTCTATGGTGAGTTATGGGTTCAAATACCCAGATGCTATAATCATGATGAAGAACCTGTTAAGAAATGGAATTATGCTTGGTGAGTAGAGGGACTAAGATACCAACACTTTGTGAGCAGAGTATGGCTACATGCCATGACTCCACAATGACAATTCCAGGCTTTAGATATATAATCTATGCCTGAAGAGAGTAAATGTTGTGATAATAATTCTATAGTGAATAAATGTTATACATGTTCTTCATATTCCTTAAAGGATAAGTGTGATGTTGTTCTATCAAGTTAATAGCTGCAATGCTTTTGATAAGAATGATGTCCTAATCTGTTAGACATTGAATTAGCTGCTATCAATCAAATATGATTCCTTTGAGCATATTTATCTTCTTAAACTGCAATAATAATGTTACTGGCGGAGAGTTATATCTCTCGCTGGGGCAATTTACAATTGTCTCACCCCCGTGGGAACTACATTTTTAGGTGGACGCGGACGAGGAGGCAGGAATCCTTCTGTGGGTGAAGGACAACAACAGCAGCAGTAGGAACAATAATGAAGTCTCAGGTGGAGACACTGGTTGTTATTCCTTGTATAGATGTAAATAGAGTCCTATGTGTCGTCTATGTACTCTCAGGTCCTCGGAGTAGTAGTTAGTGCTTTGGAGATTTTTGCTCAATGCCTCGAGATTTTGAATTGCCTGTGTTTAGCTTGTCAGGACAATTAATGCTTGTAATTCTCTAAAGGAGATGATACAGAATATGTACCTGTGAACAAGAATGTAATTATGTTACTTTGGTTCTATGTGAGAAAGTTTTCCTTTAATGGATCTTTTGATAAAAAGGTTTTAATTTTTAGTGATTTTCGGTAATCTGCTGCTTAGTGAACGCTTCCGCATTAGTTAGTCTTGTTTTCATGAGTTGTATGCCACAATTAAGTGGTATCAGAGCTCTAGGTTCGCTGAGTCTATAGAGACATAGGACTAAGGTTGTAGAGTCTGTTCTAAGTGTCTTCCAGTTAGTCTGATAGTATCTTCTGCTCACATAGGAGAAGAAGAACTTGAAAATTTTTGGAGAACATGATGAACACATTGCTAAGGGCAATGTTGTTGCACCAGGAGAGGGTGCATGGGATCAGGAAAGAGGAGAATAAGTGCCTGAGAATTCCCACCTTGACCTAATCATGATAAAGAATCTATGTTATGCTCTTGAAGGGAAGGATAGGACAACAGTAATGCATATAAAAAACTGGATACTAGGATTACAACCTAAGTTACCAGTCTTAAATGCATAAACTTTGGGCTTTGAAAGGATTCCTGAGTGACATGGTCATGATAGAACAGTGGAAATGTGTGAAATATTATCATATGGAAAGAATGTAGACTCTGCCATAAGTTTGGACAAACAGTACATCTGTGATGGTAGTGCCCAAGGAGGGGCAATAAGCTAAGAATTAAGGTAAGATCTCTATAATTTTAGAGACATTTTCCTAAAAATTTTGAAAAGCCAAAGTTTTTGGTGTCACCAGTGCAATAAATGCCTAATGCACCAGGGCAGTAGCCATTAAGAGAAGGCAAAAGCAGCAACATGAGGCAACTGGACACTATGTGTTGAAATCAACCTAATGTGGTAGGTGACCTTGAGGGGTGATACTTAAATGAAATATATTCAATCTGATACTTCATATTATGATTCTATGTGTTAAAAATATGAAAGTAGTTGTTTTTGAATTCCTTTGACTAGTCCTATAAGGACACAAGGAAGATGAGAACTTATATCCTACTCAGTGTTCCTTAAAATGTTTTATAATCTCCCTTATCTGTGTGTTGAAAGATGAAATATAGAAGTGTTGCCTGGAGAGAATGTAGGAATGGAAAATTCTGTGTGTATAATGATATAAAAAGTGAGAATATGATAGCAAATAAATTGCATACTACCTAATCTCAATACTTGTATACCCTAGCCTGGTATATGATTATTGTAGATTAAGCAAGTATGAAACACTTAAATTGTCATCTTTTTTATTAATCTGATCAAGTAGTCATTCTGAAACAATTTAGAGAGTATAATGAAATTAAATAGGAAGAACTAAGTGAAATTTTTCCAAACAAATTACTTAGTGAACATACTCAGTGAACTTGCTCAGTGGATATTTTCCAAACAAATTACTTAGTGAACGTACTCAGTGAACTTGCTTAGTGGATATTTTCAAAACAAATTACTTAGTGAACATACTCAGTGAACTTTCTCAGTGGATGTTTTCAAAACAAATTACTTAGTGAACATACTCAGTGAACTTGCTCAGTGGATATTTTCAAAACAAATCACTTAGTGAACATACTCAGTGAACTTGCTTAGTGGATATTTTCAAAACAAATTACTTAGTGAACATACTCAGTGAACTTGATCAATGGATATTTTTCAAAACAAATTACTTAATGAACATACTCAGTGAACTTGCTCAGTGGATATTTTCCAAACAAATCACTTAGTGAACGTACTCAGTGAACTTGCTTAGTGGATATTTTCAAAACAAATTACTTAGTGAACATACTCAGTGAACTTGCTCAGTGGATATTTTCAAAACAAATTACTTAGTGAACATACTCAGTGAACTTGCTTAGTGGATATTTTCAAAACAAATTACTTAGGGAACATAATTAGTAAACTTCCTCAATGGATATTTTCAAAACAAATTACTTAGTGAACATACTCAGTGAACTTGCTCAGTGGATATTTTCAAAACAAAGTACTTAGTGAACTTTTTATCAGTGAACTTTTCTAAACAAATAAAGGATTGATGAATGAATTATCTCTGTTAGATATATATATTTCTCTTTTGGTAAATATTCTTGGATGATGATAGAAGTATGTTCTTTTATGCTTCATCCTTTCAATAATATGGACATCACATGTTAGGGGTTTATGCTCTGCATAAACATAAACAATGATAAGGAGGAATTAATGAAAGGAACTTGTGTGAATTACAGATCCATGATATCTCCATAACATTAAGATGATATGTGGAGACTTGAGGGCATGATTAATAAATAATATGTCCCTCCTTTTCTTGGGATTTCGGGGATGAAATCCTTGTTAGGGGTTTATAATTTGTAACATCCCTAACCTGGGTTATGTATTAACCCTAGATGTTTTGCCTAATAAGGTTGAGTAGATGCTTAATATTATCTTGGGAAAAGTAATTAGGGCTCATGAGAAACTTATGTTTCAATTTTGGTCTTGTTTGAACAATGTTGAAGCAATGTTTGCTTGTTTTGGACTAAAGTGCAAATTACCCAAGTTGAGGGGTTAAATTGCAAATGTTGTGTGAAAAGATTCTCCTCTTATGTTGATACATCATAAGAATGAATATGATGTAGTGGTATGGTTTTCACAAGCTTGGGCACCAAGATTAAGCTTGTAAAGCAATCCTTGTGCATTAGAACTTAGTTTTGGTGTAATGTGCAATTTACCCAAAACCTAAGGTTCAATATGCAAAGTACCACTTCAACAAGGTCCCTAATGTTTCTTGGAATCTTGTAGAGAACATAAAATGAGAGGGGTGCATCATTTGAATTATGTTGGAGGAGAGAGAATCTTGATATTAAAATAATCAAGATTTAAGCCTAAGTGAAACCCTAATTCAATTTAGGGCAAAAATGAATGTATTAATTAAAGGGCTTTCAACCAAAATTAAAATGGTTGAATTCAGATGTGTGTGTATGATCTTAAAGCCTTGCAAAGGCACGAGCATATCCTAAGGAGGTGAAATTCCACTCACCATTATTATAAGAAAAAGAATTCCCACTCAAATATGGATATTCTTATTATAAGGGTTAAGGTGCTTAATTTCTTTTCCTTTAATTCATGGATAATGGAAGGGATCTCGGTGGGGATAGAGATGCCCTTGCATACAAGAAACCAAGGGGGAAGTGGTGGCAACAATTTTGGAATAAATAGACTTTTATAAAAGTTTTTCTCTCTCATCAATTTTCTTATAAAAGTACCCTTTCCAAGCCAAAACAAAGGGTTTTTCGGATCTCTTTCTTTCCCCTTGCTTGGAAAACGACCAAGGAGCTATGGAGGATCAGGAGGACGACCCCCAACCTATTGGTAAGGTTCTTGACCTCCTTTCACCTTGAATCCATGGTGAAAATCGAAAATCAATGCATGGATTCTTCATATCTCGATCCCCTCTTCAATTCTAACCAATTCTTTTCACTCAAAGCTTGAGGACGACCCTTGGAATAGTGAAAGGAGTTGAATCCACCATTGTTTCCATGAGATTGGAGCTTTGGAGCTCAATTGGAGGCGGGTTTTATAACTTGAACCCTTAATTTTATTATTGCAATCAATTCCTTATCAATTGGTGATCATTTCTACATTTCCGAAATTAAGTTTGGTTGATTGATGCAATCTCCATGGAAATTACAGTATATTTCATGAGTTTGGAGCTTGATTATGATGAAATAATCATAAGCACACACCTCCCCAAATATCTAGGGCAAACTGTTTCAATGTTGGGACCAAACGGTTTGCAAACCGTTTGGTGGTTTGGGTCCCAAACCGTTTGGGATGGTTGACCATTTGAGATGGTTGACCATTTGAAGATATAACTTATGGTGCTTGGATTTTGATCCAATGGTTTCAATTGGTTTTATCTTGAAGGTTTCAATTGTGAATGATTACTTAATTGCAAACCCTAATCGACTAAGTGCTGAATTTCCAATTGATTGAGATGATGGTTTGGGTTGATTGACCCAAACGGTTTCAAAACCGTTTGGGGATCACCTAAATGGTCTCAAGACCATTTGGGGGTCACTCAAGACCGTTTGGAGGTCTAGGGTTAAGTATGGCTAAGTGTTTGAAGATCCAAAGATATGGTATCAAGCCTAATCGGGTAAGTGCTGATTTTGCAATTGAATAAGTTGATGGTTTGGGTTGATTGACCCAAACAGTTTCAAAACCGTTTAGGAATCACCCAAACGGTCTCAAGACCGTTTGAGAGTCACCCAAGACCTTTTGGAGGTGTATAGTTGAGCATGGTTGGGTATTTGATTATCCAAATATACCAAATTGAATTGCAACTAAGTGTTGATTTGATAATCAATCCAATGGTCCAAAACCCTAATTGGATGTCATGGTTTTTGATGATGGAATGGGAAAACGGTTTCAAAACCATTTGGAGATCAACCAAACTGTCTCAAAACCGTTTGGTTGTCATCCAAGACTGTTTGAGGTCAGGTCATATCTTGTGATGATGATAGTTCATTGATTTCAATCGATTTGATTCCACAATGTCAACCATTGATGGATCCTCGATTTCAAACCCTAAGTGATGGAATCTTGATTATCAAACCTAGTTCAATTGGGTTTAAAACCCTAAATTGAAGGTATAATTGAATGGTGATTCAGTGGTCTAATTGATGAATGCTTTAGTGGTTCAATTTATAATTGGTCCATGGTTTGAAACATTGCGTCGATTGAGTGTTGAAGTGCCTTTTTGGTCCATGTAGTTTTGAGAGGGTTTGGACCAAACAGTCTTAAGACCATTTGGGTCCAAACGGTCTCAAGACCATTTGGGACCAAATGGTCTCAAGACCTTTTGGGACCAAATGATCTCAAACCGTTTGGAGACCCAAAGTGCAAACGATTTCAATACCTACTTTGTCTAATTGATTTCAAGTACAACTTGTTCAAATGGTTCAACCAATTGATGCATGAGAACCAAGATCATTGAGGGCCTAAGTAATTAACTTTGTGAAGATCAACATGGTTAATCCATTTGAGTATCTTATGTAATTGAAGGTCCAATATGGTGAACCTATTTGGATACTTAATGTAATTGAAGATTTCAATGGTTAACCCAATTGATCACTTTGTGGAATTGAAAGTTTAATGTGTCAATTCTTTTGAATTCCTTATATAATTGATGGTTTAATTGATTAGACCATTTGGATATCTAATATGATCAAAGGTCAATTAGCTATGTGATTATTAAAGATGTAGACCCATGATGATTGTGAAGGTTAACCCTAGCTATGTGTACTCAAGTGAAGAGTTGACCTAGATTAATCTTGGTGTAGTTAATATCCTAAAGAAGATGAGAGAGGGAATGAGAGGGATGAATGCTTATATAATTAAGCCCTAATTCTCTCATTATGAGCAAACTATGTGATAAGGGTTGATCCATAATAATGAGATCATGAAACCCTAATCAATGAGCCCTAACCCTAATTAGAGCAATGCTATGTGTGAAACCCTAATCGAGGGCAAATCTGAGTGTTATTATAAATCTAGGGTGATGTTGTAACCCTAACTTAGTGTAACAAAGTAAGAAACCCTAATTTAATGGGAATTGTACATCCTAACTCTAATTTGGGTATGAAGAAAGAGAAACCCCACTTGAATGTGAATATAAAACCTTAATCCCTAAAATGGAGTAAGGTGTATGAAACCCTAATATAGGGTAGTGACACTAATCCTATGTGAAGACTTAGCACTGGGTGATGTGTTGTGAAATCCATAAATATATGGAATATGCTATGTGAATCCTCAAATTATAAGTATGGAGAATATTATTCCTAATAGTGGAATAGTGATTAATGTTATGACAAATGTGATGAACTGGTGCATAAAGTATTAGGATGGGGAATACCCTAATACCAGCTAAGTGTATGAACTCAAGTAAGATAAAGGTGTTGAGGGAAGCGATACATCAAGATATAATAGATATCACATCCAACACCCCAATACTGGTATACCTTGATGTGTTATAGGTCCAGTATAATTGGATGAATGACACATGAGATGTGTCATGTCAATGGTTACATTGAGATGTAATGCACACTGTTGAATGTAGGCTAACATGCCTTATGAAAAGGTTAATCAAAACCTATAAACTATGATGTAATCATATTCTGACAAAGATGAGAGAAACTCATGTTGTGTGTTGATAATTCATTTATTGATAAATGATGAAAATAAAGAGTATGATTGAATACTTATGATTATTCATATTGATTCCATACTATGTGATCCCTAATATAGGGTAATGCTATGTGAAGTTCTAACACAGAGTAATCCTATGTGAAGCTCAAATACAGACTAATGGGTTATGAATGTAATAAGATAACACTCGTATTGCATGATATTGATATGTAATTGTATCATGATTACTAATCATGCAAATATGTTGAGAGGATGAGCATAGCCAAGTATGAGCTATGCTGTTCTATATATTGAAAATATTCTATAGGCCTTATAAGCCTTCATATGCTTTGTTTCTTAGTGAGAGGTAACCTACAATTAATGAATCCTATGTGACACATGATGTGCTAATTATCTTAGATTGTTTATGAGCTTCATAAGCCATAATATGCCTTATTGCCTATTAAGGGGTAATAAGAGGTGGTATGAGCCTTGTGAACTATGTGCAATGCTTTATGTAGCAAGAATTATAATGTCCCTGGGTCAGATGATATGAAGGTATGAAGTTACCTAATAAGTGGTAACAAGTGTTCTATGGTGAGTTATGGGTTCAAATACCCATATGCTATAATCATGATGAAGAACCTGTTAAGAAATGGAATTATGCTTGGTGAGTTGAGGGACTAAGATCCCAACACTTTGTGAGAAGAGTATGGCTACATGCCATGCCTCCACAATGACAATGCCAGGCTTTAGATATATAATCTATGCCTGAAGAGAGTAAATGTTGTGATAATAATTCTATAGTGAATAAATGTTATACATGTTCTTCATATTCCTTAAAGGAAAAGTGTCATGTTGTTCTATCAAGTTAAAAGTTGTAATGCTTTTGATAAGAATGATGTCCTAATATATTAGACATTGAATTAGGTGCTGTCAATCAAATATGATTCCTTTGAGCATATTTATCTTCTTAAACTGCAATAATAATGTTACTGGCGGAGAGTTATATCTCTCACTAGGGCAATTTACAATTGTCTCATCCCCGTGGGAACTACATTTTTAGGTGGACGCGGACGAGGAGGCAGGAATCCTTCTGTGGGTGAAGGACAACAATAGCAGCAACAGGAACAATAGTGAAGTCTCAGGTGGAGACACTGGTTGTTATGCCTTATATAGATGTAAATAGAGTCCTATGTGTCATCTCTGTACTCTCAGGTCCTCGGAGTAGTAGTTAGTGCTTTTGAGATTTTGGCTCAATGCCTCGAGATTTTGAATTGCCTGTGTTTAGCTTGTCAGGACAATTAATGCTTGTAATTCTCTAAAGGAGATGATACATAATATGTACCTGTGAACAAGAATGTAATTATGTTACTTTGGTTCTATGTGAGAAAGTTTTCCTTTGATGGATCTTTTGATAAAAAGGTTTTAATTTTTAGTGATTTTCGGTAATCCGCTACTTAGTGAACGCTTCTGCATTAGTTAATCTTGTTTTCATGAGTTGTATGCCACACCTACAATCTCCTCTACCCTCAATCTCATCTAAGCTCGATCAATATGAGTTACTAGGATCATCTCCCTCCCAAAGGTCATTTAGACCACCACATAATTTCATGCAAGAACATCATTATATTTTGACACCTTTGTTAAAGGTCAGACAATCAACATCATACATGTGATACATAGATTCAACATACCCTTGGATTATTCATAAGAGATATGGTATTTATTAGATAACACAACAAGATCTCCATTAACATTATAAGAGAAAACCTCCATCATGACAACATACAGGGAGATAGATACATGTAAACCTTCATATCTAATCACCTTTAGATTAGGTTCAACAAAGTAGATTGAATTAGTGTTACACATCAGTACATTATTGTGACCATCAATTTATGCTCATACGAGGGTAAAGGTAAGACTATTGGATCATGTGTAATCAAGCACAACATCACACTTAACATTCCTATCAAATCATTTCCTCAACCATCAGATCTTTGTATATGAAGTACAACAACTGGGTTATATATACCACCATGGAATGTTGTAACCAGAGAAACCATTCAATATCAAGATAGATAAGATTATTGAATCATACATATAGGAAATCTATCAAGTCATGTCCTAAAGAGCCATTAAAACTTGACCTAGAAAGGTCATTAGTTGTTATCCTAGGAATACCATCATTTGTTGACATCAGAAAAACCATTGGTTGTGGACATCAAGTCCACCATTATATTTGAGCACTATGTAGGCCATCGAATCTTGTAACCAGTGAACCCATTTGTTGAGAACCATAAACCATAGAATCAAATATACCGTCGATGCGGACCAGGGAAACTATTTTTTGTGAGAAATTGGTTGGACCATCGTTTGATGATAAGTAGAGAGACCATCAATGGGATGTTCGCATATCAATGATATAGAATGAATAATTATTCCAACTACTAATCATAGATATTTCAATATCTGTGGATCCATTACACCCAACCAAAAGACCATGATTACATATGTTGACAATTAGAAAGACCATAAAATGTTGAACCAACCATCATTTGTGAGAAACCAGTTGGACCATTGGTTCTAGAGGAATCATGGCCATCGGTTTTCAACACAAAAGAAAGTCCAAATAGCAACTACCATCAGTTGACACATGAAATCAAACCATCGAGTCCCAAATTAAGAGAGAAAAATCAATCCAAAGAAAATAAGGAAAACCCATTGTTTCTTAACACCAAAGAACCATAGATTGGTGGGTAACCAAGCACACTATTTTCAAGTACAAGAAGAGGTTCAAAATAGAAAAAATTACAAGCCATCAGTTCTTGCAAAGAGACAAACCATGAACAACATAGATTTCTTAGGCGGTGGGTGCTCTGCTAGGGTTTATGTGAGGAGGCGCTCACGGAGGCCGCAGAGGCCGGGGAGGAAGAGGATGTTTCGGTGGGGCAAGACCATCGGAAATGTCGGATGGTGTAGAAGGGACGGTATATGTGGGCATGGAAGGTGTGGACGGGGGTGACGACGAAGCGATACCAGCAAGAGCCACATCCAAGGAGACCGGGGCAGCGACCGCGTTATCTGAGAATCAAGAAGGTTCAACACAGGCAGTGCTAACCGGAGAAGGAGGGGCACCAGACATGGTGGTCCTATCCTACAACCCGCTATTCATGGCAGAGAAGGCTAACAGAAGGCAAACACAATAAGAGATCTTAAAGAAACTCAACATAACACTGAACTTTAACAGCAGAGACACCGTGAAGAGAGGAGGAGGTAACCTATCTCAGGGGAGGAAGGAGGACCCCCCCCCCCCCCCCCCCCGCCGCCGCCGAGACAAGATGAATTCCCAGAGTTGCAATCCGAAAAGGCCATTGGTCAACCCTCGGCGGGGCAGGAACCACAAACAGTTGTATCATGCAAAGATGTCGTGGAGTGAAGGAGAAGAGGTACACATGCTTCTATTTTTGGGCTTCAAGGATCCAAACATTACACTTGATAAGCAATACATCGCTATGAGCGTGGTGGATGGGATACCGAAGTTCGAGATCGTCGAAGACAAATTTGAGGAGTTGGTGAAACCTTGGATGTTCGCGGTCATCGTGAAGGTAATCACGCGTAACATAGGTTTCCTAACCCTGCAAGACAGAATCCGAGCAATGTGGAGGCCTGCAGGAGCATTCAGACTCATCGACCTGGAGCATAATTATTTCATTGTGTAGCTAACCAGAGAGGATGATTATCTAACGGCGCTGACGGGAGGCCCGTGGCCGGTAATGGGATTGTACCTTGGCGTCCAGCCCTGGAACAGAACCTTCTCCCCGTCAGAGGAGAACCCCAAATACATGGTGGTCTGGATACGTATATCGCGGCTACCAATCTACCTGTACCACTCTTGTTTTCTGGAATAAGTAGGGGACGTGATCGGAACTATGATCAAAGTAGATGCCAGCACTAACCAGAAGAAGCGTGGGAAATTTGGTCGCATAACAGTGAAACTAGATACCAGCAAGCCGTTGGTACTGGAGATCATTGTCCAAGGGGAGATGTACAGAGTGGCGTACGAGAATTTGACAAGCATATGTATGTTCTGCGGCAAGATTGGTCACGACGATTATGCCTGTATGGAAAAGAAGAGGGTCATTGAAGTCCAGGCAAAGGACAGAAAATAGAAAGAAGGTGAGGAGATCAGGCCGAACCCCATGGGGAAGTTCACTGAGAACTTACACGCCAAGGCGTTCGTCAGGAGGCTGAGGAAGGATGAGCAACAGAACAAGAAAGGAGGAATACCAACACACAACAAGTTCGACAATCTTGATGTCCCGGAGGAAACCAATGTGGAAGCGGTCCCTGCAGAATCTGTAGGTCCAAAGCCGGGCTACGAATGGCGGCAGTGGAAGGCAGTGAACAAGAAGAAGCACCCGGTGGAGGAGCAGCGACCCATATAGAAAACAACATGGCGGGCCAAAGAGGGAGCGAAGAGCCAAACTGAGAAAACGTAGAACCACCAAGCAGTGACAATCGAAGGGGATGACACTATTGTCATCCCAGTGGATGAAGAAGGAGGCCACAAAAGTCTGAGCTTCAAGATGGGAGGAGTCATGAACTGGAAGAAAACGGATATGAATAGCAGCCCGACCAAATCTATACGATTTGGTTTGTCAGCCGGGGTACATCTCCGGAACCGGAAGATATTGAATTCGAAAGACTTAACAAAGAACGACCCAAGAAAGAAAACTCGACGAAACGGTCCTGAGGAGGTTAGTACACCAGGTAGTGAAGACCCGAGCTCGTCAGATATGATCACATAATGATAATAGTTGCTTGGAATATACACGGTATCTGCGGAAGAGATACCCAAAACACAATTAAAGATTTATCGCAGCTGCACAAAATTGACATTCTCACTGTTCTGGAGATGAGAACCAGTGGCAATGGAGCAGACAAGATTTTCAGAACGATGGGGTTTGAACAGTCCTACTGGGTTGAAGCTACGGGGTTCTCAGGAGGCATATGGGTGCTGTGGAGAAGAAGATTGGGGGAAGTAGAGATTTTAGCGAGCCACAAGCAGTTTGTACACTGCCAGGTGAACAAGCAGATCAGGGTGACCTTCGTCTACGCAAGCACAAAGTAAATGGGGAGGAGACTGCTTTGGGATCACCTCTATACCATGGAAACTGCATCAAACTCACCATGGTTGGTGTTGGGAGACTTTAACACAGTGCTAAGTGTGGATGAGAAAGTAGGCGAAGAACCGATCGTTCTGAGTAGTTGCAGGGAGTTCATGGAGGGACTCCGGAATGCCGAGCTTGAAGACTTGGGTGCGTCTGGTCCTAGGATGACGTTCAGAATAGGATGGCTCATGGAAAGATTGGACAGAGAGGTAGCTAATCAAGCTTGGCTTGAGTCTTACCCAGCAACAACTATTACAAATTTGCCCCGTGTGAATTCTGACCATGCACCAGTGTTAGTTACAACACAGATGAGAACACAGACAGGGTGCCGCAGACCGATGACGAGTATTATGTGGAAATAGAGCTTCCTTCCCAAACTTTCTATAGTAGAACTAGAACAACTCTCTACCCTTCCATCAAGCGATCACAAATCTGATGAAGAAGTCGGTGCAATGGGATATGGAGGAAAGGCGGAATTCCATGGCTAGGAAGCAAAAACTTCTATCTGAGATTGGGAGAATGCAGGCTACCGACAACAACAGTTTGAATGAAGAGCATGACAACACGCTGGGGGAGTTGCAGTTTGAATACAACAAGCTGATTAATTCTGAGGCGGAGGAGTGGAGACAAAAGGCAAGGTGTGACTGGATGAGAGAAGGAGATGCTAATACCAAATACTACCAGGCTCTGGTTAAAGCTAAAAGGCAAAGGAACCTGATTACTAAGCTAAAGAACAATCAAGGTACTTGAGTGGAAGAGGAAGAGCTGTAGGAAGTCGTCTGTGTTGGATAAATTGGACATTATTATAAATCCCTTTGTTTTGATGATGACAAACATTTCATTCTTGTTGATCTAACGTGCTACTTGAGTGTTACAGGAATAAGGTGGATGACAAATATTATGGAAGATCTATATGCTAGATTGTTTTAATTTCATGAATGTAATCAATTGTAAATCTTGTACAAATATATAATGTACAAGTACTTAGACATCATGTAAATCAAGCGTTAGATCTTCCCTAGCCAATCACTACACTTAGATAGTTCATCCCCTTCAATAGTGTCACATATGCACACTCATACATACACTTAGTACTTTATTTGAAACATTGAAACAGGGTCAATCTCGGTCGACAAAATCCTCGACCGAGACACTCTCGGTCGACAAACTTCTCGACCGAGAAAGACCCAAGTAGCCGTTAGACACAGCTGACAAGGTAGTTGGAAGTTGGAGATAAACGTTGCAAACACTTGCTCTAGGGAGCCTGTCGGTCGACAAACCCTCGACCGAGTAGGTATCTCGGTCGACAATTCCTCGACCAAGATTGGTTCTGACAGCACTTGCAAAATTAATTAACTAGTCATTGCTAAAGCAACTAAAGTGTACCTAACGGCTAGTTAAGCACTTAGAACTCCCTAGAAAGTGTCTAGAATGTCCTTAAGCACTTCTAGGTCATTCCTATAAATAGGACATGCCTTAGGACACCTAAAAACATCTATTCTACACTTGAGCAATCCTTGAGCATACACTTGCATTAGCAACCTGTTTTGAGCAATTGAGCAATACTTGCAATTTGCTACTTTTCTCCTTGCTCTAATTTCGTGTCCTATAAGCTAGTATCTCCTATCCACAGTAATCACACTTCCATATACTTTGGTTAGGAGATCTACATGCTTGATATAGGCAAATCAAGCCTTGTGCTTCAAATTTAAGTGAAATTTCCTTTTCCTTTCTTGTTCACTATTAGTGCTTGTACTCTCCTTGCTACTCCTAGAGTTGGAGGCTGCGGATTGGAGAGGATCGTGATCTTCTTTGTGAAGAAGGAGTCTTTGGACTACTTCAAGAAGGTTGGTGCAACGAGAGGCTACTTCAAAGAGGAAGGCTACTTTAAGGGGGAGCTTGGAGTTACTTCAAGAAGGTTGTCTCAAGTTGGTGCATCTACTTCAAAGTGAAGGCTGTCCAAAGGGGTGTAAGAAAGTATTGTATTTTATGTAAAATCCTTGAAGAGGTAATAAAATTAATACTTTCAAAATACCGGTTGGGTAAGCTATCGGGTAGTGGACTGACTACCTTAGTATTTGCTAAGGTTGGAACCACTCTAAATCCCTTGTCTCCTTCTTGCTTTTTCATTTGTGGTTGTTTGAATTAAATAAGTATTGAATTATCTTTAAAACCCTATTCACCCCCCCTCTAGTGGTTTTTCAGTCTGTGGGTATTTTGCTGATCTCTTCACGGGGAGAAGAAGAAGGGGCAGTAATGCTACAACGGAGTACGTAGGTAGCTTTCCCACTCTGGAGGAGCCAGAGAGGTTAAAATTGGGGCAAGTACCAAGTAAGGAGGAAACGAGGGAAGTGTTGTTGAAGATGAATCCCATTAAGGCGCCGGGGCCGGACGGAGTGGATGCCGGATTTTTACAAAAAAACTGGGATCGCTTAGGTGACTCAGTTTCCCTAATGATATCTAAGTGTTTTGTAGGTGACCCGATCGAAGATGAAATGGTGAACTCAACGTTAATTCTGATCCCCAAAATGAAGACGCCGGAGAGATGCAACAATCTACGACCCATTGCTCTTAACAATGTCGGGTTGAAGCTTCTATCAAAGATTATAGTGGAGAGAGTCAAGCCTTTCCTGCCGGAGTGGATTGCGCCATCGCAAAGCAGTTTTGTGCCGGGAAGACGCATCACCGATAACATCATCTTAGTGCAAGAAGTAGTTCATTCTATGAAGATGAGATTGGGCAAATGTACTGCCATGGCGATGAAGGTGGACCTTTCGAAGTCGTACGATAGGATGGACTGGGATTTCATCCATGATACTCTGAAGAGGATAACTATACCACAACATCTAAGGAAGGTCATCATGAACATCATCATGGTAGGGGAAATCTCCATCATCTGGAATGGATCAAGCTTAGCGCCATTTAAAGCCACCATAGGGGTGCGACAAGGGGATCTGATGTCCCCTTATATCTTCGTGTTTTGTCTTGACAGACTTAGTCAAGACATTGCGAGGGAGGAACTCAATGGAAATTGGGTCCCGATCCAAGCTACAAGAAACGGGATCGGAATTTCGCATGTATGTTTTGCAGATGACTTGATTCTGTTTGGCGAGGCAACTACGAAGCAAGCGAAGATAATGATGGAAGTCATGAAGAGATTCTAGCGAGCATCAGGACAGATCTTGGCGAAAGAGAAGTCAACTATCTTCTACTCCAAAAATACAACCCCTCAAGTAAGGAGGGCGATCACGAGGATTATAGGCATAAGGTAGACTGAGGATCTAGGGAAGCATCTAGGGGTACCAATCATACATGAATGAACATCAAAAGCCATGTACCTCGACATCGTCAACAAGATAGAAGCAAGGATATCATTGTGGGTCAACAATTCACTATAGTTCGTGGGCAGAGTAACCTTGGCTAAATCTGTACTGAATACCATTCCCATCTATACTATGCAATCAATTGCCCTTCCCGGAGCAGTCTGCAACAATATAGATCAGGTAGTCAGGACATTCATCTAGAAGGGAGCAACGGGGCAGAAGGGCACCTATTCAGTTGCGTGGGACAAAGTCTGTGCTAACAGGAAATTCTACAGACTCGATGTTAAGACGGCGAAGTTACAAAACGAAGCACTGCTGCAAAAAACGTGATGGGACTACATGTTGCAGTGCCATGCTTTATGGAAGACAGTAATGAAGGAGAAGTACCACCATAGAGTCAATCAAGGTGTAGCGGGAGCATCAAAGCTATAGAGGATGATTACCAAACTTAAAACAAAGCTGGTACCAGTCACCGGTAAGGAAGTGTTATCAGGAGAACTCACGTCAGTATGGTACGATAACTGGGTAGGAGGCACACAGCCAAAGTTCAAGGATCAGGTTCAAATACTAGGAGATTTGATAGGCCTAACTGTTAATTCCATGGTCAACATGAATGGAGGTTGGGACGTCGATTTTATAAATCAGTGGTTTGAAAAGGAGTCTGGATGCTAAATTCTGGAAATGCCTCCCCCGGATCCGACAACAGGCGATGATGAAATCTTTTATTTGAAGGACAATGGTGGACAATTCACTGTCAAAAGAGCTTACAGTCAATTGCAGATGGAGCATACCAGGAACTTGCCAGGGTGGTGGATGAATCTATGGCAGCTAAGGGTCCCCCAAAGGGTCAAAACGACTCTGTGGCTCACAATGCATGGCAGTCTCATGACAAACGAGACTCGGGCAAGGCGTGGTTTCGTAGATGATCTGAAGTGCCCAAAATGTCATATGTTCACAGAGTCTGCAATGCATGCGCTTATATATTGCACTGATGTCCAGGTAGTATGGAGACACATCCAACAGACCACAGGGATAAAACTGATTCAAGAGCGCACGATGGAGAAATGGCTCAGGGAAAACCTAAGGAAGAGGAAGGAGCGGCCAGACTGGATTATTTGGGTCACCATTGCTATTTGGAAGCTATGGGGTTTTAGATGCAGTAAAGTGTTCCAGGAGCTCAGTGTTAATGTTGTTAGAATGTTCAATAACATAACACAAGAGGTCATACTATGCAAGATGGCATTCACTGGAGAGAAAGGAAAGGTGGATGATCGGATCATTGAGGATAATGGTTGGACCGCCCCATCAAGTGAACAGGTGAAGGTCAATGTCGACGCCGTAGTGAAGAGGAAAAGGAAGGTTATGGCTATCGGGTTTGTCATCAGAGATCAAGAAGGAAGGTGGCTAAGAGGAGGTTGCGATAAAGGTGCAACGCTAGATGTCATGGCAGAAGAACTGAGAGCCATGGAACTGGGTTTACAGGAATGTCACATGAAGTTCTGAAGGGTTCAGATGGAGTCAGATAGCAAAGTTGGTGTGAAGATGCTGACTAACAACATCGCCATCCCAGCTAAGTACAAAGAGAGTTGCTATTTCATTAGCAAGTTGTGTAGGGATTTCGATGTAGTTACCTTTACGTATAGGAAGAGAGTCTATAATAAGGTGGTAGACAAAGCAGCCAAGTGGTGTCTGAAACAGGAGGTCGTTAGTAGTAGGTGGTGTCGATGCCCTAGCTTCCTCACTGACATGGTAAGAGAGGAGGCTACATTGAGCCACAGATCATGTATAGATGTGCAAGGACCTGGACTGTGGGAATAGGATGAATAAGATTATCCCCAGAGATTCTAAAAAAAACCATCAGATCATGAACACGGTAGAAAACAACCCCTTAACGCATATAGAAGGAGGATTAGATGGCTCTGTCTCGTGACTTTGGCGATGGCGATGGCGATTCTCGGAAGGATGGCGGCATAGGAGTGGGGAGAGTAGGAAGGCCTCCTCCACATGGTATCCCTTGGAGACCTGATGCAAGGAAGAGGCCCAATGTAGTTGGGGTTGAGAAGGAACCTCGAAGGTGGGCAGATCTATTTCAGGAGCCGGTGGCGGATCAGGACGCGGGATGTCTGGAGGCGAAGAAACTCATGATGCGTGAAGGGGCGATAGTATATCCGAAATCAATCGCAGAGAAGAATGCAAATAAGTGGAGTCTGAATGCTGCTGGTTACATCGTAGATCTGAAGCCACATTGGCCTTCCTTGCAGGATCATCTCCGGAATCTCTGGAAAGCAAAAGGCACCATTGAGGTTATCTCGAGAGGAAATGGCTATTTCATAATCAAGTTCTCTGAAGCAGAAGATATGGTGATGGCCATTGATAAGGGGCCATGGTTCATAGCAGGGAAACCACTTATTCTGAAGAAGTGGATGCAGGGTTCGTCTCTTGAAAAACTGAAACTAATGGAAGTTCCTGTCTGGGTGAGGCTCTTTGACCTACCTTTGGAGCTTTGGGATGAGGACATTTTCGGGATGATTGAATCATTTCTTGGAACTCCAATCAAAGTAGATAAAGCTAGATTGGATTTCAAGCGACTGGAATTTGCAAGGATGTTGGTTCTTATGCCGGCTGTCTCAGAATTTCCTATTACCGTCCCAATGATTAGTGATGATGGAATTGAAGATATAGTGAATATCCAATATGAGTGGTATACAAGTAGATGTAGTTCCTGTGGGATGTTTGGTCATGAAGAGGTAGGGTGTGAGGATCGTTTGGAGAAAGGGAAAAAGAGAATGGTGTGGGTTCCAAAGAAGGTGGTGGACAAATCTGAAGAAGATGGTCAGTCCGAGGTGGAGCAATTTGTGGATGCTTCTGATATCCCACCTATAACTATTGAGTTAGAGGAGATGTCTGAAGCTACCATGTAAGGTGAGAAGGAGGATATTAATGAAGTGAATGGTGTAGTGGTAGAAGTTACCCCAGTTAATAGTGTGGAAAAGAATGATGGTTTCATCCCTGTTGTTCGAAGAAATAGGAGGAAGACAAAGTCCCCTCCTAGAGGCCCATCCAAATCGTTGGAGGTGGCATATCGATCGGGAGTCAAAATTTCTCCAAATGCATTTCAGAATTTGTTTGTTGATGAAGGAGAAAGGAGAGCTACTGAGGTTGGCAGGACTCCAACCGCAGTAAGCTCTAATGGTTAGTCCCATTATTATTTCCTCCTGGAATGTGCGAGGATTGAACAACCTTGGCTGTCAATCAGCACTTCAGGAGATGATGAGGGGGATTGATAGTTCTTTGGTGTATCTTCTTGAAACTAAGCTTAGACGAAGGAAGGTTGCTAAGACTATGAATAGGTTGTTTGGAAATGACTCTTGGATTTCCAACCATGGCAGTCATGTGCTTGGGAGGATTATTATTGCTTGGACTAGAGATGATATCAAAGTGAGGAAAGTTTGTGAATCTGATCAACTTCTTCATGTTCGTGTGTCTACTGAGGTAGGGGATTTCTTTTTATCTGCTACCTATGGCCATAATAACCTTAATAGGAGGAAAGATCTCTGGGATTTGATCAAGATGTTAAGCTCTGATATTAATGACCCTTGGCTTATTTGTGGGGATTTTAATGTTGTTAGGTTTGCTGAAGATAAATTTGGTAAATCTGAGCCTTGTTATGAGTCTATGATGAATTTTAATGACTGTATACAGTATGCTTCTCTGATTGAATTGGACCTTAGAGGTTCAAGGTTCACTTGGGACAATAGGCAGGAAGGTGATAAACTTGTTATGTCAAATCTCAACAGGGTCTTCTACAATCTTGATTTTCTTGATAAGTTTCCTAATCTCTGGGGTGATGTTAAGGCTAATATTCACAGTGATCACAGAGTAGTTACTGCTTATCTGGATAATAATTTTGCTAAGAAAAAAGTTCCTTTTAGTTTTGTAAATGCTTGGTGTGATAGATATGATTTCATGGATGTTGTGAAGGAAGCCTGGAGCATTAAGGTGGATGGCAATCCCATGTACAGAGTCTGCAAAAAATTGGATAATGTGAGATTTTGTTTGGCAAAATGGAACAAGGAAAGAGTTGGTGACCTTACTGAAATGAGGAGGATGAAGGAGTATGAAGCGTGATGTGCTCAATATGCTGCTGATCTGGACCCGTCTAACTGTATGCTTTTGGAGGAAGCTATTTCTAAAAGGAAGGAGGTGACGGTTGCCTATAACTAGGAAGAGTCTTTTCTTAAACAAAAATCTTGTGTTAACTGATTGAAGTTGGGAGATAGAAATTCAAAATTTTTCTACTCTTCTATTCAGACAAGGAAGATGAGGAACTCTATTAGAAGTATTCTGGTAAATGGTGATAGATGTAATGATGAAGAGAAGATTCATGATGAGTTTGTTAATTACTATAATGATTTATTCAACTCTTGTGGTGATGGTGATATCAGTTGGGATGATGAGGATTGTCCATTTTCTACTCTATCTAATGATCATATTGAAGCTATATCTGATTTTGTAACTAGAGAGGAGATTGAGAGTGTGATTAAGAACAATGATGGTGAAAAGGCCCCAGGCCCTGATGGCTTTAACTATACCTTCTATAAGAAGTGCTGGAGCATTGTGGGTGATGAGGTGGTGAGTGCTGTGCAAATTTTTTCAGAAGTGGTCGATTATTGAAGGAAGTTAACAGAACTTTTGTCACTCTTATACCTAAACATAAAAATGCAATTGAGGTTAAGGATTGGCGGCCTATATCTTTATGTAATACCCTCTACAAAATCATCTCTAAGGTGATGGCCAACAAGATTCAACCTATTCTCCCACTTATTATTAACAAATCTCAATGTGCTTTTGTTAAGGGGAGGTTAGTCACTGATTCTACGCTACTGGTTAATGAGTTACTTAATGTGATTATGAAGAGCTCGACTCCTAAGGTCTGTATTAAGGTAGATCTTATGAAGGCTTATGATTTTGTGAATTGGAATTATCTTCAATTCATTCTTGTTAAAATGAAGTTTCCTACTTGTTGGATAAATTGGATTTTAGAGATCCTTCATACTGTTAGTTTTTCAAGTTCTCATTAATGGGGTGCCTTCTAAGAAAATTTGGCCGTGTAATGGAATTATACAGGGGGATCCTTTAGCCCCCTATCTTTTTGTCATTGTTATGGAAGGTTTTTCTGCCTTGATTGCTCGGGGGACTAGTAGGAAGAGTATTTTACCTTTGAAAGCTGGTAATGATATCGAGGTATCTCACATCTTATTTGCTGATGATGTGGTGATTTTCTCTGATGGGAGGCTTGATTATGTGACTGGAATCAACAATATTATTAAGGAGTTTGGGAAGAGCTCTGGTCTGAATATTAGCAGTAGCAAATCTTCATTTTTTTCTAATAGGGCTACGAACGATGCTATGGTGGAAACTGAGTTAAAGATTAAAAAGGAGAATCTCCCTGTTAAATACCTTGGGCTTCCATTGTTCTGTGGAAGGCTCACCAGAAGTTTGTGTTCCCCTATTATTGATAAGATCTAAAATAAACTGGAAGGCTGGAAATCGAAGCATCTCTCCTTTGCTGGGAGGTTGGAATTAGTGAGCTCCATGCTATCCTCCTTTCAAGTGTATTGGGCAGCCTCTTTTCCTATTCCTGTGGCTGTTACTAAGAAGAATGATCGTCTTTGTAGAGATTTTCTATGGGGAGGTCCAGAGCTTGAGAAGAAGATACATCTTGTGTCTTGGGAGCAGGTTTGTCTACCTAAGAAGGAAGGTGGTTTGGGTATTAAAAGGCCGAGGGACATTGTGGAAGCTTGTATGGTGATTAACCTCTAGAGTGTGGCTACAAAAAAAGATAGGTTGTGGGTTCGATGGATTCATGGTAGATACCTCAAAGGTGATACAATATGGAGATGTAAGGTGCCTACAAATTCTTCGTGGGTTTGGAAGCATCTTCTGTACTATAGAGACAAAATAGCTGGTATGATTTCTTTCTCTGTAGGTAATGGGGAAATGGTGAAGCTTTGGAGAGATCCGTGGTTTAGAGGATGTAACATCCCTGACCTGGGTTATGAACTAACCCTAGGTGTTTTGCTTAATTATGTAATTAAATACTTGTGGTTTTCTTTTGGTATGTAATTAAAGCTTCCGAGGAACATATATTTCCATTTCTACCCTTTTTGAACAATGTTGTAATATTGCTTTGTTAATAGGGACCCATGTGCAAATTACCCAATTAGAGGGGTTAACTTGCAAATTGCACATGTTTATGTGCTCCTCTGATGATGAGGCATCATGAGAATGAATATGATGTAGTATTATGGATTCTCCAAACTTGGGCACCAAGATGCAGCTTGTGGAGCAATCCTTGTGCTTTAAAAAACCTAGTTTTGGTGTAAAGTGCAATTTACCCAAAACATGGGGTGCAACATGTAAAATATACCTTCTAGAGTATCTTTCATGACTCCTGGTATCAATTAGAGTAAAAATGACAAAGAGGGCGCTTCATTTGAATAATCAAATAAGAAGGAAAACCCTTATAAGTAAATAACCAAGTTGTAAGCAAAATGACCCTTTTATGTGTGCAACTTAGTAAGATGTTTGGCTTCCTTTCCTCTAGACTTTGGTTAAGAAAGGAGTTTTGCTTAAGTATAGAAAGGAGGGGCGTGGCCAAGAAGGAGAGAAGGACCTATATGAGAAATAGAAGAAAAGATTGTCCTTATCTTGGAAACATGCCCAAAGTATATATACACCTTTCTTTTACAACAAAGGGATTGTTTTCCTTTCTCTCTTCACTTATCTCTTGCTTGGAACGACTAAGGAAGGATCTCAGGAGTAGAGTAAGACGACCAAGTATAGTTGGGTAAGCTTTGATCATCTTCTAGTTTGGATTCATGGGATGATCATGATACAAGGTTGGTTTGCTAGTTTTTCTTACATACTTCTTCTTTCTAGCCATCCTTTCCAACCAATTCTTGAAGAAGAAACCTTGGACGACCTATGGAGCTCAAGCCACCATTATAGCTTCAAAGCTTGGAGATCTAGAGCTGGTTCTAAGGCGGGTTTTATAACTCTAAACCTTAAAGCTTTGATTATGCATCTTCTTTTCTTGCAAACATTGCTAGTTCTTCTTCCTTTTATACTTCTATGCTTTCTTACAAACAAAACGGTGAAGAATAGACCATGATCTTGAGGAAGAATAAGGGGGCGGGAATACCAATGTTACTTTAGTAAACAGTTTGCAAAATTGTTTGAAACCAAACGGTTTCAAAACCGTTTGGTGGGCAAACGATTTCACAAGACCGATTGAAGCAAACAGTCTCCAAGACCATTTGGTTGAGTTGACCAAGTGTTGACCATTTAGGGATTTGTTTTACACATTATGAACTAATCATACACAAAGAATTATTAATTAATTCCAAGTAAATCTCAAGTTGAAGGCACTTCAATCACCTAAACCCTAATTGGGTTCATTGCTGATTTCAGTGAACCAATCATGTTGAAGTTTGGGTTGAGTGGCCCAAACGGTTTCAAAACCATTTGAAGATCACTCAAATGGTCTCAAGACCATTTGGTGATCACCCAAGACCATTTGGAGGTCTAGGGTCAAGTAGGGTTGAGCAATTGACGGTCCAATCACATCAAGTTGTTGAAACAATCAAAATGCTGATTTTATGACCTAATTAGGGTTCAACCCTTAAGTGATTGACTTAATTTTTAATAAAATAATGGGAAAACGGTTTCAATACCATTTGGAAGATGTCCAAATGATCCCAAGACCGTTTGGGGTCAGGTCATGACCAACTTGAGTGATGGTTCAATGGTTTCAAATCAATTAGACTCACATTGAAACATGTTGAAGGTTGATCGATTCTAAACCCTAAATCAATTGGTACCAACCCTAATTGGTTATAAAATGAGGGTAAATTGAGTGTCAAATCAGTAAAGGATTAAACTAATTGACTTAATTGATAAGTGGTTAACAAGTACAATAACAATTGAGGGGTTCAACATTGAAAACCCTAACTCAATTGCAAGTGTTGATACACTTTTGGGTCCATGCAGTTTTGAGGTGTTTGGACCAAACGGTCTCAAGACTGTTTGAATCCAAATGGTCTCAAGACCGCTTGGGGCCAAACGGTCTCAAAAGCGTTTGAAACCAAACAGTTTCAAAACCGTTTGGAGGTTGAAAGTGTAGGACCGTTTGGGGTTCAACTATGTTAAGAACGATTGATGGTTTGAAGGTTAAGATGGTTTAGTAGTTGTTTAATCTAAACCCTAAAGATACCTAAAGTCATTAAGGGGTTAAGTAATCAGTAGATTAACACATGTTATGTGTAATAGAGAGGATTACCAAAGTACCCTGAAGGGTTCAAGTAGACAACACCTCTTGACCAAGTAAACCCTAATGACCACAATGGTGATGACATGACTTATGTTAATCAAAGTAAAGTTGACTTGACCTAACCTAATCTAGAGTGATGTAAACATCATCTAATAGTATGAGGAGAGAGAAGACTCCTAATATGGATGGGAATCAAGTAAAATACCTTCAATATGTATCAATACACATGATTAGGGTATGATTCTTTATAAGGAGATCATGGAAACCCTAATTATGATGATAATCTTAACCTAATGTGAAGGCATTAATGATAGTAACCTTCATACATGATGATGATATGAGCTCAATTCACTGTGAAGTGAATAGTAAACCCTAATTCTAGTGTAACACCATGTAATGTGAATAGTAAACCCTAATTTAGGATGATGTGATGAATAGAATAATTCTGGGTTATGCCTTTGAACATAAAACCCCATGAATGAATTGTAACATTAGGAACTTTTATGCCTTGTAGGCTAAAGGGGTTTGATAACCCTAATTGAAGTGATAAAACCCTAACCCTAGAAATCAATCGTGGTATGTTGATAATAGCACAACCGTGCTAAGGAGCATGACCGTTGTAGCTTTACCATGCACGACCGTGCAAGGAAGCACAGCCGTGGTGTTCTATGAAGAAATTGAAAAGTTTTGGTATTATGCTAATACTGTTATATATGCATGGCCTCAATTACACTAGTCATGCAGTTTGATATCAAGGGTGATCATAGCCAGGTAAGGGTTATGATATCATATTCCTTGAAAACATTTATAAGCTTTAAAGAATAATGATATGTGAGAAATATATGCATTGCCTCAATCAAGGTCATGCTATTAAATGACTTGATGCTATATATCACTTGATGACAAGTGTTATGATGATCTAAGGGTTTTATGAGATGATTAAAGACTGATATTCCAATAATAGTTTGATGAAAAATGAACTTGATACATTTAGTATTCTACTTTCCTAGAAGTTGTTTTAATAGTTAATGTTTGAAAACTTGCTTGAGGCTAAAAGAAAGCTAAAATGTACTTAAATAATCAAGTCTAATAATATCATGTAGATCCCTAATCATAGATCCATCATTGTCAGTAGTTTAATGATGGTGAAACAAATTTTCCTAAGGGAACTCCTGGAAAACATACTTTTGAGTATGTTGGGGTTATGGACGCGAATATCCTTACGTCCCAATGAAGGAATTGGTGTAAGATGTACCTTAATCCATCAGTCCTTCATTATGTGTTTTTTCTGGGATGATGTATCACTAATCTCCCGATAATGTTGTTAATGCCGCATTAGTGTGAGATAAACAAGAAATCCCTTGATGGCGAAGAGAGTACATAATGCCACTGTGACTCTAATAGTGAAGTTGCCAGAATATCCTGGAAAGCTATTGTAGCAGAGACACGAAATGTCCTACATGTTGATCCTCACACTGACTGAGGAAGATGAGGTCATAAGAATCTGGCTCTTTTGATGACCTATGTATGATATCGATGCGATTTCATAATGGTCGGTTGGAGTATGAGCGGTATACCTCGTCTCTGCATGGCATAATAATATTTGAAAAACGTATTCAGCCGTGTAGCATAACTGCTTAGGTTGAACTATGAGAAACAATGATTGCTTAAGTAAATGTTGCCTTACTTAATCCTAAACCTGCTGTTGAATGTTTTAAGTTATTTTGCTTATGTTATTCTTTTATTGCAATAACAAAGCTTCTGAAGGAGAGTTATAAATCTCGCTGGGACAATTATTCAATTGTCTCACCCTCGTGGAATTCGACTTTTTAGGTGGACGCCGAGGATGGAGAAACCCATCTGAGGGTGAGCAGTATCAGCAACAGCAACACCAAGGGCAACAGTGAATCTCAGGTGGAGAAACTGACTGTCAAGTCTTGTAAATAGTATGTCTTATGTCGTCTCTGTACCCTCAGGTCCTAGGAGTCAGTAGATCTGAGGTTTTTGGCTTAATGCCTCAAGATTTTAACATCTTGCCTTGTACTGATGATAGGGCAATGGATGAATGTAATCACTCGAGAGGTGATTTCACAGAGATATAATGCCAAACTATGTTGTAAATAATTAACTTGTTTTCTTATAAAAGAGTTTTATGGTTTAAAGATCTCTTTCCAAAAAGTTTTAAATTTTTAGTGATTTTTTCAAAATTCCGCTGCTAGTCAATCGCTTCCGCATTTGTTGATCTCATTTTGGCAATTCGGATGCCACAATTTAGTGGTACCAGAGCTCTAGGTTCGCTGAGTCTACAGAGACATAGGACTTAGGATGTCGAGTCTATTCTTAGTGTCTTCCAGTATATCTAATAGTGTCTTCTGCTCTTCAGAAGAAGAAGATAAGTTAAGGATGTCTGGACCACACGAGTAATATGTGGCAGAGAGTAGCGTTGCTGCACCCCGAGAAGGTGCAAGGAACCCAGAGATAGAGCAACATGTACCTGAGCCACCCCAGTTCAACCCAGTTGACATGGGGAACCCAGCCATCCAGACCATGTTTGGGCAGTTTATGACTTCCATGACACATATAACAGATAGGATGCCTATGCCTGCACCTAGGGAACCTATCCCACCTGAAGGACAAGGAATCAACAAGACGTTTGAATGACTACACCGAGTCGAAGCAACTGAGAACTTTGGAACAGCTGATCCCGCAGATGCTGACCTGTGGTTAACCAAATTAGAGAAAGCCTTTAGAATCCTGAACATCCCAGAAGCTGAGAAGGTTAGACATGCTGTCTATCTTCTCAAGGGGAGTGCCGGTCAGTGGTGGACCATGGAAGAGCAGAAGAGACCTGGTGTGGAGGTTGCATGGGAAGTCTTTCATCAGGAATTTATCAATAGATATTTTCCTAAGACATTCCTGGATGAGAAAATCTCTCAGTTTGAGAGGTTAAGGCAAGATATGATGAACATTAGCGAATAAGAAGCTAAGTTCATGGAGTTGTTGCGGTTCTGTCTGCACATGGCTGCTACAGAGGAAGAAAGGATTAGGCGATTCGAGAAAGGGCTGAACGCTGAGTTGACTACTCCCGTGTCTGCCCTAGAGAACAGGGAAAGGTTTGCTACCTTTGTAGAATTTGTCAGAAGGATAGAGAGGTCTGTAGCAGAGAAGAGGCAAATCCATAACAAGAGGGTGTATCCTCAATTCCAGGGATCTTCATCCAGAGACTTCAAGAAACCTAGGTTTTCTATGCCTACGCCGCCACCTAGACCCAGTGCTCAGACACAGTGGACATCGAGTAGAGGTAGAGGATGAAGCCTACCACTACAAGGAGCTCGCAGTTCATCATCTATGTCAGTTACAGGACCACCCAGACCACAACAACAAGATAGAAGTTGTTATATATGTGGAAAGATGGGACATCTGATGAAAGACTGCAGAGGTAGACCAACAAGTGTAACCCAACCACAGAGGCAGAGTCAACAAGGATCACAGAGGAGACAGTTTTCAGGAGGAACTAGAGGACGTGGACAAGCATCCCAAGCTAGATCGTCAGCCCCGAATCAACCACAAGCAACAATAAGGTTTTATGCAATGAATCCACCTAATGCAGTGATCAACCCTCAGGTTGTGGCAGGTCAGATGGAATTGTTATATTCTGATATGTCTACATCTTGTGTTGTATATATTTTGATTGATCCGGGTGCTACACATTCCTTTATCACTCGAAGGGTGATTCGTAACTGCAATATGACAGTTAGTCATAGAGCAGATAGCTTGTTGCTAGAGACTCCGTTGAGAGGGTCTTCTGTGCTGCACGAGGTATGCTCTCCCTACATCCTCTTCTTCTCTGATCATCACATTTAAGTGGATCTTATACCACTTGAGATGCAAGGATTTGATATAATCCTTGGGATGGATACCTTGGAAAGGTATATGGTTGTTTTGGATTGTGAATCCAAACAAGTTGTGTTTTCTGATGATAGTAACACATGGATCTTTCAAGGTGAGAGAAAGATTCTACCCACCTGTCTTGTGTCAGCCATGGTTGCTGAGAAGCTGATGAGGCAAGGATGTCATGCATTCTTGGCCCATGTGGTAGATACTACCATGGATGCTCCTAACCCTGCTGAAGTTCCTGTAGTCAGGGAATTTGAAGACGTATTTCCTGAAGAACTTCCAGGTGTGTCACCGCCTCGGGAAATTGATTTTGAGATCAATTTGGTCCTAGATACACAACCTATAGAACAAACACCGTATAGGATGGCACCTGCTGAGATGGCAGAACTCAAGAAACAACTTCAAGAGTTGCTTGAGAAGGGTTTCATCCGACCGAGTACTTCACCTTGGGGTGCTCTGGTCCTTTTCATTAAAAAGAAAGACGGATCGATACGGTTATGCATTGATTACAGACAATTAAACAAAGTAACAATAAAGAACAAGTATCCTCTGCCGAGGATTGATGATCTCTTTGACCAGTTGCGTGGTGCAACTGTCTTCTCAAAGATATATTTGAGGTCAGGATATCATCAACTCCGTATTAAGGACAGTGACATACCCAAGTCTGCCTTTAGGACAAGGTATGGTCACTATGAGTTCACAGTTATGTCGTTTGGACTAACTAATGCACCAGCTGCATTTATGGAACTCATGAATAGAATCTTCCGACCTTTCCTCGATCAGTGTGTTGTTGTCTTTATAGATGACATTCTGATCTATATTAGAGATGCTTGGCAACATGAACAACATCTCCGTCAGGCTCTAACTTTGCTAAGAGAACACAAGCTATATGCTAAGTTTATCAAGTGTGAGTTCTGGTTACCGGAAGTATCTTTCCTTGGACACGTGATATCTGCTTCGAGTATTCGTGTTGATCCTAGAAAGGTAGAATCTATCCTACAATGGGAGCAGCTAAAGACACCGACGGAGATCTGTAGTTTCTTAGGGTTAGCTGGCTATTACCGAAGGTTCATTAAGAACTTCAGTTCCATAGCCTTACCCTTGACTAAGTTGACCCGAAAGGATGTTCCTTTTGTTTGGAGTGATAAGTGTCAACAATCTTTCCAATTGCTAAAGGAGAGGTTGACAAATGCACCTGTACTTGTGTTACCTGACCAAGGCAAGGGATACATAGTTTTCTGTGATGCCTCTAAGAATGGACTCGGATGTGTGTTGATGCAGGATAAACAAGTGATTTCTTTTGCTTCTCGACAACTTAAGAAACATGAGGAGAATTATCCGACACACGATTTGGAGTTAGCTGTTGTGGTTCATGCCTTGAAAATCTAGAGACACTATCTTTACGGAGAAACATTCCAGATTTTCACTGATCATAAGAACCTAAAGTATATCTTTTCTCAGCACGAACTTAACATGAGGCAACGTCGTTGGATGGAATTAATCAAGGACTACGATTGTACAATTGATTATCATCCGGGAAAAGCCAATGTGGTTGCAGATGATTTGAGTAGGAAATCAGCAACACCAACCTTGGATAGGGCACAACTAAACTCTTTAGTATGCTCTAGGAGAGATATGCTTATCTCCTTAAGGCAAGACAATGTACAGTTGAAGGTGTCATTGTTAGCAGGGTTGTTGGCTGAGATTCATATAAAACCTACCCTAAGAGAGAATATTAAGGAGGCACAACAAGTTGATGTTGCGGTTCAACAGATCATATCAGAGTGTGGTGACGAGAAATGAGATGGTTTCCATGACTCAGATGACCAAGTAGCTTGTTATCATGGGAGGATGATAGTGCCAGATGTGGATAACTTAAGGAAGTTAGTCCTGGAAGAAGCTCATTCTTCGATGTATGATATGCATCCAGGAAGCACCAAGATGTATCGAAACTTGAAAGATATGTATTGGTGGCCTGGGATGAAGAAGGATGTTGCTGAGTTTGTTATGCGGTGTCCTGTGTGTTAGCAAGTTAAAGCTGAACACCAGAAGCCTGCAGGAACAATGCAACCTTTACCCATACCACAGTGGAAGTGGGATCATGTAACCATGGACTTTGTTGTTGGTCTACCTAGGACAAGTAAAGGACATGATTCCATTTGGGTAATAGTTGATAGGTTGACAAAGACAACACATTTCTTACCTATCAAGACAACCTATTCTGCTGAGAGGCTAGCATAGTTGTATGTTCAGGAGATAGTGTGACTACACAGAGTTCCAGTTACTATAGTTTCAGACAGAGGTCCCCAGTTTACGAGTCGTTTTTGGGAACGACTTCATAAAGCTTTAGGCACCCAGTTAAGGTTTAGTACAACCTTTCACCCTCAGACTGATGGACAGTCGGAAAGGACTATACATACCTTGGAAGACTTGTTGAGAGCATGTGTTCTCCAGTTTATAGGGAGTTGGGATCTGCACCTAAGCTTGATAGAGTTTGCCTACAACAATAACTATCAACATAGCATTGATATGGAACCTTATGAAGCTTTGTATGGTAGACGTTGTAGATCACCCCTATGTGGGTATGAAAGTGGTGAATATCAACTGATAGGTCCTGATCTTGTGCAGTAGACCACAGAGAAGATTAAAGTAATACAACAACAGATTAAGACTGCACATGATAGGTAGAAATCTTATGCTGACAAGCGTCGTAGACCCTTGGAGTTTTAGATTGGAGATAGAGTGTATCTCAAAGTCTCGCCTTGGAAGGGAGTTTTGAGATTTGGAAGGAAAGGGAAGTTAGCTCCTAGGTTTATGGGGCCTTATCCAATCATTGAACGGATTGGAAAGGTAGCCTATAAACTAGAGTTGCCACCAGAGTTACAGAGGTTACACCCTGTGTTTCACATTTCTATGCTGAGGAAATGTCACCCTGATACAGAGTCAGTTCTACAACCTATGGAAGTAGAATTGAATGATGACATATCTTATGAGGAAGGACCAGTGTCAATCCTTGATAAAAGAATTAAAAAGTTGAAAAAGAAAGACATAAGTCTTGTGAAAATCCTCTGGAATCACCCTGGTGTTGAAGAAGCCACATGGGAACTAGAGGAAGAGATGAGAAGGAAATACCCTACTCTTTTCTCTTAATATGTTTTGTTGATTTTGGGGACGAAATCCTTGTAAGGGGTGGATAATTTGTAACATCCCTGACCTGGGTTATGAACTAACCCTAGGTGTTTTGCTTAATTATGTAATTAAATACTTGTGGTTATCTTTTGGTATGTAATTGAAGTTCCGAGGAACATATATTTCCATTTCTACCCATTTTGAACAATGTTGTAATATTGCTCTGTTAATAGGGACCCATGTGCAAATTACCCAATTAGAGGGGTTAACTTGCAAATTGCACATGTTTAGGTGCTCCTCTAATGATGAGGCATCATGAGAATGAATATGACGTAGTATTATGGATTCTCCAAGCTTGGGCACCAAGATGCAGCTTGTGGAGCAATCCTTGTGCTTTAAAAACCCTAGTTTTGGTGTAAAGTGCAATTTACCCAAAACATGGGGTGCAACATGTAAAATATACCTTCTAGAGTATCTTTCATGACTCTTGGTATCCATTAGAGTAAAAATGATGAAGAGGGTGCTTCATTTGAATAATCAAATAAGAAGGAAAACCCTTATAAGTAAATAACCAAGTTGTAAGCAAAATGACCCTTTTATGTGTGCAACTTAGTAAGATGTTTGGCTTCCTTTCCTATAGACTTTGGTTAAGAAAGGAGTTTTGCTTAAGTATAGAAAGGAGGGGCGTGGCCAAGAAGGAGAGAAGGACCTATATGAGAAATAGAAGAAAAGATTGTCCTTATCTTGGAAACATGCCCAAAGTATATATACACCTTTCTTTTACAACAAAGGGATCATTTTCCTTTCTGTCTTCACTTATCTCTTGCTTGGACCGACTAAGGAAGGAGCTCAGGAGCAGAGGAAGATGACCAAGTAGAGTTGGGTAAGCTTTGATCATCTTCTAGTTCAGATTCATGGGATAATCATGATACGAAGTTGGTTTGCTAGTTTTCCTTACATAGTTCTTCTTTCTAGCCATCCTTTCCAACCAATTCTTGAAGAAGAAACCTTGGACGACCTGTGGAGCTCAAGCCACCATTAGATATTCGAATCTTGGAGCTCTAGAGTTGGTTCTAAGGCGGGTTTTAAAACTCTAAACCATAAAGCTTTGATTATGCATCTTCTTTTCTTGCAAATGTTGCTAGTTCTTCTTCCTTTTATACTTCTATGCTTTCTTGCAAACAAAATGGTGAAGAACAGACCATGATCTTGAGGAAGAAGAAGGGGGTGTGAATACCAATGTTACTTTAGTAAACAGTGTGCAAAACCGTTTGAAACTAAATGGTTTCAAAACCGTTTGGTGGGCAAACAGTTTCACAAGACCGATTGAAGAAAACGGTCTCCAAGACCGTTTGGTTGAGTTGACCAAGTGTTGACCATTTAGGGATTTGTTTTACACATTATGATCGAATCATCCACCAAGAATTATTAATTAATTCCAAGTAAATCTCAAGTTGAAGGCACTTCAATAACCTAAACCCTAATCGGGTTCATTGCTGATTTCAGTGGACCAATCATGTTGAAGTTTGGGTTGAGTGGCCCAAACGGTTTGAAAACCGTTTGGAGATCACTCAAACGGTCTCAAGACGATCATCCAAGACCATTTGGAGGTCTAGGGTCAAGTAGGGTTGAGCAATTGAGGGTCCAATCACATCAAGTTGTTGAAACAATCAAAATGCTGATTTTATGACCTAATTAGGGTTCAACCCTTAAGTGATTGACTTAGTTTTTAATAAAATAATGGAAAAACGGTTTCAAGACCGTGTGGAAGATGTCCAAACGATCCCAAGACCATTTGGGGTCAGGTCATGACCAAATTGAGTGATGGTTCAATGGTTTGAAATCAATTAGACTCATATTGAAACATGTTGAAGGTTGATCGATTCTAAACCCTAAATCAATTGGTCCAAACCCTAATTGGTTATCAAATGAGGGTCAATTGAGTGTCAAATCAGTAAAGGATTAACCTAATTGACTTCATTGATAAGTGGTTAACAAGTACAATAAGAATTGAGGGGTTCAACATTGAAAACCCTAACTCAATTGCAAGTGTTGATACACTTTTGGGTCCATGCAGTTTTGAGGTGTTTGGACCAAACGGTCTCAAGACCGTTTGAATCCAAACAGTCTCAAGACTGTTTGGGGCCAAATGGTCTCAAGACCGTTTGGGGCCTAACGGTCTCAAGACCGTTTGAAACCAAACAGTTTGAAAACCGTTTGGAGGTTGAATGTGCAGGACCGTTTGGGGTTCAACTATGTTAAGAACGATTGATAGTTTGAAGGTTAAGATGGTTTAGTAGTTATTTAATCTAAACCCTAAAGATACCTAAAGTCATTAAGGGGTTAAGTAATCAGTATATTAACACATGTTATGGGTAATAGAGAGGATTACCAAAGTACCCTGAAGGGTTCAAGTAGACAACACCTCTTGACCAAGTAAACCCTAATGACCACAATGGTGATGACATGACTTATGTTAATCAAAGTAAAGTTGACTTGACCTAACCTAATCTAGAGTGATGTAAACATCATCTAAAATTATGAGGAGAGAGAAGACTCCTAATATGGATGGGAATCAAGTAAAATACCTTCAATATGTATCAATACACATGATTAGGGCATGATTCTTTATAGGGATAACATGGAAACCCTAATTATGATGATTAATGAATATTAACCTAATGTGAAGGCATTAATGATAGTAATCTTCATACATGATGATGATATGAGGTCAATTCACTGTGAAGTGAATAGAAAACCTTAATTCTAGGGTAACACCATGTAATGTGAATAATAAACCCTAATTTAGGATGATGTGGTGAATGGAATAATTCTGGGTTATGCCTTTGAACATAAAACCCCATGAATGAATTGTAACATTAGGAACTTTTATGCCTTGTAGGCTAAAGGGGTTTGATAACCCTAATTGAAGTGATAAAACCCTAACCCTAGAAATCAATCGTGGTATGTTGATAATAGCACAACCGTGCTAAGGAGCACGATCGTGGTAGCTTTACCTTGCACGACCGTGCAAGGAAGCACGGTCGTGGTGTTCTATGAAGAAATTAAAAAGTTTTGGTATTATGCTAATACTGTTATATATGCATGTCCTCAATTACACTAGTCATGCATGTTGATATCAAGTGTGATCATAGCTAGGTAAGGGTTATGATATCATATTCCTTGAAAACATTTATAAGCTTTAAAGAATAATTATATGTGAGAAATATATGCATTGCCTCAATCAAGGTCATGCTGTTAGATGACTTGATGCTTATATATCACTTGAAGACAAGTGTTATGATGATCTAAGGGTTTGAATACCCATTTTCTTAAATCATATGATGAGATGATTAAAGACTGATATTCCAATAATAGTTTGATGAAAAATGAACTTGATACATTTAGTATTCTACTTTCATAGCAGTTGTTTTAATAGTTAATGTTTGAAAACTTGCTTGAGGCTAAAAGAATGCTAAAATGTACTTAAATAATCAAGTCTAATTATATCATGTAGAGCCCTGATCATAGATCCATCATTGTCAGTAGTTTAATGATGGTGAAACAAGTTTTCCTAAGGGAACTCCTGGAAAACATACGTTTGAGTATGTTGGGGTTATGGATGCGAATATCCTTACGTCCTAATGAAGGAATTGGTGTAAGATGTACCTTAATCCATCAGTCCTTCATGATGTGTTTATGATGGGATGATGTATCACTAATCTCCCGATAATGTTGTTAATGCCGCATCAGTGTGAGATAAATAAGAAATCCCTTGATGGCGAAGAGAGTACAGAATGCCACTGTGACTCTAATAGAGAAGTTGCCAGAATACCCTGGAAAGCTATTGTAGCAGAGACACAAAATGTCCTGCATGTTGATCCTCACACTGAATGAGGAAGATGAGGTCATAAGAATCTGGCTCTTTTGATGACCTATGTATGATAGTGATGCGATTTCGTAATGGTCGGTTGGAGTATGAGCGGTATACCTCATCTGCGCAGGGCATAATAATGTTTGAAAAATGTAATCAGCCGTGTAGCATAACTGCTTAGGTTGAACTACGAGAAATAATGATTGCTTAAGTAAATGTTGCCTTACTTAATCCTAAACCTGCTGTTGAATGTTTTAAGTTATTTTGCTTATGTTATTCTTTTATTGCAATAACAAAGCTTCTGGCGGAGAGTTATAACTCTCGCTGGGACAATTATTCAATTGTCTCATCCCCGTGGAATTCGACTTTTTAGGTGGACGCCGAGGATGGAGAAACCCATCTGAGGGTGAGCAGTATCAGCAACAGCAACAACAACACCAAGGGAAATAGTGAATCTCAGGTGGAGAAACGGACTGTCAAGTCTTGTAAATATTATGTCTTATGTCGTCTCTGTACCCTCAGGTCCTAGGAGTCAGTAGATCTGAGGTTTTTGGCTTAATGCCTCGAGATTTTTGCATCTTGCCTTGTAATGATAACAAGGCAATGGATGAATGTAATCACTCGAGAGGTGATTTCATAGAGATATAATGCCAAACTATGTTGTAAATAATTAACTTGTTTTCTTATAAAAGAGTTTTATGGTTTAAAGATCTCTTTCCAAAAAGTTTTAAATTTTTAGTGATTTTTTTTAAAATTCCACTACTAGTCAATCGCTTCCGCATTCGTTGATCTCATTTTGCAATTCGTACGCCACAAAGGAGGTTACCTAGATAATTTTCTAGGTGAAGGGGCTATTATGAGAAGTGGCACGGGAAAGTTTGCCACTCCCAGCTGCTTGTTTGTGAAGGATGGTTGGTCTATGACTAAGTCTAGACATCTGAGAGTTATTACTGATCTTCTTCAGAAGTATGTTGATCCTTGTTCTGAGGAGGAGGATTTGATTCTTTTGAAAGGAGAAGAAGTTCATAATGTCAAAAGTGCTTGGGAAATTATTAGACCAAGAGCCCCTATGGTTGGCTGGGCGGATTGGTTGTGGGGGTCCAAAGGTCCAAGAAGATATGTGCTTAATGGCTGGAGATGTTTTCTGAATAAGCTTCTAACTTTGGACCATATGCAGAGCATAGGTTTCCATCTTCCCTCGAGATGTATCCTTTGCATAGCAGAAAGTGAGGATCTGAATCATATCATGTTTTGCCGTCAGTATGCACAACATGTTTGGAGGAAGGCTGCTGAAGAGTTGTATATTCCTCGTATACCTGACTCTTTTAGTAGTGTCTGCAATATGGTTCTCATGAAACATAGAATTACTGTCCTAGCTGTGTTCCATTACTTGTGGAGTGAAAGGAACACAAGAATTTTTGTGGAGATGAGCACTAGTACAGATAGAAAGTGGTCATCTTTAAAGAAAGACATAGATCAGTTACTTGTATAGTTTCTTTCCTTTGTTAGCTCTTAGTTTACTTTTCTTTGAGCTTGCTCGAGCTTTGTATATACCTTTTTGAATATATATAAAAAGGAGTCACACGCTGTTCTGATAAAAAAAACCCATCAGTTTGTCGCCTCAAAGGAAACCCTAGAGTTTAGGAACAAAAGTAATCGACTCCAACATGAATCAAGGTTTAGAGAACCTACTTTAAACTTATACAATATTAAGAAGAGAAACAAAGAAGATTATACTATCCAGATCTACCACATAATCACAAACCCTAAGAAAATATCCATCCTTTCTACTTGGTACCATGTTATAGAGAAAGATCTATGCATATCAAGTCTAGGGTAAGAAATAAACATGAAAAAAGTTATATAACTCACCTCAAGGTTGAATATGAAGCTCCATAAAAGCACGGTATCTCAAAAATAGAGATAAGAAACCCTATCTTGAGAACCCCACACGTCCAAGCAAGATCCTTTCTCTAAGGACAACAAACCCTAGGCCAAAGAAGCAATAAGGAAGGTGTTTTTCAACCTCTAGCAAATGCTCCTCAAGGAAAGCCATGGATCCAGCAAGAAGGAAGAGGGAAGAAGGTAGGGAAGCAAGTAAAATGAAGGAAAAGAGATGATCTTACTCACCTAAGCCAAGAAACAAGGTAAGGAAGCACCAAAGGTCCTTAATAAGGGTAGATCCGAACCTTAGGTACACATGCAAGCAAGATCAGTCAAACTTCTTCTTCCTTGAGATCATTATTCTTCACAAAGAAAGAAGGACGAGATACAAGCAAAAATAAGAAAGAGAGAGAGCCTAAAGGGTTCGTTTGGGTGGAAGGAGATAGTTGTAAAAGGCTTGGGGTGAGAGAGAGAAGAAGGTCAAGGTGTGAAAATGAACATGCCATCTGTCACAAGCTAAAACTTCATGATGATGGAAGACCAGGATTCCCAATGGTTGTGGGGATCTAGGGTGACTATAAGATGTCCAACCTAGAGGAGCCATCGACCTCCCACAATAGGTTGTCTATTGATTGCTGCCTTATCTTGGTCACTAAGTGAAACCCTAGTGTCACCATCTGTTGGTGCACTACACAAGTAGAACCATCAACCTAGGTGCTTGAAGAGGGAAAGCATCAGATCTTGAGCATCCTAGGATGTCCATCAAATCCCAAAACACAAGGGAGAGCCATTAGTTCCCAACCATCTCAAGGCAAACCATGGAATTTAGGGCATCAAGGTGAGGAAACCTTAAGTTCAACCCTAGGTAGATGTCACCACAAAAACCAAGGTGCAACTAGGAGCCCCAAGGTACAAAGATATCAAACATGATATGAAAGCATATGAGGCACACCACGCATGTGAAAAATTACAAGAAATACCCTAGATATGGGTAAATTGCATAAAAGCCCTTATTAACACAATTATTGCATAGCTTGCTCAAACAATGTCCAAACTAGACCAAAGTTGAAAATTAGATTTGTCACATGATATAAAAGCACATCTCAAGGTGTTAAACACTTAATTAAGGTACGTAAGCATGTTAAACCAAAATGCAAGGCCAGGGGTCTTACACAATATATATATATATATATATATATATATATATATATATATATAGACACACACATGTATATATATATGCATAATTGTGTTATCATCTTGAGTTTGGTATATAAAAATACAATTTATATTATTTTGGACTGTCTGGATCATGCTTTTGATTGGTTAGACCGAGAAAAAAAGACACAACTAATTTCTTACACTTTCAGCGTGATGCAAATAACCCAAGTAAACCAATTTTTTTAAAACTAATATTTTCTTTAACTATTATGAAAGATGAATAACACAATTTCTAAATTGTGAGATGATAGTTATTTCAAAGTTTATGATACACATATATGCCCAAATTTCTATAAAGTACTTTTCACTCTGCTCCAAGAAAACTTCTCCATGAATGAAATAAAAGACATTCAAAATGACTCCTGAGTGGAAAACCACTCAATACAAAGGAAGTTATTCAAATGACTAAATAGAGACTAATTCAAATTATCCCATCTTTTAATGTATTTAAATTAAGATAATGACAAATGTGAATTTTGTGAATTCAATATGGTCAAAACCTAAACATAATTTGATGGGAAGGTTCTTGATTCTCCAAATAGGATGTAATCCAATTTGGGTACCATTTAAACTTTATGTAAATACATTAGTATGTAGTTTGAAATAAATAATGTTGTCTTTAATCCTAATCAAACCTAAAGTCCTATGTTATTTGGATGTCACATGGTTTCTTTTTGAGTCCTAGATAGAATCCTAGATCCTCTAGGGTATCTACAAAGTGGGGGACAACCCTCTCGCTCAATCCCTGTAATGTGATCAGACACTACAGTCTCGCTTCTTCTTAGTTTCTATCCCCCATTCCCAATTCATCCCACAAGCAATCAGGTGTTAGTTTTGCACTCCTGAAGTCTTCCCAAACCTTCTGACCCCTGTTTGTGGGGTTTTCATTCCCTAGAGACCCTATTCGATGAGAGTTCTCCCTATTCTTCCACAAGTCAAACTCTTGTGAACTCCATAATGATATGGACTTCAACCTATTTAAAACACCTTAAGAAATCGATGATAGACCACCCAAAAATGTAAGTCGATGACTCTTGCACACTCATGGACCTTGCAACTCTAACCCTACAAAACCTCCTGGTAGTTTGTCATCTAGTTTGTGTTTGTGGCAACTTAGACCTCTGTGACTCCAAGAATAGAGTATGTGATACTTCTTTCAACTCCAAGTATCATCTACACCCTCCAATTTCATATTGGGGGTACGTGTCTCTTGTTTCCCCTTTTCATGTTTGTTTCTATTCTAAAAACCACAGAGTTGATTTTGGTGATCCTAGTGTACTTTTTCTTGTGCTCTACCCCATTATACTTTGAGGGTTGATTATGAACTCTGGAAGCGTTGCATTTCTTTCTATTTTGGTGATTTGGACAAGTTGCGACATGCTTCCTTGTTTTCTCCCCTATTCGGCCTCTCTGGCTTGCTATTTCTTGACCTTAGAAGACCACTATTCCCACTATTGGGATCGTTAGGTCCGACTGCATGCAATGAAGGTGGCTAGCCCCTTTGATTTCAAGAACAAGAGCAAATGACGATAATGATCCTGACACTCCTATCTTCACAACCACATCACTTCATACCTAATGCTAACATTGCTTACTTCCCTTTCTCTTACTCACCACTTCTATTGCTTCCCTCTAGCCACCATCAACTCCCTTTAAGCACATCAAGGGTGTCTTTCATTTCCTAGAGACATTGTACAGACTCATCCAACAACAACATGATGTCGTCTGGGAAAATGAGATGTGAGAGCATTGGGGTTCCTCTCACTCTAAAAGTAGTGATTGTGCATATTATTTCTACTAAGTGATCATGAGTAAGAAATATCCTTGACCTCAGTGAAGAGGAGTGGTGACAATGGATATGCTTGGAACAAGCCACCATTACTGGAGAATTGGTCCGTAGGTAGGCTGTTGACAAGAATCAAGAATGATGTTGTGTTGTTTGCATACACTCCTTGATCCAGTGAATCTGTTTATCTTCGAATCCAAAGTGGAGTAGTATCTCTCACATGACATCCCATAATACATGGACAAAGACCTTCAATATGTCTAGTTTGATGCAGGCTTGGTCTTTGCTTGTTTGATCTCTAACCCTTGCAAGAATTTTCTCATAAGTTGTACATAAACTGAGATGTCTCTAAGTAGTCAGGCTCCCTGGTTGGGGAAAACAAGTTCAGGAAGAACCTACTTTAATCTTCAATCATGTAGCTTAGACCAAATTTGGTAAAGGACCCTATAGCAGGCAATGGTTCTGAAGTCCCTCATGGAAGACAAATTGATTGTTTTTGTATGAAAGCAAGAAAGGCATCATTGCATTGTCTCACCATACACCCTCCCTCAAACATCCATTTGATATTCAAATACACATATTCAATAATGATAGGCCATGTGTGTCTAAACAACCATTCATTAAATCCATCAAGCCCCGTGCTTTATCCTTACCAATGGAGCACAAGGCACACAAATCTCTGTGGTGTAAATCGGTGCACACAATGAGCTATTTTGGGCATTAGACAACCTATGCACAAGATGGATGGGATATTGCTCAAGATGAATGCCTTGACCATTGTAAAGATTGGCTAAACAAATTCACTACCTTCATAATGGGCATGAGCATGGATCATATCCCCATCCTTAGTGATGAGCTCATGGATTGAGTCTCTGACCACTTTGCATTGACCACCCCTAGTAGAAAGTTATACTACACTCAACATCCCATTCTTAAGAAACAATGCTTCTCGGGTAGTAGATACATTATGGTAGTACATACATTCTTTAGTCTTGGATAGAGAATCAAGGCGCTTCCTTACTTCTTTGTCTTTCCAAAATAGAGTATCATCAAGTGATTCATCTTGTAGTTCCTTGTTGATCCTTGATAACTCCTTTAGGGTGTTATGCTTAAAGGAAAACATGTTACACTTCTCAACAACCCACTCCTAAATTGCACCCTTGGTATCCTAGAGTTTCTTGGCCACCACATAGAGGGGACTTACCACTTCTATTCTACCTCATCTGCACTTAATCATCCAATCAAACCCTTCCCAGCCTATCCAATAGTTCAAGCTTTGAAAAGGTATGCAATCTTCACTACAAAAAAAGATGATTTAGCTACGATTGTTTAAGTTACATTTAATTTATGTGTAGCGAGAACTATTTTTACTTATAAAATTTAATTGTGTAACTTAAATAATTGTATCCACCTCAATAAATAAGATGTAGCTACAAATTTTTACTCATTTTAATTGTATAAAAAAATGTAACAGAAGGCCAGACTAAAGGGGAAAAAATCCCACACTCTCTCGGTATCTCCCCGTAAACGCTCGTGCATTATGAAATGGTTTGAGCATATCCTAGCTTGCGCAACCCTGTCACACAAAGCCAAGGACTCTCGCATGACACCACAGCTTCCTGATCGCTGACTCCAACTATCGCCTGCCTCCCCAGACACCGCTGATCCAAGCCCAGCCACTGATCGGAGCCCAGTAGCCAAGCAGCCCAGCAGCCGAGCGCCTCCATCGACCCCCCCCACAACGAACTTCCCTTTCTGAGTCTCCCCACGGTGAACTTCACTTTCCAACGACCGCCTCCCAGCCTCTGACCCGACCACACGAAGCAAGGTTCGTCTTCGACACAGTGGCTCCCCCGATCGCCTGCCTCCCATTGAGTCTGAAAGAATTAGCTACTACTTGAGTACCTTAAGAACAACATATCATTTTAGGGCCCGTTTGGTTGAGCCATAAACCAACGTGTTCGGTTGCAACTACATATTAGTTGGAATGTATTGTGTTTGGTTAGGTTTGGTTGAAGTTCCTGGTGAGAAAATCAACTGCAAGGTGATCTTGGGCACTGTACAAAACTGAGAAAATGGACCGCACGTTGATCGGGCGTGGTTTCATTTCCAAAACTAGCACTGCATCAATTAGAACGCCTACTATATGCATGTGTGATCTTTGTAGATACCTACTATTGTAATTGTTAATGACAACTGCCTTTTACCACTGTCAACCATAGCTAACTAGATGTTAATAAATTAAAAGTCTGCATTTGATCTACTAGGTACCAGATGGATGTGTTGTAGCTTCAAGTTGTCGTTTTCAAATTCCTATTTTAGAACTCCTAATGTTGGTTAGTATTACATCCAACCAAATTAGTCCTTAGTGCAAACCACCACCACCACCATGCTATATGAAATGAACACCTGATTTGTAAGGGAACTAGTTCTTTCTACAAAAGGGAATCCATAGAGACGGTTGTCTTCGAAGAAGATTGATGTTTTAATCAACTTACCATAGAGGCAGTTTCAGTAATTCAAATTGATATGCTGCAATAAATATACATCTATGGAAATTTTACAGGACATATCTTCAAAATCAAGTGATTATTAGGAAACTTCAAACAATTTAGAAGGGTGTTTTGGGGCTTCTTGACTTTATATCTCACTATGGACACTTAATAGTAGCAAGTCTTAATAGTAGGATTCTCAAATCCATTCATTTGCAGCAGCTATACTAATTAGGGAGCTACTACTTCCCCTGAGCCGAGCCTCTCCACTGCAAAATATCTATAATATTCAACTTCTTACCGTTCTTAAAAAGACCCAACTAATCTGACTAGCATAGCCTATCCACTGCGCTCGTTTGGTTTCGATTAGGGGTTTTTTTGTAGGAGGTAGTTGCAGTTCATTACAATTAAATGTCCAATTTTTGGATCAAAATTTTATTTGGTTGGGTGTTGTCGGCTGCAGTTAGGCCCTGTTTGGTACGATGTGCTCCGGTGTAGTTCAAGGAATTTAAGAACAGATCAAACATAATCCTATGTTTCAAACTGCTATGTTTCTATTTGGTAGGACGTGTAATAAACTCCATGTTTATGCTCCCATTCATTTGGTACATGAATTAATTCACATAGCAACCAGTGGTCTCAGTAAAATCTGCCACTGCAGGTATCTTCGACTAGTGTTGTGTGGTCCGTGGTTGTCATTACCGAAAAAATAAGGTAGAATAGAAGGAAAGCACCGTCAAAATTATAGGAAGGTCGCTCTACACCTGACCGCACCTGAAAGGGGTGCAACACCAACTCACTGATTTTGGGGCAAAAACTGAAGAGAGATGTAGCTACAAATTAGTGAATTAGACACCAACACAACTACCCAAATAAAAAACGCAATTGAAAAATAGCCAATTGAATGTTAAGAACTACAATTACACCCTACCAAACTGGCCCTTAATTGAATTCGTTCTACATCCGAATTAGTCATGTTTCTTCACATTATCAGCAATAGGGCATGGGGGTTCCAAAATGGGGAGCGAGTCCTATGTTTGCATTTTGTATGTGATTTGGCGGGTATGAGAAATCATAAAAATAGGAATTTGGGGAGGGGTCTTCCTGAGGTTAGTTGCATCTACCCTGTCTTTCTCCTCTCTACATTTGATTTTTCTTTGGTTAGTCCTGACATTGCCCCTTCTTCGGCAGTCTATGAAGTCAGGTGTTGGCATTCCATGAAGTCCAGAGCTAGAATAAGGGATATTGGTTGGTATTTGAGAGGAGAAGAGGGAAGCAATTTTCAAGCAATGCCGTAAACACCTAGAATATATTGGTGAGTTACGATGATGTCAAAACTGGAACAGAAAACTGAATATGACAATCAACATTTGACTAGTTCAGAGGGCCCATGAACCAGGGAGAGTTGTGGTAAAACTACTGGGAATGAAAAAATAGTCAGGACCAAGATACATATACTTCACATAATTATGTATGAGGACTAGATTATAGAGCATTAAAATTATGTCTATTATGTAGAGCTTATTTGGTATTTACTATATTCTGATGATTCTGTTTCTATGTTGTATTGTTTCTAAACAAAAGGAGCCACACATGTCATATATGTGTTTGAGTTGTATACTAGGATTATATGGGACTTTTGGTTGGGTTACAATTGACTATTACCATGGCAAAAGTATTGAGAATTTTGTTTAAATTGTAGAATTGTTGTACTCCAAATGATCAATGACATAAAACTACATGACTGATGGGAATCTATAATAGCACAGAGTTACAAAACATCTTAATGAACAGTTTATATAGGAGCCTTTAGTATTGAAACTAAGTTATGTAACGACTTTTAATACTTTGTATTCTTATCCTTTTTTTCTTAATTGTTATAGGTAGTCATGATAGATAAAAGTTGGATCCATGAGGAACATAGAACAAGCACAACATATTTACTTGAGGTGGTTAAATTTATAGAGCATGCATTTTTAAAATCCAGCATGGATAGGACTATCTTATGTTCTTGTAAGTAGTGCTTAAATGTGCATAGGCAGAATCGGCAAGTCACAACTGAACACTTGTTATGGAATGGATTCTTGACCACCTACACAAATTGGATTTTTCACGATGAGGGTTCATTTGATAGCTCTGAGCATTCACAAATACAAAATGACACGTCCAAAGATGACATGAGAGACATGTTGCATGATGCATATGGTGTATCACAGGATGGAGAGAATATGGAAGACGACGAACATCGATTTGTATTTGTTGATGATGCAGAAGCTGAGCAATTTTACAAACTGTTAGAGATTGCTGCACATGAATTGTACCTTGGAAGTAACAAGTACTCTAAATTGTACATTGTTGTGAGGTTGTTTCACATAAAATGTGTCAATAATTGGAGTAATAAGTCATTTTATGAGCTGCTTGAGCTTTTGAAGGAATTGCTTCCAGAGGGTGAGACGTTGCCCGACTCTTATTATGAATTCAGGAAAATAATCATGGACCTTGGACTTGTCTATGATAAAATCGATGCTTGCAAAAATAACTGCATTTTGTATCGAAAGGATTTTGCAGATAAGACTTCATGTCTGAAATGTAGTGCTTCTAGATATAAAGAAATCAAAATTGACAAAGCTGGTGTAGAAAACATTCATACGAACAAGAAAGGAGTTCCTTGTAAACTCCTGCACTACTTTCCCTTGACTCCTAGGTTGAAGAGATTGTTCATGTGTTCGAAACTGTCAGCCCTAATGCGGTGGCACGATGAAAGTCATATCAAGGATGAGATTCTATGACATCCAATAGATTCTCCAACATGGAAGACATTTCATAATATGCATGCTGAGTTTGCTTTTGATTCTCACACTGTTCGCCTTGGATTAACTTCCGATGGATTTAATACCTTTGGCCTCATGAGTCAATTATATAGCATTCGGATCATCATATTGATTCCGTACAACTTGCCACCATGGTTGTGCATGAAGTCTCCCAATTTTATCATGTTGATGATTATTCCTGGTCCAACTCAACCCCGAATGGACATAGATGTCTACCTGCAACCGTTGATTGAGGAGTTAAAAGAACTGTGGGAAGCTGGTGCTGATACTTATGATGCTGATCGTTAAGAGGTTTTCAAGTTGCATGCTGCCTTACTGTGGACGATAAGTGACTTTCCTGCATATGGTTATCTATCTGGTTGGCAAACTAGTAGGTATCTTGCATGTCCTTTTTGCAACAAAGATGTGTGCTCATGGAGACTACCATATAGTAAGAAAGAATGTTTCATGGGTCACATGAGGTTCCTCCCAATGGATGATAAATTTCATAAAGATGCTTCATCATTTGACGGAAAAGAAGAATTTAGAAGTGCTCCTAAGATGTTGTCTGGAAGTCAAGTTCTAGATCAAACTAGAGATGTAGATAATTACCGTACAACTAGAGAAAGCGAAGTATGTTTTTTGAGCTGTCATACTGGAAGCATAACCTTATACATCATAATCTTGACGTGATGCACATAGAAAAGAATGTATGTGAGAGTTTGATTCACACACTGCTAGGAATGGAGAAGTCAAAGGACACTGAAAATTCTCGATATGACCTTGAAGAGATGGGCATAAGGAATAGAGTTCACATTATCAAGGATAGAAATAAAAAAACCATCCCGCCTTCATGTTTTACTTTTAAGGAGGAGGAAAAAGAATTATTTTGTAAGCTATTGAAGTCTGCTCGAGTTCCTGATGGATATTCTTCTAATATAGCTAGAAATGCATACGTCAAAGAAAGAGAGTTGATGGCATTGAAGAGTCATGATTATGATGTATTGATGCAACAATTTCTCCCATTAGATTTACAAGTAGCGTTGCCCAACAAAAATGTTAGATCTGTTGTAATTGAGTTGTCCACGTTTTTTAATGACTTATGCTCTAAAGTCATAAATCCAAATACTTTTGAGAAGTTGGAATCCAGAATAGCAATTACTCTTTGTAACCTAGAGAAGATTCTCCCACCATCATTCTTTGATGTGATGGAGCATGTGGTCATTCATCTTCCATGAGAAACGAAGATAGCCGGACCGATATTCTATCGTTGGATGTACCCTGTGGAGAGGTAATCTTTCTAAAAATTAAATTTGTTCAGACTTTGCATCCGATCATATATGATGATCTTACAAAGTCTTTTCTTCTTATTAATGTAGACACTTACAAACTTTAAAAAAATATGTGCAAAATAAAGCTGCTGCAGAAGCTTCTATAGTAGAAGGTTACTTGGCAGACGAATACTTAACATTCTGTTCGAGATATCTCTCAGGAGTTGAGACAAGGTTCACTAAATTGTCTAGAAATGATGTGGAAGATGAAGATATGGATAATGATGAAGAGTGGTTTATATTCTTTCATAAAGGGTGTCATCTAGGAAAGAAGACTCCTATTATGCTTGATAGAACAATGCTCAAAGTTTCTCATCAATATATCTTAGCCAATTGTGATGCAGTTGATCCATACGTGAAGTAAGATCATTGTTTACTTTTCTGTATGTAATTTCATATTTACGTCTAGGAGTTTCACACGTATTAGTTGGCAGGGAGCACATCCGATACTTGAAGAAAATCAATCCACGTGCACGACAATGGGAAATCAATAATCTTCATATGAATAGTTTCAATGAATGGTTTAAGAAACATGTAAGTTTAAATAAGTTATTTCCATTAGCATAATAGAAAATATATATAAATAATAAAATTCATAATATTTTCAGATTGAGGAGAAGGCAAAGTCAACAACTATGTCACCAAACCTTTTAGTGTTGGCTCGAGGACCGCAACAAATGACAATGCAATATGTTGGATATGTAACAAATGGTTATAGATTTCGCACCAAGGATCGAAATGCGACAGAAAAACACAAAATAGTGGAATTATGGTGAATGCTCAGACCGAAAGTTTTACCAGCTCCAAGGAAAAAAATCCTACAACGGGTTAGTGTTGGGTAAATGGACATCTATAAATCCCTTTGTTTTGATTATGACAAACATTTCATTCTTATTGATCTAACGAGCTACTTGAGTGTGCAGGATTAAAGGTGGATGACAAAGCAACTAGGGAAATCCATATGCTTACATGTTTATGTTTTCATGCAATGTAATCGCTTTGTAAAAACTTGTACAAAAATATAATGTACAAGTAATTAGATTGCATGTAAATCAAGCGTTAGATTCTCCCTAGCTAAACACCACATTAGATAAGTCATTCCCTTCAAATAGGATCACATTTGCACACTCATACATATAATTAGTGCCTAAATTGCAAAATTGAAACAGGATCAATCTCGGTCGACAAACTCCTCGACCGAGACACTCTCGGTCGACAATCTTCTCGACCGAGAAAGATCCAAAGTAGCCGTTAGACACAACAAACAAGTTAGTTGGTAGTTGGAGAAAGACGTTGCAAATCACTTGTTCCAGAGTGCCTGTCGGTCGACAAGAGTTCGACCGAGTAGGTGTCTCGGTCGACCATTCCTCGACCGAGATTGTCTCTGACAGCAACTGCAGAATTAATTAATTAGCCGTTGTTAAAGCAACAACTTTGTACCTAACAGCTAGTTAAGCACTTAGAAACCCCTAGAAGTTGTCTAGAACGTCCTTAAACATCCTTAGGTCATTCCTATAAACAGGACAAGCCATAGGACACTCAAACTCACTTGTTACACTTGAGAATTCTTTGAGCATACTTTGAGCAATCTGTTTGTGAGAAAATTGAGCTTTGTGAACATTGGCTACTTCCTTCCTTAGCTCATAATTTGTGTCCTATAGGATAGTATCTCCTACCCACTGAAATCACAAGTCCACACACTTGGTTAGGAGATCTATACGCTTGATCTAGGAAAATCAAGCCTTGGGCTACAAAGGATAAGTTGTAATTTCCTTTTTCTTTCTTGTTCTCTATTACCGTTTGTACTCTCCTTGCTACTCCTAGGTTGGAGGCTGCTGATTGGAGAGGGTGAAGATCTTCTTGGTGAAGAAGGGGACTTTGAGCTACTTCAGAAGGCTGGTGCAACGGGAGGTTACTTCTAGAGAGGAAGGCTACTTCAAGGGGGAGCTTGGAGTTACTTCAAGAAGGCTACCTCAAAGTTGGTGCACCTACTTCAAGTGAAGGCTGTTCAAAGGGTGTAAAGGAAAGTATTGTATTTTGTATAAATCCTTGGGAAGGTAATAAAATAAATACTTTCAAAATCCCGGTTGGGTAAGCAACCGGGTAGTGGACTGACAACTTTAGTAGTTGCTAAAGTTGGAACCACTCTAAACACCTGTCTCCTTCTTCCAATTTTCAATTGTGGTTGTTTGAGTTCAATAAATTGTTAAAATTATTTAAAAACTCTATTCACCCCCCCTCTAGTGTTTTTCAATTGGTATCAGAGCAAGCTTCAAGGAACCCTAACAAGGTCTTGAAGAAATGGGTGATGGAGTGCTGAACAACCTTAACCTCGAAGGGACACTTGTTGCTAGGCCTCCAGCGTTCGATGGAACAAACTACCAATATTGGAAGAGAAGAATGCAGTTCTACTTCCAAGGCATCAATTGGGACTTATGGAGAATGGTGTCAACCCCATATGAGTTCCCTCAAATTCAATTTGCAGAATGGGATGCAAATACGGTAAAGCTAGCTCAAATGAATGCAAAAACTGTAAGCATTTTATATTGTTCTATATCGGTAGGAGAATTTAATAGAATATCTAATTGTGACACAACCTATGATATTTGGCATAGATTATCCATAACCTATGAAGGAATAGTCCAAGTCAAAAATTCCAAAATTAGCATGTTTAAACAAAAGTTTGAACACTTTCGTATGGATCCTGATGAATCTATTAGTGAAATGTTTGCAAAATTTTCTACTATTGTTAATGGTTTAAGTGCCCTAGGAAAACCTGTCCTTGAAGAAGATCAGGTATCAAAGATCCTTCGTTCACTTCCTCCAAAATATAAGCCAAAGGTGACAGCCATTGAAGAAGCAAACGACCTCACTCGACTGAAAATGGAGCAACTTATTGGCAACTTGGAAGCTCATGAAGCAACCCTAGAAGAGGAAGAAAGAAGAGCATGTGAACTTCAGCAAGGAAAGAAGAAGGATGTGGCTCTAAAAGCTTCAAAGGTCGTCACACAAGAAAGTGAGGAGTCAAGTGAAGAAGAAGGAGAAGAAGCCTTGATAGTCAATGGTAAGAAATACAAAAGATTTAAATCTAACAAAATTTCCAGTTCTTCTTCTACCCCTCCTAGGTGCTTTGAATGTGGGAAGAAAGGGCATTTCAAAAATGAATGTCCTAAAGCAAAGAAAGGAAAGAAAAGCTCACACAAGAAGAAGGGAGAAAAAGCCTATAAAGTTGCATGGGACGAGTCAAGTGACAGTGAAAGCGGAGAAGAAACGGTGGATTGTCTAATGGCAAGAGAAGATGATGAAGACTCTCAAGAGGTAAGCCTACTTGATCTTCCTAAAGAAGAGTTAGTTACTAGTTTACAAGAAATTCATGATAAGTATGTTGATGTCAAGAAGAAACTAAAGAAGGTTATCAAATCAAATGATGAGCTAAGTGCTAAATTAGATACTCTTTCTTCTGACAAGAATAACATTGATCTTGAAAATTTGTCCTTAAAAACATCTTTAGATGATTGCACTAGAAAGTTACTTACTTTAGAAACAAATGTTGATCTTCTTTCTAAAGAAAAGACTGACTTGTTATCTAAACTAAAAGATTTTCAGACTCAACCTATTTTGTGTAACCATCTAGACTATGATGTTATAAAAGAAAGAGATTCATTGTTATCTGATTTAGATCAAGCAAGAAAAGATCTACACAAGAAAATGAATGATATTGCTCAACTGCAAAGAGAACTTTATGAGTTAAGAAGAAAAGATATACTTGATAACATTCTAAGCATTGGTACTGTTTTCAACGGAAGAAAAGGTTTGGGATATGCTCCAAAGAAAAATCAACCCAAAAGAACTCAAACTATGTTTGTACCCAATATTTCAATGGCTAGAAAGAGAAATGAAGTTGATTCTATTACTTGCCATTTTTGTTTACGTCTTGGACACTATTCCTTTTCATGCCCTTATAAAACTAAGGATTCCGAATTAGTTTGGGTCCCAAAACCTCAAACTTAGTAGAGTCAAACAGAATTTAGTTGAGATATGACCAAAAAGCTCCATCTTGCTATTTATATTGTCTTATCTCAACTAAACAAAAGATTTCTGCTTATTGTTAATTTTCTGCATTGTTGTACTAAAACAGAAACTTAGTCGGTCGAAGTATTGTCGACCGAACCATTAATCGGTCGAAGTATTGTCGACCGACCGAATGTCTGTAACATATCAAAATTTACAGCAATTATTTCGGTCAAAAATTGGTCAACCGAGCTAAATTTCTGTGTTTCCTTGTTTGTAATACAGTAATCTTCTCGATCGACAATTTGTCGACCGAGACAGATGTCGGTCAAACAATTGTCGACCGACTGGACTTCTGATTCAGAACTATTATACAAATCTGTACTTAAATGATTCTAACCATATCATACCATCACATGGGTACCAAAATCTACATTTTAATGCAGGAATGGGTGGTTGACAGTGGATGTTCCAAACATATGACCGGGAACAAGGATGCATTTCAAACCTTTGAAGAAAAGAAAAGTGGAACAGTCACCTTTGGAGACAATGGTAAGGACAAAATCGTTGGAATAGGTAATGTTGGTACAAACCTCGAAATAAAGAATGTTCTACTCGTTGATGGTTTGCACCATAATTTGATAAGTGTTAGTCAATTATGTGATAGTGGTTATGATGTGTTATTTAACAAAACTTGCTGCAAGTTATTGATAGAAAACACTACAAATGTTGTTTATGAAGGAAATAGAGTTGGAAATCTTTATATCCTTAAACCTAACTCTATGAAATCAGTAGTGGGAAAATGCTTGCTTGCAAATGAAAATACCTTACAAATATGGCATAAAAAGCTAGGACATGCTAGTTCACATGTTATTAAAAAGTTAGTGAAATATGATCTTGTTCGTGGACTGCCTACTTTATCTTTTGATCAAGTTGAAAACTGTGAACCATGCACAATGGGAAAGCAAACCAAAACCTCTTTTAAACCAAAACATGTACTTAGCACTAGTAGGTCCTTAGAATTAATTCATATGTATTTATTTGGACCCATGAGGACACAATCTATTGGTGGTAATAGATACTGTTTTGTTATTGTTGATGATTATAGTAGATACACATGGGTACACTTTATTGCAACTAAAGATGATACTATTCATGTTTTTATACAATTTTGTTCCAAGATTGAAAATCTATTACAAAGCAAAATATGTACCATTAGAAGTGATCATGGTGGAGAATTTGAAAATCATACATTTGAAGAATTTTGTACATCTCAAGGGTACACTCATAATTTTTCTGCTCCACGCACCCCACAACAAAATGGTATAGTTGAAAGGAAAAATCGATCACTACAAGAAATGGCTAGAACTATGATGCTTGAACACAACACACCCAAAACCTTTTGGGCTGAAGCTGTAAACACTGCATTCTATGTGCTAAATAGAGTAACTGTTCACTCTCATTTAAAGAAAACTCCATATGAACTAATACATTTTAAGAAACCTAGAGTTGACTATTTTCATACCTTTGGCTCCACATGCTATATCTTAAATACCAAAGATGATAGAGATAAGTTTGACTCAAAATCACACAAAGCATTCTTTTTGGGATATTCCACTTCTAGCAAAGCTTTTAGAGTATATAACACTATATCTAGAAAAGTTGAGGAATCTATTCATGTTTCTTTTCATGAAGAGTCCAAATATGAAAATCTAGAAAGCATAGATCTCACTAATCAATTCGAAAATTTAAACATACCAAATGATAGTAAGCAAGGTACTACAAATAATCACCAAGCTGAACCAAACCCTACACCTAGGCTTATAAAAGATCATCCTCAAGAATTAATTATTGGATATCCTAATGATAAAGTCAAAACTCGGTCTTCCTTTAAAGATGTTGCTAACATGGCTTTTGTTTCTATCATTGAACCTAAAAAGATATCTGAAGCTCTTAAAGATGACTATTGGATAATAGCCATGCAAGAAGAATTGAATCAATTCACTAAAAATGATGTATGGGATTTAGTTCCTAAACCACAAGATAAAACCATAATAGGAACTAAATGGGTTTTTAGGAACAAGCTAAATGAGGCAGGAGAAGTAATAAGGAATAAAGCTCGGTTAGTAGCACAAGGATATAATCAACAAGAAGGAATAGATTTTGATGAAACATATGCACCGGTAGCTAGACTTGAAGCTATTAGAATGTTACTAGCTATTACTGCACATAAAAACATCAAACTCTACCAAATGGATGTAAAAAGTGCATTTTTAAATGGCATCATTCAAGAAGAAGTATATGTTGCCCAACCACCTGGTTTTGAAATACCGAAAAAAGGTCACTATGTTTATAAACTTAAGAAAGCACTTTATGGTTTAAAACAAGCACCTAGAAATTGGTATGAAAGGCTCAAGACATATCTTTTTGATAATGGTTTTTCTATTGGAAATTCAGATTCTACTTTATTTTTCAAAACATATACATCTGATTTCCTAGTTGTGCAAATATATGTTGATGACATTATTTTTGGAGCTTCTAATGATTCATTGTGCACACAATTTAGTGACATTATGCAAAAAGAATTTGAAATGAGCCTCATGGGTGAACTAACTTTTTTTCTTGGTTTTCAAATTAAGCAAACACCTGCAGGAATATTCATAAGCCAAGAAAAATATACTAAAGAACTCTTAAAACGTTTTGGGATGGATCAGTGCAAACATGCTACTACTCCTATGGCTACTTCTATTAAAATTGATAAGGATGAAAATGGGGAACCTATTGATGATTCTTTATATAGAGCCATGATTGGTAGTTTGCTTTACTTAACTACTTCTAGACCGGACATTATGTTTCCCGTTGGTCTTTGTGCTCGATTTCAATCACAACCTATGCACTCTCATTTTCTAGCAGTTAAACGAATTCTTCGTTACCTAGTCGGCACTACTTGTTTTGGTTTATGGTATCCAAAAGGACAATCCTTGGATTTTAAAGCTTATACTGATGTGGATTATGCTGGTTGTCGCCTTGATCGCAAGAGTACTAGTGGTGGTTGTTTCTTGTTAGGGAGAGCTTTAGTATCTTGGTTTAGCAAGAAACAAAATACGGTTGCCCTATCTACAACTGAAGCTGAATATATGGCAGCTGGGTCTTGTTGTGCTCAAGTGCTTTATATGCAACAAGTATTAAACGATTACGGTTTTACTCTTTCATCTACGCCTATCTTTTGTGACAACACGAGCGCCATAAACTTAGCACACAATCCTATTTTACACAGCCGAGCTAAACATATTGAAATCCGTCATCACTTTTTAAGGGATCATATCTCCAAGAATCATGTTTCCCTTCATCATGTTGATACGGAAGATCAATTGGCTGATATTTTTACAAAACCGCTTCCACTAGATCAATTTAACAAAATTAGGAAGCAACTGCTTATCACTCCTTTGGAAGATGTTTTCTTTGATATTAGTGCTACTTAAAAACTCTTATTTGCATCATGATATTTTGGCTTTTAAATGGAAATCTTTTTCATTAGATTTGATGGGACATCTCATTAAGGGGGAGTTTTTATTTCTAAATGGATATCTTTTTGAAATGACAAAGGGGGAGAAATAAATATAAAACTAAAACTTAGAAACACTCAATCAATGAGTTTTATCAATAAACTCTTGGCTTTACATTGAAAGTTGCTATATTCCCTAGTGAATTGGATTTCATGTTCCAAAATTCAAGGGGAATAATAAGCACACATTTTATAACCAAGAGGAAAAGCTACAAAAGGCAATCTAAAGGTATGAAACTCATATGGTTCATATTTCCTTTATTTATATTTTTGGAAATGTTTGTCATCTTCAAAAAGGGGGAGATTGTTGGCTAAATGGACATCTATAAATCCCTTTGTTTTGATTATGACAAACATTTCATTCTTATTGATCTAACGAGCTACTTGAGTGTGCAGGATTAAAGGTGGATGACAAAGCAACTAGGGAAATCCATATGCTTACATGTTTATGTTTTCATGCAATGTAATCGCTTTGTAAAAACTTGTACAAAAATATAATGTACAAGTAATTAGATTGCATGTAAATCAAGCGTTAGATTCTCCCTAGCTAAACACCACATTAGATAAGTCATTCCCTTCAAATAGGATCACATTTGCACACTCATACATATAATTAGTGCCTAAATTGCAACATTGAAACAAGATCAATCTCGGTCGACAAACTCCTCGACCGAGACACTCTCGGTCGACAATCTTCTCGACCGAGAAAGATCCAAAGTAGCCGTTAGACACAATAGACAAGTTAGTTGGCAGTTGGAGAAAGACGTTGCAAATCACTTGTTCCAGAGTGCCTGTCGGTCGACAAGAGTTCGACCGAGTAGGTGTCTCGGTCGACCATTCCTCGACCGAGATTGTCTCTGACAGCAACTGCAGAATTAATTAATTAGCCGTTGTTAAAGTAACAACTTTGTACCTAACAGCTAGTTAAACACTTAGAAACCCCTAGAAGTTGTCTAGAACGTCCTTAAACATCCTTAGGTCATTCCTATAAATAGGACAAGCCATAGGACACTCAAACTCACTTGTTACACTTGAGAATTCTTTGAGCATACTTTGAGCAATCTGTTTGTGAGAAAATTGAGCTTTGTGAACATTGGCTACTTCCTTCCTTAGCTCATAATTCGTGTCCTATAGGCTAGTATCTCCTACCCACTACAATCACAAGTCCACACACTTGGTTAGGAGATCTATACGCTTGATCTAGGCAAATCAAGCCTTGGGCTACAAAGGATAAGTTGTAATTTCCTTTTTCTTTCTTGTTCTCTATTACCGTTTGTACTCTCCTTGCTACTCCTAGGTTGGAGGCTGCTGATTGGAGAGGGTGAAGATCTTCTTGGTGAAGAAGGTGACTTTGAGCTACTTCAGAAGGCTGGTGCAACGGGAGGTTACTTCTAGAGAGGAAGGCTACTTCAAGGGGGAGCTTGGAGTTACTTCAAGAAGGCTACCTCAAAGTTGGTGCACCTACTTCAAGTGAAGGCTGTTCAAAGGGTGTAAAGGAAAGTATTGTATTTTGTATAAATCCTTGGGAAGGTAATAAAATAAATACTTTCAAAATCCCGGTTGGGTAAGCAACCGGGTAGTGGACTGACAACTTTAGTAGTTGCTAAAGTTGGAACCACTCTAAACACCTGTCTCCTTCTTCCAATTTTCAATTGTGGTTGTTTGAGTTCAATAAATTGTTAAAATTATTTAAAAACTCTATTCACCCCCCCTCTAGTGTTTTTCAGTTAGGTTACGTACTACGGGGTGTTAAGGGACGTTTTCAAGATTAGTTATTATGAGCGACTTAAAGTTGTATTGTTCAAATGTGACTTGGTCAATGCAAACAGAGGCATCAAAAAATCTAAAAATGACTACACAATGGTCAATTAAAAATGTATTGATGTGACTGATCATCCATTTGCATTGGCCTTCCAAGCACAACAAGTGTTTTATGTGAAAGACATAAGTCAAAAAAATTAGAGCTTTGTTGTGCACACTACACCTCGTGATACTTATGACATGGAAGAGAAGCTTCATGATAATTTCATGGATGGAACCTACTTATTAGAAGATAAATCTCTAAGTGATTTGGAAAATATCTTAAGTGACGTTTGTGATGACGTTAATTTAGTCAGAGAAGACATGGAGGGTGTGACCTTTTATGAAGGAGGTCATGATCCACATCATTGATCTTATGTAAATCTTATTATTTTATTAATTGTGTCAATTACTGGAAACACTCATGTTATCCTTTTATTTCTAAAATGGTCATTTATTCTTTTACATAATTATACATTTGTTGCACAATTTTTTTTTGTTTTGGGTTAATCTACTTAATGTATTCGCTTGTTGGATGTTGGCTTCATCAGCAAAATAAAAATATTATTGAAATTTTTAATTCTATTTGATGAACACAATTACAGAATGTATGCCATGATTTCAATTTGTAATTGAATATTTTTTATATCAATTGTCTTTTTAGGAGAATGAAAAGACACAGTCAGCTATTGTCTCCACTTACTGATGATGTTTGCAATGAAGGGTTAACTCATGGGAGTATGACAGGTAAAATAAAAATTACATCATTGAATATCTTTCTTAGAACCGCTCATATCATCATTTTAGTTGAAGGTATTTCCAAAAGACCAAAAGGAGGGTATCTTGGTTCGATAAATGCTGATTTAGGGTGTTCAAATGCAAAAGAAGGATTTAGAAATAGTAAAATTGTGGCCGGATCAGCTGCAAACAACAATAGAAGTTCTTCTTTGAACCTTGTAAAAGAAAAAAAAACCCTCTGTGTCAAATGATGGAGTTGGTACTGTTGGTAAAAGTCATGTGGTGGCAAACTCAAATAATGTAAGAGAATGAAGTCATGCTAAAAGACACTTAGAAAAAAAAAGTCATCAAGGAGTGCTTGTAAAAGCAAGTATGCAATGTTTGGTAAATGATGTCAGTAACAATCAAGAGGTTGAAATTGATAAATTAGATAATGATCAACATTCTGTTGCCGATTCTCCTACTGTTGATCCTGGGAAGAGTGAAGGTAAGAAAATTTAGATACAAAGATGCATTACATTTTTCACCGACTATTATTTAATTATATGTATAATATGTATATCCTTGTAAATGCTTGCATCATATTTGTGATTTTGTAGGGGGAGCTTCAAATAAAAAAAACAAGGGGCTATTCTAAGCGTATCCGATTATGGGGGTAAGACAGGGGATAAAAAGTTGCCAATTACTTTGGATGAGAATGGAGATCCAATAGGACCACATCAGAATGACCTGTCTGCCTTTTTGGGAACTGTTGCTAGAAATTCTGATCTTGCACCATTAAACTATCTTGATTGGCGACAAGTACCTGTGGAAAAAAAAACTGATATATGGAATTATGTGGAGGTAATTCTAGTCTTAGAGATATAATACAATGTTGTGAATTTTTTTATTTAAAAATTATTCTTTTGTTACATACCAAGTTTTTTATCGACATAAAGGGGAAGAATTCAGTTTTGCGAACAGTGAGGGATTGTTGGAGAAACTTCAAAGCGGATATTAAAGAAAACCACTACATGCGGCACAAAGAAAAATCTGACCGACTTAATGATTGCCCCTCCCGTGTTGATCCTGATCAATGGAAATTTCTTGTGAATTTTTGGGATTCTGATGATGGAAAGGTAAACCAATTTATTCCTTAATTTTGTAGAATTTAATAGTGTATATTGTATATAATTATATTATAATGCATTGTATGTAGTTAAAGAGTGCTAAAAACGTTATGAGTAGAAAGTTCGTAACGACAAGACATACATCAAGATCAACGTCATATGCTTGTGTGAAGGCTAATGTGAGTTATATTCTAGTTGAAATGTGCATTACACTTTCTTACTACTATGCTCATATATGCGGCTACTGTTACAAACAATTACAAGAAAAGAAAAATGGTGGCAATGTTAGCAGATTAGACTTGTTTAAGGCAACCCATTTGAAGAAGGATGGTACTGCTGTGGATGCAAAATCTGCAGAATTGATTGTAAGCAATCATTTAACTAATTTATTTTTTATTTAATGAAAATATTTTCATTAATATTGTATGTAGGACAAGATGAATGTGGCACTTGCAAGTAATGATGAAAATCTCAATGAATATGAGATATTTAATCATATTTTTGGTCCAAAGAAGATTCTTGTGAAACATGCGATTCATGTGTCTCATAATATATATGAAAATAAAATCACAGACTTAGAAGTGGTTGTTGATGCTTATACCCAGATATATGAGGCTCAACAAAAAGAGTTGTTAGAAATGAAGAAAAAATTTGAAAATCTTGAAGCTATGATGTTGAGAAATTCTAACCTGAGTACTTCATTTCAGCCGAACGAGGTAAATCTTCAAATTCTTATAATGTGATTACATAATAAAATTGATTTTCTTATAGTAAACTATTTATTTTGTAGAATATCACAAGGACCACCAATGAAAGACTACCCAGACCAAATCAATCGAGTAGTGAAACACCCATTACCGAAGGACAAGTTATTATATCCAAACATTTATTGATTAATTTTTTCAATCTGATTTTTAGGTATAAATAATGTTTGACACAATCTTTATAAATTTAAAGGTCATTTCCTTGTTAAGTTTTGAGTATGGGAATTCAATTGTAGCACAAGGACACATTACTTCTACAAGTACAACTTATGTCATAGGAGGAGCACTGTTGGGGTCCTCATTTGCTATTGTGTCCATTACTGTACCAATCCAACCTCAAGAGCAGTTGATTAGGCCTTTTGATCAACACCAAGTCATTGAAGACGTAATTGGGACAGTGATAGCTTGTCCAAAGAAATTACTCATTGTCAGGTAACGTTTTATAAATTAATCTCAATACTAGAAGTGCACTTCTTAACTATTTATGCATCATTGTAGGTGAACCATTTGGAGACGTGGAAACCAAGAGTAGCAGTCATTTGAACAACATACAGATTCACATATCATATGAATTCATATGATTTAGTAAAAATAGAATCAACCATTTTTTATTATATTTAGTTGGTTTTCAATAAATGTGGATGTCACACATATTGTAGTACCATTCATTATTTCATTGTCTTGATTTTAAATTCAAAGGAAAAATTCTTATAGATCATTTGCATCTATTTCCCATTCATCAAATGATTACCCTGTTCTTATAGTTACTGAACAAGTGGCATGTATGATCTGGTGGAAGAACAATTTTTTGAGGCCAAATCGACAGTAAACTTGTTTATCTGTTTGATGCCTATGATTTAGCAGTCATACTGATCTCTGATTACATTTTTTCTTTCTGATGGCTTTGATGTTGCATTTGCAAAGGATTTCTGTCTGATATGTTTATAGCACTGATGGGACTATACATCTCTGTTTTCTGGTTTCTCCTTGTTCTCGGATCCCCAAGTGTCTAATATAACCAATCCTTTTGATATGTGATCTTCTAGAGCTTTTCTTTGATGATCTGAAATCACCTGCAAAGGGTTGTTGTCTATTGTTGGTTAAAGCCTTACCACTTTATGTTCTAGGGACTAACTAAGTGATATGTTTATGATTTTAGACGTCATGGGTGCTTTATGATTGATTTTTCATGTGAAAAATGCCAACTGTACAATGCACATGGTTGATAGATTCATGCTGAATAGTTACATAGTACAAAATCGTTACCTTTGTGTGTTATCATTTTATCCAACTGAAGATCTCTACTACTTGTAAATATTTATGGATCATTTGAGTTTTTTATAGGTGGTTAGTATGATCTGTTGAACTATGTTATTTCTCAAGGGTGGTCTTATTTAATTGTTTGGACTTTATGTGAGGTCTAGCCACACTTGAGCTTCTTAATATATGGCCATTTTCACCGGCTAAAGCCCTAAGAGGCCTTTTTCGTACGTGGTTTTGGATGCTGGTGCTGCTACATAATAAGTAGTCTAACGAACTTGGATGAGTTAATCATGATCTTCTTTGCTTTATTTATTTTTATGCACCTGATTTCTATGATATCTTGTTGTGGTCGTATATATGTTAATGATTGCTTGTTCTGATTGCCCCCTTTTCATGGCATATGATGTTGCTGATCTTCCTTGTGAGTTGAAAACTGGTAGTGGAGGTTCAAGTGATGTGTATCAAGAAATTATAGGTGATGGAATCGTAGGTGAGTTCTTGGTATGGTAGGTTTTCTATACCTTGTATACCATGCATCTATTATAAAGTTTTTTGCTTGTAAAATGTATGTGGTTTAGAAATGATCGTTTCACCTTTTTTCTGGTTGGAACTGGGGCCTCCAAAAGCTGCATGTGTTCCTTCATTTCTATGTGCTGCCGAAGATCTATGCCGAGGTAAGTGATTTGGCGGGGTTTCACATGTATTTTTCATCAAATATGTTTCCCTATTGCAGTGTTGAGAAGATGGTTTGATAAGTGACTAGAATTGTGGTTGATTGCATATCAAGTTGGCTCAGATCCTACAACAAATGACGGTAGCCAAAAGAGGACATCAACGTAGAATACAAGATCATGCTAGCAAAGTCTTCATGGATAAAACTTTGCTAAAGGTTGTTTCAAAAAGACATACTCTTAAATATTGTTATATTCTTTCTAATTGTTTGAAGACTATTTTTTTTATTTAAGGTCTTGGTGGATAAGAGTCCCCCATCTATTGCAATGTGAACATGTGTAGTTTAAAAACTACCTATCAGAGGTATTTAAACAATTACTTCTAACTTATGGACATATCAACACATGATCTCTGTGTATCTGAAACCAATGATTACTCGTCATCGTCTTTCTTATTTTTTCTCTTATGCTTCTATTACTATTTTTTCTTCACAATCTTCTGACATACAACACTTTTCTTGCTAAAATTCTGATCTCATTTAATGGGATTTAGATTTGTAGTAATCATTTGTCACATCCATGTTTAAACCTTGTAATAAATTATAACTTTATTATGATCTCATTCTGAATTCGATTTGCAGTTTCTCTGAATTTATTGCTCTTAAGACTTCCATTCCTAATTTTAATTCGTGGCTTGTATGGATAGCTTTCATGTCAATTTGGACACGCATATCACTTTTTGCTGCTTGTTTTTGCTTGGGAATCTTCCATCTTGGAATTGCTGCTTTTAGAGAGATATGGTGCAAAGTAGAAGGTGAGGGTAGGTAAAGCAAGGAAGACATGATAAGATATCTTATAAAAAAATAGAGTGTTTATGGTAGTAAAGTATGGTTGTTTGTTAACTCTCTCGTCTTCAAGACCTATGTCACTATGTGGAACCTTTGAATTTTTGTAGGTTCGATACATGAAATACATGAAATACTACATTGTCAAATCAACATATATCTGCATGATTTTATTCATTTCATGTATTTGAGTGACATTTTTTGACATGTTGCATCAAAATTAGTAGCACAACATTTACTTGTTACAGTAGTCATGGGTACAACACTCATCCATAGAAAGTATATTAGCTAATTGGTATTAAGTCGTAGTTGACCATTGAAATACCACAATCCATGTTATCCATCTAAATGATGTCTAATAAGTTCAATTAGAATCTTGCATTCATCTGAACAGTTATAGAAATTGCATCAGAGATTGTGCATACTTTGCGGATCTACTCTAGCTCGTGAATGTTGGTAGGAAACTGAGACCATATGTGACTGATTTGAAGGTTTGAAAGCACTTTAAGAATGCCATCCTCAAGAATTCTAACATATAGAGGTACCATCTTATAATGAAAAGACTCAGGTTCTATGTGTACTGCCAAGTTACCATACCACCTTAGAAGGAAAAGGTCAGGCTCTATGTGTTCATAGATTTGTGTAGCTTGGTCTAGTAAAATAGGTTTGTGCATAGGTGTTTGAATGATTGCTGGATTATATAAGATGATCTACATCACCAAAGAATCATCATCACCAAGAAACTCGAATTCCATGTTTTGTAGTTCAGAGTAGAAAAATTTACTGTTGTCATGAATTTGTGCAAATTTTTGTAGTTCACCATACCAACTGTGATCTTAGAAGCATATGCTGAATTTTTGTTGTTTGTTGAATAACTAATCATATATTTGCTTTTCGTTACAGTGTCTATCTTGTTGGACATTTTATTAGCTATAATGGAAGTTAAATAGTTCTTGGTAGACATACTGTTTAAGTATATTTCCCACTTATTGCTTATATCAATTGTGACCTTTAATGAGTACAATACATGTCATCCAATTCTAAAATTTTACAATAGTCCACTGACCTTTCTTTGTGAAAGTTTTCTACTATATACACTATAGTGAATCATGTGATTTAATGAGCATATAATTAACTTTTAGGTGATTGCATAGGTTTTAGGATGATTTATGACTTCATTAATGATGAGGTTTAGTCTAAAGAGAATACAAGTGTATTGCCATCATTAAATGGAAACTTAGAAAGGATATAGTAAGTTTTTGTCAAGATGTATAAATGGGGGAGTCAAAGTCTATCATTGGGTTATGACATAATGCTTAACGTGACAGATAGTGAGTACATTGTTCATATTCACCGGTATTTTTAATAAAATTGATATTTTTGGTATCCGAAATTTATAATTGCCTTTCTTGGTTTACTGTCCAAATATTTTTTGTTATACCATACTTATGACCTGTTGGGATGATTGTTGCTTCCAAGAATTGTCCAATTGACAGTTCACTTTAGCATTTTCATTCCAAAACAATAGGTACACATGTTTATCATTGATAATGGAACCAAAGAAAGGGTGGGTGTCCATGCTAATTTGCAAGTGGGATGAAGCTATGCGTTACTTGCAAGGTGAACCTAGTGTATAACCAAAGAAATATTACTTGTTGATCTGCATAATTGAGTTGATTCATGCGTTTGTAAGCCAGAAAAGGATGGACATCTTCTTGGGAAAAGCATCTTACTAATGATTACTTTCCTAGACATTCCTATTAGCCTGCTCTTGGAGCTAAAACACGTACTAAAATAACCGTCCCCAAACAATTAGTACTATCCAGTGCAGTCTGAAAATACCTTCATGTATTTGGATGGAAGACCTCTCTTCGATTAGCAAACTCCACCACCAGAGTCCTTGAGTTTGAGATAAACAAATCTTTCCTTATGTTAAGTCTGTTAGCCAATCAGAATCCTTGTAAAAAGGCATGTAGCTCCCCTTCCAATGGATCTGGTACTTGAATGCACAACCCCTCTAACCTTGACCCATCTCCTTGATCAATCCCTCAAAATGGCACTAGAGCACTATCAATTGGTTTGTATATTCAACACAATATCCACATTAACAACTAACAGATCCATTAGTGGCCCATACCAGGTCTCCTCTTTCACTTCCTTCTTGCCACTCTGACCTTCTCCTCCTTAAGAAACAGCAACCCAATGTCTTTGAGTTGAGCACATGTCCTTAGTAAGAGTTCCATATGAGATTTTTTTTAATCAAGATCACCTTGTTCCGGATAGTATGCATGGACGTTTCCTCCTATGCACCTTGTGTCATTGCCCTTGTGAACCTTAAAGAGTTCATCATGATTTTGTCATGTTGAAGAATCCACATAAACATCCTAATTATCAACAACACCTGGAGTTTACCTATGGTATTTCAGTTCCCATTCGAGTCCACAACCCTTCCTTCTGTCAAAATAGAGTAAGATGATCTAACACTGAGATCTACATTAAATCCCTTTCTAGATAAGAATGTCCTCTCCAAATTCCTCCTTGGACGAATTCATGAGCTGTATATCCAACACTATACCACAATAAAACTAGTGTTTCATAAATTCCAGGTCTTCATGGATAAAACTTTGCTAAAGGTTGTTTCAAAAAGACATACTCTTAAATATCATTATATTCTTTCTACTTGTTTGAAGACTATTTTTTTATTTAAGGTCTTGGTCGATAAGAGTCCCCCATCTATTGCAATGTGAACACGTGCAGTCTAAAAACTACCTATCAGAGGTGCACATGTTTCATATTGTGCTGCATAGCAAACTACTCTTTGTTAGATCGTTATTATATTTGGTTAGATCCATGGATTAGAGGTATTTAAGCAATTGCTTCTAACTTATGCACATATCAACACATGATCTCAATGTACCTGAAACCACTGAATGCTCGTCCTCCTCTTTCTTATTTTTTCACATATCAACACATGATCCTTGACTACCCTTTCATAGAAAGCCTTCTTACATTCATTTACAGGTTGAAAACCATTCATGTACATGTTTGAACCAATTGAAATTTGTGAAAGGTAAAATTGTGTGTAGCATGGCCATGCTAGGCTGCACGACCATGGTGGGTAGTGGGTAGCATGAGCATGGTGCTTAGAACGGGTGTGTTGGGCTATGGCTACCACGGGCGTGCTGGGCTCTGCCTACCACGGGCGTGCTAGCTAGCACGATCATGTTGGTCTCTGGCTACCACAGACGTGCTGGTCTCTGGCTACCACGGGCGTGCTGGGCTCTAGCTACCATGGGCATGCTAGCTACCATGGCCATGCTGGGCTCTGGCTAGCACAGGCCTACTGGCTAGCATGGGCCTGCTGGCATTCTGGGTCATTTTATGAAGTTATTGTTAGTTATTTGTTTATATTATGCTAATTATTGTAATTTAGTATGATTATGATTTCTGCAAAGCACTACAAATATCGTCCTCCATATGTATAGAAGCAATTTGAAGACTCTTATCATTTGATTTCAAGGATTTACTTGATTCAATTCATATCTTCTTTTACTGACCAGTTAGTATCTATTTAAATTCTTGCAGTACACAAATTGTCGTCAGGGCAACTAGACTATATATTGAATTGTAGAAAACTGAAGGCATGAAGCCCATAGATATTTCTCATTCACTTCATACTTCGCATTCACTGGGAGAAGACGACTTATGTAATAGGTAAGTTATGAGTAGGAGAAACTATGTTTGATTGTTTCTTTCGTGAGCTATATTTCAAAACGTGTATGTTTCTTTGTAGGTATCCATGGTGGTTCGCACAAAGTGGATTCTACTATCAACTTGATGGCGCTTGAGATCCACAACATATAAAAGTACAAAATGTATGGATTATGAGAAGAAATGCCAATATGTTCTGATCCAGGGGATTGGCCAACCAAAACTACATACATGAACCTCTACATGACGTTGCCAATAGGAAAGGTTGCAACTCTTGTGCTTAGTCCTATGTGTTGAGAGCTCTGGGAGTTGATGAGGACATGTCACATACCTTGTTTGGGATTGGAAGATTCACCACTAAAGCTGAGATTCATAGGGTTGTTGAACTCATTGTGAATTAGGTAAAGGAACTAAGGGAGATTAGCCCTCTTTATATTGTGCTTTGTAGTCTGCAGTGGATATATGTAGTCAGAAGAAGATATTGTATACATGTGTCTTTTTTCCATGCATGTTGTAAAATAGGGGACGGGTTAATGTCCTCCCCATGTGTACTCATTGTTTAAATATAAATAAAAGTATCATTGTTGAAATTGTAAGCACAACTCGATCTTGATTAACATTCATCTTTTTTTCTTATTAAAAACCCCTCTATATTGGCAAGTGACTGACTAGATACATAATGTCTCTGACTACATATGTATTTATAGTACATGGTGTCTTTCAATACACACTAGCTATAATTACATGTATAGCAAGTGCTAATTTTTTCTATACATGAACTACAAATACAAATTGTAACCAATGTCATCTCTCCCTACGTATCATAGGTACAAATTGAATTGTAGTCATATATTTGGCTACAATTGAAACTACATGTTTATGTGTAAGGACATTTTTTCCTACAATTAGGGTTACATATGAATTTGTATCCAGAGGAATAACTAACTACAACTTTCAAATATGTAGCCTAAACAATTAGCTACACGGGTATTAGCTATATATTATAAATGTAAGGAGAATTGTAGCCAAAGCTTTTGGCTACAAATTTTGGGGTTTTCGATACAATTTGTTTTTGTAGTTAAAGACTATATTTTTTGTAGTGCTTCTTCTCACCCTTCCACACTAGGTACGGTTGTAGGGAGGCATGATCACTCAGTGTTGACGGGAATCTCAATGACGTGAAGGCCTTCACCATGGTGTCTATGAACACATCATTCACTAACAAACGATCAATCTTGAATGCACGACAAGCCTATATAAATCTTACATGTTGCTTCACATACGTCACCCACCATGGAGAGGCACCCTACTTCACTTGCATGTGGTAGCAATGCCATTGAAGTCCTCTATTGACCGCAATCCAAGTTCTCCTTCAATTTCCCTATCTTAAGAGAAGTAGGTAAAATTGAAGTCTCCCATGAGAATCAATGGGCCGCGTATGGACTAGGACAACTCAGTGAGCATCATCAATAGGTCACACACTCCTTGCTAGTTTTGTGTACCTATACATCACTGTGACTGTTAGCCTTGCACCCCCTATGATAGTTTAGGTGGTCGTTATTGTGTGGGAGGTTGTGATGACCTTGATTTTTCAGGGTTTTCATGAACAATATCATTTTAGAGGTCCACATATATTCTTGGTTGGCTAATCCCAAGTTAGAGTGACTTTTATTCAACAATGGATTCTTTTGACCCACATGTACGACCATAATATCGTTAGAAGTTCAATAATAGCTTTGATTCCATTTATGTAAATGGAGATGATCACTACTAGATATTGGTCGATTTTGAAGACATATGGAGTTAATCATGTAATGAAGTATATGTGTATTCATATGACCTAATCATGAAATTTGAGACGCATCATCATCATACCAAGTAAGTTGAACTTTCATCTTTGATATTTGAGGTAATTGATGTAAAGTATAAGTTCAATATATTTATATTTGTACCCCTTTGGAGTATGTTATTTGAAGGGTCAAATGATGGAGTTCGGGTACCAATTTATATGTAAAGTGAATTACACTATGAAGAATTTTGGCTCAAAATCTTAGGTTCAAAGTTGTTTCCAACATATTCTTTTGAGGTTTGAAATAAATAAGATGATAATATGTGTGGTGATTCTGAATCTAGGTTTCTATAATGTTTGATGTATGACGAGATATGACTGACACAATTAATGATATTGTGTTGCTGCATGGTCGTTTCTGTCTAGGTAGACTTATTCATTCACATATGAAGCCTTAAGGCCATAGGTATGATCTAGTGATCGATTTGTTACCCCCTACCCCCATTTCTCACGGAGATGATAGTTCACTTGAAGACCAAGTTCCCAGTGCCATGCCTTTGAAATAAATGACTCATAACTAAGAACTACAGCAAGCCATCATACCTCCTCCAAGTTCGGATCTATCTAACAACTTCTAGCCTGTGGACATGGGCAAGATGGGGGAGTCCAATCCCAACCTCCTCCTCCTCCTCACTCTAGCAATCAAGAGATCACCTACAGAAGGTTAAATGATCTGGAATGGATGAGAGTGAAACCAACCTACAACTCTTCTCTCCCTTGTCGCCATTGTTTCCATCACTGCTTATAGCCGAGAAATTAGAAGACCTTCAGGGAGCAGCTAGGGACTACGAGGAGAAGAACCCATTATAGGGAGCCGAGGTAGGACCAAGCTTGGAGTCATTATCGAACATGTAGCACAAGCACCACCCTACTGTGGAGAACGGATGATCGGAGGCCCGTGTAGCGGTATACATATCGTAGGTTGGAGGCCAGTTGCCCTGGCATCATCACACCCAACCCCGACTTCACAATGGTGACAATTGGGGGGTCAGTAAGCAGATCGCCTTACCAATCCAGTGCCATTACCAAATCGGTGGGTGACCAAGGGCCCAGAACATCACAGAGGAGAGATGGGAGTCTGAAAGTACCTGATTCAGATGGAAATGGAGGAAGAAGACTGCTGGGGCCAAGCGACAATGTTGGTGACTTGGGATCATCCCTGCTGAGAAGACGATCGCATTGGGCCTGAAGTGCGAGATGAGGATTGGAAGAAAGAAGCTCTTTGCCTCATTTCTATGCAATGTGAGGGCATGGAAGCTTGTTAGTGCTCTCCAAACTCAATCACAGAGGTGACGACACTCACACACATCGGAATAGAGAGACGAAGAGGGAGAGGAATGACGGGAGTAAGACTCGTGCAACTGGGGGAGCTAATTTTTGCTAGACCGGGTCGCTAGGGTTACCTAGTCGGCCAAACCAACCACCGCTGACCCCAAAGATAGTTGGGCGTGACTGGAGGTGGGCCAGCCAATGTGGGCAAATCAAAGCATGCCCCCTCAGATAGTAGGACCCGCCAAGGTAAATACCTTCTAAAATCTCAGAAGATATCTAAATCTTGCAAATTGCGTTATAAATAGCTCCCATGGCCAAATAATTTCTTAAAAATATTCCCAGACTCAAAAAAATGCTCTCTTTATTTTGAAATCCCTAGATCTATCCTTTGATGCACATTTACTGGTCCTATATAATTTAGGTGATAATACCCCTTTTAGGTTTCATTAGATGAAATAAATTGTATAGAGTTGACATAAATTCTCAGAAAATTTTAGTAGAACCCTAATAACACTAGAAACCCGGTTGTGAACTCTGATCTGGGTTTTATTGATCTATATTAGGCCTTTTCTTATTAATTCCTAAATTACATGTTTTAACCTCATATTAATTCTAGAAAATAGTGCAAGCATATGAAAAATATGAAATTTGGATCAGACCCTTAGAATAATATCCTAATTTGTATAAAAATATCAGACACAAGTTCTAAGAAGTTTGAACCTAGGTTTGTCCTAAACCCTAACTTAGACCTAAAATATCATTGACATAATGAACCATGTATTAATGATGATTAATTTGTTATTAACCAGGTGATGACCAAATATCTAGATGAGAAAGAATAATTAGAAATCTCTAAACTCAGGTATGTGGGCTTTATCTAAGTATATGACTAGTTTTCTTGTGTGCAATAGCTATGATGTATTGCTTGTCTTTATTTGGGAATATTGCTTGGATGTACTATGATTATAGTATCTTCACCATGTCAATAAGAACAACACAGAATATAGATGATTTGTAGCTACTAAGTGGATATATGCTCTCTCTCTCTTCCTCTAAATATAAGATCGGCTCTCGGTCCCCAGAGCCCAAGGGGTGGGGAAAATGATGTGCGATATCCCTCTCTCTCTCTCTCTCCTCTAAATATAAGGTCGGCACTTAGTCCCCATAACCCAAGGGGCAGGGAAAAATGAAGTGTGACACTGCTTAGTAGTACAAACACATCAAACACTACAAAAAAATAACCATTAGTGGCATTTTATTTTTTGGCTTTTGTATTAAAAAGCCACTAAACCTTGACGTACACTGGCATTTGTAATCAAATGCCTCTACATGCCCATTACAATTGTCCAGCACAAAATTCTGATGATAATGGCTTTTATGTGTGGCAATACGGGTGATTTATTATTGCCTATAATTTATAGACATTTTGTTTACTTCATTTTCTCCTAACCCTCCCATGTTCCCCCTCTAATTCCCCTGATGGTCGATCGTCTGAGGCGCGACCTACTGCACGAGACCTACTGTGCCCTAGGGGTGTCGCCCTAGAGGTGGTGGCAGGCGAGAGACTCCCACTGGGGCTGTCTACGTCGAGCGGCCCTCTTCAGGGCTCGGGGGCCAGGAGATCATCTTTGGCCGCTGGTGGATTGTGGTGCTAGGATCCATGTGTGGGGGAAAGTAGGTACAACTCGCAATCGAGCGATGGGGAAGACGGCGGCCATGGCTAACTAACTTCCAGTGGGTGAAGACTACGGGGAGAGGTCAAGAGAGGAAGAGGGTGTAGGAGGGATATTTGGGGAAATGTGATTGGTTGGGATGTCCACTCGAGTTCTGGGTTGAATGAGGTAATAGGGTGGGGCGGGCAGGCAAGTAGGTCAGCTGAAACGGGTCGGGATCTTTGCTTTCCTATGCATCAGTGATTTGCTCTGGAGGGAGTGAGGATCGGAGTTTGTGGCGGCAGTGCTGGTGAGCTAACTAATTGTTAGTTATCTGTACAATGTAGTGACCGTCTTCATTTTGGGCACTTCTTTCCCAGTCTGTAGCTAGCATTGCTTACTGCGTTGTGTCTTTGGGGGCGATTACCGGAATTCGTATGATAGGTCATCCGTTGGTTTTCACTGGCGGGAAATGCTGGTGAAGTTGGGAGGAGTCAGCTGATTTATGCGCTAGTACTAGTACTGGCTGACATGTTTGCATGTAGGGAAAATGGGGAAATCGAAGATGATTTATTTTTTCCCATCTTTCAGATTTGAGAGTTACTTACAGTCATCGAAAGCTTGCAGTTTTCCTTTTTGGATTCCGATCTTCCATTATTCCTATTCTTCTGAGGAGGAATATATTCTTCATCCATGTTGCTCTCTCTTCAGCCTGGTTCCATCCAAAAATACTAAATATATGGATGAAATCAAGGCATGCTCACTAAGAACCAGACAAGTATGATGTTTTGGAAAATGAAGCCCCTTACTCACTCTCCGCCTTTTAATCCACAAATTGGCATGCTTTGTGTGCACTGACACCGCACAACTGTAGGTTCTATGTCTCCACATCATTTTATCCTACTGGATGTGGTATTTTGGTCGATTTTCAAGTGTTTCCTTCTTCTTTTTCCCACAACTCTCTTTTATCATCGAGAATCAAGTCCAATTAGCACTTAGATTTCCCCAATCGAGCTCGTATCTTTTCATGGGTAATGGTGGTCTGTTTTGTATCAAAAGATAAATGGATCTTATTAGTTGCTACTTGCCCTCTTGAGTCTCTGATGCCTTCTTTTACATCATTCCTCCTTTCTGCATGCCCTAACCCTCCCCCCTTTTCTTTCTGGCGACTGGCATTGAAGATGTACATGACGGCGGCTCCTAATTTACTTCTTGATGCTAGGAATAACATCCTTTACCCCTCGTGCTTCCTCAATAAGGCAGGCCTTGCGGTGAGTTCTTACTCCATCTTTTCAATTTCTCTTACTCCTTAATCCCTTCCGTAGCTCCAATTTCTTATAACATGTCAAAAGGATGACCAGTTTCAGCATGATGATGACTATTCATAGGCGTTGGTATCCTAAGAAGTAGTTCATGCAAGATTGGAGTCCGTAGTTCCCCCCGACCAATGTTTATTATATACATGTTTTTCTTCTTCTTTTTAGTATACATGAACATACCCCTTTCTTCCTTCATTCCTAGTGTGGAACAAACTGTGATTGATAATGGGATGACCAGAACTACATACTCTAATGGATTGCTTGCCAGACATCAGCTGAATCTGATGCATACAACTTATTTTCCATCTTGCGCTAGGGATTTATGTGTATCGAAGATGTTCCATCCAACTGCTTCTTAGAAGGTTACTTTATTTTATTTCCATTCAGTAGAACATATACCTCGTTGCCCTCTTTTTGAGCTTGTTGCATGCGCCTTATTCACTTTTTCTTCTTTCCTTTGTGGCATCATTGCTAGTTGGCCTTGTTTGTCTCATCATGTATGTTAGTTGGCCAAGTCACACAGATATCATGGGTGAACTTTTTGGTTGAATGATTATGCTCATAAACTTCTTGTAGAATTGTCTGAACCAACTTGTGTCTATATTAAAAAGAATGATGTCGGTTACTTGTGTTTGCTACTTGTATAATGTATACTAGGTAACACATGAATACATGTTGGCCTAAACATAAATACATATTAGTTATCAAAACTTTTGGTTCATTTCATATTTATATAGTTAGTATGTTGTTTACACTAGTTTGTAACATTAAAAATAGGTTGGTCACACACTAACTTTTTAATAATAGTCCTTAAAAAGCAAGAGATTCAAATAAAACTGGGACAATTGATCTAATTCATGTCTCAATCTACATATTCCAACACATAACTTATATGGATGGGTCTGACCAAAATACATATCTAAATAAACAAAAATAAATTTTTGATTAGTATACTGGCTAGGCTCGGAGCAAGGTAAAATCAATGTAAATAAACCAAATAGATTTGTATCATATAGTATATGTATGTATAAATTAAATACCATTTGTATAATTGTGCATCTGATATAAAACAAAGTTGTCTGCAACTTTCTAAATTTAAACATAATCTTAGATTTATTTGTTTGACTTGATAAGAAAATATATATCTACATGTACCTTTGAAAAAAACATCTATCTTGTATATTGTTCGGGATGTGGCCGAAACCCAGTGCGAACCCACAATATTTGTTTCACGAGTACATATCGGGATCTTCAATCCTTATTTGGACTTACCTAGTTTTTACTAGCTTAACAACATGTTAGGGATGGCAATGGCCCGTCCTTGGTCCATCCATTCACTGTTACCGCCAAAGTCGTCAGCTTCAATATAAAGGGCCACCTGATTAGATTCTGGACACCCGTGACTGGATACCCATGGACGGGGATCCATGGACTCCCAGATAAACCACCACCTTTTTACTAAAAAAAAGCAGCATATGGTACGACAACTCATCATCTCTGACTTGCTCATACCATTTCCGATCAGTTAATCAACAAACATCGTCCATGCTAATAGTGGGGAGTAGGAACCGAACAATAAAACTTGTGAAGCAAGTTTCACTGCGGACATCAAAGAAGGTGAAGCAACTAAAACTATTGCTGCTGACAGTGGGGAGTTGTTGCCGCTTCTGGCAACCGGTGTAGTTGTCGTTGGCAGTGACCCATACCATTGTCTCCGCCAGCAACAGGCTCCGTCACTGGCGTAGATGATGATACATCACCGGACTTGTCATTTTGTCACTTCCGGCAACAGGCTCTATCACCGGTGTAGATGATGAGACATCACTGGACTTGTCATCCCCTCTCTTGTCAACATTTTTGGTGTGATGCATGGGCATGATCTCGACATCCTTACCTTCTCTGATACGGCCTCGTGACCTCCAGTACTTCCTCCTTAGTCTCCCACATACACCGCTACTCTATATGGTTGTCTTGCCACACTTGCACCCAGTCTGAACTTTGCCGTGGAACAACATCTTGCAAGACTCCTTGACGACGGAGTAAGGTCTCTGCATGACTCCTTGACGACAGAGCAAGCCTAGTGAAGGAACACTGCTGACACTGACAAGTGCCATTGTGTAGTGGAAGGCAAGAATGACCTAGGTCACTGTGAAGGCACACCATCATGGAGGCTCACCGACGTCAGGCCGTAGCAAAAGGAACACATCCTCCCAAACTGTCACCACTGCCGAGTCACGGCAAAAAGCAAGCCGTGGTCGTGGAGACTCATGGGCGCTACGTAGGACATGCTTCCTTCTGGCCACCGATGAGGTCATCGGAGTTGATCGTAATGCTAAAGACATGAGTAGTATAGTTTTCGCTGCCTCCCCCTCTACCACGGAGACCAATGCCACACCGGAGGCCACCTACAGCATGTCGGTTCGCTTGACACCTGACCCACTCTGGCAGCAAACTGACTATGACCACACCGGACCACCACCACACATGCAGATGACGATCAGTCATGATTAGGTACTAACAACCTATGCATACGTAGCGCGACTTACGTAAGCCGGAATGGTTAAAACAGGACAACTAACTTAAGTATTTCATTCATGGGTTGGGTGATTGGTATTAATTACCACCGTCCGTAGTGAAATTTTCTCTCACTAAACCATTCATCCAGGAAGAAATGGTTATACCACGCATCAGTTTGGATTGGGATGGTGGTCCGGGTGATGGATGCATGAATAGTTTTGTCATCCCTACAACTTGTGTCTAAGCTCAAACCAACCAAAACACAATATGACCCTATTGATGCTCATCCATATTAGAGATAAGCCACTCTTAAAATGTAATGGTGTGACAACAATATTCCTTGTAATTATAACGATATCATACTTTTGTGAAGATCATGTATGTAATACATCTCAAGGTGATAGAAAAATACATGTTTTGAGATTAAGTATCTAAATTAGTGCTTCAAACTTGTTTTGTTGCAATTTTTCATGAAGAAACACAATTAGATTTTTACCATATATTTGTTTCTATACAATTTTCCTTAATGGTACTACCACAATTGGGTCTAAACTTTGCAGGAGTGGTAGCTAGAAGATGATTCCATTGTTGGCTAATAGACAATCATCTCACCGACACTACTCACATCACTCAATAGGAAAAGGGAGCAACATGTAGTTCAAAAGAGTCTCCATTTTTGTCTTATGAGATTGCTCTTTGAAAGAAAATGATGGAATAAATAGGATGTAGGGGCTGAGTGTTCCAAAATCCATGTACATGGTGTTGTAGTTGCTCCAACATGGTACTTATGTTTTTGTTACTTGGTTTGCTCTCCTTTATTTGATTATTTTATCTCATTTTGCATGTTAAAATGAGTGATGGTTATTTCCCTTATTTTGACTTGATGACCAATGTCTAGTTGGGATATTAGAGTCCTCTTATATTTCTTAAATCATATATATTATTATCACCATCAATTTTTGTTAATTATTCAAGATTTGTTTGGATACTTAATTTAATTTTTTTCTTAGTTGAATTTTGATTTTTTCTTTTTGAGTATATTACTAGAAATAAACCTATTTTGTCGTAAGAAAACTTTTATATTTTCTTTGCGTGTTAGATTTTATTTTATGTTTCAAATGTTTATTATTTCTTTACATTTGCAGGTTTTATTACTGTTTTTTCTCTAAAAAGGATGCAGTCAAGGCTTGCCATTTTGGATACTCAAAAATTTCTATCTTTTAACCATCTAAATGCCTCCCATTTTGGATACTCAAAAGATGCTCTTCTAGAAGACTCTTATGCTTGAACCCCAAGAAGGCATGTCACATTAAGGTACGCAAAACACATTTAATACTTTGTTAGCATCGATATAGGTTCCATGTTTTATTTCATTTGAACCATATCTTTCATATGTCTAGCTTATCTATTTATATAGAGTTGTTAGTGGTATTATAATTTGTCTGTTATATGTGGGGAACATACATATAGATTTATTTACAAAATGGATGAGAGTAGTAAGACATTTCATATAACACAATTAATACTTTGTTAGTATTGATATAGGTTCCTTTGTGATATAATATGCCATTTGAATGCTATCTTTCATATGTCTAATTTTTCTTATATAGAGTTTTTAGTGGTATTATAATTTGTCTATTAAATGCGGGAAAATTACATATGGATTTATTTACATAATGATGAGAGTAGTAAGACATTACATATAACTAAAACTTTATCACTTATTTTGAAAATTACCTTTTGCAGGACACCATACATGCAACAACAAATTTAACTATTATGGACTTACGTATCATAAGTTTGTTATGGTCTTCTTGGAATGATCCAATATTTATCAATATTGTTTTTCATGACAAAGTTGTCTTCCATGAGTATTCTAGAAGGATATAAGCTGCAGAGGTTGCTTTCAGTGCATTTATGAAACAACAGTGATTCATTATAGGCTAACGTGTTGATGGAAGGCACATTAGACATTTCTCGTTAAACTAAAATGTTTTTCTTATGAAGGAAAAAGTAAATGTGACTTCTCCAGTGACACAAGTCACCGCCTTTCGAAATGTAGGGGAAAGGAAATATATCCTATAGTTTTAATCTGTTTTGAAATAATACAATTATGGGTGACTATAAGATTGACTAATGTTTTTTCTGAAAATGGTTGTTAGGTAATGATTTTCTTTAGTGCTCATAGTGTGCCTGTCAGTTATGTCGAGGATGCAGGAGATCCTTACAAAGACTAGATGGAAGACTGCATTGAGTTGATTGTGAGGGAATTGAAGTCTAGAGGCATTGGCAATGCCCACACTCTTGCCTATCAGGTATATACAACCGTAGATCGAGAACTTAATTACCTGAATTAGAATTCTTTGTTTGTCTAATAGAATCATATATATAATTTCAATTCGTCGATTCATTTTTCTGTTATCTTTCTGAAGTCTGAACTTATTTCAGAGATGAGTTGGCCCTGTTCAATAGTTGAAGCCTTATACCGATGAAGTTCTTGTAGAACTGGGTCAAAAAGGTGTGAAGAGTCTTATCGCCATTCCTGTGAGGTATGATTATGACCTTATTTCTTTAACTTGAATCAAATTACCAAGATGGGTCTACTAGTTATTGAAATTATTATCTACATCTAATCATATTTTTGGATTCTTCATTACACATAAATTTAACCACCAGTGCCTCTCCAATCATCTAATGCAGCTTTGTCAGCGAGCACATAGAAACTCTTGAATAAATAGACATGGAGTACAAACATATGGCTCAAGAATCCAGTATCCAGAACTGGGGTCGGGTGCCCACCCTTAATTGCACATCATGTTTCATAACTGACTTACCAAATGTAGTGATTGAAGCCCTCCCTTCTGCTTCAACAATGGCACCCACTGTGACAAGCATGTGTTCGGAAGCAGAAATCGAGCCTCTACATTATGCAGTAAAGATGTTGTTTGGCTCTGTTTTTGCCTTCCTCCTGTTGCTTTCACCAAAAATGATTTTGTTGTTACATAACTTTTTGGATTAGGTAGAATATGGTTACTAATATGACAGTGGATGAAACAACTTATAGGTGTTGTTGACTTTTGTGACTATACACATGGGGACTAATGGGTCATATTTTCTTCAATAGTAAAGATAGGTTTCTTTGATTTGTTTTTGGTCTGTATTACTGGTGTTACAACTGAGGCTGCGAGACTTGGAATATCAGTTTCCTATGATTCAAAGAGATTTGGAAATTACAACAAATTTCACTCTAAATTATCATTTTTGGTTCGCTTGATGCCTAATATAGTTGGTTCCGTTTTTGTTTTAGATTGTCTATTGCACAGACTGTAGGTAGTCTATTTCTCGATGTTCACTTTATTTTCAGCATGGGATGTCGACTTTTTTGGATGTAGCTTTGAGCCGATATCGTATAGAAGCTTCCATAATAGCTGAAGACACTGTAGAAATAAGTTAGCTCTAAATTTGTGAGCCATTACTAAAGGTTGATCATGTAGAGTCTAACTAAAGAAAATAATGCACTAGCTCGACAACTAAGATTATCTTCAGTTGGTGAACACTCTCTTTCAGGTTTAAATTTGATTTATTGTAATGCATTAACAATATATCTTATAATGTTTCTTAGGCTGGATTGAAACACATTGCGATTTAACTTTACAGACAAAGCTAATGTTGGGTTTAGTTCCTCCATAGATGGTTTTTACTCTTTAACTAATGCTGGGACTCGTGTCTCTCCTAACGAAAACATTCTTGTTTCCTCTTCTACTCAAGCCCAGGGCTTGGCTACTGGTTTACCATCTTCTACTCAAGCTGTCACTGTGCAAGAGATGCAACAACCTGAAAATCAATATCTCAGGTATCCTCAATTACAAGTGCTCGATGTATTTTAGTATCACTATTAGCCAGTAGCCATAGATTTTGATACTATCTTAGGTTAAGAATGTTTACTCCAAACCTCGTGTAGAGAAGAACTCAGTTGAGAACCTTTTGTTTAGTTTTCTATCTTTTTGTAGGAGCACACAATCTAACTTTAGTTACACCCTAATGGTCTCATTATGTAATTGCTCCATCCTAACATTATTTATATTTCTGTAGCTACCCTCTTTATCTCATCTATAGAGTTGTATATATTTATTCTTACATGTTGTGTATAATATGTCATATGCTGAGTACTAGTTACTTCTGCAGATCATTTCAAGATTTACTACTACAGAAATGGCTTATAAAGTCACTTTTCAAGGTGTCGGTTGTATACAAAAACTGACACCTAAACTCTACAGTGTCAGTTGATAACATAAACCGACATCCAATCTATGAAGGTCGACCAGACACGGGTACCACTTTTATTAAGTGTCGGTTAATTAATAAACAACCGACACCTAAACTCAACCGCCAAAACCAAAATTCCAGTGAAAAAATTGGCTCTAATATTTTACATATGGCGTCGGTTCGTAACTAAATAACCGACGACTAAAGTGTATTTGCGAGACAGGAATAGTTGTCGGTTGTCTTTTACTCAAAAACCGATGACTATAATGTAGTACAGGTGTCCGTTTTTGGAAAAGAACCGACACTGTTGGTTTAGTTGTCAGTTTTTTTAAATAACCGACACTTATTGTCAACTTAATAGCTCACCAGCGCGACCGATTCTTCCCCTTTCCCTGTTTCATTCCCGATTTCCCTTGGAGGTCCGGCGACTTCTTGCTCCCTACCGCCGCCGCCGCCGCTCCCTGCTGCCGTTCGTGCTCCTCCGCCGTGCTCCGTGTCCGCCGCTCCTTCCACGCCGCCGCCGCCGTTCTCACCGGCCCTCTGTGCTCCGTGCTCGTCGGCGCTCCTCTTCTCATCGTCGTCGCCGCCCGCCCGCCGGTAGCAGCTAGCTCTCCTAGCCTCACCGCCCTCTCTGCCGCTCCTCTCCTCACCGCCGGTAGCTGCTAGGTCTTGCTCCGGCCGTTGCTCCTTTTCCCTCAAGGTGACCGCCCTGCCTTCTTCCTTCTTCCTCTGCTCCAACGGCTGCTTGGGCGGTGCCAAGGCACGCCTAGGCTGCTGCTGGGCATTTTTTTTTAAAACTTTATTTACTTCCTATGAGAATCCGTTTTAATTAGGGATCATACACATATTGATGTACATAAACCTGTTAGAATAAATGCTAAAAAGGTGTGATTTTAGGGTATAGGTACTGATTTTGTGCTTCTACTGAGCTAAATCCTCTATTGTCTATACAATACATGTTCTATGATAAGCCTTAGTTAATTTAATATGCATACTTTTTATGTAAGACATAGTAATCGGGTACTGCTGTATATCCAAGTAAATTACATGTAACTAATCATGACATAGATTTTAGAATGCATACTTTGGTTAAATGTACTGCTGTAATTTTTTATCAAGTGATGATATGTAAATGTAGCAATAAGTTAGTAAGGTATCAATGATAAGTCTGTTGTAATGTGATGCAAAATAGTTATTGTATCATGCATATATACTTAATACTTTTTTGTTTTATAGTTGTATATGGTGTTTTATGTGTGGCAAGTCTATTGTTTAATATTTTTTCTATAATCATTGTTTAATAGTTTAGCTATATTCTTGGTGTGAATCCTAATCACCTTCTTGGTTAATGATGAACTGTAATGCACACATGTGACATGCTTGGAATGTAAATAATGAATTTTTCCCTAAATTGCCAATCATGCTTTTAAAGACATCAATAATCACCCTAACTTGAAGAACAAGGATTTTAGGTATAAGAATGACAACACATTATTTGTTGGCCTAGAAACCCATCCAAGATTTACTCATTTGGAGTAAATCTTGGATAGTCCCCGATTTGAGACTGTTCTTGAACACCTAATCTCGCTTAGGATGTAAGTGTATATAATGTGTATTGGGTTTTCAAGAAAATTTCGGCAGCATTTCCCCGTTTGTTCTCTAAGTACATATGTACTTGGAGAACAGCGGGGAAATGCTGCCGAAATTTTCTTGAAAACCCAATACACATTATACACTTACTAGTGAGATTAGGTATTCAAGAATGGGATAGGTGGTACACATTTATGATATATAAGAATGACATCACATGTATTTGTTAACCCTACACCCTAATCTTGTCCTAATATATACTTGTTTTCTCTTTGATCATAGAATGGATAGATCATGAATTACTTTACAATGTGAGCTTTACACTTTGAATTACTACTTTACAATGTGAACTTTACAATTTGAATGTGAATTTGCAGATGGCTGACCATTCTCCTGATGACCGTGTTGATGACTACCGTGAGGGTGAGGACATCAATGCGCTGCCTCACAATGTATGTTTTAAAAAAATATCATATATTTATATCTATATGTCCATTTAGAGTTATATCTTTTAAATGTGAATTATTTTGTCAAATTTTAGGTTGATGATGCACAGGTACCATCTGAAGCACTTGAGGCACTTGATCAACAACACCAAAAAGTTAACAAGAGAAGGGGCATCACTATGATGAAGAAGTTAATTGCGCAAAAGGGCAATGGACCCAAACTTGTTGTGGATTTTGATAATGCAGGAAATGCATGTGGTGTGAATCGCAATTCATTTGTTTCATATCTTGGGTTTGTTACTCGTAGCCATTGCGGTTGTTGCTTAGATTCTTGGAAAAACGTTTCTAAGGAGAAGAAAGACATAATATGGAGGGATTTATGTGTGAGTTATTATTAATTTGCAATTCTATTTTGTACATTACTAAATTTTTGGATACTAGTTAATAGCAATTCTATTTTGCAGAGTATATTTGAATTGGATGAAAAGCTGCATCGTAAATGCGTGATGCAACGCTGTGGGAGAGTCCTAAGGAACTATAGGACAAATCTCACCAGAGAATACATAAAAGAAGCTGACAAGAGGAAGAAGACAACCACTGAACAGTGGAACTTCCTGGACAAAGAAGAATGGGACGCATTTGTCGCTTCAAGACAAACTGATGAATTCAAGGTATTAGGCGTCAGTCTCAATCTCATTAATTAATATATGTTGTATTCACCTAGTCAAGATTAACATTTAGTGTTACTAACCAAATCATTAATTTGCATACTAACTAGGCCCTCAGTGAGGCACAAAGATCAAGTTGTGCACTGAATGTGCATGACCACACAATGGGTCCAAAGGGGTATGTAGGCGTTCGCCAAAGACTACAGTCTGAGGCTACTTCTCAGTCTGCTTCTACTCAGGAGTCCTCTACCATAGGTAGCACACCTCTGCCTCGCCATGATGTCTGGATAGATGGGAGGCAAAATAAGAAGGGAGAAATAACTAAGGCCACAACTGCTGAGGTGGCTGCAAAAATGGTAAAATACAACTCTTACAACAATCATTCAAATAATGATTATTTGTGTTGTTTACTTAAGTACAAATTTTTGTTTTGGCGATTAGCGGGAGCTGCACGAGCTGAGGAAACAAGGAAAGTTCATCCCTGAGGGAACAAAGGATGAATTGACAGTTGCTCTGGATAACCCAGAGCATCCTGGATGTGTTAGGGCTGCAGGCACTGGTGTGGGCATCAAATCTTTTTTTGGGTCATCCCAGCGCAAACATGTCCCAAAAGTGGGACTTTCACAAGAAGAGGTAACATATTCTTTCTTTATAATGTTACTGTAAAAGAGAATTCAAAAATTAGAATTTGATGTTTCTTTTATCCATGTATAGGTAGATAAGCTATTTGATAGGAAACTCGAAGAAGCAATGAAAAAGTGGTAGGCATCTCAGACTGCCACTTACCAGACAATACCTACTGCAGACTCTACTCCTACTCCTACTGCAGAGGTTGGGAGTAATCCTGTAGAACCACCACCTAGCACATCCACTGTAAGTATTTTTATGACATAGTAACTAGTTTTTTAATTCAAGATGATACGTATATATGAAAATGTAGTCGTTTCAAAAAACGATGATATGTATATATGTATATAACATTCTTTACACAAACATTTGTAGGGGTTGAAGCCATGTCGTCTAAAAAGTAAAGAATATGTCGTTACAGAGGCGTCGGCTTACCCATCCCTACCAGGGGAAACGTGTCACGGGTCTCCAGTACCAGCTAGTTGGATTCGGGTGAGCCCGATACATATATTCCCCCAGTGGATGGATCTTCCACTGCCATATGCCCACCTAGATTGTAAAATGCTTGGTGAGGCAGTAGGCAGAGTGATATTGTGGCTAAAAGCGGATGTCCTCTTTACTGAAAAGGTATGGTAAATTTACATTACGTTCAATTGTTAGTGTGTGTATATGATGGTAGTTGATATGAAATTATATATATATACAGGTTAAAAAGAAGACACCCACAACATCTAGGCCTCCACTTCCACCTCCTACATTACCTAGTTGGGTTCCACAGGACCTACCTATCCCGTTAGGTCCTAACTGTAGGGGTATGACAATATGGTTAGGGGAACATGATATAAACTTCCCTATAACTGTTTCTTCCGATTCAGATTCTACAGGCCAGTCATACGAAACAAAACTATTTATACTAGATATTTTGGAGTTGTTTCGATATGATTGTCTAAATACATCTGTGATAGAGCTATGAATAAGGTGAGATATTCTTTATACATCCATATACCTTGTGTATGATCTGGTGATCTGGTTTCTTATTTATTAATGCATGCATAATTAATATATATTTTGCAGCTACTTAGACAACATATGTGCAGATTTTGGATTCGAACATGTAGGGTTTTTGATTCCATCTTTGATTAGTCTAGTAGCTAAAGACCCTACATCAGTTCAACAATACTGCTGTGAGGCTTTTTCAAAATTTGCTGTAAAAAAGAAGACGGTGATAATGGCTCCATTCAATGTAGAGTAAGTTTACTTTGCTTATTATAATTTGGACTTAAGAAAATTACATTTTATTGTGGATTTTGAGTTATTAATTTTTAACTTTTTTTCCTCTAGGGGTAGGCATTGGGAGTTACTGGTTATTGCCCCCGAGACATTCACTGTGTATTATCTAGATCCTAAGGGGGGTAAATTGAATACAAGATTTGGACACATAATGAAAATGGCAATATTCCGGTGAGAAATATTTCATTTTTCATATCCTTTAACATATGTTATTACATTACTATTTAATTGCATTGTTCTGTGTTACATTAACATGTAGGGGTTTTGAGGAGTACAAAAAGGCTGGAGGAAAGGTCCCCACGAAAAAGAACCAGCCAATAATTTGGAAGAACGTGAAAGTAAGTTCCCGACTACAATATATGTATATATTATTTATGTTAACAATGCTTAATTAGTTGTATTTTTTAATATTTGTATGTTTGAATTTATAGTGTGCTACACAAGACAACGGATGGGCATGTGGATACTATGTCATGCGATATATGCACATGATTATCAAACATGCCGCACTGGATATTGAGTGTATTGCTCAGGTATTATATAGTCTCATTAGATAATATGATCGAAATATATCAATCTTATTTATAGCTCATTAATTATATATATACATCATTCTCTTTACAGGTGTTTAAAGCTGACCCCATTACAGTAAAGGACTTACCAAATGTTAATGCTCCCTATATGATGGGAGAATTAAATGAAGTAAGAGAAGATTGGGCAACAACCATACAAATAGTGGGGGCTTTAAAATATAATTGGGATCCTGATAGCGAATAATGACTAAACAATGATATTTTGTAAATGAATTTCTGAATTATAATATATGTGTGAATGTTTCTACATGTCTTGATGTTTCTACATGTGTCTGAGTGAAAATGAATGAAAGTGTTGGTTGCTAAATGAATGTTTCTACATGTGTGAATGTGAATGAATGGAACTACAGATTGCTAGCATGTGTGAATGTTTATAAATGTGTGAAAATAAAATGGAACTGTAGGTGCATTGCTAAATGCATGTGCTACTTTTTTATTGTTAATTTTGCAGGTTTGCGGCCTGTTGTCAGCTGATATCAATGGATGTCGTAAAACCTGCAGTTCATAACTGAACTGAACAAGTTTCTCATCCTGCGACCAGCCACAGTAGGTCTGCAGACTGACAGAAAAAAAAAACAATAGGCGTCAGTTATTTGTAAATAACCGACACATAATGTTATAGTGTCGGTTTTACTACTCTAAACCGACGTCTATTTCCTTAACAAGCGAAGATATATGGCGTCGGTTATTTGTAAAAAACCGACACTGATTCTTTGGTGTGAAGGGTTTGGGCGTCGGTTTCTTAACTAATAACTGATGCCTATAGTCTCATGATGGCGCGCGAAGAGTTTGGGCGTCAGTTTCTTATCTAATAACCGACGCCTATAGTCCCATGATGGCACGCTTTCGGTGGCGCGCGAAGAGTTTGGGTGTTGGTTGCTTATCTAATAACCGATGCCTATAGTCCCCTGATGGTGCGTTTTCGGTGGCGCGCGAAAAGTTTGGGCGTCGGTTTTGGAACCGACACCCAATGGGTGAGCTTTTAGTGTCGCCCACATAGGTGTCACTTAGAAACTGACACTAAAGGCTTTAAATAACCGACACTAAAGGTAGGTTCTGTAGTAGTGATTACATTTCGAATGCTACCCTAGAATCTTTGTCAGCTATGGGTGTTAATGGAATGCCACCAGAGACGGTTAAGACTGTCGTGGGTGTTATTACCAAGATGAATCCAGATGAGCTGTAGAAAACGATTCAGCTGTCTTCATCATTGAATGCCAAAAATCTAAGATTCTCAACAGCTGTGGCAGATAATCAAGTCAAAAAATCAAGTCAAGAAGCACCATCTGAGAAGACGCTTGCTGAATGGGCTGCTAAAGCTATTTCCAAAATGGGCTCTGAAGTCGGCATGCCTAAAAGTAGATAGTCATATTAGGGAAGAGATGGATCCAATGATGTAGAAGTTATTGTATTGAATAGAAAAATATTATATATATGAAAGTATATCATTGGTGTTGTATTCAATATAAGGGGCAAGGTAAAATGTCCTCCCCATGTAATTTTCATTTCATTATAAATAAAAAATATTCATACTTTTGGAAAATTGAGTTCGGCTGCAATTGGAATTCAATTTAAAAACTTGATAATGAACTGAAAATTTAATGACTAAAAATAATGAAAATGTAGTAATACAGAACTAGTATGTCATTAGTGGCTTTTTTTATACGCCATTGCACTCAATCAGAATCGTTTCATACATCACCATTATACAAAAAAGTGGCATTTATATAAAAGTCAATTGATGGATAGTGGCTTTTTTTATAAATGCCAAATGATGGTTTAGTGGCCTTTATTTGGCATTTATTGGAAGCCACTAAAGCTAAACGTTTAGTGGCATTTACAACTTACGCCACTATCTTTCTAGTGGCATTGGTACTAGAGGATTTTTTTAAAGTGTCAACAAATGCCACCAAACATATTTAGTGGCATTTATTTTTTTTCTAGTGGCATTTCTAAAAGGCCACTAATGGGCATTTTTGCTGTAGTGAAAAGACATCTAAAAATATGTGTTTACTTGATTATCGCTTTAAACAATATTTTCTTTTACTCTTTCTTTCTCAAGTTATTTCCAATTATGCAAGCATATTAGTATGTATCTTTCTACCCACGTACACAACACCTTGTGTTTTGATTCGTTGTTTCACGTATGTTTTAGGTTCAAATCTAGCATGGGATTAAAGAACATGAAGTGAGTAAGTTTTACAGGTTGTACCTATTGTGTAGATCCTGCTTAGCATACATGTTCATAGACTTGTCAAATCATCTTTCAATATGTAATTGTAATTCATGTTGTAATAAGTCATTTTTTTGTAATATACATGTTGAATGTTGAGAATGTTATGGTGTATGTTATGGTTGATGTTCATGTATGTGTATTATGCTTCCACATCACTCTCTGAAACAATTGCCTAACGTTTATGGATTCGTCCTCTCGGGCCTTCTAAGTCTTGAGACGGAAAAAATCCCGGGATGTTACAGTTGGTATCAGATCATGAACAATAGCTACACCTAGCAATTTCTCACCATGAAACATAAAACTAAATTTCACCTCTCACTTTAATTCTTAGAAACTTAGTAAGTTGTTCTATAGGAATAAGGTTTGACTTAGCCTCTAAGTTAGAACCTAGATGTTCGAGAACTAGGTTACACAAGTGTGAGAAACCCTTTCCATATAGAGCTCATATGTATTGGGTAGCTACACTAGTCTACATCTCAGTCTCACACAATTTCACTAGGTGACATAGCACAAGACTATCTATTGTGTGGGACACTCGATTTTCCTGATTTGGTTTTCTTTTCTAATCGGCTCGAGCCTCGACACTTTTCTCTGATGTCTTCTTTCTCAGAGAAAAGCTATATAATATTTTATTAAATATATGTAAATATAAAATGTGTCCCTCACATTGGAGAGTAGTTAGTGTTCATGCAACCTAAGTGAAAGGGAGTGACATCAGTCTAGATGAGAGAGTAGTCTAGATTAGATGTCTAGAGCCTTATAAGGATATGAGATAGATAGATAGATAGATAGATAATAGAATGATAGTTGATATAAGCATGGATGATCTTATCTAAGTTCTACCTCTAGTGATATAAGTTTCTTTATATGGATCTAAGTTGTATATGCATTGAATCGAAGTTTGAAGATTCTAACTAACTCTTGATGATGAAAGTACATTCCCTTTTCTTATTTAAGATAATCTAACTTAAGATAATGTTGAATATGCATAAGCCTCAAGCTATTTTATAAAACAGGACCTCTAGTTTTAGGACAAGATATGTGGTGAACTCCAGCGAGAGTGAGACCCATAAGGAGAGGGTCATAGGACCTACCCTAAAATAAATGTGAAATGATGTGTACTAAGATGGGTTACTCCTAAGTAGATGAGTTGAGTTATGTTGCATGATTCAATCCTATATGTGAGAGTTGGGTAAAAATGATGGGTAGGTGACTCATAATGAGAAAACAATCTTTTTGATTGAGTTAGATCTTAGCTTGAGTGACATAGGTGTGTGAAATGATACTAGAAACCTCATTTGAGCTATATAGATGATTTGTATATGAGGAGTCACTCGAATAAGGTTGACTTATTCTATATTCACATCCTATATCATACATATATGGTTCATGTTCTAAATCATGATAAGATCAACTTAGTATATTCTCTTTCCCTTCATATCATACATGAAAGATACAAACTTGATCTTGAAATAAAGATATTTTTGGATCACATATTAAAGGATAAAAAATAAAGTTCTTAACCTCAAGTCTTCTGAATCTAAGATCCTAGTTTGACGACAACCCTCATAATGGGGTGAAACCGTAACATTTAAGCATAAAAAAACCCTTCCCTTAATGATGAAATCTTAATATGATGTTGATCATAAACCACATGATGATGTTAAGGGTGAATGTTCTATTATTAGATGACATAGAATCTTGATATCACCTTGCACACTTTATTGGCATGAAAGATGAAACCCTTATTAATACCTTCTCAACTCTATATGAGTAAATAAATCCCTAATTATTAGGGTAATAAGGGATGTAACCCCTAGAATGATAGAATATCAAGTTATGACTAAGCCATTAAATGGTTTTTTTCTCAATAAAAAAAGTGTATTGCTTCAACCTATATAAGGTGGGTGGGTACACCCTAGATGATTGAGAACATGTTGAATTGGGATACATATAGAAATATGAGAACTTTGGTACCTAGAAATGGTTACCTTTATGAAGTTGAACACTTTGATATCATCTTAAGCATGACATTAGTTGAATTTCGAGGATAAAATTCCATATAAGGTGGAGTGAATGTGATGACCTTGATTTTTCAGGGTTTTCATGAACAATATCATTTTAGATGTCCACATATATTCTTGGTTGGCTAATCCCAAGTTAGAGTGACTTTTATTCAACAATGGATTCTTTTGACCCACATGTACGACCATAATATCGTTAGAAGTTCAATAATAGCTTTGATGCCATTTATGTAAATGGAGATGATCACTACTAGATATTGGTCGATTTTGAAGACATATGGAGTTAATCATGTAATGAAGTATATGTGTATTCATATGACCTAATCATGAAATTTGAGACACATCATCATCATACCAAGTAAGTTGAACTTTCATCTTCGATATTTGAGGTAATTGATGTAAAGTATAAGTTCAATATATTTATATTTGTACCCCTTTGGAGTATGTTATTTGAAGGGTCAAATGATGGAGTTTGGGTACCAATTTATATGTAAAGTGAATTACACTATGAAGAATTTTGGCTCAAAATCTTAGGTTCAAAGTTTTTTCCTACATATTCTTTTGAGGTTTGAAATAAATAAGACGATAATCTGTGTGGTGATTCTGAATCTAGGTTGCTATAATGTTTGATGTATGACGAGATATGAGTGACACAACCAATGATATTGTGTTGCTGCATGGTCGTTTCTGTCTAGGTAGACTTATTCATTCACATACGCGAAGCTTTAAGGCCATAGGTATGATCTAGCGATGGATTTGTTACCCCCCTACCCCCATTTGACATGGAGATGGTAGTTCACTTGAAGACCAAGTTCCCAGTGCCATGCCTTTGAAAGAAAGGACTCATAACCAAGAACTACAGCTAGCCATCATCCCTCCTCCAAGTTTGGATCTATCTAACAACTTCTAGCCTATGGATATAGGCAAGATGCGGGAGTCCAATCCCAACCTCCTCCTCCTCCTCACTCCAGCAACCAAGAGATCAGCTATAGAAGGTTCAATGATCTAGAATGGATGAGAGTGAAACCAGCCTACAACTCTCCTCTCCCTCGTCGCCATTGTTTCCATCACTGCTTATAGATGAGAAACTAGAAGACCTTCAGGGAGTAGCTAGGGACTACGAGGAGAAGAACCCATTACAGGGAGCCGATGTAGGACCAAGCTTGGAGTCCTCACCAGACAAGTAGCACAAGCGCCGCCCTACTCTGGAGAATGGATGATCGGAGGCCCATGCAGCGGTATACAGATCGTAGGTTGGAGGCCAGTTGCCCTGACATCATCACACCCGACCCCAACTTCACAACGGCGATAATTGGGGGTACAACAAGCTGATTGCCTTACCAATCCAGTGCCATTACCAAATCGGCGTGTGACCAAGGGCCCAAAACATCATAGAGGAGAAACATGAGTCTGCAGGTACCAGATTCAGATGGAAATGAAGGAAGAAGACTGTTGGGGACAAACGACATTGCTGGCAACTTGGGATCATCCTTGCTGAGAAGATGATCACGTCGGGCCTGAAGCGTGAGATGAGGATTGGAAGAAAGAATCTCTTTGCCTCATTTCTATGAAACATGACGGCAGGGAAGCGTGTCAGCGCTCATCAGACTCAATCACAGAGGCGACGACACTCACACACATCAGAATAGAGAGACGAAAAGGGAGAGGAATGATGGGAGTAAGACTCGTGCAGTTGGGAGAGCTAATGTTTGCTAGACTGGGTCGTTAGGGTTACCTAGTCATCCGAACCAAACCACCGCTGACCCCAAAGATAGCTGGGCATGACTGGAGGTGGGCCAGCCAATGTGGGCAAATTAAAGCATGCCACCTTAAACAGTAGGACCCGCCAAGGTAAATACCTTCTAAAATCTCAGAAGTTATCTAAATCTTGAAAAATGCCTTATAAATAGCTCCCATGGCCAAATAATTTCTCAAAAATATTCCCAGACTCAAAAAATGCTCTCTTTATTATGAAATCCCTAGATCTGTCCTTTGATGCACATTTACTGATCCTATATAGTTTAGATGATAATACCCCTTTTAGGTTTCATTAGATGAAATAAATTGTATAGAGTTGACATAAATTCTCACAAAATTTTGGTAGAACCCTAATAACACTGGAAACCAAGTTGTGAACTTTGATATGGGTTTTATTGATCGATGTTAGGCCTTTTCTCATTAATGCCTAAATTACATGATTTAACCTCATATTAATTCCAAAAAATAGTGCAAGCATATGCAAAATATGAAATTTGGATCAGACCCTTAGAATAACATCCTAATAAGTAAAAAAATATCAGACACAAGTTCTAAGAAGTTTGAACCTAGGTTTGGCCTAAACCCTAACTTAGACCTAAAATATCAATGACATAATGAACCATGTATTAATGATCATTAATTTGTTATTAACTAGGTGATGACCAAATATCTAGATGAGAAAAAAATATTAGAAATCTCTGAACTCAGGTATGTGGGCTTTATCTAAGTATATGACTAGTTTTCTTGTGTGCAACAACTATGATGTATTGCTTGTTTTTATTTGGGAATATTGCTTGGATGTACTATGATTATAGTATCTTTTCCATGTAAATAAGAACAACACAGAATATAAATGGCTTATAGCTATTAAGTGGATATATGCTCTCTATCTCTCTCTCTTCCTCTAAATATAAGGTCGGCACTCGGTCCCCAGAGCCCAAGGGGTGGGGAAAAATAAAGTGTGACATCCCTCTCTCTCTCCTCTAAATATAAGGTCAACACTCAATCCCCATAGCCCAAGGGGCAGGGAAAAATGAAGTGTAACACTGCTTAGTAGTACAAACGCATCAAAAGACATCTAAAAATATGTGTTTAATCGTTTAACGCTTTAAAAAATGTTTTCATTTACTCTTTCTTTCTCAACTTATTTCCAATTATGCAAGCATATTAGTATGTATCTTTCTACCCACGTACACAACACCTAGTGTGTTGATTTGTTGTTTCACGTATGTTTTAGGTTCAGAGCTAGCATGGGATTAAAGAACATGAAGTGAGCAAGTTGTATAGGTTGTACCTATTGTGTAGATCCTGATTAGCATACATGTTCATAGACTTGTCAAATCATCTTTCAATATGTAATTGTAATTCATGTTGTAATAAGTCATTTTTTTGTAATATACATGTTGAATGTTGAGAATGTTATGGTGTATGTTATTATTGATGTTCATGTATGTGCATATTGCTTCCGCAATGCACTTTGATACAATTGCTTAACATTTTTGGATTTTGTCTTCTCATCTCCATGGGGTTTTGAGAAGGTGAAAATTCGGGGATGTTACAGAGGTGGAACTGATGAATTAATTTACCATGCCTTGAGGTCATAACACTAGAGTATGCGGTCCACCTTGAGCAAGTTTATGGTTAGAAAAAAATCCCATCCACTATGGAAGAGACAAGCAAACTTATGGGACTCCACCGCTTAAATTGTTGTCTCTATGATGATTACCATGGAGGCGTTTGATACTCAAACCACCCTACAAGCTTGCGCTGGAAGTACGCTATAGAAGAGTCATCACACACCTCATTAGTGTATTTCTCAGATGTGTGGGTCTTGCTCTTGTGTTGCCTAGGGACACTTGTGTATGCTATGGATTTTTCTAGTTTTCTAGTTATAGAGAAAAAAACAACTAGGAGGAAAGCAAAAGAGAACAGAACATGAAAATAATTCTAGGAATAAGCCAAACAATGCATAAGTCTAATCTCATAACCTCTAATATAAAATATTTTGGTGCAATATCTTTCTTCTCACACCAATATGTGTTACCCTTCAGTGCTACATTGAGATCCTGGAGAACCCCACCTACAACTGCCTTACCTTGCAACACATATGCCACTCATGTTGTGCAAGAGATGTTCCGATGTATACTACTATCTATTGATACAAACATTACCAAGACTTATCTAGGATATATGCTAGCATCACTTATAGTGCCCACCTATTCAGTCACTCTAGTGAAGATGTCAAATGGCGATCCTCATCCATTAAGTGTAGTGGATAGGACAGACAACCAAGACTCTTTCATCTAAATTTTGATAATTTATTTGAGCAAGGGCTAGAGAAGCTAACCCTTGGGAAAAGCTACCCCATTGTTACAAGATGATTTATGAGTGGAAATCTATTAAGCCTAACAACCCACTGGACCTATAATAGTTAGTCGGTCTAAAAATTTCAGCACTTAGTTTCATAATCACATGGCTTGTCCCCAACTACGTTGGTGCAAACCATCTAATTATTATTGTCTAAGTGTTGGTGTGTGGAAGCCTATGTAGACGTGTATGTGCAAAACGCATTAGCCTTTGCTTGGTAGAGCCAACCCCAAGTTGGAACCAACATGTTGAGTCCATTCTTGTCTTTCATCCCTTCAATGCCATGATAGTGAGTACCAAATATAGATCATGGGCAGTGGACACAACTTCCCATACATGGGTGGTAGTCTAACAAAGGACCTTGTAGGGACCAATAGATTGAGAAAGTAATTGTCCACGCATGATTGTATTACTTACAATAGGGAAACTAGCCCACACAAAAGGCTACTTACCTTAATGGAGATCCCATGCAATTTTTACATGGACTGGAAACCCTCCTTGAAGCTTATATGTGCAAATAGAACTACTTTAATTGCATTGTGGCAAGCATAAATCCAATCCATCATCATTTGCATGTTACCTCTATGTCTATGGTTGTTCCTTCCCTTTAAGATGAGGTGAGTCACAACACTCATTACCATGGTTGTGGGTTGTACCCACTCCTTGTTTTGGCCATTATGAATTGTGCCTAAGTTTGAAAATGGCCAACAATAATCCAGAATAACATCACATCATCATGTCATCTCTTCCCAAAGTTCCTTCGAGACGTTGCTTTAGAAGAAGATGTATTCTTTGCATTGATATTCATTGTGCACATGTAGAATAGGCGTCGTAGTTGGGTACCCATTGTCCCACTCTGGATTTTGTAAGAAGCACTTTGTGCATTGATTTTTACATGATAATGTCCCAATAGGGGATGTAGAGGGTATGCCAAAGATGTTGGCCCACCTAAAAAGGTTGGCCATGTGACATGTCAACTCCTAATGGGTGGAATCAACATCAATCAAAGAGCGTGTGCTCTGTGAGGAGTGTGGAACAAATGTGCACACGTCTATTACTCCCCAACCATATATTAAATTCCATGAACAAGGAGAAGCCTTGTGTGTGTTCAAGGTGATCCACCAGCATGGACCCATAACAAGTGCCCATCCATCATGACCACATGGATTTTTTTGGTGAGGAACCCGGTGAGCTTATTGATTGTGGCCCATCTAGGCACCTCTTTGAAGTTCTTCATGTTGAGTCCTCCTTCCTCTAAGAGTAGGGTGATACTTTTCTAATACATGGTGTGGGCTAGGCTTCCCCACTGAAAAAGGGAAGCAATAGTTTAGATTCGATCAAGTAGCGGTATGATTAGATATCCTTGCATCACCTAGAAGTAGAGCAAGCCAAGGATGTTTGATCAAATCAACACTAGCCTACTCTCAAAAGAAGCACAAGTTACTGGACATTGGTCAATCATTTTGGACAAACAATATGTACAAGTGCTATAGTGTTGAGCGAGGATTATCCCTTCCTTAAGAAGTACACTGAAGTAAGTGCATGGTAGGATCTCACTCGACATACCCATGATGTCAAAGAACAACTCATTCATGGTAGATGGTTCTTTAAACAACAGCATGGGTGAATTAGCAGGGATGTCATGCAAACCCAGATACCTTCCAAACACATCAAGGGTGTCTTTCACTGCTTGGAGACATTGTATGGATCCATATAGAAACAACATGACATTAAGATGTGTGAGCACCGATGTTCCTATCACTCTAAAAGTAGTGATTGCGCATCGCTATTCCTACTCAGTGATAATGAGTAAAAAGCTCCACTACTTGAGTGATGAGAAGTGGTTACAATGTGTATACTTGGTGAAGCCACCATTACTAGAGATATGGCCAATAGGTAGGCTGTTGACAAGAATGGATAATGATGTTGTGGGTACGCACTCATTGATACAACAAATCCAGTTCTCTTAGAATGCAAATTTGAGTGGTATCTCTCGCATGCCCTCCTATGACACATGGCCAAAGACATTCGATATGCTGAGTTTGATGCAGGATTGGTCTTTACTCATTTAATCTCTAACCCATGCAAGAATTTTCTCATAAGTTGTGCATACATTGAGATGTATCTGAATAGTAAGGCTCCCCAATCAGGAGAAACAAGTGTAGGAAGAACCTCCTACAATCTTTGAGTGAGTATCTAGACTAGATTTGGTAAAGGATCCTCTAGAGGGTAGTGGGTCTGAAGTCCCTCATGGTGGACACATTGGTTATTTTTATATGAGAGAAAAAAAGCCATGATTCCATTACCTTACCATACACCCTTCCTTAAACATCCATTTTATGTTTTCCTACACATCAATAATAATAGGCCCTGCATGTTTGAACAACTGTTCGTTAAAGAAATCAAGCCTCGATGCCTTATCCTTAACAATGGACCACAAGGGACACAAATCTCAGTGGTGTAAACTAGTGCATAAAATGAGCTATTTTGGATGTTGGACAACCTATGCACAAGAGGGATGGGATATTGTGTGTGATGAATGCCTTAACAACTATAAAGATTGGTAAAAAAAATCACTCCCTTCATCACTAACTGGGTATGAGTATGAATCTTCTCCCCACACTCAGTGATGAGGTAATGGATTGAGTCTCTTAAAATTTTGTATTTGATTGCCCCTAATAGAAAGACATACTTCATTTAGCATCTTGTTCCCAATCAATACAACTTATCTGGTAGTAGAGACATTCTTTGTCCCTGGACTGAGCATCAATGCACTTCCTTAGTTCTCTATCTTGCTGGATCGGTGTATCATAAAGTGGTGCATCTTATGATGCCTTGTCAATCCTTGAGAACTCTGTTAGGGCATGCACTTCAAGTTAAACATGTTGCACTTCTCAGCAACCCACTCTTTAATTGCACTTTTGTTATCTTGGAGTTTCTTGGCCACCACATATAGGGGACTTCCCTCTACTATTTTCACAACATCCATTCTTGATCACCAATCAGACTCTTCCCAACTATTTGATAGTTCATGCTATGAAATGGTGTATAAGTCTTCTTCTCACCCTCTATCACTAGGTACGCTAGTAGGGAGGCATGATCACTCCATGTAGAAGGAAAGTACAATAATTTCAAGGCCTCCATGAAGGTGTATACAAATCCAATTTGACTAAGACATGATCAATCTTGCACACAAACCCTAAACCCTTTGTGGAGAGGCACCCTAATGAAGTCGAGTTTGTTGTACGCTTAGTCTTTGTTTGTTTGATCTCAAACCCGTGCAAGAATTTTCCAGCAAGTTGTGGACCAACTAAGATGTCTTTTCCCAAAAATTAAGGCTCCTTGCTTTGGAAGAAAAGTGTTGGATGAACTACCTTCAATCTTCAAGCAAGTAGCTTAGACCATATTTTATAAAGATCCCTACAACCAGAAATAACTATGAAGTACCTTATGGTTGACACATTGGTTGTTTTTGTATGAGAGAAAGAAAGGCATGATTGCATTGCCTCACCATAGTACCTCCCTTGAATAGTCATTTTATGTCCGCACACACATATTCAACAATGATAGGCCATGTGTTATGAACATCCTTTCTTTAATGGAATCAGGATATAATGCCTTATTCTCACCATGGACCACAAGGAATCAAGTATCTTAGTAGTATAGATTATTTCACATAATATGTTGTTTTGGGCACTGGAAAAAATGTGCGCAACTAGGATGGGATATATCTCCCAGTGAATGACTTCACCACTACAAAGATTGGTAAAACAAATTAACTGCCTCCATCACTAACTATGTGTGAGCATGAATCAGTCTCCCCATCCTCAGTGATGAGCTCATGGATTGAGTCTTTGACCACTTAGCGTTGACTTCCCCTGGTAGAAAGTTGTACTACGTTAGACACCCCATACCAAAGAAACACATCTTCTCTAGTAGTAGAGACATTATGGTAGTAGAGACATTCTTTGACCTTGGATAGATCATCAAGGTGTTTCCTTAGTTATCTATCTTGACAAAACAATGTCTCATCAAGTGGTGCATCTTGTGGTGCCTTTTTGATCCTTGAGAACTCCTTTATGGCATTTCCCTTAAAGGAAAATATGTTGGACTTCTCATAAACATACTCTTTATTTACACCCTTGGTAACATGAAGTTTCTTGGCCACACATAGAGGGGACTTCCCACTACTATTCTGCCTCATCAACGCTTGTCACTCAATCAAACCTTTCCCATCCTATCTAGCAGTTTAGGCTGTATAAAGGTCTACAAGTCTTCTTCTCACAATTCTTTATTGGGTGCGTTGGTAGGGAGGCATGATCGCTCAGTGCTGACAGAAAGTCCAACAATGTGAAGGCCTTTGTGATGGTTTATATGAACACACAGTTCACTAAGACATGATCAATCTCGCACGCAATGCACCTTGTAGTTTGCTCCATGTAATTTCCCCACCATGAAGAGGCATCCTAATGGCCCCACATGTTGTAACAATGTCATTGAAGTTTAATATTTCCTACAAGATAGTTTCTCATTCACTTCTTCTCTCTAAAGCAAGGAGTATACAATTGAAGTCTCCAGTGAGAATCCATGGGCTGCGTACAGACTGGGCCGACTCGATGAGCATTGTCCATATGTGACACACTCCCCACTAGTTTTATTTCATATACCCATGCACCAGTGTGACTATCACCCTTACCCCCCATCTAATATAGGTGGTTGTGTGGAGAGTGGAATTGATGAATTAATTTACCATAACTTGGGTTTGTAACCCTTGCGTAATTTATTACAACCTCTCTCTGCATCCACTTCTCATTCTTTTTATTTATTTTAATTTCTCTCTCCATCCACTCCCTTTATTCTATTTATTACACCCTATCTCTAAATACTACCTCTTTGTGTCTATAAATTACAATCCCTCTCTCCATACACTATCTCCCTCTATTTTCCATTTCTCACTCTATCATCCACTAGCAATTATTACCCAATCTCTCTCCATCCACAAGCCAATTATAGACACTTTCAAAATCCAGACACACAATGCTAATTGTGCTCTGAGCATGTTCCCAAGATACGAGTGTAGATTTTGGTTCTTGAGGTGTTAGATAAATAATTTCCCTATAGAACTGCCGCACATTCAATGTGTGGAGAGTCATAGTGCACCATCATTAATGCACTTCTTGAACATCAGGGTCCCACTATTGTGTTGCCTAGGGACGCTTGGATTGTGAACCTTTTTGTACCTCTCCAATATGAAAAAAAGATGTTCTAGCTACAGTTGTTCTAGTTACATATAAATCATATGTATCCAAATCATATTTTAGTTACAAATTATAAAAATATAGGTAAAGTAATTGTAATTAGTCCAATTACTTATAAATAACTAGTCCCTCTCTCCGGTTCAAATGTAAGTAAACATATGTAACCAATCTTTTTTTAAAGAGAGTTGATATAATTGGTTATGCATCACTAGGCATACCCTATCTGTTTTTTGAGGTGCCCTCTCTAATTTATCTCAAAGTAAAACACATTCCATGGTGCCACTCATCTCCCGCATATCCTATTTCATCTTCTAGTCAAGCGACTTTCCCCCAAACCCCAGATTTAGCCCATTACACTCCCTTTCAACCTGATTTGAATCCTCAAACCTACTTTGTTATCTTTGCATTCTTCCTCGACCACAATCATCCAACCTTTCTTCCCCATGTTAGGACTTCTACACACCACACATTAGGGTGACATTTCCTCTCAAATTTTCCACCCTACAGCCTGACGGTGCTGTAGGCAATTATGCCAGTGCCTTTGCCCAGCCTGAGGGTGGCATATGTTGTTATTCTAGTGCCTCTACCCATCCTAAGGGTACCATAGGTGGTTCTTCCTCCTAGTATTTCAGATGGTTTCTTCCCAGCATCTGAGGACATAACATGTAGTTTTGCATGTGTCTCTGTCCACCTTGAGGACACAATAGGCAATTATCCCAAGTGGATCTTCATATTGGTGCCCCCATGTAAAAGCCTGGGGGTCCTCTAAAATCTTTTCCTCTTTGTGGATCCACTTTGAAGACTAAGGGCACTATACATTGCATACGTTACAACCACCATTCTCTGGTTTTAATAACAACTACTGCACATTCTGATTCAGCAGAGCATATGCCTGCATCATTTGTTCATGTTTTGCTCCTTTTTCCATGAGATCATAGGCTTCTCTTCTGTATCACTCAGGACCTTTTCTAGTATGGTTTTTGAATGTCCAGATTGAACTACTTTTTAAAGGCTTATAAAGAGAGATAACAAAAATGGGCCTTTGCTATTTTCACCCATATTTGATTGCTCAACCGGATGTTGAATACTAGCTCATTTTTAGAGCAACTATTTTCTAGAACCCATTTAAGGATGTTGACGGGGTAGAGTGGGCCATACGAAGAACCAACCCAACTCTTCTAAACAATACCAGCGGAGTTGCATTCCTTATAAACATGGCAATATTTAGAGGCAAGCTTTATGTTGCTCAATTTGTGTGAGGATCTCGTGGTTACTAACATTTTAGTTAGTGAAAATGAAGCCTCAGAGTTGGATAGGTTTCGATGATCCTAAGCCTTCTCATGCTAGCTAAGGAGGATGATTCCATGGGCTTCCTTATGGATGAACCAGAAGTTGATGTAAATGAGGAGGAAAACGAAATATCTCCCCTCTAGACAAATAAGATAATATTAGTAGTTTTCCTCCTTTTCCTAAGAGTACTTCAACACGAAAGTCTGCTAAAGAAAACGCAGCAACAATGCAATATCAATAAAGGGTAGGTTTATTCACATACAATCTAAATTACTCTTCAATCTTGTTGTAAGTGGTAATACATTGCAAGATTTTCACTCTAAGACTTTTCATTGACTATATTTCATCATCTAGCTTAATTACCATTATCCTCATTCTTCTTTGTGTTACATTCACATCTACTTATTATAATTATTAGTATGATATATATAGAAACAAGGTTTTTGTAAAAACTAACTTGGAGGTTGACCAAGGAAATCTTCTAACTCGATAGGTTATATTTAACGGTTTGTAAGACGGACTGGTACATAATTAATAGTCATATATATAAACCTAAAATTGGACAAAGTTCTACTTGTCCATGAGTATTCTAAAATTTATTGGTTGATCACCACTTGATTGTGATAGAATTCTTAGGATGATGTTCAGTAAGACAAGCATAATGGTTTCAAGACCACACAAATGGAATTTAAAGTGACATGTACCTACTGTTGGTTTAGTTCCTTAAGTGCAAACCTTATAGAAACCAAAGTCTGATGTCGACCACACAAGGGTAGAGGTTTATATGGGTGAGGTATGGACATCAAGGAATTGTGAAAGGTGTGGCATGGATCTGGACTTTGGCATGAAGGGAAGGAGAGTAATATTGACAAAGGTGGAATTTAGGAAGAAGCTATTAAATTGTGGAGGTGATTAGTAATAGTATAGTGCCAGATGCTAGTGAGTTGGTTGAGGTAATCTGAATTAAGTTTCTTTTAGAAGAGGTGATATTTGTTTGGACTATGGAGTCTAAGCTTGGATTGAAATGAGTTTTTTTGAGTGGGTATAAAAGTTGAGGAAGAATGAGTCTTGTGGGTGGGCATTTACATACTCTCTCTTTCCATGGATATAGTTTATTGGTCTAACTGCAAAAGAAACACTAATTCTGGTTTGTATTTTTCACAATAGATGTAATAAACACGACCATTTATCAAAACTAAGATTTGGTTATGATCGCTTCACTATTCTTATTTCAATTTGGAGAGACCTAGCAATTTTGGTTTTGGCGATTGTTGTCTTGTTATATCCAAGATGGAAGAGGTATACATATCATGTTAAATTATTTATACTCCAACCACCTAAACCTTTTTTGCAAGCCTATCTATTATCATCACCAACAAACAGAAAGGTTTCCTTTCCCTAAAAAATTACGCTACAATATAGCAGGATCTACACATCAACATATGTTGACTAATGGACCTGCACATGTTACTTCTTGTATAAATGATTATGATAACATTATTTTCTATTATCCCATTCACTACTCTTTTTTTTTCTTGGTAGGCCTTTAATATGTTGTCCAAATTGAGTATTTATCAAGTGATATGCATGTTCCATTGTCAAGCAACCACATGAATGGTTATTTGTCAAGAAAAGTGGTGTCACTCAAGAAGTGGGTCAATGGCTGCCTAGTTTAGAAAGAAAATAAAGAGGTAATGCTCATGAATTGCAAAAGGAAGGTGAAAGCCATATGAATGTGGAAACAATTAGAAGGCATTTTGCAATGATTCTAGTTGCAATGAAGATCTGTAATCGAACTCGTTGGTTAACTATTTTTTCGATATTTTATTTCATATTAAGTGTTTGCAAAATCCTCAGGAAGAAGAACATCACTACGATAACAAATCCCAAGGTGAGCCACAATATGGGAAACAATATTTCTCTCTCTCTTCAGATGTGAGAAGCTTACACTGGTATAATAAACACACAACACATTGACTTGCTTGCATAATTGGACCTCTTCCTCTATTAGAAGTTTGTAGCAACTTGATAACATCAAACTCAAGGATAATTCCGGTTAGGCCTAACATGGACACCACTTGCACCCCAAGAAGTAGAGCACAACATCTAGAAGAAAATGTTGCTTATTCACCTAAAAAAACATTCACTACCAAGGTTGACTAGGCCTCTCCAAATATTATTATGGAAATGACTGAAGTTTAAACTCCACTGAGGGGGATTATGAGTGAGAATTTAGGCAGCATCATGTCTCATTCAACTCTACATTTAATTACTCATGTTCTCCCTTATAGAGAGATTTTGAAAATTACTAGGGGATGTATGTGACATGATGATATGTCTACTTGACTATCTAAGAATCAAATAGTACAATATTTCAAAGTCAGGGTGTCACGTATGTAATATATAACATATTAGAATAACTGTGATTCAAATTGATTGATCCTTGGGTTCATTTAGGACCAAGATTATCTCTATGAAGAAGGATACCACACTTAGGAAAGACACCAATGCACGGAAAGTTTACTAGTTTTGTTGAAGCCATAAGTAGAACAACTATAGAAGTAATCTTATTTTAACTCCATCATAGTAAGCTTGTTTCTATGTCATCACAACCATGTTAGGATATATTTTTTGTTCTACTTGGAATTTTACAATTTGATTTTATATTTTTCATATAAGGAAATTCACTCTTTAGGTACATCAGGATGAAAGTGTAATTGAAACTTTGTTTATAGTATTATGTTTGTGCCTATTGTTTGTTTGTTTATGTATGATTTTCATTTCTAGGTTTGTATACCAAGAAGACCTCTAAATTGTGAAATAGGAACAAAGAGTGGCTCTTGTAGTTATTATGATATGCATTGTGTTGCAGAAGAGTTGGCATTTGTAGTATTATGTAGAAGGAGGAGGATGGACTAATGATCATGTTAGAATTGGATTTGGATAACTAATGTGGATTGCTTATGTGAAATCTCATATTTTCTAACATACCAGATGTTTTCTGGACACAATTTTAGGTATGTGCAAATATTTAGTTCATCAAATATAGTTTACTTCCTTTATAAGGATTGTAAACTCTTCTTCTCTTTGACTTCTATTTCAATTGCATAGCTAATGATCAACTATTTGTTGCAATGGTAATTGGTAAATTTACATACTAGTGAGCACAACTTTCTTCAAAAGGAAACTTCAAGACTTGACACTTGCATTCAAATTGATAAACCAAGGGTGTCAAAATTATTCAACTAACTCGTGAGAGTTGCTGAACTAATTGCTACTCAAAGCATAAGGTAAGTTCTTGGTCATTGGTCAACTATTTTGAAACTGATGTGAGAACATTTTATGTGAGACCCTCACATTTGTTTAATAGAAAGTCAGATGATTATTATCTGACAACATATATATAGTTTCTAAAAATATAAAGGACACTCAATGCATGATACATATGCGTGTCTCTCTTTTATATTAAACGTAGACCCATTAAAATTATCACATAATTTGTTCACTGAGTTATGATACGCAATATGTATGGACTTTTATCTAAATGACCATCATAATTTGGAGTTTACACTACTCTAAAATAAAATGTCATAAGATAGGTATGAGTGCAGTCCTTGATTTGTAGGGGAACATTAGAGGCTTATTTCCTATCCACCATTTATTATTTCCCCCCATCTTTTAGCTAATGATCTTAGCTTTTAAAGTTTTTCTTGTAATTTTTGAGTTATAAAAAATACTATTTTGACCTTTTATTTTTCATTAATATAGTTTAGGTTCACTATCCAAATCTCATGAACAATATGCAATATAAAATAGTGTCAAATTGTTTTCTAATATGACTAGTGATTTTATGTTCTTTAATGGTAGGTAAAATAAAATTGGGGAAGTGTATGACCATATTATGCTCTTTCTACAAGTTGTCTAGAGCACTGCTCCATCCTATGCACTGAGTTGACAGAAGTCAGTCATGACGATACTATGCTGCCAATCCTTACATATATGTAGAAGTGTTTCTTCATCAGTCACTTCAAACTCAGCTTCCAAAGGCATAGTAGAAGTAGTAAGGAAGTTCATGCCAAGTGTGCAACATCCTTCATTGTTTTAGGCCCAAAACAACTATATCAGTTTCAATTCGGTATGAAAATTCTACAATTATATAAGTTGTGACATTAGAAGGGATGAAGGTACTTTGTCTGCAAACTCCCTAAAAACCTCTGTTTTGAGGGACATGCATCTCTAAAATTGATTGTGTTTGTAACTGATGAAGGAATAATTGGATTTGAACGATGCCATATTTCTAGAATGGGAAAAGTCATTCCTCACCTTATAAAGATGGCAGCATGTGATTTTCACCATTGTCAATTGTTTCTCATCATTGACATGGTTTTACAAATGCAAAAGGTGCACAATTAGCCTGAGATGATAACCATTTTAGATATTAGTCTCCCTGGATTGCATCATACACTGAGATTTAAAAAAATAGCAGCTCGGTTGGGGCATTAATATAATTCTTATTAGTCAAACATGTCACTTTTCTAGCCTTCTTTGTACAATCTCATTCCTACAACCATCCCATTTTTTATCACAGCCTAAAAATTTGAAGCCCAATCAACTAATTAGGAGATTATCGATAATTGTAGAGTGCTATCATGAATTTTGTATCAGAATATCATATGATTTAATGATTAATTATATGCAAGATATTAAAAGATGCATCTTTCTTTATATCAATTACATGGCCTGTGTTGATAGACAACTTTGGCCCAGAAAAGTTGAACTAAGGATCTGACTTGGTGGGTGATGAAGGCATATTGGAACAAGGATTGAGTGGCAGATGGTTGACCTCTAGAGCCTACATGGTGTATGAGTTAAATTCTAGGAAGTAGTTGAGATGTGATATAGGATGTTATCTGAGACACATATAATAATATAGACTCCATATACAATTTATTTGTTAATAAGCATTGCATATTCATTAACAACTGTGATGACTTACTATTTGTTTCATGAATATCAAGGTAATTCATAGCTGGTTTGATCAATTATATGTTTAGAGAGCATGCATCTCAGGTAGAGGTAGATGGTACCGCATGGGAAACCTCTTTGAGGCGCATTGATCCAGGGATAAGTGATGTGGAGGAAGGTGTTTCAAAGAAGAAAATTAAAGAACAAGAAAGGAGCAATGAATTTTAAGATAGTCTTGCAGTTCTGTGTTGGAAGAAAGTTTCAAGGTCTATTTTGTCTACCAAATATTTACCCTTAGTTTTTAGTAGACGTATTTGTTAAAATGAACTTAACTTGAGAAGAATAATCAACTCAACTTAAATGTAAACATTTTATTATAGTAGAAGAAAGAGACAACTATTGAATGTATGAACAAAATAGAGACATCTACACGAGGGATGAGGTAATAGTCTTGTGCATTAATACCTAAACTTATCATTGTAATATGCCTTCCATGAATGTGCCTATGTCAGTTTATATAAAAGAAAAATAAGCTCATGAAAACAAACCTGAGGCATTCATGATAAAGGAGTTGGAACGATTTCTTCTAAAGGATGCTCTATCCAGAATTCCATCCAAGAATGGTAGGCATCCAAAGATCTATTTTTTATCTTGAAGTAAAATTGCGTGTGTATGGTGTATTGTGCAAGCATACATTTTTGCACATATTTTCGTTAAAATTTTGACTATTGTTCAAGCCTCATATTGCTTAGAATTAATATGTTCCATGCTCCAGTGTAATTGGTTCCCACATTTCAAATTGGTGCTTCATCTTTAGCTTACTTTTCAAGCATATGTTCAAATTGTGCTAGTGTTTGTAGTGGACATCAAGTGGAACACACTGAGGATGTATAGTTTTGTTTTCTCTAGTTTTAGAGGAGCATTTTGGGTTTGGATTATGATTATGTTTTCCTTGCTCTATGTATATTTAGTGGTATGCCATTCTATTGATAAAAATTCTTATGGTTCTATATATAAAGTTGATGGTTCTTTCTCACTAAGAGATATTTTATAGTTTACTCCATTTAATTTAATTTCGATGACACATGCTCTATCTTTTCTTGATACAAAAAGGTTCTTTTCTTTGACATGAAAGTTGATGGTTTTTTAGAAGTCCATATGCATATAGAAGGGCCCTCAGGGATTTCACTAGTGGAAGCATAATATATCCAAATTTCTTATCCATTTTATCTATCACCTTTATAGGAACAACTACATACCAAGAAAAATCTATTACAGAGATGTGTTCCACATGCACACTCCTTAATATGCAACATAGGCAGGGACAACTCTTGACATGCAATTTTTGAAGCCCATAACACCATAGCTTTCAGAGTTATGGTCTGAAAGTATATGTATTCATCTCGTAATGAATATGCGTAAAATTTCAATCGACTACTATCTCCAAAATAATGAGAATGTTGGCCCTAGATGGTTGCAAATGCTCAATGTTCCTTATTCATTACCTAATCTATGTAGCTAGTTAAAATAGAGTTGATTGCTGATATCAAATAGAAATATGCTTCCTAATCAGACCATGATGAGTTGTGTGGTTGTTGGATGCACATGAATTTGTTCTCGCACAACATCACACATCTCTTTGCAGGCATACCAAACCAATGAATTTGTGTGAATTTTCAGAGAGTACTGTGAACAAATTCATATATGTATTTTCATAAAAAGTGGGGGGCCGATGAAACACTTTGGTGGAATAGAAATTCACAGCTCTTCTCGGGATGCATGTGGCACATTAACTCAATTCAATGAAGGTTATTATACATATTGATGCTCTCAACATCAAGATCAGGGATGACACTTCTAGTGACTTTTTTAAGTGACACTTTAGTCTTTTTCAGTAATTCTTGTTGTGACTTATTTAATGAAATTTTTCTATAATTTATCAAGAGTCTTAAACCATAGGAAAGTATGTTAATTTCAAATATATTTCACAACTTTATATGTAATTCATTTCTCTTTTTTTATAGTATGCTCAGCTTTGAATTACAGTCACCCCTAATAAATATTGAGCACAACCTTCTAGGAGGAAAATTGTGGCAAAGAGTGAGGTTCCTATTCCTTATTTAAATTTAGTACCCAACTGGCATATTATGAAAGGAAATTTCATGTTACAGTTAGGTCCTTATAATAGTCATTGATAATTTTGTATGTTTTATTTTCACTGATCACAATTGGACTGAGAATTTTGATGCTTATCTGTGGGGAAATCAGTCCATGAAGTGTCAAGCATCTAAATTATCCAGTAATCCAGATACCTTACACCCTGAGCATCTATCGACTCTTAGCATGGTTCATAGAATCTTAGTACACCTGAGAAATTTATATTTGTATCTACGTCCACTTTATCATTTTCTATTTTAAAATGGTTCTTAACCATTCTATTATTTCTCAATGGATTAATTTCCTACTTGGTTACCAATTTTCTTGATAACCATAGACACCATTTCTATTTTGCAAAAGGTTAGACCATATTTTGGGATATAAAAGGTGCAGATTCTATAAATTTTTTTATGTCATTCTCACAAGTTGGAGATATCTTCATTGTCATGTTGTTACATTCACTTCAAGCATGTAGATATCCATGAAATGTGTGAAATATGTGTGATTTCCATCTACTGAGAAAGAAACAAGCTCTGTGGCCTACAAATATCCATTGACAAGATTGGAGATCAACCAGGCACATCCATGGTATTTTAGAACATTAAAACATGGTGCAACATCAACATATAGTGGTTCAAGCATAGGAAGCTATAATACAAGATACCACGAATAAAATATCATCTATATTACCTCTATGATATCATATTTGGCATCTTGTACTACAGTTAAGAAAGGTTTTCATCGATTTTATTTGTAGCTTATTCAGAAGAAAGAGCTACAATTTTCTGAGTAGTAACCAGTAGCCCTAGTACAACACTGACAACATGAGAAACAATATCAATTATCTCGTTCTATAAAGTTCATCAAAGAGGTTGTCTGTTTTATCAAAAATAAAATAGCTAGTATCAAGCCACTTACATTATTTGAAAAATTATATGCTCGTGTGGATGCTACCGATGAAAGGTTTTCTATTTATGCTGACTACTACTACTGTGGGTTTAGTGATGAGCTGGGTTTCTTACTTCAAGATTCAAGGTAACATCTTTCTTTGTGAAAGTATATAAGTGTTATTAGCAATAGTGAAACATTATGTCTCTGCTCTAATTTTTACTGCACCTTGTACAACCTACCCATCAATTTGAACATAGTATTACAGGACACACCTTTTATTAAAACTAATTCTCAAATAGAATTCCAACTATCTCATAGATTTTTTCCTACTAAATTCCTATACCAACCCATTTATTCTCTCTACTTACACAAAAATATATTTGACGTATCTTGGTGGAACACATATCCATGCTGATTCATTGTCCTTATTTAATCAAGAAATAAAATTTATAATCTGCCTACACACTTTAAATATACAAGCTAATGCTAATATATACACATCCTAAACAACAAATAGGAATTCATAATATCCAAACCTTCGATAGAATGAACGAGCTGCTATTTATATGACTACACCCTAGGGAAACTAATTACCTTACGATTCTCATATTGAAATATAGAGGGAATAAAATCATTTGAGGTTTGCAATTTTCTCAATTAAAAGGAATGTTGATTTTAATATCTTTCACTGACATACTCATTTGTTTGCACTAAATGGATGGTACATGGTTTTACAATATTTTATTGATTATGAATTATTTTAAGAGGAGATTATGAGCATGTTATTTAGATAAATGCAATGACTTGATTAGGCATTCTCTAGGTTCTTGTTTTTGCTGATGGTTAAAGACCCTTCGACAAAAATATAATACATATGCATTTATTCTCATAATCCTATGAAGCTGGAGTTTGCATGTAGTAATGTCCAATATTGATATATTAGAATCTAATAAACACTTATGGGTGTCATAAACAAATATATAAGTTCCTTACTAATTGTGAAATCATAATAAACCTATTTGCATTGGTTTCACATAGGCTCTTCCTATCCTAGTTTGGAGAAGGAGGTTGCACGTATTGTTGCCCAGTTTGCTAAAGGAAGGAGGAATCTAGGTTGCATACGCCTCTTCCCACCCCACACACTAATGGTAGTTCTATAATTTGGACTTTGTATTGGGGATGCCTAGGATGTCTCTTGAATATGAATTTACCATGGTGGATGTGGATATAATATCCAAGATGACCTATTTTATCCCCTTCTAACAAAACTATGATGCCTCATACATTGTGAAGCTATTTTTTGATGAGACGTGTGACTCCATGGATTATTAATGATTATAATATCTTGTAACAAAACCTATGATGCCTCATATAGAAACTCATTTTTCTAGTACCCAGCTAGGTCAATAAGGCGCTTGACTTGTATGTCACCTAAGATTTGGCAATATATTTTGTAACATGATTCTTGAGGCATTCAAAACCTAGAACCCAATGGTCATTGCAGACCATGATGTTGGTTCAGTTCATAATGACCTTACTGTAGTCTGTTCCAGGAAATGGAGATTCCATCTTTGTACATGTTTCTCTTACAAATTAGTTCTCCATACAAGTCTACATGATGCATTAAAGAAAGTAAATGCTCAATTACTCAAATTCACATGTCAAGTATGTCTTATGATGGTCATTCAATCGAATGGAATAAAATGGGACCACTAGATTCCAGTCATGCTTGTTGCTGATAAATTACATGACACTAATGCTTTACGAAATTTGGATTTTTCTGCATTTCTTAAGTTTGTTGGGTAGGTTTTTTAAGGTTGAATGCGATACCTGTCAGAACAATTCACCAAATTAGTTAATGACTAGGCTAGTTCAGTTGGTACATTGGCATGACATAAGTATAGACACAATGTTCCAAAAAAAGTTGCAAACTCTAAAGTCTTAAGATGAAATCTATATCTTCTCCAATCTCTTCCTTCCTATTAGACATCAACCTAACAGTACATCCTCCAACAAGAAAAGCATATACTCCACAAAATCATCACTAGACCTAGCACTCATTGTTGGACTTGTCATCACCACCTCCACTGAAGCGCATTGCATGCCCCAATATACTTGTTATGGTTTCTAACCCCTAATCATATCTAAATGATCATTGAAGAATACATGAACATGAGACATAACAGTGATAGTGGCACCACATATATGTTGCATCATTTCTTGTTCTTACCATGCTTGTAACTAGTCATCAGTGGTATTGATAGTTCCACATTCTTGGTAGGTTTCTTCAACTTCTTCTCCCCTAAATATTAATTTCCTTTCCCCCTAGCTTTTAACTTGTTGCTTCTTCTTAGAACCCCATCTAGGGAAAGGGATGAGAGGTTGAGGTTGATAGTCGCAATGTCTTTTACCTTGAAGACCATATTCCCATCTACCTAACTTCAATTTCATTTGCACTGAAATAATAGAAAAATAAAAAATGTGGACATGATTCCAAGATCACACAACATATGAATAATGTTAATGATTTTGTGTCAGAGCTTCATCTGTGGGCTAATTATTTAATGGTCAAGTTCCGCTATTTCTTTTAGGTGCGTGACCCTTTGGAAAAACATGGAGTTTCTACCTATTGAGTGGTTCTAGGAACAAGTGAAGATATAATATAGATTCAAGTAGGACCTCTATTTGTTTATATTTCGTTTTAAATATTGACCTTTGTTATGCTTGGGAAAGTGACCATGTATTAGTGGGCACCATCCAACAACACTAGAAAATTTGAAGCAAGCACGTTTCTACTGCACAAAATAGTAGGTGCGTGGACACCTACATTTTCAAATATTATTTACTCATTATAGAGATCAATTTCATTGGTCACTGGTTAATATTATACTGCAATGGTTGGATAATATTCATTTTGGCAAATGCTATACATCTTGATAGTAAATCTAATCAAGTTAAACTCTTTATTTGTCTAGATTTAGCCTTATTCATAAATTTGAGTTTTCTTATCGATATAGTTGGTTATTTAAGTCTTATTATCCTACAGAGATTTGTAAGGATTAACTTTTGAAATTCGAGTTCCTAATGTTGAAGTGATTTTCTTATATGGAATTTTGTTTGGTTCCATATTAGAAATAATATATTGCCCCCCTAATTAAGGGATGACCAACCCCTAAGGATCCTACCCTCCCTTCTCTACCACATGGTTCTCCATTCTTTCCCTTCATTCCCAAGTTAGACTCTCTTTATCCCCCCCCTCTTTCTTCTTGTCAATAGACCAACATGCATCACATTCTTATTTCTTGCTATCATTGAATTAAGTAAAGGATGCAACTCTTGGGGAGTAAAATGTTGATATTGTCCAGTTTCATATGTAAGTTGAGCACGGTTGATTTTGAAAGTAAATTACTATTTTATATATCTCATATGAACTATGTGCAAGAAATATGAATGAAACCCCTTTATATGTTGATGAAAAAACCATCTAAATGAAATAGAACTAATTGGGGATGACCCAACTACCACTATAGCAGTAGTCACCAAATGATAGCCTCCACTATTCCTTGCAACTTGACAACAATCTTTTATCCAACATATCTTGCCCCTTATGATTCTTGTTCACTTTCTTGCTACACCACATCCTCACTTCCTCTGGCATCCAAGTGTTGGCTAAATGGACATCTAAAAATCCCTTTGTTTCGATGATGACAAACATTTCATTCTTATTAATCTAACGAGCTACTTGAGTGTGCAGGATGACAAAGTAGCAAGGGAAAATCCAAGAGCTTACTTAGTTATATTTTCATGCAATGTAATCAATGTTGTAAAACTTGTACAAATATATAATGTACAAGTACTTAGAATTGCATGTAAATCAAGCGTTAGATTTTCCCTAGCCAAACACCATAGTTAGACATGTCATCCCATTTAATTAGGATCACCTTTGCACACTCACACATATAATTAATGCTTAAATTGAAACCTTGAAACAGGATCATTCTCGGTCGACAAACTCCTCGACCGAGACACTCTCGGTCGACAAACCTCTCGACCGAGAAAGATCCAAAGTAGCCGTTAGACACAACAAACAAGTTAGTTGGTAGTTGAAGAAAGACGTTGCAAATCACTTGTTCCAGAGAGCCTGTCGGTCGACAATTGTTCGACCGAGCAGGTGTCTCGGTCGACCATTTGTCGACCGAGATGGTCTCTGACAGCAACTGCAGAATAAATTAATTAGCCGTTGTTAAAGCAACAACTTTGTACCTAACGGCTAGTTAAGCACTTAGAAACCCCTAGAAGTTGTCTAGAACGTCCTTAAGCATAATTAGGCCATTCCTATAAATAGGACAAGCCATAGGACACTAGAATTCACTTGTTACACTTGAGAATACACTTGAGCATACTTGAGCAATCTTTTGCAAGCAATTTGAGCACTGTGATCATTGGCCTACATTCTCCTTAGCTCAATCTCGTGTCCTATAGGCTAGATTCTCCTATCCACAGCAATCACAAGTTCACATACTTGGCTAGGAGATCTTACGCTTGATCTAGGCATATCAAGCCTCGGGCTTAAAGGATAAGTTGTAATTTCCGTTTCCTTTCTTGTTCCTGTTTATCTTTCGTACTCTCCTTGCTACTCCTAGGGTTGGAGGCTGCGGATTGGAGAGGGTTGACTTCTCAGGTGGAGAAGGGGACTTCAAGCTACTTCAAGAAGGCTATCGCAAGGGAAGCTACTTCAGAAGGCTGGTGCAACGGGAGTTGGTGCATCTACTTCAAGGGAAGGCTGCTTCAAGGTTGGCGATTACTTCTAGGTGAAGGCTGCTTGAAGGGTTTAGGAAAAGAGATTGTATTTTATGTAAATTCCTTGAAGAGGTAATAAAATAAATTTCTTTTCAAATCCCGGTTGGGTAAGCAACCGGGTAGTGGATTGACGGCTATAGTATTTGCTATAGTTGGAACCACTCTAAACCTTGTGTCTCCTTGTCCAATATTTTCATTGTGGTTGTTTGAGTTCAATAATTGTTAAATTATCTATAAAACTCTATTCACCCCCCTAGTAGTTTTCAATTGGTATCAGAGCGAGGCTTCAAGGAACCCTAACAAGGTCTTGAAGAAATGGGTGATGGAATGCTCAACAACCTCAACATTGAAGGGACTCTTGTCGCTAGGCCACCTGTGTTCGATGGAACAAACTACCAATACTGGAAGAGAAGGATGCAGTTTTACTTCCAAGGCGTCAACTGGGATCTATGGAGAATGGTATCTACTCCTTATCAATTCCCTCAAAATGACTTTGCGGAATGGGATGCAAACACGGTAAAACAGGCCCAAATGAATGCAAAAGCCGTAAGCATTCTATATTGTTCTATTTCTGTAGGAGAATTTAATAGAATTTCAAATTGTGATACAGCGTATGATATTTGGCATAGATTGTCTATCACTTATGAGGGTACAGCCCAAGTTAAAAATTCCAAAATTAGCCTGCTTAAAACAAAGCTTGAACATTTTCGTATGGATCCTAATGAAACTATTAGTGAAATGTATTCAAAATTCTCTACTATTGTTAATGGTTTGAGTGCCTTAGGAAAACCTATTCTTGAGGAAGATCAAGTATCAAAAATTCTTCGATCACTTCCTCCAAAATACAAGCCAAAGGTGACAGCCATTGCAGAGGCAAACGACCTCACTCGCCTCAAAATGGAACAACTCATCGGTAATTTAGAAGCTCATGAGGCAGATCTAGAAGAAGAAGAAAGAAGAGAACGTGAACATCAAAGTGGGAAGAAGAAAGATGTGGCTCTCAAAGCCTCAAAAGTCGTCACACAAGAAAGTGAGGAGTCAAGTGAAGAAGAAGAAGAAGCCTTAATCGTAAACGGTAAGAAGTACAAAAGGTTTAAATCTAACAAAATTTCTAGTTCCTCTACTCCCAGGTGCTTTGAATGTGGGAAGAAAGGGCATTTCAAAAATGAATGTCCCAAAGCAAAGAAAGGAAAGAAAAGCTCACATAAGAAGAAAGGAGAAAAAGCCTATAAAGCTGCCTGGGATGAGTCAAGTGACAGTGAAAGCGGAGAAGAGGTGGAATGTCTAATGGCAAGAGAAGAAAATGAAGACTCTCAAGAGGTAAGCCTTGTTGATCTTCCTAAAGAAGAGTTAGTTACTAGTTTACAAGAAACTCATGATAAGTATGTTGATGCCAAGAAGAAACTAAAGAAAGCTATAAAATCAAATAATGAGCTCATTGCTAAATTAGATGAACTTTCTTATGAAAAGAACAACATTGATCTTGAAAATGTATCTTTAAAAACATCTTTAGATGATTGCACTAGAAAGCTACTCAATTTGGAAACCAATGTTGATCTTCTATCAAAAGAAAAGACTGATTTGCTAGCTAAACTACAAGATTATCAAACTCAACCTATCTTGTGCAACCATTCGGACTATGATAATATTGTAAAAGAAAAGGATTCATTGTTTTCTGATTTAGACCAAGCAAGAAAAGATATACATAAGAAGATGAATGACATTTCTACGTTACAAAGAGAACTTTATAAGTTAAGAAGAAAAGATATTCTTGATAACATATTAAAAGTTGGTAATGTTTTCAATGGAAGAAAAGGTTTGGGATATGTGCCAAAGAAAAACCAACCCAAAAAGACCCAAACTATGTTTGTACCCAAGAACACAATGACTAGAAAGAGAAATGAAATTGACTCTATTACTTGTAATTTCTGCTTACGTCTTGGACATTATTGTTTTTCATGCCCCTACAAGACTAAGGAGTCCGATTTAGTTTGGATCCCAAAACCCCAAACTTAGAAGAATGGAATGTAGTTGAGATATGACCAAATGCTTAATTTTGCTACTTATATTGTCTTATCTCAACAAAAGGTGCTATTCTTATTGTTATTATTTTTCTGCAAATTGCTGAAATAGAAATTATGTCGGTCGAAGTATTGTCGACCGAGCTCTGGGTCGGTCGAAGTATTGTCGACCGACTGGATGTCTTTAACAAATCAAAAATCTACAACACCTATTTCGGTCGAAAAATTGGTCAACCGAGAAATTTTCTGTGTTTTTGCTTGTGATACAGTAACCTGCTCGATCGACAAATTGTCGACCGAGACAAATATCGGTCGAACAATTGTCGACCGACTGGTTTTCTGTATCAGAACTTTTATATACATAAGCACTTAAAAGGTTTCTAACCATATCGGACCATCACATGGGTACCAAAATCTACACTCTAATGCAGGAATGGGTAGTTGACAGTGGCTGTTCCAAACACATGACCGGGAACAAGGACGCATTTCAAACTTTTGAAGAAAAGAAAAGTGGAACGGTCACCTTTGGAGACAATGGTAAGGGCAAAATCATTGGAATAGGTAATGTTGGAACAAATCTCGAAATTAAAAATGTTCTACTTGTTGATGGATTGCATCATAATCTAATAAGTGTAAGTCAACTATGTGATAGTGGTTATGATGTGTTATTTAACAAAACCTGCTGCAAACTATTGATTGAAAACACTACAAATGTCGTTTATGAAGGAAATAGAGTTGGAAATCTTTATATCCTTAAACCAAACTCTATGAAATCAGTAGTAGGTAAATGCTTGCTTGCAAATGAAAATACCTTACAACTATGGCATAAAAAGCTAGGACATGCTAGTTCACATGCTATTAAAAAGTTAGTGAAATATGATCTTGTTCGTGGATTACCTGCTTTGTCTTTTGATCAAGTTGAAAAATGTGAACCCTGCACAATGGGAAAGCAAACCAAAACATCTTTTAAATCAAAACATGTACTTAGCACCAGTAGATCCTTAGAATTAATTCATATGGACTTATTTGGACCAATGAGGACACAATCTATTGGTGGTAAATGATACTGTTTTGTTATTGTTGATGATTATAGTAGATATACATGGGTACATTTTATTGCAACTAAAGATGATACTATTCATGTCTTTATGCAATTTTGTTCCAAGATTGAAAATCTTTTACAACATAAAATATGTACCATTAGAAGTGATCATGGTGGCGAATTTGAGAATCATACATTTGAGACCTTTTGTACATCTCAAGGGTATACTCATAATTTTTCTGCTCCACGTACCCCACAACAAAATGGTATAGTTGAACGGAAAAATCGATCTCTACAAGAAATGGCTAGGACCATGATGCTTGAACACAATACACCTAAAACCTTTTGGGCTGAAGCTGTAAACACTGCTTGTTATGTGCTTAATAGAGTAACTGTTCACTCTCATTTAAAGAAAACTCCATATGAAATATTACACTCTAAGAAACCTAGAGTTGACTACTTTCATACTTTTGGTTCCACATGCTACATTTTGAATACCAAAGATGATAGAGACAAGTTTGATTCTAAATCACACAAAGCATTCTTCTTGGGATATTCCACTTCTAGCAAAGCCTTTAGAGTATATAACACTATCTCTAGAAAAGTTGAGGAATCCATTCATGTTTCTTTTCATGAAGAATCGAAATCTGAAAATCTAGATATCATTGATCTCACTAATCAATTCGAAAATATAACCATTTCCAATGATTGTGAGAAAATTCCTATATCCGATCCCCAAGTTGAAACACAACCCACACCTAGGCTTATCAAGGATCATCCCCAAGAACTAATTATAGGAGATCCAAATGATAAAGTCAAAACTCGGTCTTCCTTCAAGGATGTTGCAAACATGGCTTTCGTTTCTATCATTGAACCTAAGAAGGTATCCGAAGCTCTTAAGGATGATTACTGGATAATAGCCATGCAAGAGGAGTTAAATCAATTCACTAAAAATGATGTATGGGATTTAGTACCTAAACCACAAGACAAAACTATCATAGGAACTAAATGGGTTTTTAGAAATAAGCTCAATGAGGCAGGAGAGGTCATAAGGAATAAAGCTCGATTAGTAGCACAAGGATATAATCAACAAGAAGGAATAGATTTTGATGAAACATATGCACCCGTAGCTAGACTTGAAGCTATTAGGATGTTACTAGCTATTGCTGCCCATAAAAACATTAAGCTATATCAAATGGATGTCAAAAGTGCATTTCTCAATGGCATCATACAAGAAGAAGTTTATGTTGCTCAACCACCTGGCTTTGAAATACCAGAAAAAGGTGACCATGTTTATAAACTTAAAAAGGCACTTTATGGTCTAAAACAAGCACCTAGGAATTGGTATGAACGGCTCAAGACATATCTTTTGGATAATGGTTTTTCTATTGGAAATTCAGATTCTACTTTATTCTTCAAAACATATGCATCTGATTTCTTAGTTGTGCAAATATATGTTGATGACATTATTTTTGGAGCTTCTAATGATTCATTATGCACACAATTCAGTGACATTATGCAAAAAGAATTTGAAATGAGCCTCATGGGTGAACTAACATTCTTTCTTGGTTTTCAAATTAAGCAAACACCTGCAGGAATTTTCATAAGCCAAGAAAAATATACTAAAGAACTTTTAAAACGTTTTGGGATGGATCAATGCAAACATGCTACTACTCCTATGGCTACCTCTATCAAAATTGATAAGGATGAAAATGGGGAACCTATTGATGATTCCTTATATAGAGCCATGATTGGTAGTTTGCTATACTTAACTGCTTCTCGACCGGACATTATGTTTTCCGTTGGTCTTTGTGCTCGATTTCAATCCCAACCTATGCAATCTCATTTTCTAGCGGTTAAACGAATTCTTCGATATCTAGCTGGTACTACTTGTTTCGGTTTATGGTATCCAAAAGGACAATCTTTGGATTTTAAAGCATATACTGATGCAGATTATGCTGGTTGTCGACTTGATCGCAAAAGCACTAGTGGTGGCTGTTTCTTATTAGGAAGAGCCTTAGTATCTTGGTTTAGCAAGAAACAAAATACGGTTGCCCTCTCTACAACTGAAGCTGAATATATGGCAGCCGGGTCTTGTTGTGCTCAAGTGCTTTATATGCAACAAGTATTAAGCGATTATGGTTTTAATCTTTCATCTACACCTATTTTTTGTGACAACACAAGCACCATAAACTTAGCACACAATCCTATTTTACACAGCCGGGCAAAACACATTGAAATCCGTCATCACTTCTTAAGGGATCACATCTCAAAGAATCATGTTTCCCTTCATCATGTTGATACGGAAAATCAATTGGCTGATATTTTTACAAAACCACTTCCACTAGATCAATTCAACAACATTAGGAAGCAATTGCTTATTACTCCTTTGGAAGATGTTTTCTTTGATATCTGCGGTTCTTAAAACGAATACGTTTACTTGTTTCATTTTGGCTTTTCAATGGACATCTTTTTCATTCGATTTGACGGGATATCTAATTAAGGGGGAGTTTTTATCAAAACGGTTATCTAATTAAGGGGGAGTTTTTATTAAAACAGTTATCTTTTTGAAATGACAAAGGGGGAGAGATATATAAAACTATAACTTAGTATTTATGAAAAACTCAATTAATGAGTTTCATAAATATACTCTTGGCTTTACATTGAAAGTTGCTACATTTCCAAATGAACTGGATTTCATGTTCCATAATTCATTGGGAATAATAAGCACACATTTTATAAACAAGAGGAAAAGATACATAAGGCAATCTAAAGGTATGAAATTCATATGTTTTATATTCATTTTGGAAATGTTTGTCATCTTCAAAAAGGGGGAGATTGTTGGCTAAATGGACAGCTAAAAATCCCTTTGTTTCGATGATGACAAACATTTCATTCTTATTAATCTAACGAGCTACTTGAGTGTGCAGGATGACAAAGTAGCAAGGGAAAATCCAAGAGCTTACTTAGTTATATTTTCATGCAATGTAATCAATGTTGTAAAACTTGTACAAATATATAATGTACAAGTACTTAGAATTGCATGTAAATCAAGCGTTAGATTTTCCCTAGCCAAACACCATAGTTAGACATGTCATCCCATTTAATTAGGATCACCTTTGCACACTCACACATATAATTAATGCTTAAATTGAAACCTTGAAACAGGATCATTCTCGGTCGACAAACTCCTCGACCGAGACACTCTCGGTCGACAAACCTCTCGACCGAGAAAGATCCAAAGTAGCCGTTAGACACAACAAACAAGTTAGTTGGTAGTTGAAGAAAGACGTTGCAAATCACTTGTTCCAGAGAGCCTGTCGGTCGACAATTGTTCGACCGAGCAGGTGTCTCGGTCGACCATTTGTCGACCGAGATGGTCTCTGACAGCAACTGCAGAATAAATTAATTAGCCGTTGTTAAAGCAACAACTTTGTACCTAACGGCTAGTTAAGCACTTAGAAACCCCTAGAAGTTGTCTAGAACGTCCTTAAGCATACTTAGGCCATTCCTATAAATAGGACAAGCCATAGGACACTAGAATTCACTTGTTACACTTGAGAATACACTTGAGCATACTTGAGCAATCTTTTGCAAGCAATTTGAGCACTGTGATCATTGGCCTACATTCTCCTTAGCTCAATCTCGTGTCCTATAGGCTAGATTCTCCTATCCACAGCAATCACAAGTTCACATACTTGGCTAGGAGATCTTACGCTTGATCTAGGCATATCAAGCCTCGGGCTTAAAGGATAAGTTGTAATTTCCGTTTCCTTTCTTGTTCCTGTTTATCTTTTGTACTCTCCTTGCTACTCCTAGGGTTGGAGGCTGCGGATTGGAGAGGGTTGACTTCTCAGGTGGAGAAGGGGACTTCAAGCTACTTCAAGAAGGCTATCGCAAGGGAAGCTACTTCAGAAGGCTGGTGCAACGGGAGTTGGTGCATCTACTTCAAGGGAAGGCTGCTTCAAGGTTGGCGATTACTTCTAGGTGAAGGCTGCTTGAAGGGTTTAGGAAAAGAGATTGTATTTTATGTAAATTCCTTGAAGAGGTAATAAAATAAATTTCTTTTCAAATCCCGGTTGGGTAAGCAACCGGGTAGTGGATTGACGGCTATAGTATTTGCTGTAGTTGGAACCACTCTAAACCTTGTGTCTCCTTGACCAATATTTTCATTGTGGTTGTTTGAGTTCAATAATTGTTAAATTATCTATAAAACTCTATTCACCCCCCCTCTAGTAGTTTTCACCAAGTGCCTCGTCTATTGTTGTTTCTTGCAACTCGATGGCATGATTCTAGGTAACAAAACTCTATACCTGAATACATTCTTCAACACACCCAATAGCAACAGACCTTCCCTCTTTATTTAAGATGTAGCTTCATTTGAATCTTTGAATGAATCTGCAATGATGACAACAACATCAATGTTCATTTTCTTAACCTCAAGGTAGTGATATGAGATATGATAGATGTCATTTCACAATTCCTCCTTTTCTTATCAAATCCTAATATCCTATAGAAAACTATACCACTCGGAAAGTGCCACTTTGAAAGTGAGCAAAGCTGGTGAGAAAATCGTAACAATATGTGAGAAAACATAATGCTTGTTTCTGAGTTGAATAATAATGACCTAAATCAAATGAGGGGTTTGGATCTTCTTATATATGATTTTTTTAATTTTTTCCTTATTTTCTTTAGCACATCAATAGTTGTCTGTTTCAGAGTTTTCCTTCTTTTCTTATGCATGGCAATGGTTGTTTTTTTTTTCATGGAGCTCATTTGGGTTATTGTTTTATTTCTTTTTACCAACTGAATTGCCATCAAGCTATAAAATATTACCATTATGATACTATAGCATTCTTATTTTCCTCAACAAGGTCCAAGTAAAGTGCCTCCAGTCTGACATGTAAGAGTGAAACTGCTCTTCCTGATTTACTACACCCTCCGCACCAACTACCAATATTGTCCCTAGCCATGATTGTTGTAGATTGTTTTCTCTTACTGCTAGATGTGTCCAAATTGATCTTCACCCAACCATTATTTCGAGCACTCCATGTCTACCTAATGACATAATCCTCCTTCATTCTAGGATCCATCTTCATATTTCATGCTGACTCTATCCTTTTAGATTGCAGTAGAATGGCTTGAGTTTGATGCGCCACAAGTTACTCTATTCATGTAGGAACTATTCTAGGTGTAACATATCCGCAAAAGTTACCTAGAACCATGTATCCATAGCACTATTAGGACGTTTACAACCATCTTGGGTGCACAAACACTCCATAGAAGGCTGAAACAAGGGTTTAGAAGCTTTGGTTATGTCATTACATATCTCATATGTTAGATTTTGCTTCCTTATCTTTAGCCATCCATTAGGGTTCCCACATCATATTACCATGTTCTAAAGGAGTTAATTCAGATTAACTCATACATCAAGGCGTCATCAACATTATTATGTTGTGCTAACTATCAAATTATATTTTTCATCTTAATTAAGCACTAAGATTAACACCTCATGTAACATGTTTCATTTGTATGCTCTTTTTCATTGCTCATAATAAGTTATAACATTTACATGTGATTTCATCGCAAGATTAACCAACATTTTCACATTATCATCATTATTCATGTATATGTTAGCCATCTATGCATTGATATCTATTAACCCATTTCTAGGTGTTCATCATATCATGTCCATATATATATCATGTTTCGAGATTAGATCACATCCTTACATATAGTATATCATGGTTGTGCTAACAAACTTATATGAGTGGCTTGACAAACATATATCAAAACTTTTATCTAGTCCAACTGAGGTTCTCATGTCCCATATCATGAGGGTAGTGCCATGCTCAGTCTCTCTGAGCTCATTCATCTCTATGAGTATCTTACAACACAACTTTATCTTCCCTTTATTAACCTAGGGTTCTCGGATTACCTCATTGGTACTAGTGATAGCTCAAAGCTCTAGCCACATAAGCACAGACCAAAACATGATAATACATACTCTTCATAGGTCTCTAACCATACAACATCCTTACCCAAAACTCTCTTATATACACCACTATATTCCTATGTGGGAAACCACCAACCCGAGCACGAGGCTTCTCAGAAACTAACATCGCTACCTCCTCTAGGGTCTTGGGCTCTCTCCCTCACCCAGATGGCAGGCACTCATTTTCATGTTCACATATGCATATGTAACCAGCCTCTCTCTGTCTCTAGGGTTTGGTCCTCCCAAGGACATCTAGGGTTCAACAAGGCTATATGAATCATGCATAAAGCAACTCATCTCAATCACCCAGGATTGGTCTAGTTTAGGACATAACATATCTCATATCGTGGAGTCTAGGTTCTCTGACCTCCTCCCTGTGGGTCTCTCTCTCTCTTAAGCTAACCCCAAAACTGGTCCTAACACTAGAGGTCCTCCTTCGTAAAAGAGACTGAGGTTCATGCTGACTCACAACTTAGTCTCAACTTAGCATATCTTATCTTATAAAATCCTATTTACTTGCGTCATCAAAACTCATCTCAAAACCTCAAAACTGAACTTAGGTCCTCGAAGACAAACATAGATCATCATAACCATCTTATGTCATCTATATAAGACTTACGTCACATCATAAAACATATTTCATCTATTCCATCTATCATATATTCCAAACAAGGCTCTAGACATCTAATCTAGAACTACTCTCTCTTCTATACTGATGTCATACACTTTCACTTAGGATGCATGAACACCTCCTACTCGTACATGTGTGGGGACACATTTTTGTTATACATATATATAATAAAATATAATATAGTTTTTCTCCGATAAAGCAAGCGTCAGAGAAAACTATCAAGGTTCGATCCGATTGGAATCCAAAACCAAATCCTGAAAATGAGTGCCCCACACATAGTAGAGAGTACAGTGTCATGAAAACTAGTGAAAAGGGTGAGAACAAGGTCTAGAACAATGTAGCTACTCTAGACAACGTGCGCAATATGTCTAGGGTTTCTCTTCCTTTTATGCACGTCATTTCCAAATAGTGCAACGTCCCATACCGATGCACTACAAGGAAAGACCGACATCTAAGGACTTGCTACTCGACAAGCACTAGTCTAGACCTAGTTCTCGGACATCTAGGTGCTAACCTAGAGGCTAGGTCAGATATAGTCTCTAACAAATGACTAATCTAACCCTAAAGATTATTATGGTTCAAGGTTCTTTAGTTTTGAGTTGCATAATGAGAAAATGTCAGGCTTTGCTATTGTTCATGCTCTGATACCACCTTGACGTCCGCGGATTTTCTAAAACTTAATCTGAGGTGCGACGTCCAAATTGAAACCCTCACCTCAGTGAGAATCCCAATTTAAACATCCCACAATAGGCTAAGAAAGAGAAAATCAGAGGAAGTCAAAAGGAACATACATCAGTAGCACATGCACAAGAACAATAATAAAACCAAGACACATGTTCACCATTCAACATATAATTACAACATGAATTGTTACAACATTTGATATTACATATTGAACAGCAAACTTAAACATATACACGTACTACATCTAAACTATAGGATCTTAAGACAATAGGCCCACCTGTGCATCAACTCGCAATACAACTCTCAACTATCCTGGATCTTCAAGAGCATAACCACAACCTAAACAAAAGATTACATGCGGTACACGTCAGCACAATATTTCATGAATATTGTAATGAGTACGCCTTTGTGTCTTTTATATACCTCTCATCATATCTTGGCAATAAGATAAAACTAATACTTGGCAGTTATAAAGAAATATAAGAAAAGTGTATACTTGCACAAAGATATTCATTAACAAAAGAGAACACATATTTTAAGCACATTTTCCATTATATATCCATGCATTTGCCACCTGAGGGAATAATGCATCATCTCTGCTACCAACGAGAGTGAGATGTAAGGCCTTATGATCTACTACCAAAGAGTTAGATCATTGTACAATGTGATCTGCTACCAAAGAGAATGATCACTTTCCAGCACTATGCTACCAAAGAGAATTAGTTATTTCATATAATGGAACAGATATATTATGTTTGATGTGTTCATAGCAATAAGTATGGAGTATCAAGCAACATAGCATACAAGAACAATCATTTCAATCAATACCATATGCCAAGTATTTTACTACTCATATAACACAATCATATTGTATAATAAGCCAAGTAAGAGGTAATGGCATACCTTCCAAAGAGATAAACCTAATATTCACCTATCCTGATGTCAACTCTATCTTTGTTAAACCTGATCAAGACAAGATCATTTTACCATCAGGTTCTCATCATCATACGTGTCATCTTAACCCTAAATGTGTCCATTTGAGTTTCACATAGTTCATTGGGATATGTGTATCATTACTTGTATTCATATCTTATGATTATCTCACTGATGTCATTTTCCAGATCATGTCTCATTATCAAAGTTCATCATCTGAACATATTAACATTATGTCACACGTTAACCCTAGGTTACATGCATTACTCAAATTAGGGTTTATATCACATTAAGAGCAAACATCATCGTATAACATAGATTATGTGTATCATATTGATCTCATATTTAATTCTGAAGTTCCAGATACTGATATGAGCTTACTCTGTAAATTTCATCATTTATAGAGCACATATGTATTTATTGCATTTTGTTAGGGTTATTAGCCCTAATTAGACATATTAAGCAAATTACATGATTTCATACATCACCATGACCATAACTGACATCATATGCATTATAAACATAAAATATGATTTACAGGTATTTTCTCATAATTTTAGGGCATTGTTTGATATTTATTATCCATCATATGAGCATTTCACATCTTACATATTATCACTGATATTAATGCATCAAAGCCTGATATTATTGTTCTATTGTGTTCTATTCATTTTTCTGAGAATAACGATACCTTGTTTGCAATTTTCTGATAAGCGGATGATTTTCTAGGATTTATTGAAGAACTGGGAATTTCTGAGAGTTTTTTACCTTTTTCAGCAAAATGGGTCTTGCCACGTGGCCATTCAGCTCCTGGCTCGGCTACTTTCTAGTTGAACAGTTGAACTGGCAGTTCAGGGGTTTTGAACCCGATTCTATTTGATTCAGCCGATTCTCGTCAGGTCTGAAGTCTGAACCGGTCAGCGTGCCTTCCCCTCTTCCTCACGCGAATGGTGAAGCGGCTTGCATCTCAGTGCCTTCCCACACCACGCGCTGCTAGTCCTCCGCACCGCCACATAGACATATCTCCTACGTGGGATCAGTAGTGTATTGGTCTACCTTGTCTGTCCCTTGAAACGAACCTGACTCCTCTCTCCCTCGACACCTCTGGCCGGTCACCCTTCTCCTTTCTAATGATCCACACGCAGCGGCACCCTCCGCTCACATCTACATTCTCCGCAACTTGGTACAGGCGCCGCCGCAAGGGCTCCTCACCTAATCATGGACGCGCCTGACTCCCGTCCTTCATCACCGTTGTTGGGATCTAGCATCCCCGACATCCTTTCTTTTCTGCTTGTGGACTTTCTCCATGACCTGCCCAAGATGTCGCCGCACTTTGGCATGGAACTCGTCTAGTCGGAATCTACACTGTCAGTCTCTGCTCGGATCTATGGATGTTGCTGGGTCATCCTCGGCATCTTTAGGCATTGCCTGGGCTCCTCCTCCACTCACGTTTCACGCGATGCGAGTCTGTCAGGCCTTTAGTGTGTGGCCGCCACCGCGGAACTCCAGGGATCCCGCCCTTCACGTGAGGGTCTACCCGCCGTCGCTGTGAAAGCATCTTCGGCGAGCATGACGGAGCTCCATGCTAGCACCTCCGCCTTGGTTGCTTCTTTCCTCCAGGACGTTGCTGCTATTGCGTCTCCTCCTCGACGTCGATTGTGTGAGGTTGTCGCGGGCACAAGAGTGCCTCCGTTGATCGGGTCTTGCAGCACCATGGTCGTCTCTGTGGTGGCTCGGTGGTCGTCAGTGGCTTGAAGAGCCTGCTATCGCTACAGCTTGCCCCTGGTGAGCAATGGCAGAGTTCAGGTTCTCCTCGATGCCTCTGAATCCTATTCGGCCATCGCGTTCCTCTCTTCAGGTGGCTTGAGAAGTCTGTGTCATTGGCTGGTAACTCGGTGGAGAGGTAGGATTGGGAAGAAGGTGTCGCTCCCAGAACTGGTCACAGAATGACTATTGTGAGGGGTCGTCATTCTATTCGTCTCGGTGAGGCAAAGATAACTTCTCAGTCGGTTCCCTTCTTAGCCCACACCCATGATGAGGTGGTGGCCAGAGTCACTGCCTCCAGACTTCCCCACGATCTCCAGTTCAGTTGGAGGTAGGGCAAAACATCTAGTTATCCAACACAAGCCATCCAACGGCCACCAGGTTGCCACGATCTGAATCTTTGTCTTACCTGCCTGTGCAGTGTGTGACATAGCTAACCGGGGGTGGAAAAATATTAACTTTGGTCCATAAGAAATCAAAATACTAATTATATCGCCATATTCAAACCTAGATATCTCCTTCTAGGAACCTCCAAATGCCACCAAAGTTTAATCGTAGCTTCCCTACATCTCAAGGTACATTCTACCCCAATTTGGTGACAAAAGTCATCTTTTAGATCATTCAATTAAATTCCTCAAAAAAGGCATAAACTTTGGGATCCAGAACATTATATAAACCTCGATCAACACTCCAACATTACTAAAACACTTAAGATACCTCAAAAAACTTGACATGTATGCCTTCACTTATGTCATTGGACATTTAAGGATTCCAAAAGTCCACTCCATCACATCCTACACACCTTAAAAGAAATTTTGTCCTTGAAATTAAGCTAGAAAACCACTTTCTCACATCATATACATCTTAAGAGAACTTTCTTCCTCGAAAGTAAGCCATACTCATACTTCTGAAAACCTTATCTTTCCTTCATCTTCATGTAGGAACTATTCTAGGTGTAACATATCCACAAAAGTTACCTAGAACCATGTATCCATAGCACTATTAGGAGGTTTACAACCATCTTGGGTGCACAAACACTCCATAGAAGGCTGAAACAAGGGTTTAGAAGCTTAGGTTATGTCATTACATATCTCATATGTTAGATTTTGCTTCCTTATCTTTAGCCATCCATTAGGGTTCCCACATCATATTACCATGTTCTAAAGGAGTTAATTAAGATTAACTCATACATCAAGGCGTCATCAACATTATTATGTTGTGCTAACTATCAAATTATATTTTTCATCTTAATTAAGCACTAATATTAACACCTCATGTAACATGTTTCATTTGTATGATCTTTTTTCATTGCTCATAATAAGTTATAACATTTACATGTGATTTCATCGCAAGATTAACCAACATTTTCACATTATCATCATTATTCATGTATATGTTAGCCATCTATGCATTGATATCTATTAACCCATTTCTAGGTTTTCATCATATCATGTCCATATATATATCATGTTTCGAGATTAGATCACATCCTTACATATAGTATATCATGGTTGTGCTAACAAACTTATATGAGTGGCTTGACAAACATATATCAAAACTTTTATCGAGTCCAACTGAGGTTCTCATGTCCCATATCATGAGGGTAGTGCCATGCTCAGTCTCTCTGAGCTCATTCATCTCTATGAGTATCTTACAACACAACTTTATCTTCCCTTTATTAACCTAGGGTTCTCAGATTACCTCATTGGTACTAGTGATAGCTCAAAGCTCTAGCCACATAAGCACAGACCAAAACATGCTAAGACATACTCTTCATAGGTCTCTAACCATACAACATCCTTACCCAAAACTCTCTTATATACACCACTAGATTCCTATGTGGGAAACCACCAACCCGAGCACGAGGCTTCTCAGAAACTAACAACGCTACCTCCTCCAGGGTCTTGGGCTCTCTCCCTCACCCAGATGGCAGACACTCATTTTCATGTTCACATATGCATATGTAACCAGTCTCTCTCTGTCTCTAGGGTTTGGTCCTCCCAAGGACATCTAGGGTTCAACAAGGCTATATGAATCATGCATAAAGCAACTCATCTCAATCACCCAGGAGTGGTCTAGTTTAGGACATAACATATCTCATATCGTGGAGTCTAGGTTCTCTGACCTCCTCCCTGTGGGTCTCGCTCTCTCTTGAGCTAACCCCAAAACTGGTCCTAACACTAGAGGTCCTCCTTCGTAAAAGAGACTGAGGTTCATGCTGACTCACAACTTAGTCTCAACTTAGCATATCTTATCTCATAAAAGCCTATTTACTTGCGTCATCAAAACTCATCTCAAAACCTCAAAACTGAACTTAGGTCCTCGAAGACAAACATAGATCATCATAACCATCTTATGTCATATATATAAGACTTACGTCATATCATAAAACTTATTTCATCTATTCCATCTATCATATATTCCAAACAAGGCTCTAGACATCTAATATAGAACTACTCTCTCTTCTAGACTGATGTCATACACTTTCACTTAGGTTGCATGACCACCTCCTACTCGTACATGTGTGGGGACACATTTTTGTAATACATATATATAATAAAATATGATATAGTTTTTCTCCGATAAAGCAAGCATCAAAGAAAACTATCAAGGTTTGATCCGATTGGAATCCAAAACCAAATCCTGAAAACGAGTGCCCCACACATAGTAGAAAGTACAGTGTCATGAAAACTAGTGAAAAGGGTGAGAACAAGGTATAGACCAGTGTAGCTACTCTAGACAATGTGCGCAATATGTCTAGGGTTTTTCTTCCTTTTATGCATGTCATTTCCAAATAGTGCAACGTCCCATACCAATGCACTACAAGGAAAGACTGACATCTAAGGACTTGCTACTTGACAAGCACCAGTTTAGACCTAATTCTCAGACATCTAGGTGATAACCTAGAGGCTAGGTCAGATCTAGTCTCTAAAAGACGACTAATCTAACCCTAAAGATTATTATGGTTCAAGGTTCTTTAGTTTTGAGTTGTATAATGAGAAAATGTCAGGCTTTGCTATTGTTCATGCTCTGATACCACCTATGACGTCCCCGGATTTTCTAAAACTTAATGTGATGTGCGACGTCCAAATTGAAACCCTCACCTAAGTGAGAATCCCAATTTAAACATCCCACAATAGGATAAGAAAGAGAAAATCAGAGGAAGTCAAAAGGAACATACATCAGTAGCACATGCACAAGAACAATAATAAAACCAAGACACATGTTCACCATTCAACATATAATTACAACATGAATTGTCACAACATTTGATATTACATATTGAACATCAAACTTAAACATATACATGTACTACATCTAAACTACATGATCTTAAGACAACAGGTCCACCTATACATAAACTCGCCATACAACTCTCAACTATCCTGGATCTTCAAGAGCATAACCACAACCTAAACAAAAGATTACATGCAGTACATCTCAGCACAATATTTCATGAATATTGTACTGAGTACGACTACGTGTCTTTTATATACCTCTCATCATATCTTGGCAATAAGATAAAACTAATACTTGGCAGTTATAAAGAAATATAAGAAAAGCGTATACTTGCACAAAGATATTCATTAACAAAAGAGAACACATATTTTAAGCACATTTTCCATTATATATCCATGCATTTGCCACCTGAGGGAATAATGCATCATCTCTGCTACCAACGAGAATGAGATGTAAGGCCTTATGATCTACTACCAAAGAGTTAGATCATTATACAATGTGATCTGCTACCAAAGAGAATTAGTGCTTTCATATAATGGAATAGATATATTATGTTTGATGTGTTCATAGCAATAAGTATGGAGAATCAAGCAACATAGCATACAAGAACAATCATTTCAATCAATACCATATGCCAAGTATTTTATTACTCATATAACACAATCATATTGTATAATAAGCCAAGTAAGAGGTAATGGCTTACCTTCCAAAGAGATAAACCTAATATTCACCTATCCTGATGTCAACTCTATCTTTGTTAAACCTGATCAAGACAAGATCATTTTACCATCAGGTTCTCATCATCATATGTCTCATCTTAACCCTAAACGTGTTCATTTGAGTTTCACTTAGTTCATTGGGATATGTGTATCATTACTCGTATTCATATCTTATAATTATCTCACTGATGTCATTTTCTAGATCATGTCTCATTATCAAAGTTCATCATCTGAACATATTAACATCATGTCACACGTTAACCCTAGGTTACATGCATTACTCAAATTAGGGTTTATATCACATTAAGAGCAAACATCATCGTATAACATAGATTATGTGTATCATATTGATCTCATATTTAATTCTGAAGTTCCGGATACTGATATGAGCTTACTCTATAAATTTCATCATTTATAGAGCACGTATGTATTTATTGCATTTTGTTAGGGTTATTAGCCCTAATTAGACATATTAAGAAAATTACATGATTTCGTACATCACCATGACCATAACTAACATCATATGCATTATAAACATGAAATATGATTTACATGTATTTTCTCATAATTTTAGGGCATCATTTGATATTTATTATCCATCATATGAGCATTTCACATCTTACAGAATCGGAAAAAGTATACACTCTGAAGGAGTTTGCGCTCCATAGATCACACAAGTATCACACTATATTCTGGAGGATAAATCATATATGCCATTCTCATACGCAACCTTGATGACATGAAATTTGCATGCAACATGTGCTAAGTCTGCATTCCAATCTACTAATATTTTTAACTTCTCAGACATCTCCACTATTCCCTTTACAACATATTAAGTAAATCAATTCTATAATGGTCCAATGGTTTACATATTAAGGTGCCCGTTCGGCTTCATATCTTCATGAACGTCTTGATGTTGAATTGATATTGTTTCATTGTTTTCTTTATTAAATCATATAAGCTCCAATAAGATAAGTTTTACCTTTTGTTTTAGTCTAGCAAGCTTTGCATCTTGTTTTTGACAAGTTCCAAATTTTGGATCCTCAATGATCAACCTTGCATATTCAAATTCTTTAGAAAGACATATTATTTTATCATTTAAGTGGTATGGTTTTTAGGTTGTGTCAATGATAAATGTAACTTTCTCTTGAATGTTGTCATTGTTGCATGTGGGAAAAATCATGTCATGATACTCTCTTTTGGGCATTTCTAGTATTAACCTCAGTATCAAATTATGAACATCACCTCATGATAGCCCTACTATCACAATTGGTTTCAAACTTGAGTGTGTTTTAAATAGATTTTATTGGAGGTATTTGATATGATGTTGATGAGATATGTATACTCTTTTTTCCTGATATTGATGAGATATGAATTTCCTAAAGCTTTGTAGTTGAACTTACTTTGTTTTCCTCAGTGTCTTGGGTCATCTAAACATGGTCAATGTCCTATTTTCTGAGTGGGAAGATTGATAGATACATATGATCATTGTGATCTACATTTATAAGGACCAATGTACATACTCTCTGGATTAAAGATGTTTTAGTTGTTCTTAAGTGGTTATCTAGTCTTCTATCTGAAATTCCTCATATCTCCTCATATTTCCTGTTGAGATGTTGTAAGTTCACTCTTGTTTACTAATTTTCTTGATTTAGATCTTAGTCAATTTGTAGATCCTTTAGAGATTTGATCAACTGATTAGGAATGGACTACTACCTGATTTCTTGAGTCTTGACTTGTATTTTTAGGGTAAAACTGATATGTTCTATTTTAAGATAATTACTATTAGTTTAGTAACTTTGTTTCACTGACATTGAACTTGCCTACAGAGTTTCTTCAACAGTTAGGTGAGAACTACAATTATGCAAACTTCTTGCATCCTATCATTCTAGGACTCGTATAAACAACAAGAAATCCTTAGGTAATGTTGTATCTAGAGTCTCTGATACAAGAGATTTTCCAGATAATCAATTAAAAGGATGGTGAAATAAGAATGAGATGGGCACTATATTAAGGTCAGAATTCATAAATAATATTTGATTATGTGTGAATAAGTGCCCTTTCCTGATTTTTATGAATCAATTTTGCACATTCTAGTTGAGTTGAACCCATGATTTAAACTACACAAATCCTTTGGACCTGTATGAACTATATGAAAGCATATGCTCTGTAGGGACAACTAGTTTAATAGCATGATAACTTTAGCTTTTTAGTTGTTGGAATTGGGCTTCAGGGAGGCAAATTCTATTATGTTCTATATATAGTCAAATAAAATCCCACTTCTAAAAAACATAATAAACTGTCGAACAACATGCAGAAGTAGAAATTCCTTTTGAGTTCATTTGTTCCTTTTGACAAGTATACTGAGTCCCTCAAACAATCACTCCATTGGAAAGAAATCCATAATCAAATTTGAAAGTGAGAGTCCCCAAAGTCGTGGTACATAAATATGTATGATCAACTAGTCATCTAGTTCTCCAGATGTTCTTCATGGATTATAGTCTTAAACATATTTTGTCTTTCTTATGTTATGTGTTATTATTGTAGGTGTAATTTCAGAACTAGTGATGGTAATCCAGAAAGGTGACATGACCCAAAATGGAGATGACTCAAAAGGTGAAAGTATTCTATTTCTAGGTTTGGTTATACTACGACCCTATTTTTGGGTTCCTCCCATCAAAACAATGAAAATAGTAATTTGAAAATATCTTTTAATACCTATCCAATGTTCTTCCTCTAGCCGTTGTTAACATTACTAAAAGCTTTGTTGAACTTGGATCAAAGTGATTTCTTATACATGCAATAGTTATCTATCCTTCTTGGTAGGTGAATACATGTTGCAGAGGTGTATAATCAGAGTCATGTTCTTGTTGCAAGTTGGCTAGAGCACTACACCTATTATGTAGTGAGTATCATCCTTCGACTTCTTTGTCCATTTCACCAAGCAAGAACATGACCATGTTCAATTTCACCATAATAAGCAAGTTTATGGGTTCTTCCAAACACTATCAAATTGAGCATGCATGGGTTTACAACTGAATCTATGTGAACACACTGACATTAGATCTTTCACTTCTTTCTTTCCAATAATTTACACAAGCATAATGAGGTTCTCTTCAACACCCAACAAACTCACCCAGTGTTTATGCATTCAAAGCTTCTTTGATGGGCTTAAAGTTTCATGCTCTCTAAGATGTTACACAGATTGATTGAGCTCAACATGCACAAAGAGGATAAGATGTTGTAGGAGGTCACCAACTACTGATTACATCAAATTTATGAAGGTTGACACCTTGTATTGACTAGAATATGTTGTCATAAAAATAGATGAAAATTGATGCAACTTGTACTGAAGTGTTTATCTTGTTTCATGTACAATGTTTAATAGGGGCAATATATATGTCCTCCCCATGTATATTTGTTGTTTAATATAAATAAAAGTTTGATTTTTGACATATAAGTATAACTTGATCTAATTACTCATGTTGTATCGACAAATTACATAATATATGCATAATATAACAACATATATGTATGTATAATAAATGGTACTACATATGCATTCATCTTGATGTATAATCTAACTAACTAACTATATATGTATGTATGTATGTATGTATGTATTACATGTTGCTTTTCCCTACACATTAACTATACAAAATGTATTAACTTCATCTTTTTGCTACATACTGACTACATTTTCAATTCTAGTTATACATTTAGCTACAATTACACCTACATTTAAATATGTAAAGACGATATCTAGATATAGTTTTGACTTCCTATGTATGTGTAGTGAATGGATTGTTTAACTACATATTTAAAAATCATAGTATAAGACTTTAGTTATACGAGCATATACTACAATTTGTATACATAAAAAAATATAGCTAAAGCTTTTAGCTATAAAATATCGGGTTTTCGCTACATTTTTTGTATTAAAAGATCAAAATTTTGGAGTGTTCCTTCTTATGCACATCGTCTTCTATCCTCACTTGGTCTTCTTTGGGCGGATCAACATCCGGAGAAGGAATGCCCCCCTCCTCTGGATGGTTGAGAATCTTTGTTATATTCCCCCCATCATCATCCATGGGTGTCATTCTTTTAGTCCTCATGTGTTTGGTAGAAATAGGGCTAGGATGATGAGGAACAATGGCCTTGCAAATTTCAGGAGTATATAGCTTAACAAAGGAAGGGAAAGGGGTGTATCTCACTTTTTGTTGCAAGGCTAACATTGTTAGGGAGTCCTCTTGGCCTCCATCTTGTGCTGTAGGGGATGAGATCCCGAGAGTAGGATTAGGGGTATAACGGAAAGATCTACCATCCTCTTGGGATTGAGGGCTATAATTTGGTGGGTCCTTACATTTTTTCCCTCCCAAGGATGAGAACAAGTATTATTGAAAGAAAAATTCTAGCCACAACCAACCATCCACCTGCTCCCCCACTCGGTTTTGGGAATGGCTTCTAGTCAACCCACTTTCTCTCACAACATATCTCCCATTTTGGAAAAATAAAATAGGACAAATGTAAAGGAAATAAGAGGAAAAAGAAGATCATTTTTCTCATAACTCTCAATCCACAATCATTTTCTTGTAACATAAAAATCAATAGATTTCTTGTAAAAATACTTTCTAACAAGACTATAGACTTTAGAAAAAAATAATAAGAGATATACATCTCTCATCTTTCGTACTGTACACATATACAGTATGTCTCATACTATAGTTATTTGATTCTGGTACAACACTAATGTGTATTTCTCTCTTTTCTATGTTCTACTTCTTTTCCTCTCTCGTACCGTACGTCTCGTAAACATTAGAGGTATTTGTTTCTCATATAATATTAATGTGTACTTTTTCTCTTCTCTATGTCCTACTTCTTTTCCTCTCTCGTACAATACATCTCGTACTAGACATATTTATTTCTCATACAATACTAATGTGTACTTCTCCCTTGTCTATAACCTATTTCTTTTCCTCTCTTGTACTGTATATCTCAACTATACATATTTGTTTCTCGTACAATACTAATGAATATTTTTCTCATCTCTAACTCATATTTTTTTCCAAAATATATTAACATTAGTCTTGTTTGAAAGTATTTTTTATAAGAAATCTAATATTTTTTTATCTTGAGAGAAGTATAACATGAGAGAAGTATAAAAAGAGCAAAAGTATATAAAAATTGAAAGTACAATACCCAAAAAATATGGGTATTATGCTTCACCTTATTATATTACTTATATAATCTTTTTTAAGTTATATGTATTTTACCCCAAAATTCAGGTACTATATTAAAATGCAGGTATTGTACGAAAAATATAAGATTTGTACCTCAAAATATGAGTATGAACCCTCTTCTATATGTACCCAAGTATAATACTAATGATTTTGGTATAGTACAGAGGTTTACTTCTCTCTTCTCTATTTATTTCTCCCCTAGTGCTATACCAAAAAATATTCGTACAATATAAGAAAAGAAGAGAAAGGTATATGAAGAAACTAATAAAGAGAGAAGAATTAAGTAAACATTAGTATTGTTTTAAAACAACATCGTAGAGTACGAGAGAAGTGAACATCAAAACTGTACAAAAAAGTAAAAACAAATTATACAATATGTAATAAAAAAGAAATTTACGTCTCTAGTTTTACTTTCTTCAAAATATGTCAATATTAGTCTAGCTGAAAAGTATTTTTTGGTTTTTATTTCAAAACAAAACTCATTAGGGTCTGAAAGTTATGACTGAAACAATTTTCTCTTTTCTTCATATTAGGAATTGTATTTCTCTCTCCCAGAATATATAATGGAGTTAATGAAAGAGACCCTAATTTCTCTAGAGCAATCATGATTTTTTTCTTTTTTTCTCTATCCTCATAACCACTCCTATTAATATAGAGAAAATGGGTTGTTTTGCACAATGAATAACAAGTCCCAATAATGAATGGGAGATCAAAGATGTTACCGGATGTGTGTAGTGCAAATCTTGTTGAAAATGTGGCCCTGCCCATTGGTCCTGGTCTTCTCATAAGTGGCATTTTTTATTGTAAAGGCCGCTTAATATATAATAGATAGGTGCACCAGCATGTTGTGACCACATGTTGGAGGAAAGAGTACAAAAACATAATAGTAAGCTCTGGACACCAGTAGTGTTGAGAGATAGGCAATGTGATAATGGGGGGCACCCCTAAACCATGCCCCAAAAGAATGAACTTTAAAAGCTAAGAAAAAAATGTCTACGGCAGCATAGCGGGTAATGAAGTCAATCAGCCAGCAAAAACGCTTGTGGTCTTTAGAAGCCAGTATCGTCATGCTCGATATCCTCCAAGGTGTATGTGCGGATCGGGGTGTGGAAGCTCATATCTTTCGTCAAGGGAGATGGGGTGGAGCCGTTGTTTCTATTGTCATCACCTGGGGAGAGCGAACATGATGTAAAGTAGCTTGTATGTTGGATTTAACTATATCATCCAGGTGAGGTGAATGGTATCTACGATGGTTTCTCTCATTCCAGATGTGCCAAGCTATGATGATGGTGGTAGAAGCATGGTTAATTTTGAATCTGGATGATGTGGTTTTCACAAATTGTGTGGTGATGACCTCTCGAAGTGAGGGCTGGGTGAGGTATGTGGGATTTAGAAAAAATTTCATGATGTTTTGAGTGTAGGGACAAAGGAGGAATATGTGGTGGATGTCCTCATAGTCCATGTAGCAAAGGTGACATCTGGATGGTCCATGAATACCCCGATTGTGAAGGTTTTGATCTGGATGGTCCATGAATACCCCAATTGTGAAGGTTTTGATCGGTGGGAAGCTTGTTGTTCCATAGCAACCATCCAAAAAGTTTATATTTGAGGGGGATGTTTGTGTGCCATATGTGTGCAATGGGATTGGTGTAGCCTCTATAGGAGAAGAATTTGTATGCTTTTTTGGTGGAGTATCTAGGGCCCCAGATCCAATGCACTTGGGAACGTGTATCATGTTCTAAGATTCGAATTACATTTGAGATGGGGATGATGGGGAATTGGTGTGCCAAGGTGTGTTTTAGGGTGTCGTGTCTGCGGCTGCTGCTGAGTGCAAGGGCTCTCTGAATGTTGATATTTAGAAGAGAGCTTGGGATGGCATGTGAGATGGAGAAGTTGGTGATGGGTTGATTTTGGTACCATGGATCAGACCAAAAATGAACGTTGAGGTGACTGTGTGGCGACATGTGTATTGTTTCTTGGATGAGGCAAAGAATTTCGTTGAGGTGTTTCCATAGGGGGGAGGCCAATTTCCTCTTGACAGGGTGCCATGGGGGTTATTGAGTGTAGTATTTTTGCATGAAATGGTTAGACCAGGCGGAGATCCTACGATGGCAAAGTTGTACAATAATCTTGAGGAGAAGGCGCAGGCATTGTGTAATCTGATGTCAATGATGCCCCACCCCCTTGGTTAATGGGGGTAGTGATGGATTTCCAGTTGGTTAGGTGGATGTGTTTACCCATGTGATCCCATAGGAACTTTCTTCAGATCTTGTCAATGCGGGTAGCAATATTGGCGGGTAAGGGGATGCAGCTCATATAGTAGGTGAGAGTGGGCGTTAGGGAGCTGTTGAAGAGGGTGAGCCAACCTTCCAGACTCAGGAAGTTTGATTTCCAGTTGAAGAGTCTGGATTCAAGATGATTAATGACAGGGTCCCAAGCAGAGGAAGGGATGCGAGTTGGGGAGATGGGAAGACCAAGGTATGTGAATGGGAATTGTTCCTTTTTGCAGCTGATAAGATTTTTGTATCTATCCATATCTTTGTTGGGTTTGTGGATGCCGATGATGGTGGATTTTTTAAGGTTAATATTCATTCCAGTGAGATATGAGAAGATACCGAGAAGTCAGATGGTGTTGATGATGTTTTGGTTAGAGGGGGTGATAAAAATCATGGTATCATCAACATATTGGGTGATGTTGAAGTTGCAAAAATTGGGGGTATGGATTAGGTGGTTATCATCCGCGATGGTCATCATCCTGGTAAGAATAGATGTGCAGAGGATGAAGAGGTATGGTGAGAGAGGGTCCCCTTGTCTGAGCCCATTCGTGCTGCCAAAATAGCCCTGAGGGGAGTCGTTGATGAGGGTGGAGAACTTGCATGTAGAGATGCAAGACATGATCCAATCATTCCATCTTTGCGGGAAGTTGTGATTTTTGAGGCAATATGTAAGGCTTTCCCAATTGACATTGTCGAAGGCTTTGGTGAAATCCAGTTTGAGGGCTAGGGTAGGGGTGTGGGTTACGTTGCAGGAGTGTAGAATTTCATTAACAACAATGTAAGCATCCTGGATGGTATGCTTTGGTAGGAATTCACATTGGTTGGGTGAGATGATGCGCTGCAAATGGGGTTTCAGGCGGTTGTTGAGGGTCTTCGCAATACTTTTGTAAGTAGTGTTGATCAAACTGATAGGTCGGTATTGGTGGATGGATGATGGGAGGATGGTTTTTGGTATAAGGGTGATGTTAGTCTGGTTGAGGGGTTTGATGACAGATGATGGGTCTGCAGTAGTGTGAAGGTTTTTGAAGATCTTTAAGAAGCTATCCTCGACATGTAGCCATATGGTGCAGATTGTTACAGTGTTGAAACCATCCGGGCCAGGCACTTTGTCTCTGCCCAGTGCAAAAATATCTTGTTTGATTTCTTCAACGGAGAAGGGGGTAATAAGACCACCAAGGTTTGATTGCAGTGGGGGAAATATATTTCTCCATTGGAATAGATTGGTACGGTGAGGTTGGTGAGAAGAGTTGAAAATGTGTTGAAAATGTGAGACAATGTGGGAGGTAATAGTAGCTTGATTTGTGGTGCATACGCCATCTATGGTGAAAGAGTGAAGGTGATTTTTCTTTTTCTTGTGATTGCACCACTGGTGGAAGAATTTAGAATTTTTGTCCCCCAGTTTCAGCCAGCATATTTTTTCCCTATGTGCTCATATTGCTTCCCAATGGTTATAGAGGGTGTCAAGTTCGGCTCGTAGGGTGAGAATGCGGGCAGGGTCCATGTTCGGCTCAAAGTCAAGTTTGTGTAAATCATTTTCCTTAGCGGCGATGGCATCTTTGATATTTCCGAACATGGTTTTGGCCCATGTTGATGCGGCCATTCTCATAGTTTTGAGTGAGGATGATAAAAACTTGTTCGGATTATGATTGTTGGGAAGGAGTGTCCATTGAGATGAGAACCAAGGGAGAAAATCGGGGTCAGCCAACCAAAATCTTTCAATACGCTTGGGTTTATGACCATAGGATGGGGGGTAAGTGTTTAAAACAAAGGGAAAGTGATCTGAGATTGGTTGGTAGCAATGTATGTGATGGTATTTTGATAGAGGTGGTGCCAAGAGTTGTTGCATATGAATCTGTCGAGCTTAGCCCATTGGTGATCCCGATTCCAGGTGAAGTTGTTTGATGATATGTCAATGAGGTGGTGTTGTTCTATGTAGCTATTAAACTGTTGGTTAGCATTGGTATAATGTTGTCCGTCAGTGGAGGTGTTCAATCTTTCCATAGGAGAGGTGGTGAGATTGAAGTCACCCCTGATGATCCATGGGGTGTATGTATTGTCAGTGGCTAGTTGGTGGAGTAGTTGTAGGTAATATGCTTTGGGGGGGATGGAGGACCGTAGGTGGCTGTGAGGGTCCAATTGATGTTATCAAAGATGTTGGTAATTTGTATTGTGATATGGTTGTGGTGCATAGTGGTGTGCCTGATGGAGAACAGTTGATTATTCAGTCCGATGACAATGCCCCCTTTGAATCTGACGACAGGGGATTGAATCCATGTGTTGATATGGAGACCAGCGATAGTGTGAATCATGAAGTTAGTAAGTGTGGCTTTCATCTCCATAAGTATAATAATCTATATATGGTTGGCAATAATGAAATTCCTGATTTTTCTTCGATGTTTGGCGCATGAAGCACCATTAACATTCCATGTCGCAAAAATCATAGTGGAAGTTGTGGATAGGGTCATCTGGATGCAGCTAGGATGTTATATCTGTAGGTCCATCAGGTGGGATCTGGCTAGCTCAGTTAGCCGTCTGTTGTTCCATCCCATGAAGTTTTCAATATTACTAAGGGTTTGGTGTGCTTTTAGGTCAGTCTCAAATGATAGTACAAGGTGTTCAGAGAAAGATTTGAAGGATTTAATGTTTGAACATGAGACAAGATCGTTAATGTTGTCTCTGTCGGGGTAATTGTCGTGGACATGATTTCGGGAGCCTCTTTAGGGAGGAACAGGTTCTAGTGTGTTCTCTGTGTTACATGAGTTAGAAGAGTGAGAGACTATGTAAGTCTTATGGTGTGTGCTTGGCGCTAGAAGTGAAGTGAATGTAGTTGAAGAGAAAGAGGAGGGTGGGGGAAGTTACCTCTCTAGGATGTGGATCCCTCCATCATGTATCCTGTGGGTTGAGCCAGCTGCATCTTGCGGAGGGGGCTATCCTCCGTCGTAAGTTCAATGATGATTTCAGATTTGAGAAGGGCCCTCGCTTCTTTAGAGATGTCACAGAGGGTGAGTTTTTGTGCAGGTGCTGGTGGAGCAAAGGATGTGGTTGTGTAGAGGTCCATGGGGTTTGTTGGGCTAGATGGTCTGCTGATAGGGAAGAGGCGAGCGATGGTCGTGGGGATGTGGCCATTGTTGTTGGTCTTGATGCGCTTGTTTCTCCTAGGGCTGACCGCCCTAGGGTGGAAGGTGGGGTGTTTGGGAGATTTAGAGGAGTTCGTATGGTTCCTTCAGGATGTTGGGTGGCTGTCAAAGTTGGTGAAGGGTGTGGGGGTGGTGGAAGGTGTTTCGGCAGTAAGACGTATAGGGTGAAGCATTTCCCTGAGGCGGAGATGGAGTGTTGCAGGTAATTTTGTGGGGGCCATAGCGGCGAAAACACAAAAATCTTTGATGTAGTTAGATGGGTTTATGATTTCTGGTGATATGAACTATATAGTGGCTCCTACGGCTCAGGAAATGTCGTGGAAAATGTTGTTATCCCATAGGTGTGGGGGGGGGGGGTTAGAAATGGAGATCCATGTAGAACCACCATCATGGGCGACAGTGGCACCAGCCATGGGAGACCATTTAGTCAGGTGAATTTCAACGAAGCTTTCTTCGCAGGGTCGGGTGAAGGAGTGATCGAATAGGGGTTGAATCTGCGTTCCCTTAGGGACGGTGTAAAGAAGTTTGGATGGGGAGAGGATCTTAGTTTTGAGAATGGTGACACCTAGAAGGAAGTCGACAATGGCTTTGGTGATCTGGATGATATCAAGGCATTTGTTATTGATGTTGTTCATAATCGTCATCCCAGCATGACCCACATTTGACCACTTTATTAGTGGCTTTGTCCCTTCCCTTCTTACTCAAAGAGACATAATTGACGTCTATTGTAGGGATATTGATGGTTAAATGTGTTGCAAGATCACCCGTTACCTCGAGAGGGCGCAGACTTGAATGACTTGCATTGTCATTGGTCATTTTACATGACAAATTCCCTCTCATAATAAAGGCTCTTAGTAGTGTCCTGAAATTGCACGCCTATTGTCATCCTTTTGCCATTGGCTCGGTCATTACACCCTCCCACCTACGAACAGATTCATTGCTCCTCTTTTAGAGTTATGCTACACATAGTCACTTATATACCCGGCCACCCACCCGTGCATCGGGAGTCCACAAAAGTGTGGTCCCAGCCAGATTTTAATACGAAATAACTCCACGCCAATTAACTCCATGTATCAACTAAAGAGTCCTGAGATTCTCTCTCCACTCCTCTCTCCAGTCCTCATTTTTACTAATTTTTTTTCTCTCTTACAAATCCTCCTTCCAGCTCTATTCCACCCCACCATCATTTACGCGTTAGTACAGTACGTCTATTCCCCCAACTCTCACCAATCTTTCTAATTTGGACGTACAATACATCATGTAAAGGTTGTGATGGTTAGAGAGTTGAAGCACAAGTACAATACTTGTCCAACATTGTTTATGAGTATGTCCAGAACAAGTACAGTACTTTCCCAACACTGTTTATGAGTATGTACTCATGATGTGTAGTATAGTACATCATGTAAAGGCTGCGATGGTCAGAGAGTTGAAGCACAAGTTCATTACTTGCCCAACACAAGTAAGCCCATAAAAAGTACAATACTTACAACACAAGTCTATCTTGGTCGTTGTATGTCTCATACTGTACGTGTAGTATAGTACATCATGTAAGGCTACTGATGGCCTTGCTACACCAATAGTCAGAGAGTTGAAGTACAAGTACAACACTTTCCCAGCACAAGTAAGCCCAACACAAGTACAATACTTGTAGTACAAGTCTCTCTTGGTCATTGTACGTCTTATACTGTACGTGTAATACAGTACATCATGTACTGTACGTCATGCATAATATTGATTTCAAATAATTACATCATGTACTGTATGCCATGTACTTCATTCAAAAATGTACATCTCATACCGTACGCCTGTACATATTATGAGTTTCAATATAAATAGTAAATGTACAATACTTATAGTTAGTGACAAAATATGGAATATGAAGAAACATGAAAATAATAAGTACTGTATGTCTGTACATATTTCAAATTTTAATACTTTAAAAAAATAGAAGGAACTACTAATGAATAGAAATTTAAATTTGAATACTTTTTGTAACTTGTGATGGAATTAAGTATATGTGGGTGGGTGGATACATTGTCTACAATTTGCATGTGCTTTTCATGACTTTTGCATGGGTAGTAATACAAAAATGATTACAGGTCAAATGTCTCTCAGAAATGTTGTTGGCTGCATTTTCCTTAGATCTGGGTGGGGCAGTGGGTGGGTCAGTGACTATGGGTAGACTTTTTCCTCTTTTATAAGAGGAGTATGTTGTTCCTTGTTTGGATTTATAATAGGTGTAACAGCTAACAATGATGTTGGGTTGAGATTAAATATACTTGTAGCGTGGCATCATCTTGGGCATAGAGCAGCCTGCTCCATGTTAATTGAGGATCAGCAAATTCTACAGCCCCACCCACCTGGTCATCCACCTGTTAGTTGGAAGGTGTGATCAGAGCTGATGTGGAAGAAAAAATAGACACACTATCAAAGAGAGAAAAATAGGAGAAAACATATTTTGTTAATAACTTTTAAATCATAAGGAATTTTTTATGGAAATAAAATGCATTAGATTCACTACAAAAAATACTTTCTAACATGACCAATATTAATATATTTTAGAGAAAAAATAATATGAGAAGTATGAGAAGAGATGGGAGAAGTACAAAAAGTACAATACCCACAAAATTTTGATTTTGTACTCCAAAATGGGAGTGACATTAGTATTATACTTCCAAAATGATAGTAATGTACCTCAAAATATAGAAAATCTACTTCAAATATAGGTATTATACTTAGATTGATCATTAAGTAAAATATTAAAATTAAACTTGGTAGTGTAAACATTCATACTATATTGGATATAATACTCGTCACTTTGGAGTACAATACTTTCTAACAAGACCGGTGTTGACACACCTAGAAAAAAATACTAATACAGAAAGTATATTAAGAGAGGAGAGAAATATAAAAAGTATAGTTCCACAAATTTTTGTACTATATACCAAAAAGGGAGTAACGTTAGTAGTGTACCTCCAAAATGATTGTAATATACCTCAAAATATAGACATTGTACCCCAAACATGGGTATTATACTCGGATTGAGCATCAAGTAAAATATTAAAATTAAATTGAGTATAGTAATCATTCGTACTATACTAGGTATAATTATCGTAGTTTAGGGTACAATACGTTAATAAGTAAAACTTTAGTATTGTACCTCAAAAAATAAGAGTAATGTACCCCAAAATATATAGTATATAACCCCAAAACATTGGTGATATACAGGGGTGGATAAATAAAAAGGATACAATACATACAATTCGGGGTACATTACTCCCATTTTCAGCACTACTACAGAAAAGACCTTTGGTGTCAATTATTTAGAGCCTTTAGCGTTGGTTTCCAAGCGACACCCAAGTGGGCGCCGCTAAAGGTTGACGCCTTCAGCGTTGATTTTTAACCGACGCCATAACTGGAACGACCGTCTCGCGAAAACAGGATTAACTAATGCGGAAGCGAATTATTTACAGTGTAATTACTGAAAATCACTAAAAAGTAAAACCATTTGCAAAGAGATCCTTTCATAGGAAAACTCTTTAACCAAGAACCAAAGTGTTTCCATTTCATCCTGGATCACAAGTACACAGCCTGTACAATTCCTTTTTAAGGATTACAACATTGACTGCCCTGTTAACAAATATACACAGGCAGTATAAAACTTTGAGGCATTAAGCCAAAACTCCGATTGAATCATTTAAAACTCCGAGGACCTGAGAGTACAGAGACGACACATAGGACTACTATCTATATGACTTGACAGACAATATCTCCACCTGAGATCTCATTGTTGTCCTTGTTGTTGCTGTTGCTTCTGCTCATCTCTGTTCTAGGGATTTCCTGCCTTGCCTTCCATGCATACCTAAAAATGTTTTCCCACGGGGGTGAGACAATTGAAAATTGCCCCAGCGAGAGATATAACTCTCCGCCAAAAACATTATTATTGCAGTTTATCAAATTAAAACTGAGTAGGGGTTACTTTTACATTATCAGGTAGAATTATTCATCATAGAACAGAATAAGATAATCTCCATTCTCAAGGAGGTCATTGCATCTACCCATGGTAGATAAGTAATTCATCTGTCTATTTTGCAGAGAATATAAAGAAACGTAATTAACATTTATCTACTAAGGAATGCAAAAAGAAATGCAACATCAGCCAATGAACCTCCGTATTCAATCCTTAAGCAAACATGCTATACGGCTGATTACATTTTACAATCACACTTATGCCCTGAGGAGATGAGGTATACCGCTCATACTCCAACCGACCACGGTTACATAAAACATCGATACCACACATAGGTCAATGGAAGAGCCGGATTCCCATGACCTCAACTATCTCGGTCAGTACGAGATAACATGCAGGACATCTTGTGTCTCTTCTAGATAGCTTTCCAGGGTATACTGGAAACATCGCTATTAGAGTTATAGCCCATAGCATATACTCTCTTCCGGATATGGCCCGTAGCCAATGCCCGGTATTATTTTGTGGAGTCATGGCCCGTAGCCATGCTCTTATTGGGGTATGGTCCGTAACCAATCCCGTTCATAGGACATAGCCCGTAGCAATGCCTATGGGGCATAAGGATATAATTGCCCAATTACCCCCACATATTCAAAAATATGCGTTCTGAGTAAACTCGTTTCACCATTCAGCTAATTCTGACGCTGATGGATCTGTGATCAGGGCAACTACATTATATGGTATCACTTGATTAATTAAGTACATTATCATATTCTTTTAGCATCAGCCAAGTTTCCAAACATAACTTAATAAGACAAATGCTATAAAGAAAACATGTACTATTTCCATTAATCACTTCTCAGTCTTTATAAGACATGGGGATCTCAGTCCCTCATTTCAATACTGGGAATTTTCATTCCTTTGCAACTCAAAGCAATAATCATATGGTTCTGGGTATTCAAACCTTTAGCTCATCATTGAGCATTATTACCACTTTTTCAGGTAATTATCACCTTCAGGTCACCTGACCAAGGTAAATATGATGCTTATTACATAAACATCTTCTCATGGCACTTAAGGCCCATTACTTCTCTTATTACCTCATACTAGGCAATAAGGTATAGCATGGCACATAAGGCCCAATAAACAATGTCAATACATAAAATGTCATAGCTCATACCTGGCTATGTTCATCATCACATCATACCTGCATGGTTAGTACAGATGATAATACATCAATTTCATATCAGCACCATGCAAAACAATATATAACATCATTATTCAAGGGTAACACCACTATTCCCTTACCAGGGTTAGGGTTTCCCATTTCTCATTAATTCAGACCCTCTTGAGTTAACCAACTTTATCTTGTATTAAGGTATTTCCCCTCTTAATACATTCCATCACAGAATACTCACCCTTAGCATATAATGCATAGGCCACACATTAGAATTGTCTAGCTATCTCACATGATATGGACTTATCTTAGTTTAAGGCATAACTTTATTATAAAGTTGCTTATAAACAATCGCAATGATACACCCTCAACTAGGGTTTCACAAGGATACACCCTCAACCAGGGTTCACAATGATACACCCTCCACTAGGGTTTCACAAGGTTACACCCTCAACCAGGGTTCACAATGATACACCCTCCACTAGGGTTTCACAAGGATACACCCTCAACTAGGGTTTACTAACATCCTAATTAGTGATTTCACATGTAGACAACCTCTTATTAAGGTTATACATTGAATCAGCCTCAATTAGGGTTTACATCATGTATTGGGTCCATGCATTTGTTATGCATTAATGACTAGTACCATTAAAGGTATCTCCCACCTAATCACATTAGGTTTTCAAAAAGGTTTGATCAATTAGACCTTCAATAACATGAGGTATCCAATTGAATTAACCAAATTGAACCACACTCAATTCTAATCAATGGAACTTCAACCAATTGGATCATCAACTCAATCATCATTTGAATCATGGCTCACCCCTCAATTGGGACTTCAATTATGGTCTGATCTCAATGGGATTAGGGTTTATAAACACCAATTAGAGATTTGAAGTTGATCATCAATCATGCTACTAATTGTGTTTCAATTGATTGCATTGGACCTTCAACCATTGAATTCATGGAACCAATCATCAATTGGACCTATGCTCATACTTCAATTGAGTTTAATATGTCAACCTTCAACTAATTTGACCCTCAATTGACCCTCAATTGGTCATCAATTAGGGCTTGATTCAATTGAATTAGGGTTTGGAATCGAAGATCCAACAACACTCATCAATGCAAGATCGGTTACTTTACAACTATTGAACCATTATCCAAATTGGGTATGACCTGACCCCAAACGGTCTTGAGGTCGTTTGGATGACCTCCAAACGGTCTTGAGACCGTTTGCCCATCATATCACTCAAATCCAAGCCATCCAATTAAGGTTTGGATCATTGGATTGATCACCAAATCAGCATTGCATTGTATAACAGCTTGGTACCTTTAGACCTTCAAACACCTAACCATACTCAACCCTAGACCTCCAAACGGTCTTGGGTGACCACCAAACGGTCTTGAGACCGTTTGGCCCATCCAACCTTTGGATGCTAGTGAAAAATCATCATGGATTGGTCTATCGTGTTGATCAACAGATCAGCACTACATTGCAATATGATTAGTACCTTTGGACCTTCAATTGGTCAACTATACTTGACCCCAGACCTCCAAACGGTCTTGAGGTGACCCCAAACGGTCTTGAGACCGTTTGGATGATCCCCCAAACGGTCTTGAGACCGTTTGGGCTAATCAACCCAAAATCTCAAATTAGCTCATTGTGATTTCAGCACTGATTTCAATTAGGGGTAGCCCAATTGATTAGCCTTCAACTCATGACTCGTTTGGAATTAATCCATCAAATTTGGTGAGTCATTAGATCACATCATTAGGAACAGTAATCCCAAACGGTCAACACTTGTTAAACGCACTCAAACGGTCTTGAGACCGTTTGCCCAAAAAGTTCAATTAAATCAAATTGAAAATCAGCACTTAATCCAATTAGGTTTCCCTAATTGATTAGGCTTCAACTCACGATTCCTTTAGAGTTAATCCCTCAAATTTGGAGGGTTATTAATAAACATAATTATGAACAGGAATCCCATACGGTCAACGGTTGTTCAACCATATCAAACGGTCTTGAAACCGTTTTCTCAACCAGGTCAAGTTAATCAGGTTGAAACTCAGCACATAATTTAATCCGATTGCCTAATTTATTGGCCTTCAACTCTCGATTCCTTTAAAGTTAATCCCTAAAATTTGTAGGGTTATTAATAAACATAATTATGAACAGGAATCCCATACGGTCAACACTTGGTCAACCATCTCAAACGGTCTTGAAACCGTTTTCTCAACCAGGTCAAGTTAATCAGGTTGAAAATCAGCACATAATTTAATCTGATTGCCTAATTGATTGGCCTTCAACTCTCGATTCCTTTGGAGTTAATCCCTAAAATGTGGAGGGTTATCAGCCTATATAATTAGGAACAAAATTCCCAAACGGTCAATGCTTGGTAAACCATCTCAAATGGTCTTGAAACGGTTTCAAACCGTTTGCCCTTAAACGGTTTGCTGAAACCGCATAGCCAATCAAATTAAAACGATTTGGAGTAGCTATCAAAATGGTTTTTCTTGGTAATTTTCTTTGTATAAGCATCTAGGATGATGTCATCATCCCCTTCCTTCGAAAAACCAAGAACAGCAACCGTTCTTGATGGAAATTGCAGCAAGAAACAAGAGTGCATCAAATTGAAGAAATCAATCAACAAAGCATAGAGAATTGATGCAATAGCAATGTTTAAGGGTTTAAGTTATAAAACCCGCCTCCAATTGAGCTCCAAAGCTCCAATATCACGCCATTAATGGTGGATGAAGCTCTTGCAACTCCCCCTAGGCTCGTCCTCAAGCTTTTGATTGCAAAAGTTGGCTAGGGTTGAAGAGGAGATCGAAATAAGAAGGAATCCATAATTTATTTTCGATTTCCACCATGAAATCATGGAGAACGAAGGTCAAGGGCTTACCCACAGGTTGGGGACGTGATACCTGCTCCTCCCTAGCTCCTTGGTCGGTTTTTCAAGCAAGGGGAAGAAGAAAATCCGAAAAAGGCCTTGGTTTAGACTTAGAAATGGCACTTTTATAAGGAAATTGATGAGAGAGAAAATGCCTTATAAAAATCCAATTAATCCCAATAAAGTGGCCGCCTCTTCCCCCTCAACTACCTTGGGTACGAGGCACCTTCCTTGCCTTTAATTATCCTTCATTATCCTCAATTTAAAGAAAAGCAAATTAAGCACCTTAATGCTTATAATATAATATCCCACATGTGAGTGGATATTACTTTTCTTTATAAAAAGGTGAGTGGAATTTCACATACTTAAGATATTTTCGTTCCTTATCTTGTTAAAGGAACGTTGATCCTTATTCAAAATCAACCCAAAACATTTTGGTTGAAATCCCTTCAATTATTTTTATTCATTTTTGCCCTAAATCGAATTAGGGTTTCAATTAAGCATTATTCTTGATTATTTTAATGTCAAGATTCTCTCTCCTACAACTTAATTCAAATGAGGAGTACCTCTCATTTTATTTTCTCTACATGATTCCAAGAAACATTAAGGACCATATTGAAGTGGTAATTTGCATATTGAACCCTAGATTTTGGGTAAATTGCACATTACACCAAAACTAGGTTTTAATGCACAAGGATTGCTTTACAAGCTTAATCTTGGTGTCCAAGCTTGTGGAAACCATACCACTACATCATATTCATTCTTATGATGTCTCAACATCAGAGGAACATATTATCATGCAACATTTGCAATTTAACCCCTCAACTTGGGTAATTTGCACTTTAGTCCAAAATAAGCAAACATTGCTTCAACATTGTTCAAACAGGACCAAAATTGAAACATAGGTTCCTTTTGAGCCTTAATTACTTTTCACAAGATGAGATTAAGCATATAATGATATTTCTTAATCAAAAAACCTAGGGTTAAAGAATAACCCAGGTCAAGGATGTTACAAATTATAAACCCCTAACAAGGATTTCGTCCCCGAAATCCCTGATAAAGGGAACAGATATTATTCATTCATCATATCATCATGTCTCTTCATAACACCTCATTGTTATGTAGACATCATAGAACTTTGATCAGCACAAAGTTCCTTCACACAATATTCTCATAGAGTCAAATGAGAACTTATCTTAAAGACATATTTAGTTGTTATGTTTATGCAAAGCATAAACCCCTAACATATGATGTTCATATCATTTTATATAATCAGACTGATTTCATAGTTGACCATTCCAGGTAGCAAATCTAAACCATCTGATAATTCTCAGATACCCGAATCTCTTACCTTGGTATCAGTCGCATGTGTTGAAAACACATTATATTCTCATCTTTCTTTTATCATATTTACAACTTTATAGAACAGGGATCACCTCCCTTGTTCTCTTTTTCATCATATGAGGGTCATACTTTTACTTCCTCATATACACATACCGATCTGAATTCCTATCAGATCCTTCTTTCTTGTTCTTAAGATATGATACATTTATCCATATCATATTTCCAATTTCATGATACTCTTTAGATTGTATCAGAATGATTGCTTGATCAGGGCAATCAAAAAGATATCAATCTAAGAGTTTCCATACTCACTTTATCATCAATAGTTGTACACCTGATCAGGGTTTACAAGTACTGAGATCAAGTAGTATGCACTTACATGCTATCATATTCCTTTCTTTTCATATTACCATAACATAAGATTTAACATCCCTGGATTTTATCCAGGCATCTCTTCTATACCTCTTCCTCTTTCATGGAGGTAAGATCAATATAAAGCATTTAAAAGAATACTGAACAGAATTCAAATTCTAGTTCTCATCATTTCATCCCTATATGGCAACCAATGGGGAAAACAATATCAACAATCCTCCTTTTTATAACAAAAAGGGTTTAGTGTACTCAACATGTACACATTTATAACATACCTTGTACTCATATCATGGTCTTACTAGTCTTATTACTGAAGCAAAAACTAAGCCATAGAATCTTACAGGTGAAAGGTTAAGACCTTTGCACTTACTTAGTGGCTACTTCCCTGGTACACTAGGCATTTATTGCACTATTAGTACCAAAAACTTGGCTTTTTAAAACCATTAGGCAAATGTCTCTAGAATTATAGAGACCATTCCCTACTTCTCAGATTATTGCCCCTTCTTGGGCACTACCATCACATATTTATTATCTGTCTGAACTCATAGCAGAGTCCACTTTCTTGCTATAAGTTAATCTTTTCCATATTTTCCCTTGTTCCAACATGACTAAGTCATTTAGGAACTCATTTAAAGCTCAAGCTTTCTGTATTAAGGACTGATAACCTAGGTTGTAAGCCTAGCATCCAGTCCACTCATATGCATTACTGTTGCCCTAATCTTCCCAACAAGACCATGATCATAGGATTCTCTATCCTGATCAGGTCTTAATGGGGATTCTCAGGCACTCATTCTATTCTTCCATGATCCCTTGCACCTCTTCTTGGTGCAACAACATTGCCCTAAGCAATGTGTTCATTGTGCTCTCCAGTCATTTTAAACTTTACCCTTTCTCTGCACAAGCAGAAATCATTATAGGGTATATTGGAGGACACTAACACAGACTCAACAACTTAGTCCTATGTCTCTGTAGACTCAACGAACCTAGAGCTCTGATACCACTAATTGGAACGACCATCTCGCGAAAACAGGATTAACTAATGCGGAATCGAATTATTTGCAGCGTAATTACTGAAAATCACTAAAAATTAAAACCATTTGCAAAGAGATCCATTCATAGGAAAACTCTTTAACCAAGAACCAAAGTGTTTCCATTTCATCCTGGATCACAAGTACATAGCCTGTACAATTCCTTTTTAAGGATTACAACATTGACTGCCCTGTTAACAAATATACACAAGCAGTATAAAACTTTGAGGCATTAAGCCAAAACTCCGATTGAATCATTTAAAACTCCGAGGACCTGAGAGTACAGAGACGACACATAGGACTACTATCTATATGACTTGACAGACAATATCTCCACCTGAGATCTCATTGTTGTCCTTGTTGTTGTTGTTGCTTCTGCTCATCTCTGTTCTAGGGATTTCCTGCCTTGCCTTCCATGCATACCTAAAAATTTTTTCCCACGGGGGTGAGACAATTGAAAATTGCCCCAGCGAGAGATATAACTCTCCGCCAAAAACATTATTATTGCAGTTTATCAAATTAAAACTGAGTAGGGGTTACTTTTACATTATCAGATAGAATTATTCATCATAGAACAGAATAAGATAATCTCCATTCTCAAGGAGGTCATTGCATCTACCCATGGTAGATAAGTAATTCATCTGTCTATTTTGCAGAGAATATAAAGAAACATAATTAACATTTATCTACTAAGGAATGCACAAAGAAATGCAACATCAGCCAATGAATCTCCGTATTCAATCCTTAAGCAAACATGCTATACGGATGATTACATTTTACAATCACACTTATGCCCTGAGGAGATGAGGTATACCGCTCATACTCCAACTGACCACGGTTACGTAAAGCATCGGTACCACACATAGGTCAATGGAAGAGCCGGATTCCCATGACCTCAACTATCTCGGTCAGTACGAGATAACATGCAGGACATCTTCTGTCTCTGCTAGATAGCTTTCCAGGGTATACTGGCAACATCGCTATTAGAGTTATAGCCCATAGAATATACTCTCTTCAGGATATGGTCCGTAGCCAATGCCCGGTATTATTTTGTGGAGTCATGGTCCGTAGCCATGCTCTTATTGGGGTATGGTCCGTAACCAATCCCGTTCATAGGACATAGCCCGTAGCAATGCCTATGGGACATAAGGATATAATTGCCCAATTACCCCCACATATTCAAAAATATGCGTTCCGAGTAAACTCGTTTCACCATTCATCTAATTCTGACGCTGATGGATCTGTGATCAGGGCAACTACATTATATGGTATCACTTGATTAATTAAGTACATTATCATATTCTTTTAGCATCGGCCAAGTTTCCAAACATAACTTAATAAGACAAATGCTATAAAGAAAACATGTACTATTTCCAATAATCACTTCTCAGTCTTTATAAGACATGGGGATCTCAGTCCCTCATTTCAATACTGGGAATTTTGATTCCTTTGCAACTCAATGCAATAATCATATGGTTCTGGGTATTCAAACCCTTAGCTCATCATTGAGCATTATTACCACTTTTTCAGGTAATTATCACCTTCAGGTCACCTGACCAAGGTAAATATGATGCTTATTACATAAACATCTTCTCATGGCACTTAAGGCCCATTACTTCTCTTATTACCTCATACTAGGCAATAAGGTATAGCATGGCACATAAGGCCCAATAAACAATGTCAATACATAAAATGTCATAGCTCATACCTGTCTATGTTCATCATCACATCATACTTGCATGGTTAGTACAGATGATAATACATCAATTTCATATCAGCACCATGCAAAACAATATATAACATCATTATTCAAGGGTAACACCACTATTCCCTTACCAGGGTTAGGGTTTCCCATTTCTCATTAATTCAGACCCTCTTGAGTTAACCAACTTTATCTTGTATTAAGGTATTTCCCCTCTTAATACATTCCATCACAGAATACTCACCTTTAGCATATAATGCATAGGCCACACATTAGAATTGTCCAGCTATCTCACATGATATGGACTTATCTTAGTTTAAGGCATAACTTTATTATAAAGTTTCCTATAAACAATCGCAATGATACACCCTCAACTAGGGTTTCACAAGGATACACCCTCAACCAGGGTTCACAATGATACACCCTCCACTAGGGTTTCACAAGGTTACACCCTCAACCAGGGTTCACAATGATACACCCTCCACTAGGGTTTCACAAGGATACACCCTCAACTAGGGTTTACTAACATCCTAATTAGTGATTTCACATGTAGACAACCTCTTATTAAGGTTATACATTGAATCAACCTCAATTAGGGTTTACATCATGTATTGGGTCCATGCATTTGTTATGCATTAATGACTAGTACCATTAAAGGTATCTCCCACCTAATCACATTAGGTTTTCAAAAAGGTTTGATCAATTAGACCTTCAATAACATGAGGTATCCAATTGAATTAACCAAATTGAACCACACTCAATTCTAATCAATGGAACTTCAACCAATTGGATCATCAACTCAATCACCATTTGAATCATGGCTCACCCCTCAATTGGGACTTCAATTATGGTCTGATCTCAATGGGATTAGGGTTTATAAACACCAATTAGAGCTTTGAAGTTGATCATCAATCATGCTACTAATTGTGTTTCAATTGATTGCATTGGACCTTCAACCATTGAATTCATGGAACCAATCATCAATTGGACCTATGCTCATACTTCAATTGAGTTTAATAGGTCAACCTTCAACTAATTTGACCCTCAATTGACCCTCAATTGTTCATCAATTAGGGCTTGATTCAATTGAATTAGGGTTCTGAATCGAAGATCCAACAACACTCATCAATGCAAGATTGGTTACTTTGAAACTATTGAACCATTATCCAAATTGTGTATGACCTGACCCCAAACGGTCTTTAGGTCGTTTGTATGACCTCCAAACGGTCTTGAGACCGTTTGCCCATCATATCACTCAAATCCAAGCCATCCAATTAAGGTTTGGATCATTGGATTGATCACCAAATCAGCATTGCATTGTATAACAGCTTGGTACCTTTAGACCTTCAAACACCTAACCATACTCAACCCTAGACCTCCAAACGGTCTAGGGTGACCACCAAACGGTCTTGAGACCGTTTGGATGAGCTCCAAACGGTCTTGAGACCGTTTGGCCCATCCAACCTTTGGATTCTAGTGAAAAATCATCATGGATTGGTCTATCGAGTTGATCAACAGATCAGCACTACATTGCAATATGATTAGTACCTTTGGACCTTCAATTGGTCAACTATACTTGACCCCAGACCTCCAAAAGGTCTTGAGGTGACCCCAAACGGTCTTGAGACCGTTTGGATGATCCCCCAAACGGTCTTGAGACCGTTTGGGCTAATCAACCCAAAATCTCAAATTAGCTCATTGTGATTTCAGCACTGATTTCAATTAGGGTTAGCCCAATTGATTAGCCTTCAACTCATGACTCGTTTGGAGTTAATCCATAAAATTTGGTGAGTCATTAGATCACATCATTATGAACAGTAATCCCAAACGGTCAACACTTGGTCAACGCACTCAAATGGTCTTGAGACCGTTTGCCCAAAAAGTTCAATTAAATCAGATTGAAAATCAGCACTTAATCCAATTAGGTTTCCCTAATTCATTAGGCTTCAAGTCACGATTCCTTTGGAGTTAATCCCTCAAATTTGTAGGGTTATTAATAAACATAATTATGAACAGGAATCCCATACGGTCAATGCTTGGTCAACCATCTCAAACGGTCTTGAAACCGTTTGCTCAACCAGGTCAAGTTAATCAGGTTGAAAATCAGCACATAATTTAATCCGATTGCCTAATCGATTGGTCTTCAACTCTCGATTACTTTGGAGTTAATCCCTAAAATTTGGAGGGTTATTAATAAACATAATTATGAACAGGAATCCCATACGGTCAACGCTTGGTCAACCATCTCAAACGGTCTTGAAACCTTTTTCTCAACCAGGTCAAGTTAATCAGGTTGAAAATCAGCACATAATTTAATCCGATTGCCTAATTGATTGGCCTTCAACTCTCGATTTCTTATGATTTAATCCCTAAAATTTGGAGGGTTATCAGCCTACATAATTAGAAACAAAATTCCCAAACGGTCAACGATTGGTCAACCATCTCAAACGGTCTTGAAACCGTTTGCTCCCAAACGGTTTCAAACCGTTTGCCCTTAAACGGTTTGCTGAAACCGCATAGCCAATCAAATTAAAACGATTTGGAGTAGCTATCAAAACGGTTTTGCTTGGTAATTTTTTTTGTATAAGCATCTAGGATGATGTCATAATCCCCTTCCTTCGAACAACCAAGAACAGCAACCGTTCTTGATGGAAATTGCAGCAAGAAACAAGAGTGCATCAAATTGAAGAAATCAATCAACAAAGCATAGAGAATTGATGCAATAGCAATGTTTAAGGGTTTAAGTTATAAAACCCGCCTCCAATTGAGCTCCAAAGCTCCAATATCACGCCATTAATGGTGTATGAAGCTCTTGCAACTCCCCCTAGGCTCTTCCTCAAGCTTTTGATTGCAAAAGTTGGCTAGGGTTGAAGAGGAGATTGAAATAAGAAGGAATCCATAATTTATTTTCAATTTCCACCATGAAATCATGGAGAACGAAGGTCAAGGGCTTACCCACAGGTTGGGGACGTGCTACCTGCTCCTCCCTAGCTCCTTGGTCGGTTTTGCAAGCAAGGGGTAGAAGAAAATCCGAAAAAGGCCTTGGTTTGTACTTAGAAATGGCACTTTTATAAGGAAATTGATGAGAGAGAAAATGCCTTATAAAAATCCAATTAATCCCAATAAAGTGGCCACTTCTTCCCCCTCAACTACCTTGGGTATGAGGCACCTTCCTTTCCTTTAATTATCCTTCATTATCCTCAATTTAAAGAAAAGCAAATTAAGCACCTTAATGCTTATAATATAATATCCCACATGTGAGTGGATATTACTTTTCTTTATAAAAAGGTGAGTGGAATTTCACCTACTTAAGATATTTTCGTTCCTTATCTTGTTAAAGGAACGTCCATCCTTATTCAAAATCAACCCAAAACATTTTGGTTGAAATCCCTTCAATTATTTTTATTCATTTTTGCCCTAAATCGAATTAGGGTTTCAATTAAGCATTATTCTTGATTATTTTAATGTCAAGATTCTCTCTCCTACAACTTAATTCAAATGAGGAGTACCTCTCATTTTATTTGCTCTACATGATTCCAAGAAACATTAAGGACCATATTGAAGTGGTAATTTTCATATTGAACCCTAGATTTTGGGTAAATTGCACATTACACCAAAACTAGGTTTTAATGCACAAGGATTGCTTTACAAGCTTAATCTTGGTGTCCAAGCTTGTGGAAACCATACCACTACATCATATTCATTCTTATGATGTCTCAACATCAGAGGAACATATTATCATGCAACAATTGCAATTTAACCCCTCAACTTGGGTAATTTGCACTTTAGTCCAAAATAAGCAAACATTGCTTCAACATTGTTCAAACAGGACCAAAATTGAAACATAGGTTCCTTTTGAGCCTTAATTACTTTTCACAAGATGAGATTAAGCATATAATCATATTTCTTAATCAAAACACCTAGGGTTAAAGAATAACCCAGGTCAGGGATGTTACAATAACCCTTCCCACCATCGAAAATGTGCCCGCAAGGGAACTATAAGCGTCGGTTCTTAATGAAAACAGACACTATATCATGATCAAAGATGTCAGTTATTAAACAAACATCGACGCCATAACCCTTCTCGCCACTGAAAATGTGCCAACAAGGGAACCATAAGTGTCAGTTAGTAAAGAAAACCGACACTATATCATGGTTAAAGACGCCAGTTATTAAACAATAAGCGATGACATATCCCTACCAACATGACCGTGCTTCCCAACACGACCATGGTACCTGGCCACAATAGGCATTGGTTCTTACAGATAACTGACGCCAGCCATGGAAAAGACGTCAATTTTTTTCTAATAACTGACATTGTATGTCATCGGTGTATGTATGTCATCGTGTCAGTTTTATACAAATAACCTATGCCTATGTTTTGATATTTTTTTATCAGTTTGCAGGCCTGTTGTATGGCTAGTCAGCAGGATGCAGAACCTATAGTTCAGTTCTGAACTACAGGTTTACATCATCCATTGACATTAACTAATAACAGACCACAAACCTGTAAAGTCATTCACATTCAAACACATGTATTGATCAGATACATGTAGAAACTTGTAAAGTAACTTACATTGACATTCAGTTCCATTCATTTCATCTCTTTTCACATTCATACACATGTAGAAACATTCATGTATTGATCAGAAAAAGTCATTCACATTCACACATGACAATTCAGAAAAAGTCATTCACATTCATACAAAAATAATTATGAGAACAAAGTTTAGAAATCATCATTGTCCAAATTATAATTGAAAATTCCCACTACTTGTAGGGCTTTTTTCCATTCTTCTCTTACAACATCTAATTCCTCCCTCGTATAGGGAGTATGTACATCTAATAACTTTTCACCTGTGCTAAAGTCAATTTTAAACACCGCAACGATAATGACGTGTATATATATAATTAATAATATATAATAAGATTGATATATTTCATATTATCTAATGAGACTATATATAATATCTGATGTATAGTATCGATTTCCATTACGACATATTTGATGATTAGGTCTATAAATCATATCACATAGTAGGCACATGCCCAGCCATTGTCTTGTGTAGCACACTATATATTGAAACATACAAAATATTCAAAAATACAAATAAGCACAGTTCACATAAATAATATATACATTGGAGTCGGGAAATTACTTTCACATTCTCCCAAATTAGTGGCTGATTCTTTTTCCTGGGGATCTTTCCTCCAACTTTTTTGAACTTTTCTAGAGCCCTACATGTTAATGTAATACATTAAATTTCATAATTAAATAGTTATGTAATAACAGATGTTAACAGATATAAAAATATGAAATATTTCTCACGGGAATAATGGCCTTTTCATTGTGTGTCCATATAATATATTCAATTCCTTCCCCGTAGGATCTAGATAATAGACAGTGAACGTATTGGGGACAATAACTAGTAACTCCCAATGCCTACCACTACAGGTAAGAAAGTTAAAAATTAATAACTCAAAATCCATAATAAAAATATAATTTTCTTAAGTCCAAATTTCAAGCAAAGTAAACTTACTCGACATTGAATGGAGCTATTATCACCATCTTATTATTTTTACCAAAATATTCAAAAGCAGCACAGTAGTATGAAGTCACTGAAGAAGGGTTTGTATCTACAAGACTAATCAAAGATGGAACCAACAATCCCACATGGGAAAATGCAAAATCTGTACATATCATATGTAAGTCGCTGCAAAACATGTATTATGTATGCATTAATATATAAGAAACCAGATCACCGTATATAAAACAAGGTATATAGATGTATAAACAAGATCTCACCATATCCACAGCTCTATCATAGATGTGTTCAACCAATCATAATAAAACAACTCCAAAATATCTTATATAAATAGCTTGTTATCGTATGATTGACCTGCATTAATACGTATGTGTTAATGTGTATGCAAAGCTTGTATTACATATGTATTAATACGTATGCAAAACTTGTATAAATAGATTGTTATCGTATGATTGACCTGCAACATCCTCTAGAATAGTAACATTTATAGGGTAATCTGAATCATGTTTTCCTATCCATACTGCCATACCCCTACAATTAGGACCTAACAAGGCATGTAGGTCCCTTGGAAGCCAACTTGGTACTTTAGGAGCTGGAGATGGAGGTCGCGATGTAGCGGGTGTCTTCCTTTTGACATGTATATATAATTTCAGTTCAATTGACTCATATATACACACTAACAAATTAACGTAATGTAAATTTACCATACAATATTAGTATAGATGACATCAACTTTGGGCCACATTATCACTCCGTCTTCTGCCTCACCAAGCATTTTAGAATCTGGGTGGGCATATGGAAGTGGAAGATCCTTCCAATCGGGGAGTATATGTATCAGGCTCACATGAACTGCCCCAGCTGGTACTGGAGTCCCATGAAACATCTCCCCTAGAAGGGCTGGGTAAGTTTGTGCCTCTACAATGATATATTCTTAACTTTTCAGATGTCATGACTTCAACCCCTACAAATTTACGTAAAGAATGTTATATACATATATACATAAATATATCATCTTAAAAAGACTAGCTACTATATATGTCATAAAAATACTTACAACGGACGTGCTAGGTGGTGGGTCTATAGGATTACTCCCAACCTCTACAGTAGGAGAAGAGCGGGCCACCACAAGTATTGTCTGAGTGGCAGTCTGAGATGCGTGCCACTTGCTAATTGCTTCATTGACTCTCTTATCAAGTGTTTCCTCGACTCTTCTGTCAAGTGCTTCCTCGACTCTCCTTTCAATTAACTGATCTACCTATACATGAACAAAAGAAATGTTAGCTTATGATTATTGAATTCTCTTTCGCAATAACATTCTAAAAAAAGAATAAGTTACCTCAGCTTGTGAAAGTCTCACTCCTGGGACTGGTTTGTGTTGTGATGGCCCAAAGAACACTTTGATGCCCACACCAGTGCATGCACCCCTAACACGTCCATGATGGTCTGGATTACCCAAAGCAACTATCAATTCATCCCTTGTGCCCTCAGGGATGAATTTTCCTTCCTTCCTCTGCTCGTCCAGCTCCCGCTAATCAACATCAACAAAAATTGGTAAGTAAACATATCAATAATCAATATCGATCGATTGCTCTAATAGTTTAATTTTACCATTTTTGCAGCTGCCTCAGTAGTTGTGGGCTATGTTATATCTCCCTTCTTATTTTTCCTCCCATCTATCTACATAGCATGGCGAGATAGAGGTGTGGGATCAATAGTAGAGGACTCCTTAGTAGCAGTAGACTAAGCAGTAGACTCAGCATGTAGTCTTTGGCAAACGCCTACATAGCCTCTTGGACCCATTGTGTGGTCATGCACATTCAGTGCATGCCTTGCTCTTTGAACATCATTGATAGCCTTGTTAGTAAGCACATTGATTTGGTTAGTAACACTAAAGGTTAATCTTGAATAGGTGAATACATAAGAACGTAAATAATTAAATTGGGAGTGGCGCTTAATACCTTGAATTCATCCATTTTTCTTTGGGTAACAAACTCCTCCCAGTATTTGGTGTCTAAGTAGTTCCATTGCTTAGTGGCTACCTTCTGCCTAAATTTATTTTTTAAAGAGAATACAAACAAAAATTATTAGTGTAGAGTTAGTCAAAAAGTAATCAATGTCTAGAATTGGAAATCAATCAAGAACCTCTTCTCAGCATTGCGTACGTAATCTCGGGTGAGATTTGTCTTATAGTTCCTTAGGACCCTCCCACAACGTTGCATCACGCATTTACGATGCAACTTTTCATCCAGATCAAATATACTCTACAAAATAGAATTGCGATTAACTAGTATCCTAAAAATTAGTATTCTACAAAAATGGAATTGCAAATAATAATAACTCACGCATAGTTCCTTCCATACTAAGTCTTTCTTCCCCTTAGGAACTTTATGCCAGGATTCAAAAATATGACTACAATGGCTGTGAGTAAGAACCCCAAGATATGAAATAAATGAGTTGCAGTTCACTCCAACTGGATTTCCTACATGATCGAAATCCACATCCAGTTTGGATCCATTGCTCCTTTGCTATAGTAACTTGTTCATCATTGTGATGCTCCTCACTTTCTCATTTTTTTTTGCTACTCATCAAGTGCCCCAATTTCTTCAGGGGGTACATCACCAACCTAAAATTTGACAAAAAAAACACACTTACAGGATATAACTATAAATGAACATATAGATAGAAATCTCAGGGATATATTTTTAAAACTTACATTGTGAGGTGGCACATGGACTTCCTCACCCTCACGGTAATCATCAGGAAGTCATTAGGAGAATGCTCAGCCATCGGAAAGTTCACATTCACATTGTAAAGTTCATATTGTAAAGTAATTAAGATTGTAAAGTTCACATTCACATTGTAAAGTAATTCACATTGTGAAGTTCACATTCACATTGTAAAGATCACATTCAAAAAAATAAAACATATATAAAAATATAAACATGCATGCCTCTAATATTGTGATCTTTTATCACTTAACAATCCTTCATTGTGATCTCCGCACACATACAAGTCATCATTAGCTTCAATATTTGGTGGTGTTGGCAACCCAACTGAGAATGGACTGGAGTCATCATACTTATCATAGTACTCTTCTTCATCAATAGGATCTTCAATGAACAATCTTTTACCATGAAGAACTACCGACCATTTATCATTTGTAGGATCATCGATATAAAATACTTGTTTCGCCTGTGATGCCAATATGAATGGTTCACCCTTCTCGCCAATCTTTTCAAAGTTCACTAATGTGAAACCCAATTTATCCACTATAACTCCTTTGGTGTTATCAACCCAATTACATTTAAAGAGCATAATTCTGAAATCTACGTAGTCAAACTCCCATATGTCTTCAATGACACCGTAATATGACATTTTAGCTTCACGTGGACTCTGATCTTTTGCACTTGCAAAAAACAATGAAGATGCTTGAAGGGTGACCCCAATGTTTTGGACGACACTCTTATCATCTTGATGCTTTGTGTAATATGAGAATCCATTTATGTCAAACCCTTCATAAGACATAACATTCAGTTTTGGTTTAAAGGTGAGACATTTGATAGTTTCAATGAGATTATCTGGTGTTCGAGATAGTTGATGTAAGACTTTATCTTCAAACCACTGAATAAATGTCTTGTTATACTCTCTAGCAAGCCACATTGCATTGGCTTGAGGATATTGTCTCTTGATGAAATTGGTATGTTCCTCGATATAAACACTCACGTTGTCGATGTTGTGTAAATAACACAAGTGACCTTGTTCCAACTGCTCACGGCTGATTACTTTCATCCGTGATCCCAAAATTCCTTTGCCAAAATGCTCCTCAATATTTTTGTCATTAACAGGAGCATCATTAGTACTCAGAAAGTCATTGCAAAAATCCATAACCTCTCTCGCCACATAACCGTCAATAATACTCCCTTCAGGACAATAACAGTTTCGAACATCACCTTTAAAAATGCTTATGTATCGTTCAAAGGGATACATCCAATACAATAAAATTGGTCCCAACATTTTCACTTCCCTAGTCAAGTGGACAACAAGATGTACCATGATATCAACGAATGAAGGAGGAAAATACATCTCAACCTGACATAGGGTAACAACCACTTCTCTTTGCAATTTATCGAGAGTATCAGGGTCAATAACTTTGCTGCACAGACTGTTAAAAAAGAAACAAAGTTTGGTGATTGCAAACCTTACATGCTTCGGCAATATAGATCGAATTGCCACGGGCAATATTTGTTGCATTAGAGTGTGACAATCATGAGATTTAAGACCTATCAACTTTAGATCTTTCATTGATACCAATGTACATATATTGGATGAGTAACCCTGTGGCACCTTAACATTTACCAAGCATTCACAAAAAGCTTTATTCTCCTTTCTTGACAACGTGTAACAGACAGGAGGTAAGTATATTCTCCGATCACTACTAACTACTTCTGTTAATTCTATCCTTATTCCCATTTCACGTAGGTCCATTCTGGAATTTATCCCATCTTTAGTCTTACCTGGTATATTCAACAGAGTATCGATGACGCTATCACAAACATTTTTCTCAACGTACATGACATCGATACAATGCCTGACTGCCAAAGAACTCCAATAAGGAAGATCTCAAAATATTGAGTTCTTCTTGAATAAAGATTTATCACTCCGTGTGGCCATCGTACATTGTGATCTCTTACCAAATTCATTGACAAAGTCTTTTACTCTCATAAACATCCTCCCCTGGTATAGGTTTAGGTGCACTCCGTTCCTCATTCCATCCATTGAATGCTTTGTGCAACCTACGATACGGATGGAATTTTGGAAGAAACCTTCAATGACCAAGATATACAGTCTTTCCACCGTGTTTTATTTGTATTGAATCAGAGTTCTCTTCACATATAGGACACGCTTTAGATCCTTTAACACTATATCCAGACAAATTCCCATATGCTGGAAAGTCATTCACAATGCAAAACAACATAGCGTGCAAACGAAATGTCTCTCTTCGTGAAGCATCATAGGTCATCACACCTTCACCCCAGAGTTTCTTCAAGTCATCAATCAGAGGTTCAAGATAAACATCAATATCATTTCCAGGTTATTTAGGGCCCGATATCAACAACGACAACATAATGTACTTATTTTTCATACACAAATAGAGGGAAGATTGTATATAAGGAGCATAACTGGCCGAGTGCTATGTTGGCTGCTCAATGTCGTGTATGGATTTATCCCATCTGTTAAAAGCCCAAGTCTTAGATTCCTGACTTCTTCACCAAATTTAGGGTATAATAAATCTTCTTCCACTGTGGGGAATCAGACACATGTCGTAGGATCCCATCATTATTTTTCTTAACATCTGCATGCCACCTTAAATTCTTTGCATCTATCAGATTGACAAATAAGCATTGAAACTGTGGTATTATAGGTAGATACCACATCACCTTGGCAGGAGAATCAATTTTGGACTCCCTCGAAGTCGTCAATTTATACCTTAATGCACCACATTTGGGACAATCTTTCAAATCTACATAGTCCTTTTGAAATAATACACAATCATTCGGGCATGCGTGTATCTTCTTGGCCTCCATTTCCATTGGGCACAACAATTTCTTTAACCGGTATGTTGAGATTGACATCTCGTTTCTTTTAGGAAGAATTTCTTTCAACAAAGACAAAAATGACGTGAAGCTTTTATCTCTCCATCTATTGTTAGCTTTCAGCTTATACAATCTCAACACAACACTAAGCTTCGTAAACTTACAACCTATATATAACGGTATCTCAACATCATGCACAATGTTTCTAAATATGGGAGGTGGATCGGTGTGCTCTACCCCCACAACTATCCAGCATCACATCAACAATGTCTACTGGAACTGGTTCGTTCACATCTACGTCATCGAAGGCAATTTCTTCTTCCACACAAGCACTGCTATCGACCTCCACTGATTTCAGGTTTGAAATCTCTCCATGCCAGTGCCATTTTGTATAGCCTTGTACAATCTCGTTGTACATGACATGACTTTTGATTTCGTCACCAATGCTAACTTTTAAGTTGTTACCACAATGCCTACATGGACAGTAGAACCTATCTCCATGTTGTTTCCTATGTTCCTCGGCAAGTCTAATAAACTGATCAAGACCAGAAATAAACTCTGGGATGTAGTGATTTGGAATGGACATCCATGATCTATTCATTCTATTATCAAAGAGAAAACAAGTATATATTAGAATAAGATTTGTGTTTAGGGTTAAAAGATTAGCGTTTATGGTATAAACTTTAGGGTTTAAGGTCTTATATATAATAAATGTGTACCACCGATCTCATTCTTCAACACCTAATCTCACTAGTAAGTGTATGATGTGTATTGGGTTTTCAAGAAAATTTCGGTAGCATTTCTCCGCTATTCTCCAAGTACATATGTACTTAGATAACAAATGGGAAAATACTATCGAAATTTTCTTGAAAACCCAATACACATTATACACTTACATCCTAAGTGAGATTAGGTGTTCAAGAACAGTCCTAAACTGGGGACTATCCAAGATTTACTCCTAATGAGTAAATCTTGGGCGGGGTTCTAGGCCAAAAAATACAAGTGTTGTCATTCTTATACCTACAATCCTAGTTTCATCATTCATATCCTAGTTCTTCAAGTTAGGGTGATTATTGATGTCTTTAGAAGCATGATTGGCAATCTAGGGCAAAGTTCATCATTTACATTCCAAGCATGTCACGTGAGTGCATTAGTATTTTCCTTTCACTAAAACCAAATTGGTGTATTAGTGAGTCTTCAAATAGATAAACACTTGAAGTTGACTCAATGAATCTTATGAATAGTCAACTCAACTATAGCTTGTTGGTTCTCATTCATGACTTGCATAATATTTTGTTGATCCTAAATAGAAGCAAAATTTGCATGCCCCATATGACCCTAGAATGTTGACATGCCTAGGTTTAAAGCACTCATCAATCTTGAATAATGTTGACATGCCCCATAATAGGAAAAAATCAAGATGAGATCAATAAAACACAAATCATAAAAAATGGACTGCATAATGAAATAATTGCTTAGTAATAATATATATTGCAAGATAAACAAAAGATCAACTCATTATTTTACAACCAAACATTTTTTCATGCATCTTTCATTACACATTTATGGCCATTATTCATCCAGTGACTAAGGTTCTATATTTCCTTTTACTACTTGCTACTTAATGATTATAATGTTTGGTTGTTGTACAAGAATCACTGAATATAAAGCCCATGAGGATAAACTAATATTTGGGAATGATAATGTGGCTTCTCTATATTGAATCTAATTTGTCTTTCTTTCTTCTTCTCTATATTTAATTATTACAGAAGTTGTGTGTGAACGTTGTGAACTTTGAGCTATTTAGGGGCAGTCACACTAAATTACTTTATCATTGTCTACCCAAGCAATGAGATTCGATTGATGTAATAACACTTCTATGACAGTTGGTATCAAGGACTAACACACTATGCATCTATGTAATTGTGCACTTAATTGTGAAATCCCTCATTTTCCTCTTATCAGGATTTGAACTACTATTTTTTTGTAATAGTAATCATCTGGTTCATATACAACAACTACATTTGGCTATTGTTAGGGTTTGCATTAACCCACAGGACTACACAGCTATTCCAGGTGGAGATAGAGCAGAAAAAAGGGGTTGGAAGTCGGCGGCGGCGGCGAGCTCAGCCGGTGGAGAAAGGTACATGTCCGGCGGCGGAGAGCTCAGGTTCTGAGCGGTAGGTGGCGGCGAGCAGCAGCGGCGGGAAGCAGTCCGGCGGTAGGCGGCGGCGAGCAACATCGGAGAAGGGACGGCGTGCGGCGGCGAGTAGGAGAAGGGAGTGGCGAGCACAACAGCAATGACGGCGAGCGGCGGCAGGAATCACGCAAATCACCAGACCTAAGCGGAGGGCAATGAAACATAGAGAAAGGGGAAGAGTCTTCTTCACGCATGTGCTATTAAGTTAACAATAGGCGTCGGTTATTAAAAATAACCTACACTTATAACAATAGGCGTCAGTCACCACAAACAAATCGACACCTATGTTCAATGATAGTCGTCGGTTTCAACTAGAAAAATCGACGTCTATCTACATATGTCGGCAAAAAAATGTTCTCGAATTATGACAATAGTCGTCGGTTGTCGTAGAAAACTGACGCCAAAGAGGGTGAAAAATTTTGCGGGGACAGCGTGCAAAAACACATCGGCGTCGGTTATTGTAAGAACACCGACGATAAAAATTGACCAAATTTCTGTCTCGTGAAAAACCTTTAGTCGTCGATTTATTTGTTAACAACCGACGTCGTATGTTAAATTTTGGAGAATTTTTTCACTGAAAATTTTGCATTTCACAGTCGATTTAGGCGTCGGTTACTTATTGAGGAACCGACGCTAAATAAAAAGTGATACCCGTGTCTGGCCGCTCTTCACAGATAGATGTCGGTTTGTGTATTCAACCGACGTTGTAGGATTTAGGCGTCGGTATCTTATATACAACCGACGCCTATAAATGTGACGTTATAAGCCATTTCTGTAGTAGTGTAGGTAAAGTACAAATGTTTGCTTGCTGACGTACTGTATTCAAAACATGTGCCACAAAATATGGATGTCATATTTTTCTCGTATTACTATATTTTCAAAATACGCCAATACTCGTTTTGTTAGAAAGTATGCTTTATGAGGAATCTAATATATTTTATTTTATTAAAAAGTACACTCCAAATTGAAAGTTATAGACAAAATTATTTTTTCTTTCTTCTACTTCTCTCATATTTTATTGTTTATTGCTGCTGGCTCTATTGTACAAAGTGTATTCCCTAGACCCACCCAGGTGGACTATGTCTAGAATTTTCCATATTAATCGTCTCTCCTCCTTCCACATTGATGTCGACCAGTTGGTGACCTGGCCCGTAACGGTCCAATTTAGAACCAACACCATCAAACCAAGACTCGTTCATGTTTTGACAAGATACGGTCTGACATTTTGGATTGTTTCAAACACCTCCCGCAGCTGGAAAATATCAACTGCAAAATTCCAAGAACTGACTTCTGCAATGGGAATACTAGAACTTCATACTACCAGCTTGATGACACGCTAGAAGTTCATACTATGAGTGGCTGAGTCTCTTTCCATACTATGAGTGGGTGAGTTCAGCCCAAAAGAAACCCATGCCATCCATAAGTCACCTACGGCCAAACATACATAAGGTAGCGGATATAAAGGTGCTTGACATGTGCCAAGAGCACCCAAGATCATGTCATGTTGTTGTTAGGCCATGGTACGCGAAAACTGTGTTACGCCGTGTACGTTACACGCCATTATATCAGTTAGCTCCCCAAAACCCATCAGCTAGTGACGATTGACATGCTTTATTTCTTTGTCGGGCATGAATCAGTTAAGGAGGTGAGGGCGAACGGGGGAGGATATATATTGATGAATAAAATACTTTTGAGAAAGAAAATGTGCCTCTAGTACCAAAAGTATATATAATACTCTATTTTAAGGCGACTACCATATATAAACCTTAGATATTGATGAATGACATGATGAACACATGAATGCACTTATTGTACATGTTATGTAAACTGACATTGTTGAATATAAGGGTACCCCAATGTAATTATGGTGATGTATATTAGACTTTTGAAATCCATAGAACCATATACATGGAAATTGGGGTTTGATACCCTTATTCCTAATCCAAACCCATGATGATCCTAAACCCTAGTTAGGATCTAAACCATACATGATTAGTATATGAGAACGTTTAGTGACACCTTTGGGTTATACATACATGCAGATAATGTTGACTAGGTGTGGATTTTTTGGATGGACCTTGATGATTGGATTCCATGGAAATAAATGCATGGTGACTATAGTGAGGTATGTGGTAATTTAACGGCTAATTGCAATATCGAATTTCGAAGATTTCCATGGTCTATCTAAGTTTGATGAAATAAGCATATGGATGTTTGCTTGCTTTTTGTTCAAATATAATGCCCTAATTGCATCACATAATGATAAACATGATATTTTGAACCCAAGGTGACACTAGTCTAGGGGTAATACACATAAGTCCAATAATTGCAAACGATTGCACCCAGATATAAACTTTTGTTAATCATGTAGTTAATTAGCCACTAGTGGAATTCTAAATTATATCATATCGTGGGCCTTTGTTGTATCATATGCTTGTCCTAAGATCTCTTGTAAGTTTCATTGTAATCTAATAATCTAAGATTTAGAAATTGAGTTGTTTCTAACAAATTAAAATTAAGAACGCTAAGGCCAATAAGATTCACCATGTTATTCAAATCAAAACCATTATAATGTAACAAATACACGACTTATCATGTACATCACATGTTGTACATGAAAACTCTACAATTCACCAGTCAAAAGAAAATTGTGCACTTGAATGTGCTTTAAAAGTTATCTAATCAGGCTTAGCTAAAGCCCATGAAAATAAACATATAAATATAATTTTTTTGTAAATTTGTATAGTTTTTCTGCATCAGTGAATGGGTGTCGACATGTTAGCATAAAAATAATATATATGGGTTTCATGTTAAAGATTTTAATACATCAATTAATATTGAATATTAATACATATAATAAAATTTAAACATATTACTAAGACGATATCAGAAGCTAAGCATTTGTAGATGATATTTCTCAACTCAACTTAACTTGGAAAACCCCACTAGAATATTTAATTTAATTTTACGTATGTTTTTTTTTCTTATACCATCTTAGGTTTCTCTTTTTTTTAGTCTTTGCATCACTTTAGGATTCATGTAGAAGTCTCCTCTTCAGGCCTGGATAAGTCTGCGCAGGGCTGATTGGGTTGACATGTCATTTCGAAAAACATAATTGGGATACTATCGAGAATTTTTTTTATAGTATATATGTAGAGAAGTTAGGAAATAAAGAGATGGACATGAAATAACATATGGATCATATCATCAACGTCAAACAAACTACCCTTTTAGAAGGCACCATAATATAAAAGATGCATATATTCTAGCTAATGAGGTTATACACTCTAGTCAATCCTCTAGGAAAGCCTTATTAATTCTTATTTGGACATTAAAAAGTCATTATAGCATTTGATAATGTTAATTGAGAATTTCTTCTTCTCTGTGTCTTAAAGGATACACTTCTCACATAAATGCATTAGCTGGATAAATACTTGTCTCAATATATGAACACTCATATGTTCTTGTTAACAGACTCCCCTTGAGGTACTTTAACTATAAAAATGGCACAGAAAAGTTGATATGTTCCTAATCAGAGTCAAGGGTTGAAGGGTTTGAGGTTTATTATTTTTTTTAAACTTAAGGTGAACAAGCAATCAAAGGAGCAAGAAGCAAAACCTAAGTTAATCCTAGATAGTATAAGTCTAATTAATAGGGAAAGGAGCTTAATAAAGGAAAGGAGGCAAACTTCACTAATGCAAGTAGGGTAAAAGATTAACACACTACAGTACTAGTAAAGCACTACGATGTATCAACCTAGAGAGAAATGACCTAAACTAGGCAAGAAAGAGTAGTAAACTAAAAAATTAGGTAAGAAGGCAATATAGGACTTAAACTAGAAGGAGACTAGAAAGAACAAAGCAATTAACTAAGAAGGAAATTAATAAAACTAGATGAGAAAGCATTAACCAAACATGAGAGAATTATGGTTTTAAGAAATGATGGGAAGTTTGGTCTGTTTGATGAAATGTGACTAGAGGCTAAGTATAGGGTTATAACATGCAAAAACAACTCATACAGTTGTATTGTTAAACCAAACAACAAGGTGAATGCTATAAAATTACCCTAAACTACTAGTTGTCCATGGGAGGAATAAGGTGTATGAAGGGGAACTACACCCTAGCACACCTTATCCAACCTTATGAGGCTCAACTGGACTAGGGTTAAGGTGAAATTCCAATAGACTCTAGCCATTTTAGGTTTCTAAGGTAGGTTCTCTTAAGGAAATTGGGGGCCAAGGGTAGTAGTGCAGTGTGACAATAAGGGTATCTCACCTCACATCACCTACCACATAGCCTTTAGAAAGCTTCAAGCTAATTACACAAAGTGCACCTATACTAGTTGCATAGATCTCACACCTAGAAGTATAAGAGGGGATATGTATGTGGGAATATAGGGTCATATCTAGGGATCCACTAGTTGGACCTCAGAGCAATACTAAAATAGCCTCATACAAGCCATTATCTCTTAGTGTTTAGGTGATTTCAAGAACAAATCAACAAGAAATCCATGTTCTTAAGCACAAACCACAAGATAAATTTGTGGGATATAGATAGAAGTAGTAGACAATCAATATCAAATGAAATTATAAGGTTTAAAAGTTATTTTCTCCCAACATGGTATCAAAGCCACATTTTAGTCCTAAACACCACACCTAAAGGGGCCTAACTACTCATGACAATGGAAAATACAAAAAGAGAGGATAAATAGTTATAATTATCCATGGGGCTCAGTGTAGAGAAATAATTATCCTTCTTAAGACACTCTAATTTCAAGTACCTCCCTCCTCCAAGGATGAATGGCATGGGAATCACAAGAAAAGTGACCAAAACCCTACAAATATGGGTTTTAGGTGGAAAGTGATAAAATGGAAGTGGAATGGGATAGGGAGGTTATATGGGGGTGAAAGGGAACCTAAGAGTGCTTAAAAAGGGCTAACCTCATACTCCAGCCACCACCCAAGTATATAGAGGTGGTTCGGAAGCATGAGTTCAAGTGGGGGGAAAGGGTAAATCAGTACATGCTACACCAGGATTTTATTCATAGAACGACTGTGTTGGGAAGAGCAGTCGTGTTGGGAAACACATTCATGTGGGTAGAGGGTGGCAAGCTCATGCTAGGATGGGAAGGGCATCCCGGTGGTGGTGTAAATGTCATGCTGATGGTGAATTTTTAAAAGGTTGGTAGCACAACTATGGTGGGCACAACAACCATAATGGGAATTAACTAGCTGATCATTGTGGATAACAAGGCCATGGTAGATAGGTAGAAGCATGGTCGTGGTGGATGCCATGGCCATGGTGGATGGGTAGCAGCACGGTTTTGATGAGCAAAATAGTCGTGTTGGATAGTTGGCAGCATGGTTAGAAGATTTAATTAAATGATAATCATACCATTTGATTAAAAACAAAGATGGAGGCCTTGATGCTTTTAAGAAGGTCAAGGAATGTGCTAACATGGAGGTAGAAACAAAGTTGAAAGTGCTACGTACTGATTGAGGTGAGGAGTTTACCACACAAGAATTCCAAGAGTATTGTACAGAGTCAGGTATCAAGCATTTTCTCATAGCCTCATATTCACCACAACAAAATGGCATGGTGGAGAGGCAAACTGAAACAGTGGTTTCCAATGCTAGAATCATGATGAAGAGCAAGGAGATACCAGGAACATTGTGGGGAGAGTCCATGCTACATTATTCTATCTCTTGAATTGTGAACCAACCGAAAGTGTCATCGAAAAGACACCATACAAAATATTATACAAGAAGAAGCCAGAAGTGCACCATCTTTGCACCTTTGGTTGTGTGGCACATGTCAAGTTGGTGTAAGAACACCTCATGAAGCTCACTGGCCACATAATATCTAAGGTGTTCATTGGATACAAGCATGGATCTAAGACATACTGGATGCATGATTCGGTGATAAAGAAGTTACAAGTTTCAATAAATGCCATGTTCGAAGAGGCTAGAAAGTGGGAGTGGTAGTCCAATGTTGATCATGCAGTGGATGATCATGGAGAGGTTTTTACTGTGTATTACCCACCTAACATTGATACATGGACCAAGAATGTTGTGCTTGGATCACCAGGTGCAGTATTCAACAATAACACATCGAGAGTATAGTATGGCTTCATAATAGAGTACATCATGTTGGGAGTTCACTAAAAATCAATGGTTGTCACATACAGTCCTGAAAGCAAGAACACAGAGGGTGTTGTAAGAAGAAACACACCAACACTACCAAAGAAGTTTTGTTCCTTGTAAGATTTCTATGATGCTATGGTGGAGGATGAGCTAGAAGACTTTGCACTTTGCATGTTTACCTTGAAGGAACCAAACTCTACACTTTGCATGTTTACCATGGAGGAACCAACAAACATTCAAGAATCTAAAAGGAAAGCATGCTGGAGGTGTGCAATGAAAGAGGAGATTGAAGCAATTGATGCAATATATGTGGGAGCTCATCAAACTCCTAGTTGGACAAAGATCCATTGGTTTGGTGTGGGTGTTCAAAGTGAAGAAGGATCCACAAGGTGTTGTTATCAATAATAAAGCATGTCTTGTTGCCAAAGGTTACGTGCAAAAGCAAGGTATTGACTTTGATGAAGTCTTTGTACTTGTTGCAAGACTTGAGATGGTGTATTGTCATCTTGCATTAGCTGCACAAGAAGGGTGGCATGTACACCACATGGACATGAAATCTTCCTTCCTCAATAGATACTTGGAGGCAGTTGTATATGTGGCACAGTCACCCACCAACGTGCAAAAGGATAGTAGAAATAAAGTGTTGAAGTTAAGAAGGCATTGTACTATCTACGTCATGTACTAAGATCCTAGAATGAAGAATTTGAGAAAAGCTTGATCTTGCTTGGTTTTGCACCTTGTCTAGTGGAGAATGTTAATTGCTTGGTATGTACATTGATGATTTCATTATCAGTGGTACAAGTACTATTGAGATTGCAATGTTCAATATGCAAATGAAGGCGTTATTCATCTTGAGTGACCTTGGGCTATTGAGCTACAACTTGTGGGTCAAACTGCAAAACAAATCTCAAGGAATCTTGTTGTTCCAACCAACTTACACAACTAAGATTCTTGAGAAGTGTGGGATGACAGATTGCAACCCAACACAAACAATAATGAAGGCAAGAACGAAGTAGAGCTAGACGTGCTCAAGTTGTAACATATTGAAACCTAGGAATTAATCGTATTCCAGGGTTAATAGCTTAGAACCCTTAGTCTTTGAGGTTTAGCCAAACAAGGATTAACATATGCTCTTGAGTGACCTTAAATATATTAATTTAAGAATAAATCACATTAAAAAGAAGAGTATAAATTAATATTACCCAATACCTTCAAATTAATCATAAAAGCAATAAAAGGTATATAGGATATGTGCATAAAAGACAAGGTGTCCATAATTGAGAATAGTGAGTTATAATTCCACAAAATATGAAATAAATAATCCTATGTGGGATAATGATGGTGTAGATTTGTTCTAGATCCTTCCTATGCCTTAGGGTGCAAGTAAGAGAAAAAGGGAATAAAAAATAATGCTTAATACATGAATAATGAGATAATAGATTATTAATGGGAGAAATGATAGAAATAATGAATAATGTGTTAAAAGGAAAATCTCTTGGATTATAAAAACCTCATATTCATTATCTTAGGATACACTTTGGCTTGGAGGCCAATTTTCACCAATTTAGGATAATAAAAACCATATCTATTTAAGTAAAAAAGAAAATGGTGTTTTTCCTTAAAAATATTAAATAAATATTTAATGATTCCAAAAGTGGAAAATAATTTTAGATTCATAATCTACATAATAAAATATGCCTTTGGGTGAATTTTCACTGAATTTGGAGAAAGTTAGATTAAAAGGTAAAATTAGGAGAGAGAAAGTGTGTAGAACCTTTAAAATATTAAATAATTATAAAAATAACTCCAACATCTAAAATTGATGGAAAATTCGTATCCAACATGTTAAATATGACTTGTGGGTCAAGTTTCCTAATTTTTGAATAATCCTAATGTCATTAATGAAGGAGGAAAGAGAAAATAGTAAATAATTTATTTGACACATTAAAAGTTATCAAAAGGTCAGAGTAGCCCGGCTGGTTACGGCTCGGTAAGTCCAGATGAAGGACTCGAGTTTGAATTATGTTGAAGGCGCTCTGTAAAAAGTAACATGAATTTGATTGGGCGCGAGAGGGGGTGACTGGACCACACCCTCTCATGCCCCGAGAGTTTACACCGTTTGTGGGGTCACGATTGTGGTGCTTCTACGGGGGTGGTTCTCTCGTAAATAAAAAAAGTTATCAAAAGGCAAATCTAATTTTATATTCGGATTATACATATCAAAATTAGCCTCCATGCAAAATTTTAGCCAATTTCTATTTTGTTTGAACCCTCAAATGACGAGAGAGAAATTCATTTAATATTATATGTATCACTCTAATTGATTTGGAAATGGATAAGGTTTTCTTTTTTGATCTGGCGTGTGGATCCCAACCATTGGATTTTGATCCGACGATCCTCGAATCATCTCCTACCCACGGTCGGCCTGCTATAGTGCCGCCGGGTGGGTTGCTCAGAGAGTCCCTCTTTTCTCGGTCTATATACATCCTTTTTCCGCGATTTCTATTGCATTGAATTCGTCAAGATGTCTTGCACACAATGAACTCTTACGCGATTTCTATTTCTTCGGATCCAAGAAACGTCCAGAGTTGGCCTCAAAGCTCTCTCTCGGCCATAGTAGTTTCACCCTATAACTCTACCCTATATATAGGGGACTTCACCCCCAGGTTCGCGGCACCATACCCTAATCTTCCCTACTTCCAATTTCTTTGTTGATCGTGCTTATCTCTGATGACAGCTAGGTTTATGAGTTTGGCTTGCGGCGTCCTGTTCTCCTCCAACTCGACATCTCCGACCAAATTGCTTGCCCCGATGAGTTCGTAGCATCTCATGCTCTTCTTCCACGATGATGGTTACGAGTTTTATCATGAATCCGAGTTTTTACCAATCTGGCTCACACCTTGCAGCTGTTCTGTACGTTGCAATGGCAGACATGATGAAGGGATGAATCCCATGTGGAAAAGGTCACCTTTGCCCTCCGCTTCGCTTCGATCGTTTGTTTTTCTGTCAGGGGTAAAAACATCTTTTCGCCACGTTGTCTTTTGTTTGGGTGAGTCAAGGCCATGCCTTTGACCCCTGACTTGGTCGGGTCTGATTGGGCCAAGTCAGCGGATCGACCCACTCTATTTTCCTCTCTCTTTATCGCTTATTTGGCAATTCTTGAGATTCTGATTGGTTGAGCTTTGAAAATACATAACTAATTAATCCCTAATCAGGAAAATATGCATAAATAGTCAATAAAACGAGAAAAATGTAATCTTTCTTTTGGTAAGGGTTTTGTAGCCTAAATCAAATGTTTTATGATGAGTGATTTTAATGGATCTAATTAATAAGTTAATAATTGTATAATTCAAAACTAGTAAACCCTTGGGCCAAAATTAAAGGTAAAATACGTTCTAAACTCATAAAAGTATGATCTATCTAATAAAAATAAATTGGATGCCTAGTTTTGAGTTTTTTGAAAAAGTATTTTTGAGGATGATTTAATTAACTAAAAATCACTAAGAATAACCTTAAAAGTCAATATCTTCAAAATACATCATATTATATGTTATTTTGATCAGAAAACCCTAAATAAGACTATTATGATGTTTTCGAGACCTAAATCGATGGTTTGTAGAAAAAGTTGACAACTTTAGGGTTTGGGTTCTTAATATAATGTGAATACATGTATATGGTTATTATAATAGGACAAGTGGACTCTAATCTTTCTTAGGATTTTGGAAAGTGTTTTAGACTCTGTAAGAGGTATGTTAGCATCTCCTATTTTTCTTTATTGAGCAATAACCTAAGTTTTCATTTTCTTGGTCCTATGGACAATAAACTAAAAACCATATCTTTTCCTTTTGAAAATGATGCTTCATGTGAAGTACCCTACTTGTTACTAATATTGTGATCATAATATCTTCTTGACTTTCTTTTGGAATCTTTATTATGCCTTGTTCATTTTAGAACTCAATTTGTTACTATATGCCCACTTTGAGGTGGTTGTTTATGATGATCACTTATGTGGTGATTAAATTATAAAATCCGACTATACCTTTTTACTTGCCTCCCTATTAAGCATGTTGTATGACTCAGTAGCCCTAGAGTAATATAATTTGCATTGGTTTTGGGTTATGTGCCCTTATTGTTTATTTTGGGATGGTGGTTATGTGTCCCATACCCGAGTTTCAGCTTTATGGGGGTTGGCCCAATTTTTAAATATACTGGGAGTTTGGTTAGGTGCCATTCTCTATCAGGTTTCAACTTTATGAGGGTTGGACGCCAATTATTATTTATGTTGTTCTAGTGCTATGTTTATCTCACCTACATGCATGTTTTTATGGGTTTTGTACCCTAGAATCTTTATGAGTGCTTTTGTGGCACCACTTTTATTATTGTTCTAATGGAAAGTATCCATGTTATCATATGTTGAGATTCATTCCTTTTATGCCCACTTGGGTAGTTCTTATCTTTTTGCATGGGAAGCCTTATCTACTTGTTGTACCTTTTCCTGATATATAATGCTCAATTCCTTTTTAGCATGCTCATACCAACATTTTGCTGATATCCACTTTTCTTTTCCTTTTATGGGGTACGCTTCCAACCCCAGGTGTTGGTCAGGGAGGAAGAGATCTAGGAGGACCTGGACCGTAACAAGGATAGATGACTTCATGGGAGACTTGGCTTAAAGTTGTTAGATGATCCTCAGGTAGTTCTACATATGTAGTTAGTTTTCCTTTATGTCACCCTGTGTGGTGAAAGTTTAGTATTTTAAGAAGCTTTGTAATGGTTAGATATATCTTTCAATTCCGCTGTTACTTTGTGTTATGATACAATCATGTTAAATAAATTTGGTTTCATCCCCTTTTGAGAAAATGTCTTTGTTGGTGGATGTTGCCCTCTTTATTTTTAGTAGGGAGTGGATCCCTATGGGATCCCACTCCTTACACAAGTCCTATAGTTGATAAAACCTACTATCACATTATCATAGGGAGCCTCCTCTACTTGGTGAATACTAGGCTAGACATTGCCTATGCATTTGGGATTGTGACACATTACATGGAGACACCCACCTAGAGGTACAAGGATGATGTGAAGAAAATCTTATGGTACGTATGAGGTACATTGTATTTTGATTGTTGTTATGTAAATAAAGGCAAGGAAGAACCAAGCCTTGTGGGTTATAGTGATAGAGACATGGACGGAGATGTTGGTGGAAGGAAGAGTACTACTGGAGTTGTATTCTTCCTTGGCTCAAACTCGGTGACCTAGGCATCACAAAAGTAGAAGACATCAATGTTGTCATCATCTGAAGCCAAATACATTGTAGCTAATACATGAGCTTGTCAAGGTGTTTCGATTAGGCATCTACTTAGAGAGATGAAAATGCACTAAAATGGCAAAGTGTTGCTAAAGGTGGACACCAAATTATCTATTGTACTTAGCAAAAACATGGTTCATCACAAAAGGATCAAGCACATTGACACGCGGTACCACTTCAGACAGAAGTGTTTAGAAGATGGGATGATCGAGGTGTAACACGTTGCCACAGATGATTAAATGGCGGACATCCTCACCAAAGAACTTAAATGCCTCACGTACTTGGATATGCGCAAGAAACTTGGAGTTCAAACCTTCAAGTATCAACCTGATTAGGAGGGTGAATATTGTTTGAATCACCTTGCTTTTATCTTCCTTCATTTTAGCATTGGTGTTGGCTACGTGTAGTAGTGTGTACATGGAACAAGGAGAGTGGTAGATAGTACACAAGTGAAGTTAGTTGGATATCAATTTCACTTTTTAGCTACGTGTTGTTCTCCTACATTTATCATAAACAAGAAAAAAAGGCAATGGCATGAAATACAGAGACCAAGTCTAAAAGAGATGAAGTCTCAGACACTTTTTTTTCTCTCTCTCTCTCATTTTTTCCAATTCACTCATTGTTTTTAGAAGAGTCCATGCACTTACAGTATGACTAGGGGCCGCTAACATGAAAGAGTCCATACTAGTACAATATGACTCAACACAATTCACGTACATGTTTTAATATCCATGTCGAGGATAAAAAAGGTGGGATAACATAGGGGAGGATTGAGGGAGGTGGCGGTGGTATAGGTGAGAGTTCTATTGAGTGAGGCGGCGAGGTGTTTGGATGAGAAGGTTGGGGACTTTATGAAAGCTCGTCAGGCCTTAGAGATGCAACAATACAAGGTGAGGGACTTCACCGACATGTGGTGGAAGATTCTAGCAAGGACGGCGGTGGTGGTGATGGTGGTGGTGGAGGAGGAGACATTGTCAGCCATATCACAGGCAGGGGTAGGTGTGGGTGTCTATTGAGCTGAGACACCATGTCTCAAGCGAGGGATCAACATGTGTCTATATTTTAGAGAAGTCCTAGATTTTAGGAAGAGAATGTTGAAGGTGAGTGGTCAACGTCTGGGATCACTGTGTCGCACCTGTCAATTAACTAGTGGGTAAGGAACCTCACCTCATCGTCACCTTCTTGGGGAAATGGGAAACATTTCCTTTCTTGCAACTTCATTTACCAATTAATTTCGATAAATGTACTCTCTATCAAGTGCAACCTAAAACTTACTAATTAACTTGACAAACTATTTTTCGTCTTCAGTGATTCATTGAAAGAAAAAAAATAACTTGGCATCATTTTGTTCATATAATTATCTTTATAACACCTTTTGTCAAATGTTTTTGAGGATAACATAGTTGTAAAAATGTGACCTAATTTGGGTTTTTAAATCTGGGCTCACAGAGCACTAACTTATTTCAAGTTTTAATTATTAATTAAGATGTTTACAACTGAGTCTCAATTTGAAAGTGCCACAAACATGTTTTTCTTCATTTTTCTTCAATTTTTATTAAAATTTTAAATAAGTGGGTACTTCTGAAACCTTTGCAAAAAAATGTCAGCCAATATCAAGTCACATTTTTAAACCAAGGTGCAATACTCAAATAATTATTTGCATGGAGATACTATGGACGAATTATTTTTTACTAAAGTGAATTAAATTGGTTTTGTTCCAAAAACGTTAACGCTTCCTATTTTTCCATGAATAAATGGAAATCATTCCCATGTTCATTAGAAAAATCAAAATCTCACCATATTAACTAGCAAAGATGGAAAGAGACAATTTGGTCTTCCTTTTCCTTCTCAAAAGACATACATTATAATAAGTGATCTGTTATAGTTTTTAGTAGGGGTGACAGATATATACCACATACCATCACCCAATCCAGCTCACCCCAGTCCATCTTACCAAACAAGTGTATCCATCACTGAGATGGATTGCTAGCTCGGGTGATTAACATATCCACAACATAGTCGGGTGGCCACTTCACACCACGATACACAGACAAAATCCCTAGTCCTCACATTAAGGCAGTAGTGATACTATGAGAAGCCCTACTCCATCCACCACTGATGCCACACTGTGCTTTGTGCTACCAGATAGATCTGGAGCTTCCCCTCCATCCCTATCAAGAGAGGACTAGGAGAAAGACTTCCTGGGAAGCAAGATCATCTCTGAGTTTTAGCACCACACTTTCATCCCGATCTTTTCTTTCCCTAGCAAGCAAGGACCGGTGGAAAGACTCACTGAGGGTCATCAACAAAGACTTACAATATCCTCATCGGTTCTCATGCTCCTGAGAGATTGCATGTGCCTGCCGCTGCTGTTGTTACCCCAATCCATCAGTGAAGGACAACAAATGTGTCTCAAGATCTCCGTGTGAGCTGTTGTACGTGGTGGATAAGGTAGGCAATTCCTTACTCCCTTCTCATTGACCAGATTTTTTATCTTGGAATGACAAAGTCTCCATAGGAGGGCTTGTTGGCCGTCTTCCTTGTCTCACATGCTCTCTCCTTCTTCTTTAAATTATGTGGCTTCATACCTCATCAGCTTCTCGAGCTATTGCCTCTAGTTTTGTCTCTTCAAACCCTACCTCGGACCTACAAAAAGCTACTTATGCTCTCATAATTATGCTATATGAGGCCTTCTATTTTTGCAGGAGACCAACTGTCACAAAACTAGAATCTCAGTCCCATGAAGCAAATGGATACCAAAGATAACATGTGGAATCATGAAATTCTTAGCCTACATGAACAAATAACAAGATGAAAGCACCAACATAATCTCAACAATCAGCAAGTATATTATACAGTATCATTTATTACACAAATCCAATTACATATCGAGTGTAAATTTTTTTACAAGTCAACTCATGTACACTAGATAGGATCTTACAACAAGTACACCTGAACATATGCCCACAAGCCATCAACTTCCAAGCTATCTCTGAGTCTAAACCATGTGTGAAACAAGCAGGTCAACACGTGAGGTGTTGAGTATAGGGAAGAAAGATACATATATATAAGCTTTGCATAATTTGGAAAGATTTGCATAGGTAAACAAATGAGAGATAAACAATTTAATCACTTGAGAACCCATCTTTTAGTCAATTTACTCCAATTATACTAACAATAGCATATATCATAAGGCCTTTGACCAGCTTCCCATCAGAAGGGTCCATGAGGGTGTTCAAGATTGGCTAACCCTATTCGTAAGGGACCACAAATCCATCGCCAGGAGCTAACACTTATATCAACACAGTTTGCCCTATCTTGACAATTCAAGTAAGACTCCCGGTGTTGTGTCCTTACCCTAAGATTATAGGCAAATGCACAAGGTTGTATAATGGAGATCTATATTATGTGTTCAAGTTATAAAATCAATGAAAAAATCATCTAGTATAATAATACAATACTACACGACAATATTTGAGAAAGTAAACTAGCATACATACATATCAAGTTACAAGTAAGAAATACATAGTCATATAATTATTAAAGACCATACTTGGTTCAGAGGTTTCTTAACTTATCCTTGATTTTCTAGATCACAGACATCACCTCATTAAAGACATGATCACATACATGTATTAGATTCTCATCATTAACCCTATATAGCTTTGTTTTAGGGTTAGTTAGCTCACTAGGGTGTTTTGATCATTATTCATCTAATTATTTTGTGATTAAAATTGTTGATTCTCCAATCCAGGTTGTTATTATTATTTTGAATACCATGTTTCAAACCTCATCATATCAATTATCCCTAATGTTAGATACATTAATAAAAGTAGGGTTTATGTCACATTAGAGACCATCATCATATAATATGCATTAAATACATATTTACGATCTCATAAATCATGTACAATGTTTGATATACTAATATCAGGTTGATATTTATATTTACATGATTTACTGATCAAAGACATATTTATTGTACTTCATTGAAAGGTTATTAAGTCTAACCTTAGGATTTCACCTTTCTTAGCTTCACACTGATCACAATCACATTATTACATTTTTCTAGTGATCAAGAGGTCATTATAGAGCTCTGGTTCAGAAAATTATTTATCTATTTTCTAGGATTAAAATATGGTTTAAAGAAACTAATTACATATTAAAGCGAAAGAGCCCAACATGTTAAATATTGAATCATACAAGTATTTTGAAAACACTTTTCAAGTTCTTATATGATTTTCAAAAAAAAAATCAAACATATGTTATTTCCAGAAAAAGAGGGGCCTTCAAATCAAATTCTTTAGCCCTTGTGATAGTTCCAGGTAACCTGAGACCCACACTGGGCTGGGCGGATCGGCCAAAAATGACTTTAGAGTCAAGGCACGGTCAAAAACCCGGACCCCGCTCCCTCTTATCCTGGTCTCGCACGGACCTCGCGGCTGTGCTTCATCCGAATGGACATTTATAGGTCATGTTGGTGATTTGGTCAGTTTGGACTAGCAGATGCGCTAGTCGCTACAGCAACAAAAGAATGGACATTAACGCCATTTGGTCAAGGGCTATTCACATGCTATCCAATATGACGCACGGAATGAGCTTTGAGAATCTGGGAGCTGACCCAAACTTGCTTATCGTATGGAAGAAGTATGGAATAGATATTCCAAAGATCCACTCCTACTCTAATATACAGATCCAATGGAAGATTCCCGAAGATTCCCGAGCCTCTATCCTCCACTCTTAATATTTCTTCTTCTTATAGTGGTAATACGGGAAATGTGGTCTGTACTCTGGCGGTAGGCGGCATTCTGAGGGACCATGAGGATCAAGTCATTTGGGGTTTCTCGTCACCCGCACAAGCATCTAACAAGGTTGAGGGGCACCTGGAGGCAATGTTCTACGGCCTTAACCTCTGTGCAGCGAGAAACTTCATTCTATCTGTTATCGAATCTAAGGGCTAATTTGGTAGGGTGTATTAAGAGGTAGTTGTATGATTTGAAAAACGGAATGTTTGTTAGTGTTGATTTTAAGCTGCACACTATGTATTTGGTTAGAGGCGGGCAGGACTTCAGGATTTGATTCGCGTGCCTTTGGTTAGATGCGGTCCCACACCCGTCCCTCTACAGTCCGTAACAATCGGTACGTGTTCTAGAGAGTGGTTGGCGCTTACCGCACCCGACCACCCAGAATTTTGACGCGGTACAAAATCATTACTTTTCTGCGAAAGAGCGGCCAACTATGCAGTACAAAATCGCTGAATTTTCTTTCACTTTTGGTAACCAAATAAAAACGCTGCTTGAACTCCTTGAATTTATTTGTCACTCTTTAAACTTACACCGTACCAAACTGGCCCTAACTGTAGAGCCGCAACTGAAATGGTGAGTAGGGCGTATGACAGCCCTCGAAGGATAAAGAGGTTAGTAGATGCTATTAAACATCAAATAGCATCGTTAATGCATGTGGAGTTGCACCTTATACACAGAGCAGAACTTAGTGGCTGAGTCTTTAGCGGTGTATGGAGGGTCTCTTACGGAAGCTTATTTTTTTTTCTAGTTTGAGGTTGATGCCGCCTCCGACGCATACACCTTTTCTTTTTTATCTTAACAGGGTTTGAGTTTGAGCCCGCATGAGGGAGGCGGGGTGAATAATACTACTACTCCCTCCTCCCCCCAAACCACTAGAGTCAATAGCATTGGATGATGTGAGATTAAGGAATCAAGGAGCCCTCTCTGAAAAAGATGCACGGATGGTCACCAACCCTCAAGGAACTCATTTTGCCCATTATAAAATTCCCTTGAGGCCTGCAGCTTCGCTCCCAAGCCCACAAGAGGCTTCCCAAATACAGCTCTGCTAAGGTGGACCATGCAGTTCCAAGTAGCACTCATCCATTAAAAAATATTTATTTTACTTGATGTATCTTTGGCTCAATCCATTAAAAAATATTTATTTTACTTTTGTATATGTCTCTTAATATTTCAAGTTTTCCATGTTATATCATCAACACGGAACGTTTATGACTTTTGACGTTATATAACTTGTATGTGTTTAGTTTATATTAATCTTTAATATACTGGGTGTTAATGTACTTCTTTACGACCGATACAAGGTTGAGACTAAGACAATAACCGCGACCGGCCGAGATGACTTTTTAGTTCAAAAGATACTTAGATGTTTTTGTTCATGCACACATATTTATTCATTTCTACATACAATAGTTAAAAGTTACTATAAGTTTACCAATTTTCACACACTTCAAATAGAAAAATAACCTAAGTTAGATAATTAAATTTACTTTTCAACAACAAACAAACTAATTATGTTCTTTCTAAGTTAACATTAAACGACTTCAATCAATGCAACAAAGTGTATGTATAAATTTGTATTTCGTGTTTGAACATTTATTTATTTTTTTTCTTCTAAGTTAATTTGTTCTAGGCTAGATCTGAATGTAAATTTTTTGATCTTCTTAAATTGTTAGTAAATAGTTTCAGATATATATACGATGAACATATTGATATAGGTTTGTTGGGGCATTATTAGTAATAAAAAACTATACTTAAAGTTTTTCTTTAATGGATGTTATTACATGATATGGAATAGTATGTACATGTGTTTATTTTATTTTTATCATTATTTCTATCTATGTATATTAGTAGAATAAAGTTCAAATAGTATCATTGTTTATTTGCTTTTGCTTTTCACTGTAGTGTTGATGTAATAACTTAATACTAGATCTAAATGATTAATTAATAAGATGACATGCTAAGTAATACTACATCACAAGTTGTACTTAGTGTGAATGAAAATTGATATATGTATTGGTTGTTTTTCTTGAGTTTTATATTATTATTTCTAGATCAACTTTTAATAATATTGCATAACTTCTATCTACTTATTAGCAATATCACACCTCATACTTCAGAAAGGGTTTGATGAAATAATTAGTAGATTTCAGAATTTTTGTTTAAAAAATAAACTAACTCAATCTAATGGACGTGTATAATTTCTTTAAAAAAATAAATCAATTCAAAATATTTGTATTTAAAGAGTTCTTTACCTTTTTCTTTTTAAGTATTTCGTATTTGAACACTTCATATTCCAATTCTCACATCTCCTAACTTTTCGAATTTGCATTCTATCACATTAAAGCACTCATTTGTCGTGATCTGCATGATAACTTTCCAAGCATCTTTTGCTCTCAATAGTATCTCATTTTTATCTCAAAAGAGCGTGCAATACGCTCTTTTCCCTTTGTGTCTCCTAATATATTAATTTGATAGAAAATCCTTTTTCTCATGTATCTACCAATGGTATCCGTTAATTAGTAAATGTTATTTATTATCTCAAAATTAAGTTGTGAATGCAAGTACTTACCTTTTTAATGTCTTTCTCTGTCAGCCGTTATGACTTCATAACCTTTGCGCTCCCACTACCTCTACTTTTTTTAAACAAACACTTTATTTTTGGCATGTCATAAATTTCTCTTCCCGCTTCTCTCTAATTTTCAATCCAGATCATGCACTATCACAAAAGTAGATGACAATGTAAACATCATTTATATTTTATTAAAATGTTCTTCTAAAAGGCATGTGCCCTTCCAAATTATTTAATGAAACTTGCTTTTATGAAAATAAGGTACCATTTCATACGACTTTATCAGTAATGTTTATATTCGAATTAGTACTAATATAAAGTAAAAAAAATTAAGTTGATTTTTTTATCAAATACAAAAAAACTCTAGAAAAAATAATATAAAAAGTTCATAATTTGTTTTCACGTGTGTGGAACATGTGTGTTGACTCTTTCTAAGGAATACTTTTTATCTTCATCTCATAGAAAATGAATTATTAATTTGTATATACTATAGAAATAGTACATCACATTTACATATACCAAATTGATAGATGTTATACTATATTTTTTCATTAGATTGATTTCATGCTAACCTAATATCACGTTATTTGTATAAAAAATGATATAATAATGAAATGGAAATTTGTTATTTTTAACTTTTTCTAATTTACATCTAATGATACTTCATATAAAAAGGGTTTTAAATGATACATAAGGTATTATGTTAATCATATATAATGAATAAATAAATCTTTTATGTGTTTTTTAATTAATAAATTTGTCTAATGTAAATCCAGCTTGTATAATATGATACGTGCATGTGCATGTGTGTGTTCACTACTTTAGAAAAGAAAAATCACCCATTTTAGTCACTCTCACTCCAATACCAAGCAATCATCATTATTAGGCCTTCACCAAATTACCATGGTAAGGGTCGCTAAGGGATCTCAAGGCTAAAAGCCAAGAGCTAACCCTATTTTAACATCAGGGATCTTGTGGCTATAAGCCAAGATCTAACCCTTTTTTTGACATGGCCTTCCCTTGCTTGGTAAATTAAGTAATTTCACCCAACCTTGTATCCTTATTGCAAGAGTAAATATGTGCACAAGGGTCATATAATGGAGATCTATGTAATGTTTTCTAGTGACAAAGTTTTAGAGTACTACACAATATCACTACATGTCAATATATGCATGTAAAAGAGCATATATACATATCAATGATTCAAGAAAGAAGATCCATAATCATATAATTACAAAAAAACCTAATTTAGGGATTTCATACTTTATCCTTGATCATATAGTCATTTATATCACATGACTAATAACATTAATCATGTTGAATACAAGGATCATTATTATTCTTAGTTATTATGTCAAAGTTACAATTTTGGTCAAACCTATGTTCAAACTACTCTCATGATATTTTTTTACTGATTAAGAGGTCTTATAAGGGTCTTGTTCAGCTTTCATAATTTTTCTAGGTTTTATTGATCTATTTTCTATGTTATTATGAGCATTAAAGTTCTAAATTACAATTTAAAGCCAAAGGACCCAATATTATTCAGATCAAGTTTATAAGTGACACTATTTGGGGGTGTAAATTAAATTGTATAAGAACTTATAGTAGTCAATTTTTATTTATATCATCTAATATATCCTAAAACATTCATTATATCACAAATAAAATAACCATTAGAATTTAAGCATAAAATACATATTTTGTAGGACTTTGTTGGAAGCTAGGTATTTTTTCATAGTTTTTTAGGGGAGTTATAAGACAATGAAGCTATACTCTTATGGAGTTTCCAAGATGTATATATCATCTGATATTTTTAACTCTTCTTGAGAAAAACTAGTTGTCAGATATCATCTAAGGGTACTGGATAGGGGCCAAGTATCTCACAAGGAGTATTGTAGTCGTCTGGTGAGTCATGACTAAGTCTTATGGTTCTAGGATGGGCTATTGGGTTCTAGCTTGGTCTTCCAAGTTGGGTCCTCAACCACTCCGCTTGATTCCTTTTTTCTTCTTATTCTTCATGTTGTACCATTGTTCTTCAACACCAATGTGGGCGATGTTGCATGAGGGGGACTACAATGAGGAAATAACCAATATTCTAGATATCCCTTTTAGTCTGATGATGGCTCCATCACCCTCCTGGTGTCCCACTGCAAAGGTATGGGTACTCGATGCACTTGGGCCACCTAGAAAACTATGAATCAAGGAGATTCCACTGCATCCTTCCTCCACGGTGGGTGGGAGAAGAGGAAGGAAGAAGATCCTATTAGTAAGTATGCCTAGATATCCAATTATGCAATGATTATGAAGGAATATTACATAAATGATTTCATTAATAATAACAAAGGAAAGCTTCAAATTCATTCTTATTCACTCAGTTATGAGATAATGAGGACACATAATGAATGTCTAAAGAATGACAATTACTCAATGATGTATGTCATCAAGTACGTGACCTGAACAATGACATCATAGGGATGTTAAGAGTGTGTACATTCTTGTTATGTCCTAGGTCAAATGATATTATGGAAGGCATATATACAATAATAACACATAAGACTAGAGTGTGATTTGGTTGATGACAAAATCTCATTAGTCATAATATGGTATATCAAATGAAGCACACAAATACATGTTAGAGAATAGTGTATCAGAAAAACCCACCTTGAGAGCGACACATCGAAACCATACTTCATCTCTCATAGTGAAGGTGGTGATTATGATTCTTAGACTTGGAGTCACTACACACATCACATATCATTCAGTATACTTTGACATAGTCCAACGCAACCCTGAAACATGCATTGCCATAAAGGTGATGATTGGGTAGATGTTACACATGAGGATAGACTGTGAGTGATGTAGACGGGATTTGTCCCTCCTACTGGAGTGTGATATCCATAGCCACATGATTAGAGAGATTGAGAAATGCATGTACATGCACATGTGAATCAATATATGATATTGAGGTCACATATATCTCATAAAGTCTGCTCTAGGTTCAAGGAACATGGATTTAACATTGAGAGGATGACGATTCTTTTCCTCGAGTTCATTCTAAATATCAGAGACAAATGAATCATATAATTATTCCAAAACCTTACACATATTGTAGGTTGAAGTTGTTCTCCAACTTTCCATTCACTTCAGTATCACTAATGTGTGACTAGGAACCACTCTTTGCTATTGATGTCATATGCTAGTTATGGACATTCACTGCCAACGTGATATGGGACCTATAGGGTCACACAAATAAGACTCGCCTAGAAGAGGAGTTTATCATGAATGACAATTGGATTGATTACTAAAGTGTTTAGGTAGTCAATTTGAGCAACAAATCAGCTAATTGAATTGTCAGTCGGTCGACTCAAGTGTTGAAACAGCCGGTTGGAGTGTCAGGCTGATCAAAAATTGAATTGGCTATGTTTTTCCCAAACTGAGGAGCTAACATACATGTTCACTCAGTGAATTGACTGGCTTGATTCACCAACCGACCAGTTGGGTGAGTGAAATGATTGAGTCGCATGAGCTAGAACACTTAGTTCATGGAGAAATTCGATTGCATCAAGGATTAGTGCTTACCTCATATTCTACATTAATTGGATTCCAATTTCCAAATCATATGCGATTGGGAATTATAGTCGAACAACCAGTTCGTTGTGCAAAACGACCGTCTCACATGTGAACTAACTAGTTGGGTTGTCAATTGACGGTTCAACACTTGTAGGTTGCTAAAATTCATGATATTTCAGTCCCTTCCACTCTCACATTGACTGGGAACCTTGACCCTAATCCCTTCTATAAATATAGGGGTATTGGGGGTTTCCCAACACACATAATTGAGAATCATTTTCTCTGATAATTGTTGTCCTCTCTAGTTTTGGTAACCTAGATGGACCAACCAAGTCCTACCTAACTAGGGAGGGATAGCAAGGGAGAGAACAATTGAGGATCATTGTGGGAGAGCAAGTCGGTGACTAGTACACTAACGGGAGGGAAAACTCCTTCATATCCGTTCTAGCAGGAAGATAGGAGTTCTGGGTGGTCCATGTGGACTTCCATAGAGGTGAGGTGGCATTTTCCTATCATTGGGAGGATGTCTTCAGCCCGCAACCTGTGTCAAGATTGCAAGAGCCGTTGTAGATGTTGTTTCATTCTTCTATCTGTGGTGAAGACCATGAGCTGCATAGACACCGTCCACGAACAACTAGAAGATATCTGTAGTGCAATGACTTGCAATCGTTGGACTTTCTCCAGGACCAGGTATGAACTCTTTAAACCATCCTTCCTATTTCGTAGTTGTTGACATGATCTTATAGTTCTGGGAATAAGAGTAGATAAAATTTTGTTTCCTCTACCATACGGTGTGCCCTATTTCCCTATAGTGGTATCAAAGACATGCCAATTTACTATATTTTGGGATAATCGATATGATCATATCTTTGGTTTTATCATTTATTTATTGAATACGTTGTGAATACTAAAATTGCTTAGTGTTGATCTCCAAACAAAGACCACATATAATCATAAACTTATATATATATATAGTAAATATAACCGTAAACTTATATATATATATATATATATATATATATATATATATATTAAAAGAATTGTGTACCTGAGTACATGTATCTTATATTACCCACCTCCATTTATGATGGTTTCACCGCTCTATTCAACAATATAAACCTTACAGATATGATGTATACCCCTAAGATAACATGTGTATCAAATATCATCTCAAATCAACATTCCTAGATTATCTCATGAAACAAAATTATATTTTCTAACCAATGGTAAGTTGCAGAAATCATTAGATCCATTGGATGAAATGTTGCTATATCTCATGTTACATGTGATATATGGTTGTGGTTTTTTAAACACATGCAATCTAAACAGTGTTGGTTCAGTCTATATGGTTGGATTTATTTAGTGTATTTTACATATCCCATTTTAATGGGAGGTACACATAACTTACATGTGCCGACCGATACACACTTCCTAACCCCATATATATGTATATACATGTATACATATATATATATATATATATATATATATATATATATATATATATATAGGGCGTTCATTCATTGCCCACACGGGTAGCCTGGAATTTCACTACCCGGCAGCCAAAAAAGTAACTCTTCTGGCCAAAAAAGTAACTCTGCTGTCAAAAAAGTAACTATGGTGATAAGAAAGTAACTACACGACTAAAAGAGTAACTCTGTACAAAATATACAGTAGATATATATAAGGACGGTTTTTTTTATTTTGGTGGGGCAAATGATATTTTTTTTGGATGAAATTTTTTGGGGAGCTAGATAAAATGCTCCTCTGCAATTACAAAACAAAAATTCAAAAAATTTGGTCGTAAGGGTGGGCTGGTAGCTACCCGTGTATATATAGATATATATATATATATATTGGATTAAGAGAGAAAGATTTCTCCCCATATTAATGGGAGGTACACATAACTTACATGTAATAGCCGGTACACACTTCCTAACCCCATATATATATATATATATATATATATATATATATATATATATATATATATATATATATATATATATATATATGGTGTTCATTCATTGCCCTCGCGGGTAGCCTGGAATTTTGCTACTTGGTAGCCAAAAAATTAACTCTTCTGCCCATAAAAGTAACTCTGCTGTCAAAAAAGTAACTATGGTGATAAGAAAGTAACTACACGACTAAAAGAGTAACTCTGTACAAAATATACAACAGATATATATAAGGACGGGTTTTTTTATTTTGGTGGGGAAAATGATATTATTTTTGGATGAATTTTTTTGGGGAGCTAGATAAAATGCTCCTCTGCAATTGCAAAAAAAAAAAATCAAAAAAGTGTTCTGAAGGGTGGGTGGGTAGCTACCCGCGTGGGCGATAAAGATGGGCCCATATATACATATATATATATATATACACATGTATATATATGGGATTAAGAGAGAAATATTTCTCCCTCCCTCTCCCATGCCCGTGGCAGAGGCCGAACACCCGAGAGGGTTGTAAATCAAGGTGACAACTGGGATTCGAACCTGGGTCCCTTTGTTAGGGGACACCGTGCTTGACCACTTGAGCCACTCCTTGTCGGCATATATATATATATACACATATATACGTATATATATATATATATATATATATATATATATATATATATATATATATATATATATATATGTGTGTGTGTGTGTGTGTGTGTGTGTGTGTATGCAATTTACACACTTCACCCTAGAAGTAGTTTTGATGCTAGATGTGTAGAGTCGTTATGGCCAATAACCAAAATATCTATATCTGATTGAATGGTCTATTTTATTCCTAATTTATCTCAGTTTACATACCAAGCCCCATCCATCCTTTTCCCAATGTAAAGTTAATTCTTTTCATGCTCCCCTCAAATGTAGCTCAGGGTTTCTCATTACCATGTAATAAGTATAGTATCAATACGAAAGTTTCTTTTCCTACAACGACAAAGATAGAGATCCACATCAGGCGATCCGACCACTTTATGTGACAGAAGATTAATTGGAAGACCAATTGAGGGTAGACTGGAGGAGGCGCAAACCAAACGTATGGTGGGTCCAACCAACCATTTGGAAGGAGTCCAGACAATGGTTGGATAGGAGGCCAACCAATTGTTTTAGGAGAGTAGACGACTAGCCAAGAGGCAAGATGACTAGTTTAATTGTTGAAATGATCAATGCAAATTGACAAGCACATATGTAAATTGACATCATGTTCATACATGTGATGTGATGATAAGTAGTATGGCCATAACCATCACTTTTTATTTTATATCACATGTTTATGTTGTGGGATATAGCATGTATATGATATGCACTATATATGTTGTGATTGGATAGAGTATATGTATATACATAAAATCCCTTAAATATAACATTAAGTCTAAGATACTTTCCAATAGTAACACACAATAAAATCTTGATCGACCAAGCATAGGTTGCGCCCTCGCGTGGTGTTCCATCTATATCATGGAAGTGTGACGGTAGATATGTATGTTCTTCCCTCACAAGTTGCATATCTATCGTGTTGGCTTTTGGGTCAGGCTTAACTGGTGATTCTTATAGCGTCTAAGCCCAGAGGCATGCATATGATTATGAAAAAGAGTTATGCCTATCATCTATCCAAGAATTTCATATGATGCAATTGACAAATGTTGTCTTCCTTAATGATTAACTATGGATGTTGGCGTATTGGCTGAGTGATAGTTTAATTATTTTGGATCTTGGTTCAGTAGAAGATTGTACACTGCAATATTTTGAATTGATATGTGAGGGATATCAATTTGAATAAAATAGTGAGAGTGATGATTAATTAATAACCTAATAAACATCATAAACTTTTATAATCAAAGCAAATCAAAATGAGTTTTTAACAAAATTGCCAATTCTTTTGTAGAATCAAATGGCAACACCAAACAACACTTTTTCTCTGCGATCTATCTTTGAGAAGGACAAATTAAATGGGAACAAATTCCACAACTAGTACTAGACACTGAGAATTGTTCTCACACAAGAGGGCAAGATCTACATCCTAGAGATGCCAGTGCTAGAAGAACCTCTTCCTAATACTCCCAGGGCTGACAGGGAATGCTTACAAGAAGCATACTAAAGTTTTCATGGATGTCAAATGCCTAATGCTATGTTCAATTAACTATGAGTTGCAAAAACAAATTGAGAACATTGAAGTTATGGAGGCGGTCACACATCTCATAAACATGTTTCAGGACCAAGAAATATAGGAGAGATATGATATCTCAATTTAATTTTTCAAATGTAACATGGTAGAAGGAGATCCACTAGGTCCTCATGTGCTCAAGACCATTGGGTATGTGGAGAAATTGTAAAGATTGGGATTCCCCTTGGGTCAAGAGTTAGCCACTGATGTGATTCTATAGAGTCTTTCAGAGAGAGTCATACAATCAGTTTGTCATGAACTACAACATTAATGACTTTTACAAGTTGTTGACATAGTTATTAGGCATGTTGAGAACAACTGAATCACAATTGAAGAAAGACAAGAATAAGTCAGTGATGATGATTAGCAAGACAAAGGGAAAGTATATATGCAAAGGCCAAACTAAGAAGAGTTCTATAGCTAGCTAGAAGCCCAAGTTTCCATACCTCAAGGCAAAAAGGAAGAATAAAGAAGGGAGGAAAATGTCACCATCGTCACCAGGCTGGACACTGGAAGAGGACTTCCCCCTCAGGTTAGAGGAACTAAAGAAGAAGAAGGAAGATAGTAGAGGCCTCTACTTCAAGAATAAACTTTCTAAGATAATTCTAATTTACTTCTTTATTTTGGTATGTGATACTATATGCAGATCTGACACATGTTGATGTGTAGTATTTGATAAGTAAAGCCTTTATGGAAGGACAAATATGGACTGCGATAAGCAAGAGTTGCTGCAACTTCAGTCCACCTTTTAGAATTAATCATAGCCCAAAGGGCATGTAATATACTTAGTAAAACTACTATTTCATTATGTCAATAAATAGAAATGTTTTATTTCCTGCATCTTTTGAAGACAATGCTGGTTATGAATAAAATATTAAGTGTTCTATTTTAAAGATATGATCTTGTATGGAAAATGCACTGAGTATCCTACGATCATGGATAAATGTATAACAATGTAAATATCTAAAGGATTATAATTGATAACTTAAACAATTAACACTCTATAGCATTATCTTCTAGAGAATGCATGTGAGAAATGCATATCTAGATGTTTATCTAGACCCCTTTTGGTTATTAAACCAATGAGAGACATGCAAGTCTTACTTGTATGCAATTTGATAAAGCATCCTTCCCTATATGTAGTGGGAGGATAAATGTTCTATTAGACCTTAAACCTCTTAAAGTATGAACATATTATAGGATAAATTCTATAGAAATTTACTTAGACTTCATAGTATTTGCTGATGATATAACGATATGCACTCAGCAAAATACAAACATAAATCTCTTGAAATGTTCAAAGAAAAATATAAATGAAGCATGAATTTGATAGAAGTATTAAGAAACTTTGATATGATCAAATGTTGAAATACTTTGTATCAAAAGTGTGAGGTCATTTTAGAAGATAGTGATATTGTATCACAATTGATTCTATCTAAACATAATGATGCAATAGAAAGAAGGAATCACATCATCATGGGTCATGATATGATTATCATTTAACTAAATCTTCTAGCCATGCTGCCAACTATCCAACACGGCTATCTTGCTCACCAAAACCGTGCTGCTACCCATCCACCATGGCCATGGCATCCACCATGACCATGCTTCTACCTATCTACCATGGCCTTGTTATCCACAATGATCAGCTAGTTAATTCCCATTATGGTTGCTATGCCCACCATAGTTGTGCTACCAACCTTTTAAAAATTCACCATCAGCATGACATTTACACCACCACCGGGATGCCCTTCCCATCCTAGCATGACCTTGCCACCCTCTACCCACATGAATGTGTTTCCCAACACGACTGTTGTTCCCAACACAATCGTTCTACGAATAAAATCCTGGTGTAGCATGTACTGATTTACCCTTTCCCCCACTTGAACTCATGCTTCCGAACCACCTCTATATACTTGGGTGGCGGCTGGAGTATGAGGTTAGCCCTTTTTAAGCACTCTTAGGTTCCCTTTCACCCCCATATAACCTCCTTATCCCATTCCACTTCCATTTTATCACTTTCCACTTGAAACCCATATTTGTAGGGTTTTGGTTACTTTTCTTGTGATTCCCAAGCCATTCATCCTTGGAGGAGGGAGGTACTTGAAATTAGAGTGTCTTGAGAAGGATAATTCTTCCTCTACACCGAGCCCCATGGATAATTATAACTATTTATCCTCTCTTTTTGTATTTTCCATTGTCATGAGTAGTTAGGCCCCTTTAGGTGTGGTGTTTAGGACTAAAATGTGGTTTTGATACCATGTTGGGTAAAAATAACTTTTCAACCTTGTAATTTCATTTGATATTGATTGTCTACTACTTCTATCTATATCCCACAAATTTATCTTGTGGTTTGTGCTTAAGAACATGTATTGCTTGTTGATTTGTTCTTGAAATAACCTAATCACTAAGAGATAATGGCTTGTACGAGGCTATTTTAGATGGTCAGTGATGTGAGGTGAGATACCCTTATTGTCACACTGCACTACAACCCTTGGCCCCCAATTTCCTTAAGAGAACCTACCCTAGAAACCTAGACTGGCTAGAGTCTATTGGAATTTCACCTTAACCCTAGTCCAGTTGAGCCTCATAAGGTTGGATAAGGTGTGCTAGGGTGTAGTTCCCCTTCATACACCTTATTCCTCCCATGGACAACTAGCAGTTTAGGGTAATTTTATAGCATTCACCTTGTTGTTTGGTTTAACAATACAACTGTATGAGTTTTTTTTGCATGTTATAACTCTATACTTAGCCTCTAGTCACATTTCATCAAACAGACCAAACTTCCCATAATTTCTTAAAACCATAATTCTCTCATGTTTGGTCAATGCTTTCTTATCTAGTTTTATTAATTTCCTTCTTAGTTAATTGCTTTGTTCTTTCTAGTCTCCTGCTAGTTTAAGTCCTATATTGCCTTCTTACCTAATGTTTTAGTTTACTACTCTTTCTTGCCTAGTCTAGGTCATTTCTCTCTAGGTTGATACATGGTAGTGCTTTTCTAGTACTGTAGTGTGTTAATCTTTTACCCTACTTGCATTGGTGTAGTTTGACTCCTTTCCTTGCTTAATCTCCTTTCCCTGTTAATTAGACTTAAACTATCTAGGATTAACTTAGGTTTTGCTTCTTGCTCCTTTGATTGCTTGTTCACCTTAAGTTTAAAAAAAAGAATAAACCTCAAACCCTTCAACCCTAGACTCTGCATTAGGAACATATCAACTTTTCTATGCCATTTTTATAGTTAAAGTACCTCAAGGGGAGTCTGTTAACAAGAACATATGAGTGTTCATATATTGAGACAAGTATTTATCCAGCTAATGCATTTATGTGAGAAGTGTATCCTTTAAGACACAGAGAAGAAGAAATTCTCAATTAACATTATCAAATGCTATAATGACTATTTAATGTCCAAATAAGAATTAATAAGGCTTGCCTAGAGGACTGGATAGAGTGTATAACCTCATTAGCCAGAATATATGCATCTTTTATATTATGGTGCCTTCTAAAAGGGTAGTTTGTTTGACGTTGATGATATGATCCATATGTTATTCGGCCTATTGCTAAGAGTTTTAGCAATAGTTTTGTATGAGTTATTGATCAGCTCAGAGATATTGGTCTATATTGGTTGATGAATTGTTGATTTATTTCATGTCCATCTCTTTATTTCCTAACTACTCTACATATATACTATAAAAAATTCTCGATAGTATCCCAATTATGTTTTTCGAAATGACATGTCAACCCAATCAGCCCTGTGCGGACTTATCCAGGCCTGAAGAGGAGACTGCTACATGAATCCTAAAGTGATGCAAAGACTCAGAAAAAAAAGAGAAACCTAAGATGGTATAAGAAAAAAAAACATACGTAAAATTAAATTAAATATTCTAATGGGGTTTTCCAAGTTAAGTTGAGTTGAGAAATATCATCTACAAATGCTTAGCTTCTGATATCGTCTTAGTAATATGTTTAAATTTTATCATATGTCTTAATATTCAATATTAGTTGATTTATTAAAATCTTTAACATGAAACCCATATATTTTTTTTATGCTAACATGTCGACACCCATTCACTGATGTAGAAAAACTATACAAATTTACAAAAATTTTCTATTTATATGTTTATTTTCATGGGCTTTAGCTAAGCCTGATTAGATAACTTTTAAAGCACATTCAAGTGCACAATTTTCTTTTGTAGAGTTTTCATGTACAACATGTGATGTACATGATAAGTCGTGTATTTGTTACATTATAATGGTTTTGATTTGAATAACATGGTGAATCTTATTGGTCTTAGCGTTCTTAATTTTAAATTGTTAGAAACAACTCAATTTCTTAATCTTAGATTATCATATTACAATAAAACTTACAAGAGATCTTAGGACAAGCATATGATACAACAAAGGCCCACAATATGATATAATTTAGAATTCCACTAGTGGCTAATTAACTACATGATTAAAAAAAGTTTATATCTGGGTGCAATCGTTGTCAATTATTGGACTTATGTGTATTACCCCTAGACTAGTGTCACCTTGGCTTCAAAATATCATGTTTATCATTATGTGATGCAATTAGGGCATTATATTTGAACAAAAAGCAAGCAAACATCCATATGCTTATTCCATGGAAATCTTCAAAATTCGATATTGCAATTAGGCGTTAAATTACCACATACCTCACTATAGTCACCATGCATTGATTTCCATGGAATCCAATCATCAAGGTCCATCCAAAAAATCCACCCTTAGTCAACATTATCTGCATGTATGTATAACCCAAAGGTGTCACTAAACATTCTCATATACTAATCATGTATGGTTTAGATCCTAACTAGGGTTTAGGATCATCATGGGTTTGGATTAGGAATAAGGGTATCAAACCCCAATTTCCATGTATATGGTTCTATGGATTTCGAAAGTCTAATATACATCACCATAATTACATTGGGGTATGCCTTTCATACTGGCATTGACTGATGTAAAATTCTACGCTCATTACGTGGTTGGTGCTTTCTCCTTTAGCAGTAGCCGAGTATTCGTCCTTTTCTGGAAGTGACATATATTCAACAATATTGTCAGTTTACATAACATGTACAATAAGTGCATTCATGTGTTCATCATGTCATTCATCAATATCTAAGGTTTATATATGGTAGTCGCCTTAAAATAGAGTATTATATATACTTTTGGTACTAGAGGCACATTTACTATCTCAAAAGTATTTTATTCATCAATATATATACACCTAACTAAGGCAATCTAGGGAGTACACCGACACACCTCCTATTATCCTCCCCCGTTCGCCCTCACCTCCTTAACTGATTCATACCCGACAAAGAAATAAAGCATGTCAATCGTCACTAGCTGATGGGTCTTGGGGAGCTGACTGATATAATGGCGTGTAATGTACACGGGGTAACACAGTTTTCGCGTACCATGGCCTAACAACATGACATGATCTTGGGTGCTCTTGGCACATGTCAAGCACCTTTATATCCCCTACCTTATGTATGTTTGGCCGTAGGTGACTTATGGATGGCATGGGTTTCTTTTGGGCGGAACTCCGTGCAGAACAATGACCAAGATCTGCATGGAAAGAAACTCACCCACTCATAGTATGAACTTCTAGCGTGTCATCAAGCTGGTAGTATGAAGTTCTAGTATTCCCATTGCAGAAGTCAGTTCTTGGAATTTTGCAGTTGATATTTCCCAGCTGCGGGAGGTGTTTGAAACAATCCAAAATGTCAGACCGTATCTTGTCAAAACATGAACGAGTCTTGGTTTGATGGTGTTGGTTCTAAATTGGACCGTTACGGGCCAGGTCACCAACTGGTCGACATCAATGTGGAAGGAGGAGAGACGATTAATATGGAAAATTCTAGACATAGTCCACTTGGGTATAGGGAATACACTTTGTACAATACAGCCAGCAACAATAAACAATAAAATATGAGAGAAGTAGAAGAAAGAAAAAATAATTTTGTCTATAACTTTCAATTTGGAGTGTACTTTTTAATAAAATAAAATATATTAGATTCCTCATAAAGCATACTTTTTAACAAAACGAGTATTGGCGTATTTTGAAAATATAGTAATACGAGAAAAACATGACATCAATATTTTGTGGCACATATTTTGAATACAATACGTCAGCAAGCAAACATTTGTACTTTACCTACACTACTACAAAAATGGCTTATAACGTCGCATTTACAGGCGTCGGTTGTATACAAGAAACCGACGCCTAAATCCTACAGCGTTGGTTGAATACACAAACCGACATCTATCTGTGAAGAGCGGCCAGACATGGGTATCAATTTTTATTTAACGTCGGCTCCTCAATAAGCAACCGACGCCTAAATCGACCGCCAAATTCAAAATTTTCAGTGAAAAAAACCCCTCCAAAATTTAACATACAACGTCGGTTGTTAACAAATAAACCGACGACTAAAGATTTTTTGCGAGACAGAAATTGGGCCAATTTTATCGTCGGTGTTCTTGCAATAACCGACGCGGATGTGTTTTTGCACGCTGTCCCCACAAAAATTTTCACCCTCTTTGGCGTCGATTTTCTACGACAACCAACGACTATGGTCATAATTTGAGAACATTTTTTTTGCCAGCATATGTAGATAGACGTCGATTTTTCTAGTTGAAACCGACGACTATCATTGAACATAGGTGTCAGTTTGTTTGTGGTGACCGACGTCTATTATTATAAGTGTCGGTTGTTTTTAATAACCGACGCCTATTGTTAACTTAATAGCACCTGTGTGAAGCAGACTCTTCCCCTTTCTCTATGTTTCATTACCCTCCGCTTAGGTCTGGCAATTTGTGTGATTCCTGCCATCGCTCGCCGTCGTTGCTGTTGTGCTCGCCGCTCCCTTCTCCTGCTCACCTGCTCGCCGCCGCACACTGTCCCTTCTCCGATGTTGCTTGCCGCCGCTTACCGCCAGACTGCTTCCCGCCGATGCTGCTGCTCGCCTGTCGCCCCTGCTGCTCGCCGCCACCTACCACTCAAAACCTGAGCTCGCCGCCGCCGGACAGGTACCTTTCTCCACCGGCTGAGCTCGCCGCCGCCGCCGACTTCCAACCCCCGTTTTTCTGCTCTATCTCCTCCTGGAATAGCTGTGTAGCCATGTGGGTTAACGCAAACCCTAACAATAGCCAAACGTAGTTGTTGTATATGAACCGGATGATTACTATTACAAAAAAAAATAGTAGTTCAAATCCTGACAAGAGGAAAATGAGGGATTTCACAATTAAGTTCACAATTACATAGATGCATAATGTGTTAGTCCTTGATACCAACTGTCATAGAAGTGTTATTACATCGATCCAATCCCATTTCTTGGGTAGACAATGATAAAGTAATTAAGTGTGACTGCCCCTAAATAGCTCAAAGTTCACAAAGTTCACACACAACTTCTGTAATAATTAAATATAGAGAACAAGAAAGAAAGACAAATTAGATTCAATATAGAGAAGACACATTATCATTCCCAAATATTAGTTTATCCTCATGGACTTTATATTCGGTGATTCTTGTACAACAACCAAACATTATAATCATTAAGTAGCAAGTAGTAAAAGGCAATCTAGAACCTTAGTCACTAGATGAATAATGGCCATAAATGTGTAATGAAAGATGCAGGAAAAAAATGGTTGGTTGTAAAATAATGAGTTGATCTTTTGTTTATTTTGCAATATATATTATTACTAAGCAATTATTTCATTATACAGTCCATTTTTTATGATTTGTGTTTTTATTGATCTCATCTTGATTTTTCCCTATTATGGGGCATGCCAACATTATTCAAGATTGATGAGTGCTTTAAACCTAGGCATGTCAACATTATTCAAGATTGATCAGTGCATTAAACCTAGGCATGTCAACATTCTAGGGTCATATGGGGTATGCAAATTTGGCTTATATTTAGGATCAACAAAATATTATTCAAGTCATGAATGAGAACCAACATGCTATAGTTGAGTTGACTATTCATAAGATTCATTGAGTCATCTTCAAGTGTTTATCTATTTGAAGACCCACAAATACACCAATTTGGTTTTAGTAAAAGGGAAATACTAATGCACTCACGTGACATGCTTGGAATGTAAATGATGAACTTTGCCCTAGATTGCCAATCATGCTTCTAAAGACATCAATAATCACCCTAACTTGAAGAACTAGGATATGAATGATGAAACTAGGATTGTAGGTATAAGAATGACAACACCTGTATTTGTTGGCCTAGAAAACCACCCAAGATTTACTCATTAGGAGTAAATCTTGGATAGTCCCCGGTTTGGGACTGTTCTTGAACACCTAATCTCACTTAGGATGTAAGTGTATAATGTGTATTGGGTTTTCAAGAAAATTTCAGTAGCATTTCTCCATTTGTTCTCTAAGTACATATGTACTTGGAGAATAGTGGGGAAATGCTGTTGAAATTTTCTTGAAAACCCAATACACATTATACACTTACTAGTGACATTAGGTGTTCAAGAATGGGATAGGTGGTACACATTTATTATATATAAGACCTTAAACCCTAAAGTTTTAACCATAAACCCTAAACCCAAATCTTGTTCTAATATATACTTGTTTTCTCTTTGATCATAGAATGGATAGATCATGGATGTCCATTCCAAATCACTGTATCCCAGAGTTTATTTCTGGTCTTGATCAGTTTATTAGATTTTCCGAGGAACATAGGAAACAACCCGGAGATAGGTTCTACTATCCATGTAGGCATTGCGGTAACAACTTAAAAGTCAGCACTTGTGACGAAATCAAAAGTCATGTCATGTGCAACGGGATTGTACAAGGCTATACAAAATGGCACTGGCATGGAGAGATTTCAAACTTAAAATCAGTGGATGTCGATAGCAGTGCTTGTGTGGAAGAAGAAATTGCCTCCGATGACGTAGATGTGAACGAACCAGTTCCAGTAGACATCATTGATGCGATGTTGGATAGTTGTGGGGGTAGAGCACACCGATCCACATCCCATATTAAGAAACATTGTGCATGATGTTGAGATACCGTTATACACAGGTTGTCAGTTTACGAAGCTTAGTGTTGTGTTGAGATTGTATAAGCTGAAAGCTAACAATAGATGGAGCGACAAAAGCTTCACGTCATTGTTGTCTTTGTTGAAAGAAATTCTTCCTGAAAGAAACGAGATGCCAATCTCAACATACCTGTTAAAGAAATTATTGTGCCCAATGGGAATGAAGGCCAAGAAGATACATGCATGCCCGAATGATTGTATTATTTCAAAAGAACTATGTAGATTTGAAAGATTGTCCCAAATGTGGTGCATTAAGGTATAAATTGATGACTTCGGGGGAGTCCAAAACTGGTTCTCATGTCAAGGTGATGTTGCATCTACCTATAATATCACAGTTTCAATGCTTATTTGTCAATCCAATAGATGCGAAGAATTTAAGGTGGCATGCAGATGTTAAGAAAAATAATGATGGGACCCTACGACATGTGTCTGATTCCCCACAGTGGAAGAAGATTGATTTATTGTACCCTGAATTCAGTGAAGAAGTCAGGAATCTAAGACTTGGGCTTTTAACAGATGGGATAAACCTGTACACGACATTGAGCAGCCAACATAGCACTTGGCCAGTTATGCTTGTTATATACAATCTTCCCCCTGTTTGTGTATGAAAAATAAGTACATTATGTTGTCATTGTTGATATCAGGCCCTAAACAACCTGGAAATGATATTGACGTTTATCTTGAACCTCTGATTGATGACTTGAAGAAACTCTGGGGTGAAGGTGTGATGACCTATGAAGATTCACGAAGAGAGACATTTTGTTTGCACGCTATGTTGTTTTGCACTGTGAATGACTTTCGAGCATGTGGGAATTTGTCAGAATATAGTGAAGGTGGTGATTATGATTCTTACACTTGGAGTCACTACACACATCACATATCATTCAATATACTTTGAGATAGTCCATCACAAACCTGAAACATGCATTGCCATAAAGGTGATGATTGGGTAGATGTTACACATGAGGATAGATTGTGAGTGATGTAAATGGGATTTGTCCCTCCTACTGGAGTGTGATATCCATAGACACATGATTAGAGAGACTGAGAAATGCATGTACATGTACATGTGAATCAATATATGATATTGAGGTCACATATATCTCATAAAGTCTGCTCTAGGTTCAAGGAGCATGGATTGAACATTGAGAGGATGACGATTCTTTGCCTCGAGTTCATTCTAAATATCAGAGACAAATGAATCATACAATTATTCCAAAACCTTACACATATTGTACGTTGAAGTTGTTCTCCAACTTTCCATTCACTTGGGTATCACTAATGTGTGACTAGGCACCACTCTTTGCTATTTATGTCATATGCTAGTTATGGACATTCACTACCAACGTGATATGGGACCTATAGGGTCACACAAATAAGACTCACCTAGAAGAGGAGTTTATCATGAATAACAATTGGATTGATTACTAAAGTGTTTAGGTAGTCAATTCGAGCAACAAATCAGCTAATTGAATTGCCAATCGGTCGACTCAAGTGTTGAGACGACCGGTTGGAGTGTCAGGCTGATCAGAAATTGAATTGGGTATGTTTTTCCCAAACCGAGGAGCTAACATACATGTTCACTCAGTGAATTGACTGGCTTGATTCACCAACCGACTAGTTGGGTGAGTGAAGTGATTGAGTCGCATGAGCTAGAATACTTAGTTCATGGATAAATTCGATTGCATCAAGGATTAGTGCTTACCTCATGTTCTACATTAATTGGATTCCAATTGCCAAGTCATATGCGATTGGGAATTATAGCCAAACAACCAGTTCGTTGTGGAAACCGACCATCTCGCATGTGAACTAACTAGTTGAGTTGTCAATTGATGGTTCAACACTTGTAGGTGCTAAAATTCATGATATTCCAGTCCCTTCCACTCTCACATTGACTGGGAACCTTGACCCTAATCCCTTATATAAATAGAGGGGTATTGGGGGCTTCCTAACACACATAATTGAGAATTAATTGCTCTTATAATTATTGTCCTCTCTAGTTTTGGTAACCAAAATAGACCAACCAAGTCCTACCTAACTAGGGAGGGATAGCAAGGGATAGAACAACTGAGGATGATAGTGGGAGAGAAAGTCGGTGACTAGTACACCAACGGGAGGGAAAACTCATTCATATCTGTTCTAGCAGGAAGACAGGAGTTCTGGGTGGTCCATGTTGACTTCCATAGAGGTGAGGTGGCCTTTTCATGTCATTGGGAGGATGTCTTCAGCCCGCAACCTGTGTCGAGATAGCAAGAGCCATTGTAGATGTTGTTTCATTCTTCTATGTGTGGTGAAGACCATGAGTTGCATAGACACCGTCCACGAACAACTAGAAGATATATGTAGTGCAATGAGTTGCAATCGTTGGACTTGCTCCAAGACCAGGTATGAACTCTTTAAACCATCCTTCCTATTTCTTAGTTGTTAACATGTTCTTATAGTTCTGGGAATAAGAGTAGATAAAAATTTGTTTCCTCTATCGTACGATGTGCCCTATTTCTCTATAGTGGTATCAAAGACATGCCAATTTACTATATTTTGGGATAATCAATATGATCATATTTTTGGTTTTATCATTTATTTATTGAATACGTTGTGAATACTAAAAGTGCTTAGTGTTGATCTCCAAACAAAGACCACATATAACCATAAACTTATATATATATTATATATAGTATATATATATATATAAATAAATAAATAATATATATATATATATATATATATATAGGCTAAAAGAATTGTGTACCTAAGTATATGTGTCTTATATGTACCCACCTCCATTTATGATGGTTTCACCGCTCTATTCAACAATCTAACCTTACAGATGTGATGTATACCCCTTACATAACATGTGTATCAAAATATCATCTCAAATCAACTTTCCTAGATTATCTCATGAAACAAAATTATATTTTCTAACCAATGGTAAGTTGCAGAAATTGTTAGATCCATTGGATGAAATGTTGCTATATCTCATGTTACATGTGATATATGGTTGTGATTTTTTAAACACATGCAATATAAACAGTGTTGGTTCAGTCTATATGGTTGGATTTATTTATTGGATTTTACATATCCCATTTTAATGGGAGGTACACATAACTTACATGTGTCGGCCGGTACACACTTCCTAACCCCATATATATATATACATATATATATATATATATATATATATATGGCATTCATTCATTGCCCACACGGGTAGCCTAGAATTTCGCTATCCGACAGCCAAAAAAGTAACTCTTCTGGCCAAAAAAGTAACTCTACTGTCAAAAAAGTAACTATGGTGATAAGAAAGTAACTACACGACTAAAAGAGTAACTTTGTACAAAATATACAGTAGATATATATAAGGACGGGTTTTTTGATTTTGGTGGGGCAAATGATATTATTTTTGGATGAAATTTTTTGGGGAGCTATATAAAATGCTCCTCTGCAATTGCAAAATAAAAATTCAAAAAATGTGGTCGTAAGGGTGGGCGGGTAGCTACCCGCACGGGTATATATATATATATATATATATATGGGATTAAGAGAGAAAGATTTCTCCCCCCTCTCCCACGCCCGTGGCAGAGGCCGAACACCCGAGAGGGTTGTAAATCAAGGCACCAACTGGGATTCGAACCTGGGTCCCTTTGCTAAGGGACACCGTGCTTGACCACTTGAGCCACTCCTTGTCGGCATATATATATGTATATATATATATATATATATATATATATATATATATATAGGGGTTAGGAAGTATGTACCGGCCAGTACATGTAACTTATGTGTACCTATCATTAAAATAGCATATGCGGAGTATGCTCACAAAATCCAACCATATGGATTGATTTAACACTATATAGATTATATATATTTAAAAAATCATCACCATATCTTATATGGATCATGAGATATAGCAATATATCATCCAACGGTTTTTCTAATTTTTTCAACTTACCATTGATTACAAACTACACATATTCTTTCATAGGATGATGTATGAATGTCAGATTGCGGTGATTTTTGATACACATTATATCTAAGGGGTATGAATCTCATCCATAAGGTTAGATTGTTGAATAGAATTTCACAATTATCATAACTGAAGATGGGTACATGTAAGCTACATGTACTCAAGTACACAATTCTTTTATCCATATATATATATATATATATATATATATATGCAATTTACACACTTCACCCTAGAAGTGTTTTTGATGCTAGATGTGTAGAGTCGTTATGGCCAATAACCAAAATATCTATATCTGATTGAATGGTCTATTTTATTCCTAATTTATCTCAATTTACATACCAAGCCCCAACCATCCTATTCCCAATGTAAAGTTAATTCTTTTCATGATCCCCTCAAATTTAGCTTGGGGTTTCTCATTACCATGTAATAATTATAGTATCAATACGAAAGTTTCTTTTCCTGCAATTACGAAGATAGAGATCCACGTCAGGCGACCCGACCGCTTTATGTGATAGAAGATTAATTGGAAGACCAATTGATGGTAGACTGCAGGAGGCGCAAACCAAACATATGGTGGGTCCAACCAACCATTTGGAAGGAGTCTAGACAATGGTTGGATAGGAGGCCAACCAATTGTTTTAGGAGAGTAGACGACTAGCCAAGAGGCAAGATGACTAGTTTAACTGTTGAACTGATCAATGCAAATTGATAAGCACATATCTAAACTGACATCATGTTCATACATGTGATGCGATGATAAGTAGTATGGCCATAACCATCACTTTTTATTTTATATCACATGTTTACATTGTGGGATATAGCATGTATATGATATGCACTATATATGTTGTGATTGGATAGAGTATATGTATATACATAAAATCCCTCAAATATAACATTAAGTCTAAGATACTTTCTAATAGTAACACACAATAAAATCTTGATCGACCAAGCGTAGGTTGCGCCTTCGCGTGGTGTGCCATCTATATCGTGGAAGTTTGATGATAGATATGTATGTTCTTCCCTCACAAGGTGCATATCTATCGTGTTGGTTTTTGGGTCATGCTTAACTGGTGATTCTTATAGCGTCTAAGCCCTGAGGCATGCAGATGATTATGAAAAAGAGTTATGCCTATCATCTATCCAAGAATTTCATATGATTCAATTGACAAATGTTGTCTTCCTTAATGATTAACTATGGATGTTGGCGTATTGGCTCAGTGATAGTTTAATTATTTTGGATCTTATTTCAGTAGAAGATTGTACACTGTAATATTTTGAATTGATATGTGAGGGATATAAATTTGAATAAAATAGTGAGAGTGATGATTAATTAATAACCTAATAAACATCATAAACTTTTATAATCAAAGCAAATCAAAATGAGTTTTAAAAAAAATTGCCAATTCTATTGTAGAATCAAATAGCAACACACAACAACACTTTTTTCTCTATGTTCTATCTTTGAGAAGGACAAATTGAATTGGAACAACTTCCACAACTAGTACTGGACACTGAGAATTTTTCTCACACAAGAGCGCAAGATCTACGTCCTAGAGATGCCAGTGCTAGAAGAACCTCTTCCTAATACTCCCAGGGCTGACAGGGAATGCTTAAAAGAAGTATACTAAAGTTTTCATGGATGTCAAATGCCTAATGCTATGCTCAATGAACTATGATTTGCAAAAACAAATTGAGAACATTGAAGTTATGGAGGTGGTCACACATCTCAGAAACATGTTTCAGGACTAAGAAATATAGGAGAGATATGATATCTCAATTTAATTTTTCAAATGTAACATGGTAGAAGGAGATCCACTAGGTCCTCATGTGCTTAAGCCCTTTGGGTATGTGGAGAGATTGTTAAGATTGGGATTCCCCTTGGGTCAAGAGTTAGCCACTGATGTGATTCTATAGAGTCTTCCAGAGTCATACAATCAGTTTGTCATGAACTACAACATTAATGAATTTTACAAGTTATTGACATAGTTACTAGGCATGTTGAGAACAACTGAATCATAATTGAAGAAAGACAAGACTAAGTCGGTGATGATGATTAGCAATACAAAGGGAAAGTATATAGGTAAAGGCCAAACAAGGAAGAGTTCTATAGCTAGCCAGAAGCCCAAGTTTCCATACCTCAAGGCAAAAGGAAGAATAAAGAAGGGAGGAAAATGTCACTATCGTCACTAGGCTGGACACTGGAAGAGGAATTTCCCCCTTAGGTTAGAGGAACTAAAGAAGAAGAAGGAAGATGGTAGATGCCTCTACTTCAAGAATAAACATTCTAAGATAATTCTAATTTACTTCTTCATCTTGTTATGTGGTACTAGATGCAGATCTGACACATGTTGATGTGTAGTATTTGATAAGAAGTAAAGCCTTTATGGAAGGACAAATATGGACTGTGATAAGCAAGAGTTGCTGCAACTTCAGTCCACCTTTTAGAATTAATCATAGCCCAAAGGGCATGTAATATAGTTAGTAAAACTGCTATTTCATTATGCCAATAAATAGAAATGTTTTATTTCCTGCATCTTTTGAAGACAATGCTGGTTATGAATAAAATATTAAATGTTCTATTTTAAAGATATGATCTTGTATGGAAAATGCCCTGAGTATCCTACAATCACGGATAAATGTCTAACAATGTAAATATATAAAGGATTATAATTGATAACTCAAATAATTAACACTCTATAGCATTATCTTCTAGAGAACGCATGTGAGAAATGCATATCTAGATGTTTATCTAGACCCCTTTTGGTTATTAAACCAATGAGAGACATGCAAGTCTTACTTGTATGCAATTTGATAAAGCATCCTTCACTAGATGTAGTGGGAGGATAAATGTTCTATTAGACCTTAAACCTCTTAAAGTATGAACATATTATAGAATAAATTCTATAGAAATTTACTTAGACTTCATAGTATTTTCTGATGATAGAACGGTAGGCACTCAACAAAATACAAACATAAATCTCTTGAAATGTTAAAAGAAAACGATAAATGAAGCATGAATTTGATAGAAGTATTAAGAAACTTTGATATGATCAAATGTTGAAATATTTTGTATCAAAAGTGTGAGGTTCTTTTAGAAGATAGTGATATTGTATCACAATTGATTCTATCTGAAGATAATGATGCAGTAGAAAGAAGGAATCACATCAAATCCACATATACTGATTATGATCATCAACTATATAAAAAACATTTGTTACCTCCCTACATTGTTGGTGTGATTGGGCCACATAAATCTCCATGTAACAATTGTAGTGTCATGTCTGACAAGTACAATGATGCCTCTGGGAATGGTGCATGCCATTTCTTCACAATCATGCAGCTACCACACACCTTATCAATATGCTTTATGCGAGGCATGCCTCTAGTGAGACAAATTTCCCAATGATTAAAAGTTGAGTGGCCATACATGACATGCCACAACCATGCATCCTCCTTGATGTACACCAAGAGGCATACTGGATGTGCAAGGTTGAGGTTGAGCTTGTACGACACATTCTTCAATATCTATGCCTTGGCTAGCACCCGTCTCTTCGAATCATAGATGTACAGGAAGCAACCATCCAAAATTGTTTTGCACCCATTCTCGTTGAGTTGGTTGAGGTTGAAAATGTTGCTCTTGAGATATGGAATCTCATACACGTCTGTGAGGACACGATGCTCTCCCATTTCACACTCAAACAACACCACAAAGACGAATCATCATCAAAACATATAGTACCTTTAACTGTAATGTTAAGCTCAGTGAACATTTCCTTGTAGCCAATCATGTGATTGCTGGAACCTATGTCAAGGTACCATATCTCATTGGAGCATTAGTTTGGAACTCTAGTTGCCAAGCTTTCCCCTCATTGAGCATCACCATCTCATTCACGTCCTCAGCACACACAAACAACAACATGGATGGCTCATCATCCTCTAGTTTGGTAAGGTGTGCCTCCTCATCACGTTCATGATGTGGCTCCCGTCACTCACACAAATAACGTCCATAGACATTATGGTTGAAACTTTTGATTTATCTTTTGTCACAGTCACCATCAACTCCATGGTTGTTGTCACCATCATTCTCCTTTCCATCATGCCTGCCTTTTCTGTGCATGTGACCACGATCGCTTGTCTTTGCACACCCATGGCTAACACTACCATTATTGTTGTGAACCTTCAATCCTAAGGAGGGGGTCACCACCATGTCATAAAGTACCCCTCTATTGATCAAGCCACTTAGAATGTGTGGGAAGAAGCTACTTCTCCACCTCCTTGCTATCAGTATTATGAATGACATAATAATCAACCTATCTAAAAGTTATGGATATTAATAAGATAATATTGAGTCGTCGGATAGCTACGATATATTCCAATCTTTCAAACAAACAAAATAATAAAACTTTGTTACGTGAGTTGGAAGACAAAGGTGATCCTCTACAAATCCTTATCTTGATATAAAAGGTTCTTTTGGGAAAACCTAAACCCTCTTATCCCCTATATCATAATTAGGGGGTTCAAATTATATATTATTAAACTTATGTATACAAAAAGATATTTTTGGATCAAAGTCTAAACTAGGTCTTGAAACCATTACTTTTTTATTCTACATATTTTTTTAGAGTTTTGACACATTACTTGACTATATTTGGAGTTATGGTTCAATTTCTATGGTTTTCACAAAATTAATGCATCTTTGTCCAATCATAGCCAACAACCTCACCCAACAAGCATAGGCATGAGCCAATGTTACCCTTCATGTTTTATGATTCTTTTTTCACATTTCTACAAAATGAAGTAGATGAATAGAAATGCCATTTTTTTAATATTCAACCTATCTTAATTGGTCCCCAAGTAGACTAGTAAATAAAATCTGAGTGCACTATCCCTTAATAACTTATAATTAGCATGGCTATGCATAGTCTCTAATATTGACAAGATTAGGGAGTCACTCGAATTATATAGGATGGACATATTTAATATACATCACTCATAAATTGTGCCATGAATATCATGATGCCAACCCTAAAGTTAATATCAAAATTCTGAATGATCATGTTTAGTTGTCCCAAAGTGTATTGATCATGTTGTACACATTGTTGTAGTAACCTAAAGACATATAGATAATCAGAAAAAGATTTCTATCTTTACAGTTATTTATGGAAATTATATTAAATACATGAATAACTCTAATGAAGGATCAACCTTCTAAGTATGTTCTCTAACAAGTACCTATTTAGGACTTACATGGTCATAAGTTTCCACACATACTAGTCTCAAAGTATTACATTGTACCTATTCCAATTTAATGCTTGATTACAAATATGTAAAAATATTATACATAGCATCCAATGGGATCCCATGTTTAAGTCAAGTAATTTAAGTCACATGGCTTTGATGAAAAAATCTTATATTTTATTTGTTTACATCACACCACCAATTCTAGTGAGAAAATTTACAGAGTTGTCATTACTGATCAAATCAATGATGCAATGTATCCATGTAATAAGCATCAAATATTGTCTCCTAAATAAATATCATAAACATATCTAGTAAGGTAAGAATAGGAGATGTAGTTGGGTCCTCATATAACATATGAAATCCTAACCCCAAAGATCATACCATCTAAATTGGTTCTCTTTTATGGTTAATATAGCAACACTGATTATTTTGAATTTCTTAATGATTTCATGTAGTAAACAACTAATCTAAGAAATATGATGGTCCTAGACGGTAGATTAGGTTGTTAAGGCTAAAGTATGAAACCCAACTTTCCTTCATGAGTTTCATATTGTCTGATAACTTAACTCCTCAACCAAAAGGTTGTACTTGTTGATATAACATATAATCTAATTACCTCTAAGTCTATACATAATTTTCCCTCTTGTTTGGATAAACACTATATTACTAAGTACATAAAGGTTTGTTTACATTTGTTAGAACAAATAATAAGTGACTAAAGGTATCCATATGGAATTTTGAAGGTTGTTTTTGGATTACTAGTCTTTTTTGTGAGCCGGTGATAAGTCAACCTTAGATTTGTTGGCAACAAATAATTATTTTTGATAGTTACCTTTCTAGTTGCCTAGAACCAAAGAGGATGTATGGCATAATCTTTCTTGTTTAAAAGAAACACATGATCTCCCTAAGAAGATTTTTCAGGTTGTAGTATTAGTGCTTATCTAGAAGACCTGCAATTGTGTCTTTAATTCCACCAACTATGTCAATGGCATGTGATGTGTTGCTTATGATGTATTCTTGGTACATGGTATTGGTTGGTCTGATGTTAGGTGTGCAACAAAAGAAGTAATCATAGAAGATCATCAAGGAAAACATTTGGAAAATCAAGTAACATTGGCACATTAATGGATATAGGTTGTATATCCCTATTGCCATGTTCTGTAGAATATGCATCCATCCAATTTTAACTTTTATGAAACTACCATAGAAACTCGATAACCCTATAAAACTAAATTGATTATCAATCATGAAACTCAGCCTCCTTGGAAACCATGGTTTATCTTGATATTGTATCCTTCGAGGTAATGCATTTTGATAATCACATCAAATTGTGCATCAAGTGGAAATTAGTTCACCTACATGCTATGCCCTTAAAATGTAACTTGTGTGGGATTCTACTAATATGGTAGAACTAGTTGTATGTGTCTCAAGTAACAAATCATATTGCATGCATCTTGCTAGTAACATATATATACATATATATCTATATGTATATACATTTCTATATATATATATATATACATATATATATATATATATATATATATATATATATATAGACATATATACTTACAAACACATTTATCATGTCTAATTATAACATTAACTCCTAAAGAAGGAAATGGAAATAATAATGACAGAATTATTCAGCCTGAGTAACACTATATTGTCATATTTTCTTTTTTCTCATTTTCTTATAATATTTAACAATCAAATATTAAATGTTCAATTGAAAAGTAAGAAATAAAACCAAAGAATATTTGTAAGCATGATTGGATATTTAATATGTTGCTTTATGCGACAAAGGCATGATATATGGAATGCATTAACTAGAATTTGTGTTCCCTAATGTAAAGTCTTGGTTAATTTTATGAAGTCTTTCTTTTTTTAACACTTGAATTGACGAATTTGGATATGATCTTTTACATGCATATCTTTATTTATCTAGATTTACATATCTAATATGGAGTCATCAATCGATCTCATTAGAGGTGACCCACTAGACCACAAGTATAAATATGAAAATTCCTCATAGATCAAATCCATCATATTTTCAGTTGCATGTATATAAATCATTCCAAGATTTAATTAGTTCGGAAACATAGACATTAGTCTCTCCTAAATTTTGTATACAAAATAATAACATTTGTTCTATTATTTCGTTGATGGTTATCAACTTTACATATGTTAATGATTCTCATAGCCCAAAATATATGTGGTTTGTTATATTTAAGCTTCACACACCTCTAGTACTTGATCTGCCACTGTTAATTCCAGCGGACCAACTTAAAAGATATCTATGTTAGTTATGAGCATTATACTAATTTGGATTTCTAAACATAAGAATCATGTATTACATCAGTTTAAGGGATCAAGTCGTACTTCAAATACCTTTATATTGGTAAATCCTTACGATCCTTCTATGTCTTGTTTCCATATTTATACAGCATCTTCATCGAATGTTGGCAATCACGACTTGGTTCCACTTCCCTACTTTTGCACTCTATGCTCTAATACTCAAGAGCCACCACGATAGCATCCATCAATATAGTATAACCATCCCTCCACGATACCAAGCCGATGAAGGAGACTGCGTTTGCTATTCACTTACGCAGTCCTAAAGGAGATGTGCTGACACCGAAGGAAAAGACAATTTGGATGTGCACAACATAACCAACAGCTTTTGCCAATGGGAGACGAGAACGTAGCTTTCGTAAAGGAGATGTGCAAGAAATTCGGAAATGATGTTGGGGGCAAAGCCCGTCAAGCCAAAGCACTTGGTAACGGATTGTAACAAACCAAAACGATTACATATAATGCTACCGCTGGGCCGTGAATAACTAATCAGAGTGGCGCAGCGGAAGCGTGGTGGGCCCATAACCCACAGGTCCCAGGATCGAAACCTGGCTCTGATATTCCAGAGTAGCTTCCACTTATGTTTTTTTAATCTTTATTTGATTCGTGGTTTCTACTCTGCTTCCTTGTTAAACTTTCTAACTTGTTATTTCCCAACGTAGGCCACGGCATTGATTTCATAATGGTCTACTTACATCCCAAAACTAGTAATATAGGAGGCCTCCTATATTGTATATGACAACCAATCAGAACACCAAAAACCCAACTCATAAAAAAATTAATAGAGAGAGATATTATTTTTTTTCCCATTAAAATGAATTCTTATAAAAAAATTCTGACCGATCTCCTATCATTTTTCTCTAGAAGGTCTCATATAGGATAGACGTCCCTTACATCCTCAGTTATATTTCATTGTGATTTCCCTTTGTCTTTATCTGCTTGGTAAACATTTGCACTCCGTGGCTGCGCTTTTCAAGCAAAATAATAAACTAACCCATCAGACATTAATGCATCAAACAAAATTAAAACTAGAAACATCTATAAGGACAGATCATATGTACCGGTGGATGTTTAGAGAAACTAGTTTGTTAATGACAATATATTACAAAATGGTAGAGATGCTCAGTATAGAATGACTAAGCAATGGCTCAATGTGGAGTAGAAGAATGAACATGCTAAAAATTCACCGCACCGACAACGATCTGTAGACAACTTATTTTAGAGGAGTACCGATCGACATTATGCAACTTCAAATGCTAATGCGGCCTATGCTCTACGAAAAGAATATAAGAGAAATACACTAAGATTTTATTCTGATATTTACCTGACATGACCCTCCAACAATACTTGTGTCATTTTTTGGCAAGAAAATTAATGACGTACCCATCTATCAAGTGAAAGTGATGTTTATATCTAGAAAATTGTGATTATAGTCGCTACAAGCATCTTCATGCCATAGCGAAGGAATTTAGGACCTTCCTTGATAGCTTGTACGTAACCTCATACAAAGAGTGGGGAAGTCTTGGGAGGAAAAACCCAATCATACACATGTCTATATTTACTATATTATCAATAATTTTATCATCCTGAATACTATAGTTTGAAATACTTAATCACATATTTTGCACACAATTATGCATGATTTCAATACACCTATTAATTATCACCAGAGTACTGAGTCTTTTAACTTATCAAAGTTGGATTGCAACCATCAAAATGGACGAACTACAACTAAGATATAAGTTTGCAGTTTGGTGCATTTTGGTACCAGACTTAACTATGTTCCATATGTCATGTGCAAACATATTCAATCCTTAGCCTAGATAAAAGAGTGTTGGTAGTAGGTTGATAGCCAACCATAAAGTTTCCACTCTTTTGATGGTATAGCCCACTTTGGCATACCCGTTAAATAGTAATCTGACTTGGATGCAAATAAGTGACCCGACATGGATCCTTTGATTGAAATTCTCAATTGCAAGACCCATTATGTTCTCCTTGTGGTTGTACTTGGAAAACATGCAATTCAGATACATGTTGTAACTGTAGGGAAATAACGAATCAGAGTAGGCAGCGGAAATATAATTTTTCTATCCTTATTTCTCATAACAGTAAGATCGCATCAACAATTATGTAACGGAAATGATGGTTTAACGAGGTCATACCTATTCCTAGAGCAAGTCCAGCGATTACTCTTCGTTTCAGTAGTGCAACACTCCTAGTTGCACTATGATGACGTCTACAGTAGCTCCTGGTCTCCACCAAAGACAGCAGGTTGACGTTGTCCTCCTAGCTATAGACAACAACCTCCACACCTCTATAGTAGTCCACACAGACCACCTAGAATTCATATTGTTCTGTTAGAACAGACATGAAGGAGTTGTCCCTCCTGATGATGTCCTACTCACAAACTTGCTCTCCCACAATTGTTCTCCCTTGTTATCCTTCCCTTTATCGGGTAGGACTTGCTAGGGCTATCCATTGGTTACCACAATCAGAGAGGTCAATAGTTGTCCAAAGCAATTGAGTTGTGCCTGAGAAGCCCCCAGTACCCCTCTATTTAAGGGAGGGGTTATGGTCAGGGTTCCTAGCCTGCGTGGGAGTGGAAGGGACCGAAATTTCATGAAATTTGCAACTTGTGAGCGGTGAACTGACTGATTCTCCATGCAAACAGGTCTGTTGGCATGAGACGACCGGTTCTCTCGACGAACCGGTCATTTTTCCATATTTCCCAATCACATATGAATTGGCAATTCTAATGACATCAACACTAATCCTTGATGCAATCTAATTGTACCAAAAACCAGACGTCTCGCCCTTGCGAGCTGGTTGTCTCACGACCACCAACCATTCGGTTCACACGTCTCGCCCTTGCGAGCTGGTTGTTTCACGACCACCAACCATTCGGTTCACTTTGTGAACCGGTCAGTTCGAGCGTCAGTTTGTGCAAAACTCATCCAATATAATATCTAATCGACTTGTCACTTTAGTCGGTTGGTTCAACACTTGAACCGGCTAGTTGTGAGTCCAGTCAGTTGATTCGTTGCTCAAATTGACAACCCAAACACTTTGGTAACTAATTCAATTATCATTAATGATTAAACTCCTCTTCTAGGTGTATCCAATGTGTGTGACCCTATAGGTTTTAATTTATATTGGCAATGAATGTCCATAACTAGTTTATGACATCACAAGAAAAGAATAGTGCCTAGTCACACATCAGTGCTACCCAAGTAAGTGGAAAGTTGGAGAACAACTTCAACCTACAATTTGTGTCAGCTTTTACAGTGATTGTATTATTCATTTGTCTTTGATATCTAGAATGAACTCAAGGCATGTAATCATCATCCTCTCAACATTCAATCATGTTGCTTGAATCTAGAGTAGACTGTCTGAGATATATGTGACATCAATGCCATATATTGATTCACATGTGCATGAACATACTTTTCTTAATCTCTCTTATCAAGTGTACATGATATAAAACTCCAGTAGAAGGGACAATCATATCTACATCACTCATAGTCATCCCCATGTGTCAAGCACCCAATCATCGCCTTTATGGCAATCCTTATTGAAGGTCATGGTGGATGATGTCAAAGCATACCGAACGACATGTAATGAGTGTAGTGACTACATGTCTAAGAACCACAATCACAACCTTCACCATAAGAGATGAATATGACCACCATTTACGGTTTCCATGTGTCACTCTCAAGGTGTGTAATACCCGACCTTGTGATATATAATATAACTAAGCGGAAGCATCTATCTTGGAGGGGGTGTCACATTTATGAAATTATAGCAAATAAACACTTAATTCACCATTGAGATTCATACATTGTTCTTTGGATAGGAAACTATAATTGAGTTCTATAACATGTCTAAACATTACTAAACATGGAAAACTATTCATAAATGTAAACATGTCTAAGCGATTGGATCGCCTAGTATGGATGGCACCCCACCAGTTAGCTCTTGAAAGTCTTTTAAACCTTGCTTGCTCCTCTTGAGTCATTACTTGCTCAGATTCCTAGGGACATCGAGTCCCCAGCCATGCAAAGAGGAAAAACAACACATCAATAAACAGTACTGGCACTTTATAAAATGAGCAAAGTAAATATACTTGACATGTAAGAAAACTTGGCATGAATTAACTATAAGCATTCTTGAATCATTATTAACATGAAGAATTGAATAGTAATTGTATGCATCCCTCTATGAAGCCCCCTTGTGAGCACATGATTGCTAGGAAAGCCCTTGATTACTAGGAAACCCTTGATGCTAGGAAATCCCTTGACGACCCCTTGAGGTCCATGATTTAGAAGCATATAAAGACTATTTCAATTCCAATTAACTTGATCATTAACATGGCATTCACAGTAACATAATCATGATTCTTGAACTTAACATGATGTGATTTCTCCCTATTAACATGATCTGTTAACATGAAGATATTTCTCCCTCTTGAACATTAACATGAAATTCATGAGTCATAAATCATAAAATTTAATCATAATGAACGTTATAACCATAGAACATATATAGAAATCATAAAGCAATAATATAGAGAGATCATGGTTAAAACAATAAACTTGCAATGATAATGTCTACTTTGTACTTAACATGCAAATAATCATAGTTACTTGGGTTCAGCAAAATGACCCGTTTACCTAGAGAAAATTTGAGTCTAACATGGTCTCTCTTGATCCTTGAGTCAACACTAGGTCAAACTTCCTCTTGTCTTGATCAGGATGTAAAACATGGTCATAAACATCATTAATCAATACCATGTATTGATCTGAGGTTGAATTAAGGTGAATTCGGGTTGGGGTTCATTAGGATTAGGCTCATTAATCAACATCATTAAATTAGGAAAACTAGGATGGATTAGATCACCTTAATCATATGTGGTACATAATTAGGGTTTTATAATTCAAATTAGGGTTTCCAATAAAACATCAAAATGGGAAATAAAATCATGACTAGAAAACCATAAAATCGTGTTCCTTTTGAAAAACCCTTTCTGATGACTATTTATTTGTATTTTTCTGAGCATCCTATGATTTACTATGAATATTTGAAAACTAACCAATGAGAAATCAATAAAACCATCGTGTGACCTTGATCTAAATCAATGATTAATATGATGTAGATAATATGTGAAAAGACTGAGAAGGCCATAGTGTGCATTACATATAATTGAAATAGTGAGGGTAATCTTGTCATTTTATCATTTCATATGTCTCGCGCCTGAGAAAAAAGGGCGAGCCCAAAATTGCCAAATTACCCTTGTATATTAAATCAGTTGATGTAAATCATGAGGATACCTAGGTCTATACATGACCAAGCTTCTTGCCTTAGAGCCATGGCATGAGGCCAATGGTCAAACACCTACCTGGAGGTGGAAACTGGGGCAACATTCCATTAAGGTATCACAAAAGCAAGCGAGACCTCTTCGTGAGGATAGGGAAAAACTGATGAATTTAAAACACGAAGAAAAAGGGCAGATGGAAATCAAACTTGTTGAGAGGATGTCGAGAACATGGATAAAATTTCAATAGGTGAATCCATCAAGATAGTCTATTAAAGAGCATCTTGTAAATCGGGGAAGAGTCCTTGGGGTGTGGTAACACTAACGGTACAAACTACACGACTGGAGGGCCACCAAATGACCAAAGTCATGGACATCAGTGAGGTCCATAGGTCAAGCTATAGGACACGGTGTTCAGGGGTATCTGAGGGAAAACTAATGATGTAAGAACAAAGGATGGGTGTTGTAGATGCTTACTGAGAAGCCAATTGAATAGGAGGGAGCGGAGGTGGCTAAGGCAAAGCCAAGGTCTCCAGAGTTATAGGTCAAGTAAGGTGGGGTGGATCGGAGCATTGGAGATGAAATTAACTAAGGAGGAGAGATGAGTGGTGATTGGTGGGGTTTTTGGGCACCTTGTATAGGGGTGAGGAGCATCATGTTAGTGTTTGTGCATGCATGGCAGATAGAAGTTCGCAGCCTGATTTGGGTGTTTCATGTACATAGTGGGAGAGAGGATGAGTAATGGATCTCCGGGTTCATTTCGAATTCACGATTGAGTTGGTGAAAGAATCAAGAGGAATGATTCACAGTGGAGGGAGAAAGAGGTCGTGGAAGATCATCATGTGAAATGGCCGCTGACTCGCGTGATCAGCAGAGGTAGATGATAATTTTTGAACTGTCAGATCGAAAGAGAACTAAATATCAACCGTCTGATGGGCATGGGTGATGAAAATCAAATACAAGTAACGCGTGACATTAATCAAAATGAGGAACTTTATAGAAATGAATGTAATTAATGAAATCGAATTCAAAACATTGGTCAAACTATATTCAAAACTTGTTTAATTGATTTGAGGGTTCAAACATGGGTCAAATGAGTTCAAATATGAACCATGGACTAATTAGAAGGTCTAGAATATTCCTAGACAACTATATTTCAATTTTGTACATTTTTTGTCCCATAATCCCTATACTGACTATTAACCTTAATTTAAATGCATTAAAGGTAAGATAATTTGCAAACGACTTTTATTATTGGATCCTTGAGTCTCCATTTCGAGTTTTACTCATTCAATGACCACATGGTCACCTCTTTGACCTCTTCCTACGTTTTATGGTCATTTTGGAGGATATAGAAAATGAAAGAGGATTAATATGAGATAATTGATATACATAATGCATATTTGAAAGTGAAATATGAATTTGAGTCTTATTTTAAGTTTTCTCATCCCATTTTTGTATAAGGACAACCACTATTGGTATTTTGGATCAAAATCCCTGAACTATTATTATTTAGACAAAATTCTTTCTAAGTTTTAATTTGGCTTTAAAAATTGGGTTGTGATAAGGTGGGTCTTTCCGAACTGTTCCCCAACAAGTATTTGCATGCCTGGTTTGATATCACATATCATGGCTAATGAGATTTTGTCATCAACCAACACACACTCCAGTCTTAAGTGTTATTGTTGTCTATCAACATTCCACAACAACATCTGACTAGAGACATAATAAGAATATACATACTCTTAACATCCATACGATCTCATTGCTCAAGTCACGTACTTGAATACATACATCATTGAGTAATATCATCCTTTACACATTCATTGTGTTTCCTCATTATCTCATATAAGTGAAACAAAATGAATCAGAAGCTTGCCTTATATATATATATATATATATATATATATATATATAGAGAGAGAGAGAGAGAGAGAGAGAGAGAGAGAGAGTCAGGCTAGAATACACTCGACTGTACAGATCGCACGGATACACTCAAGTGTGTTTGCATATCAAGACTATTTTTTGCAAAATGTAAACAATTGATCTTCACCGTCATACTATAACTAGGCTACATACAAATTTTGAGCCCATTTGGATGAGTGTAAGTCACTCATCTAAGGGCAACAAAATCGACGTGCGAAACTAATTTGAAATGCATAATTTTTGCGGTCTTTATAACATGACCTATAAATGTCCAAATGTGTTCAAATTTTGCGTATGAGCTATTCACAAGATGTTTATGAAGATCAATGGATTAGATTTTTGAAAAAAATATTGCATCACGAAAATCTACTCGAGTGTATTCTGCTCCGAATACACTCGAGTGTATTCTAGCCTGACACACTCTCTCTCTCTCTCTCTCTCTCTCTCTCTCTCTCTATATATATATATATATATATATATATATATATATATATATATATATATATATATATATATATATATATATATATATATATATATATATGGGATTTTATTCATTGCCAGCGTGGGTATTCAGATTTTGCTACCCGTCTTGGAATAGCGGTGGCAATGATTGTAAATAATTCCTGGAGGCCACTCTGTGTTTCTCCCATTTTTCGACTTCCTCTCAAAGGAGAAGTTGACGCCAGGTCAGAGGGCATTCTCGCCGCCTTTTGCAAGCAGTTAGTGGCCAGTGAAGGAGGAGCCAGTGTCATAGTCAGAGGAGCTGGCAGCGGTGGCAAGTGCGCCATGGTCGTAGTGGCACATGCCATGAGAGTTGAGCTTAGGAGGTTCAGTGCAGCCGCCTGCCCAGGAGTTGCGTGGATATAGAAGTATGGTTTGCCTTCAAGCTCTCATGTCACCAGGGAGGAGGATAGAACCATGTCATTCTTTCTCACTGTGACTATAGCCCTGGCCTTTACTTTTGAAGGAGGCATGAATTGGTGCCGCACTTAGTGCAGATTGTCTTTCTTAATAGCCTCCCTCGTCTTCGTTGGCGGTCCAGTGGTGTGACGTCCCCAGATTTTCTAAAACTTAATATGATGTGTGACGTCTAAATTGAAACATCACCTCAACAATAACTCCAATTTAAACACCCCACACTAGGCTAAGAAGAAGAAAATCAAGGGAGTCAGAAGGAAACAATCAGTAGCACATGCACATGAACAATAATAAAACCATACAACACATGTTCACCATTCAACATATAACTACATAATGAATTGTTACAATATTTGATATTACATATTGAACAACAAACTTATACATATACATGTACTACCACTAAACTACATGATCTTAAGACAACAAGTCCACCTGTACATTAGCTCGCCACACAACTCTCAACTATCCTGGATCATCAAGATCATATGTCTACAAACCTAAACAAACGATTACATGTAGTACACGTCAGCACAATATTCAAGAATATTGTATTAAGTACACCTATGTGTCTTTGCTATACCTCTCATTACAAAGCTTGGCAATAAGATAAAACTAGAACTTGGAAGTTATAAAGAAATATTAGAAAAAGTGTATACTTGCACAAAGATATTCATTAACAAAAATGAATACATATTTTAATCTCATTTTCCATTATATATCCATACATTGACCGCCGAAAGTTTTGATGCATTCTCTTAACTCTCAAGGAGCTCAAGATTAAGGCCTTTATGATCAACTATCAAAGAGTTAGATCATATGTACAATGTGACCGACTACCAAAGAGTTAGGTCACTTCCAAGCACTGTACTACCAAAGAGTTTAGTGCTTTCATATAATGGAACATATATATTATGTTTCATGTATTCATAGCCATAAGTATGAAAAAACAAGCAACATATCATGCAAGAACAAACATTTCATCCAATATCATATGCCAAGTATTTTACTACACATATAACACAAGCATATTGTATAATAAGCCAAGTAAGAGGTAATGGCATACCTTGATCAAGACATATCACAATCTATACCACATTCCTAATATCAACTATATCCTTGTCAACCCTGACCTCTTGGTCAAACCCTGATAAAGACAAGACCTTATACTATCATCAAATTCACATCATCATAACCCTAGTCGTGTTCATTAGGGTTTTCTTAGTTCATTAGGATGTGTGCATGATTACTTGCAATCTTGTCTTAGAATTATCTTACTGATGTCATTTTCTAGATTATGGTTCATTATCTGAATATTAGGTTCCATATCCTTTTTGTGCACATATTAAACCTAGTTTATATACATTAATCAAATTGGGGTTACAACCCATGTATTAAGGGTCATCTTCATATAACATGGATTTTGTGTATAAAACTGATCTCAGATTTAAATATTATCTTCCAGTAACTGATATTAGGGTTTTCTGTAAATTTCATCATTTATTGAGTATGTATGTATTTATTGCATTTTATTTAGGGTTATTAGCCCTAATTAGCTATATCGAGAAAATTACATGATTTCATTCCTGAACATCATAATCACTAAGCTTATATGGATTATAAAAATGAATATAGATTTACTGACATTTTATCATAATTTTACTCAATCATTTGATATTTATTACTCATGGACTAAGAATTTTACATCTTACATGATATCATCGATATTTATGCATTAAAAGCCTGATATTATGATTCCATATTGTTCTACACATTTTTCTGAGAATTTTGGTATATTATTTGTATTTTTCTGATGCTCGAGCTAATTTCTATGAATTATGCAAGGTTTGAGGATTTCTGAGAATTATTGTTCGACGGCTGAGACGTGGTGAGATGAGTAGTAGGTTGATGACGGGAGGAGATGTAGGTGGAGTTCTATGAAGTAGATGTAGGTAGGTGAGGTAGAGTCCTCCTTCACCCTTGAAGAAGAACTCGACGGGTGTGAATGTCCTTCACAGAAAAGGTATCAGGATAGAACTCAAAGAAGCAGCAATTATCAGTAGCACTGGATAGATCAAAGATTTTTCATGACTTAAGGGACGTGCAATAGTCAGAATGTATATCTAGGTTCACCAAGCTACAACAGCACTCGGCACCTAAGATCAAGACCAGGAACTTTCTGAGCACCTACAGCAGCACTCGACACAGCCTCGCCATTACCAAATCACTCCCAGCATAGTCAGAATGTATATCTAGGTTCGCCAAGCTATTTGTCACATGGTGAGTAGCCCTTGAATCGGGGTACCAGAATTGTGGACCAAAAGAGCAAAGTCAACTTGGGGATTTGGAAATCCTTTTTGGGCTAATGGCATGCCACCACGTGGCCACCATGGGGACGCTGCTTCACTTGCTGGCCACCTGGTTCAGCTGGATCTGGTCTGGGGTCTTCTGGTTCGTTGGTCTGGCCCATTTCGTGTGTCTCTCCCTCTCACGTGTTCTCGCTTTGCGGGAGTCCCACTGGGACTCAAGGCGTCATTGCCTAGGATTTATCTGGTGAGGAATCCTCCACCTCAAGGTCTTCCTCGTGATCTCCTCATAACACTAACAGCTTCGAGGTCCCCTCAGCGACCTCCACGACTACTCGCCCCCTCGTTTGTGGGTGTGGGTCTCGTCCTCCACAAAGGTGCCGCCACCCAGCTGCTACCATGGAAGATCAAAAGGGGCAGAAGGGCCCTACTCAACCTCATAACAAAAATAAGCTTCAGAAAACTCATTGGAACCTCCATGACCTTGACCACCTCCTTCGCTCGTGGTGAGAAATTCTCCTCACATGTCTCTGAGCTCCGTGTTCCTATGCGTCTGACCTGAGTTGGTCAGCCATGGAAGCAACCCTTTGAGGCCATGCGCTCAAGTGTGGATGATTCCCCAGGCCTCCGCATTGATCCTCCCTTCTTCCTCTTCCTCCAATCTGATGAGTGCATACTCATCATAATTTTCAATTACCTTTTTGGAACAATTTAATATCCATTCCATATCTTTTCACCCTAATATGAATCATAATGCACAAAACTACTAAGTGATTCAATAATCAAGGCTTTAACTAAATATCTTTCATTTTATGTAGGTATAGCAGGCAACTCCATGCAAACGGTCTCAAGACCGTTTGGATCCATGCGGTCTCAAGATCGTTTGCTGGAATACACAAAGAACAAGACGAAACCAGTTGCCTAAGAAGTCCATGCGGTCTCAAGACCGTTTGGTCCCATGCGGTCCCAAGACCGTTTGGTCCCATGCGGTCTCAAGACCGTTTGGTCCCATGCGGTCCCAAGACCGTTTGGTCCCATGCGGTCCCAAGACCGTTTGGTCCCATGCGGTCTCAAGACCGTTTGGTCCCATGCGGTCCCAAGACCGTTTGGTCCCATGCGGTCCCAAGACCGTTTGGTCCCATGCGGTCTCAAGACCGTTTGGTCCCATGCGGTCCCAAGACCGTTTGGTCCCACGCGGTCCCAAGACCGTTTGGTCCCATGCGGTCCCAAGACCGTTTGGTCCCACGCGGTCCCAAGACTGTTTGGTCGTGCGGTCCCAAGAACGTTTGGTCCCGCGCGGTCCTAAGACCGTTCGATGCGAGCGCAAGGAACGATTGAAGAACTAAAGCCGCGCGACCATGCCAAAGCCAGACCGATCAAAGCAAGACCGTTTGGCGCTCAAACGACCTCCAAACCGTTTGGCGCCCAAACGGTCTCAAGACCGTTTGGTGCCCAAGCGGTCTCAAGACCGTTTGGCGCCCAAACGGTCTCAAGACCGTTTGGCGCCCAAACGGTCTCCAGACCGTTTGGCGTCAGATCTGAAACTATAAATAGACCCCCAGGGTCCCCATTTGAGGCATCGGTTCCGGACGCCGAAAGGCTGCCAGAGCACCATCCCGATCAAGTTCCACTCCACCTATAGCTGGTGTTGCGTCCAAGGAGGCTAAGAAGGAGAAGAAGACGGAGCAAAGAGCGCATCTTCTTCACCGGTCTGCGTCCACCTTCTGCACCGAGCTCATGGCGGATCTATCTTCTTCTTCTATCTTTCTTGTGCCTCGCATCATGAGCGAGTAGTCCTCTTTCGCTGGGGTGCGGGGACTAGCCCCGCTGCCCATGCAAACCATGTTCTCTTGTTAAACTTTCCATGGCAATGTATATAACTCTTCATTTTGTCGTTTATCGTTAAGCTTGTGAGTTGGTTATGTGCGTGTTTCCATCTTTGTGCTCCCTATGTTGCGAGAACTTCAATGCATAGGTATGAATGTCGTTTAGCATGTTAGACTCCTTGACGAGAACTTTCGATAGGATTCCTTGAGGTAGTAGGTGTAGGATCCGCGAGGGGACGGTCCGCCTAACCTTCGGTGACACTTGTGTGCGCCTGACGCCCGAAAGGGGGGTTCACAGCCTTAGTTGGATTTTGTATCTTCGTGCTTTTCGTCGATGTTTACACGTACAATAGTCGCTTGTTTGCTTTGCGATTTGCGCGGTTGACTCCCTGATTAGAAATAGGATGGGATTTCATCGAGGTCGTAAGTGTATGATCCGCGAGGGGACGGTCCGCCTAACCTTCGGTGACACTTCTGTGCGCCTAACGCCCGAAAGGGGGGTTCACAGCTTCCGTGGATTTCTGTATCTTCAGAGCCGTAAGACGTATGATCCGGATGGCGATGAGAAATCGGCTGCCTATGGTGAGGCTTACGCGGACCTGACGCCCGTAAGGGGGGTTCTGCAGCAGCTCTACTTGGAGTGTTATTTCGTGCCTGGATTGTTCGCAAGAGAGTATGATTGTGTGTGTAGCGGTGGTCAAACCCGGTACCATCCCAGCGATTTCGTATCATTAATCTAAACCCATCTTTTATTCCGCGTTTACTTTCTTGCAATTAGTTTAATCAAACCAAAATCAACCTATTGTTCTAAATATTAGTTTTACTTGAGCTAGATCTAACTGACAAGGATTCTTAAAAACGTTGTCCTTTGGGTTCGATCCTAAACTATACTGCGATAAGATCCGTCCGCTTGCGGGTGGTATTGTTGCACTTGGTTTTGGTAAAAGCTCGGGGATGTAAACCCCGAGTGAATTTGTTAGTGCATTCAAAAGCCACATCAAATTCTGGCGCCGTTGCCGGGGACAACGGAATCAGTCAGTCAAATCAAGTTCTTTTAAGACTAATCTAGGATTTTATTTTTTCTTTTTGAAACTATCGCTTATCTACTTGATCTTTATTCTACTCCAAGGATCTCACTTTCAAACCTTTTTAAGTTTCAGGTGCTCTTGACGATTAGTGTATGCACCGTTCGGATAGTCTCGGACTGACTGCGAGCTTTGATCCCGAGATCGATAGAACCTTCCATCGTCAGATCCGAGAGAATCAAGCCAGAATGGCGCAAGAAGAAGAAGTAGCCTGTAGGGTAGCTCAAGCCATCAATGCGCAGAGAGAGAGGTTCATGCAAGAAGCTAGAGCTGCGGTTCAACAGGAGATCTTAGCAGCACAAGCAGCAGCGCAGGCAGCGGAACTTCAGAAGGATCTTAGAGAGTTCTCTATCCCAAAGGCCGCAAATGTATATCATCCGGTGCAGCCTCCTCCCATCGAAGCTGCCAACTTTGAGATTAGAGCACATTGGATCACCTTGCTTCAAAACAACCCTTTCTACGGTAAACAAGCTGAAGACAGCCAAGGTCATCTTCTCAGATTCATTGACCTGTGTGCTATGACGAAGCAAAATGGAGTCTCTGATGATGCTATTCGACTCCGTCTCTTCAAGTACTCTTTGGCTGATAGAGCCATTAGTTGGTACAACTCACTACAGAGTGATGTACCTATCACCACCTGGGAGCAGCTTCAAAACGCCTTTCTGGAAAAGTTCTACCCCCCATCTCTTACATACGAAATCAGGGGACGAATCACAAATTTCACTCAAGTCCCAGGAGAAACTCTTTCCGAAGCTTGGGATAGGTACAAGGAGCTCCTACGTAAATGCCCACACCATGGAATTCCTAAGAATCAGCTGATCGAGATATTCTATAGAGGTGTGGAAGATGATGTCAAGATGTTCCTTGACTCCTCGTCTGGAGGGAACTTCATGCGGCAAAGTTACGACAGCGCATGGAGAGTAGTCACCCTGGGAGCAGAAAATCAAGCAAACTGGGGTAGATCTGTTGGCAAAGGAGTCTTAAAGGTAGCTATGGCTGACGCTATTCCAGAATACAAATCTGTAGCTGAAACTTTGAAAGTCTTGGTCGCAAAGCAAGATCACATAGAATCATCCCTTGCTGCAATTGGAAGAGGACATTCTCCAACTAGGCAACCAGAACAAGTCAAATCCACTTCTTTGTTTTGTGAAGCGTGCAAAGGCACTAACCATTCAACACTATCATGCAATGTTCTCTATGATGTCGTTTTAAGCAATGCCTGTGGACAAGGAGATAGTTGCCAGATGGAAAATCTTAATGCTATTAACACCAACCCTGGGCAGAACTTTTACAATCCAAATCAAAATAGGAATCACCCAGGCTTCCAGTACGGAAATCCTTCAGGAGCTATGAACTCACATCAATTTGTTCCAAATAATCAACCAAGAGGCCCATCTGGGTATCAGTTTAATCAGCAACAGAACTTTGGGAATCAAGGAAACTTCAAGGGAAACTTTCAGAACAAAAACTATAACAATTATCAGAACAACTCTCAGTATCAAAACTTGAACCAACAACAGGGCCAAACAGGACCTATCCCTTCTGATGACAAGCTATCTACCATCGAGAAGTTATTGCAAACACAACAAACGATGATAGCCAATCAACAAGCCCAGCAGAAGGCTATTGAAACTCAACTAGCTCAACTTGCTGCTAGTATTAAGCCACAAGCTGGGATCTTCGCTGGACAACCTGAGAACAATCCGAAACATCCGGAGCAGCTGAAGGTTATCGCCACAAGATCAGGGAAAAGTTATTCGGATCCACCAGCGAAAACAACTATGGATATCCCTGAGGAGAATGAACCCTTGACTGATCAAAACTCAACAACATCAGAACCGCAACCGAATGAGAGAAATAATGATAAGGGGATTTCTGAGAAACCTACCAATGAAGAAGTAGAGACTCCTGAACCAGAAATTCCTGTATATAAGCCTCGTGTCCCTTTCCCATCCCGTCTGAGGGAAACCAAGTTTGATACTAGATTCATCAAATTCAAAGAAGCTATGAAGAAGCTCCATGTTGATATACCATTCTTGGATGCTCTTAATGAGATACCAGCCTGGACCAAATATCTAAAGTCGCTTCTCACCAAGAAGTACATCACAGAAGAGTGTGAAACTGTGAAATTGGCTGCAACTACATCAGATATCATATTAAGCAAGATGCCGAAGAAACAAAAAGATCCAGGATCCTTCGGAATCTCATGTCACATTGGTGATTCATCATGTAAGAAAGGATTGGCAGATCTTGGCGCAAGTATTTCTATTATGCCGCTGAGTCTATGCAAGAGATTAGGATTCGAAGAATTGCTTCCAACTGCTATGACAATCCAACTTGCGGACAATTCAGTAAAAAGACCGCTAGGAATTCTCGAAGACATCCCGGTCAAGGTAGGCAAGGACGCATATGTCCCATGTGATTTTGTTATCATGGACATAAAAGAAGACACCAAATACCCTATTATCTTCGGTCGTCCATTCCTCGCTACTGCTAGAGCTCTTATCGATGTTGAAGCCAGAACCTTACTGCTCAAGTTAGGAAAAGAAACTCTGGAATTTAAGGTCTTTGAAAGCATGAGAAGACCAAGTATACAGGAGGAAGTCTATCTGATAGATTGTGTTGAGCAGATGTCACAACTTACTCAAGAATATCACGAGTCATGCGATCCTTTGGAAACTTCTCTATATGACCTTTTTAATGATGAACCTACTAACCAACAAGATAAGGATTGCACCAAACCTCCCGACTCTGCTGAGGAGAATCATGAAGCTACCTATGAGGAATTAAAGGTTACCGAAACCCCAGAAGAAATCAGTAAAAAACCAGAACCTCCTGAAATGAAGCCCCTACCTGAAGGGCTGAAGTATATGTTTTTAGACAATCTCAAAGTTTGTCCTGTCATTATAAACTCTGGTTTAACAACCAAACAAGAAGAGCAACTTCTGGAAATATTAAAGGATAGCAAGAAAGCCATAGGCTACAGAATGAGTGACCTCACAGGGGTCAGTCAAGCTTTGTGCATGCACATAATTCCCATGATGGAAGACCATAAGCCAACAATCGAGCATCAACGAAAATTAAACCCGAATATGAAGGAGGTGGTCCGTCGTGAGATCATCAAACTCCTTACAGCTGGAATAATATACCCAATATCGGACTCACCATGGGTGAGCCCAGTTCATGTTGTACCCAAGAAAGGAGGTACCACAGTCACAAGAAATGAAAACAATGAGCTCATCCCCACCCGAACAATGACTGGGTGGAGGATGTGTATTGATTATAGAAAATTAAACAAGGCCACTCGGAAGGATAATTTTCCTATGCCCTTCCTCGATCAGGTTTTGGAAAGATTGGCTCACCAAGAATACTTCTGTTACCTGGACGGTTACTCTGGATTCTATCAGATCCCCATACATCCAGATGATCAAGAGAAAACAACTTTCACCTGTCCCTTTGGGACATATGCTTTTAAAAGGATGCCATTTGGCTTGTGTAATGCCCCTGCAACTTTTCAACGTTGCATGACTGCCATTTTTGCAGGGCTTACTGAAACAGTTATGGAGGTTTTCATGGACGACTTTTCTGTATATGGTGACTCCTTTGATTCTTGTCTTAAGCACCTCTCCATGGTACTCAAACGCTGTGAAGAAGCACATCTGGTGCTAAATTGGGAGAAATGCCACTTTATGGTAAAGGAAGGCATAGTTTTGGGCCACAAGGTTAGCAACAAAGGAATTGAAGTTGATAAAGCCAAGATAGAAGTCATATCTAAATTGGCAATACCCACAAATGTGAAAGAAGTTCGTGCTTTTCTCGGTCACGCTGGATTCTATAGAAGGTTTATACATGATTTTTCTCAGATAACAAAGCCGATGACCAATTTACTTCTCAAAGATGCTAATTTCAATTTCAATAAGGAATGCATCAAAAGTTTCGATACGCTGAAGAAAGCCCTTACGACTACCCCCATTATTAGAGCTCCAAATTGGGAGCACCCCTTTGAAATTATGTGTGATGCCAGTGACTACGCAGTGGGTGCAGTCTTAGGACAATGCATTGAGAAGAAACATTATGTTATCTATTATGCATCGAAAACCCTCGACGAAGCTCAAAGGAACTATGCCACTACTGAAAAGGAACTTTTGGCAGTCATCTATGCCTTCGATAAATTCAGATCCTACCTTACTGGTTCAAAGGTTATCATTTACACAGACCATGCTGCCATCCGTTACCTTATGGCAAAGAAGGATGCTAAGCCAAGGCTGATCAGATGGATACTCCTTCTACAAGAATTTGACCTAGAAATACGAGATAAGAAAGGAACGGAGAATGTCGTAGCAGATCACCTGAGTCGCATCCACACTCTGGATGCTGAAGGAATTCCGATAAACGACTCTCTACCAGACGATCACCTTATGAGAGTCTCAGAATCTGAACCATGGTATTCAGACTTAGTAAACTACCTTGCCGCCGGAGTCATCCATCCTCAATACACAGGGAACGGTCTGAAGAAATTTATGCATGATGTGAAGCATTACTATTGGGATGAACCATATCTCTTCAAACTCTGCGCGGATGGATTGTATAGACGTTGCGTCGCCAAAGAAGAAGCCCATTCCATTTTGGAACAATGCCACTCAGGACCCGTGGGTGGGCATATGAGCTCTAAAAAGACTGCCTTAAAAGTTTTGCAATGTGGATTTTTCTGGCCAACTTTATCCAAGGACTGTTATGATTTTGTCATATCATGTGATAAGTGTCAAAGAGCTGGCAATATAACCAAGAGAGATGAAATGCCACTGAATCTATGGCAAGAAGTAGAGATATTTGATGTCTGGGGAGTAGACTATATGGGGCCATTCCCATCTTCTAATGGATTCTCTTACATCCTTGTGGCGGTGGACTACGTCTCCAAATGGGTTGAAGCTATACCAACCGTCACTTGTGATTCGAAACCAGTCATCAAACTATTCAAAGATATTATCTTCCCACGGTTCGGAGTGCCGAGAACCGTGATTTCTGATGGAGGCTCCCATTTCATCGAAAGAAGCTTCGAAGCTCTATTAAAAAAATATGGCGTCTCACACAAGGTAGCTTCTCCTTACCATCCACAGACCAGTGGACAGGTAGAAGTCTCTAATCGACAACTAAAGGCTATCCTTGAGAAAACCGTCGGGCGTAATCGAAAAGATTGGGCGACAAAAATCAACGATGCCCTATGGGCTTATCGCACTGCTTATAAAACTCCCCTTGGTACTACTCCTTTTCGTTTGATATATGGAAAAGCTTGTCACCTTCCGGTCGAATTAGAACATAAGGCATGGTGGGCAACTAAACAATTAAATTTCGATATAAAGGAAGCAGGGCAAGCCAGGATTCTGCAACTCAACGAGCTGGATGAACTTAGAATGACGGCCTATGAAAATGCTCGAATCTACAAGGAACATACAAAACTTTGGCACGATGGACATCTGAAAAGAAAAGACATTCAAGTGGGAGACCAAGTTCTGGTTTTTAACTCAAGATTAAGGATATTCCCAGGAAAACTTCGCTCACGCTGGTCTGGACCATACATTGTCAAAAGCATCTCTCCTCAGGGCACTTTCTCTTTATGGAGCGCAGAGTCGGGTGAATTCATAACCAATGGCCACCGCCTGAAGAGATATTTCACCACAACAGACATAGGCACCAAATCAACGCTGGAACTCACCGATCCTAAGGATCCCACATGACGACGAAGGACTCTGTCGAGCCATCGACATAAAACAAAGGCGCTTGTCGGGAGGCAATCCGACCAATAAATCTGTTTTACCTTTCTTTTCCCAATTTTGTTTTATAGTTAATTTTCCTTAAATAAAATTTGCCTTATGGATAGTTTTCTTTCAGGATACGAGATCGGATTGGTGCTAATCACAACGAATTCATTCTCGACAATCATACCTGGTGTTTCCTTTCCCCTCCATCTTGAATTTAGGGTTTGCTCGAGGACGAGCAAATCTCTAAGTTCGGGGTGGAGGGTGGGTGGTACGTGTTCCACTTCCACATACACACCCTCTTTTATACTCAATATGTCTCTATCATAAAATTTTTCAAATTTTGAAAAAAATACCTGATGAAATTTTGACTTTTGTTGATAAAAATGTAACTAACTTTTTGTTATGCATCTTCTATCATAACATCCTCCTTAGTCGAAGCAAATCCTCCAGAAGGCTGACTTTTGAAACTTTCCTGAAATCATCCTGTGAAACTTATGATTCCTAACATCATAATTCCTTTTACATAATGATAAGTATCTGTCAAACTGATAGGGATCAAACACGTCGCGCTTCCTAACTGACTAGTGGAACAATGGCTCAGAAACCCCACCGGATCCGCATCAAGTCATTATTTGAGCAGAGTATGACAAAGAGAATAACCCGGTTTTGAATTGTAAATCAAATTGCACCCTGATCTGAACTCTCTTCTACACTTCTTCTATCATCTTCGTATCCCTCCATCCATAAATACCACCAAAATAGCCAAACTTGTGCCAAACCCTAAGTTCGGGGTGGCACACCACTTCCCTCATATCCGCTTCTTCCATACCCCTTCCAACAAATAGGGGCGTACCACCAAAAATGCAATCTCGAGTCGAATAGAGGAGAGATTTGCAAGTAAAAAGATGCCAAAGTGCACACAAAATAAATGCAATCTCGAGTCGAATAGAGGAGAGATCTGCAACAAAAGATGCCATAGCGCACACAAAAAAATATATGCAATAAATATTGCAAAACAAATAAAAATCTCGAGTCGAATAGAGGAGAGATTTTCTTCTTCCTTTCATACCACCTTTCACTCCTTTTTTCTACCTAAGGGCACAATACATGCCCTACCATCCTGAAAAACACCAGTGTCAGATCAAATGCATACTTGTTGATTCTGCGGGTATCTCAGAACTCCTACGACACTCTTTGACATGCTTGGTGTTGGAAAAGGCGGGGAAGAAGCGTTGTTGGGAAACGAACTCAGGAACGAAGCTATGGAAAGACGTGTTTAGTGGTCCCAGGAAGTTATGGTACTCATTTATACTGAGCAGAAAGAAAACATTTATGATGTGAAGATGAAGAAATCACACGGATCGAAAGTATTCCATCAGGCAACAGTTTCAAATTTTATGTTACTCGAGGACGAGCAACGGTTTAAGTTCGGGGTGTTTTGATGAGTGCATACTCATCATAATTTTCAATTACCTTTTTGGAACAATTTAATATCCATTCCATATCTTTTCACCCTAATATGAATCATAATGCACAAAACTACTAAGTGATTCAATAATCAAGGCTTTAACTAAATATCTTTCATTTTATGTAGGTATAGCAGGCAACTCCATGCAAACGGTCTCAAGACCGTTTGGATCCATGCGGTCTCAAGATCGTTTGCTGGAATACACAAAGAACAAGACGAAACCAGTTGCCTAAGAAGTCCATGCGGTCTCAAGACCGTTTGGTCCCATGCGGTCCCAAGACCGTTTGGTCCCATGCGGTCTCAAGACCGTTTGGTCCCATGCGGTCCCAAGACCGTTTGGTCCCATGCGGTCCCAAGACCGTTTGGTCCCATGCGGTCTCAAGACCGTTTGGTCCCATGCGGTCCCAAGACCGTTTGGTCCCATGCGGTCCCAACACCGTTTGGTCCCATGCGGTCTCAAGACCGTTTGGTCCCATGCGGTCCCAAGACCGTTTGGTCCCACGCGGTCCCAAGACCGTTTGGTCCCATGCGGTCCCAAGACCGTTTGGTCCCACGCGGTCCCAAGACTGTTTGGTCGTGCGGTCCCAAGAACGTTTGGTCCCGCGCGGTCCTAAGACCGTTCGATGCGAGCGCAAGGAACGATTGAAGAACTAAAGCCGCGCGACCATGCCAAAGCCAGACCGATCAAAGCAAGACCGTTTGGCGCTCAAACGACCTCCAAACCGTTTGGCGCCCAAACGGTCTCAAGACCGTTTGGTGCCCAAGCGGTCTCAAGACCGTTTGGCGCCCAAACGGTCTCAAGACCGTTTGGTGCCCAAACGGTCTCCAGACCGTTTGGCGTCAGATCTGAAACTATAAATAGACCCCCAGGGTCCCCATTTGAGGCATCGGTTCCGGACGCCGAAAGGCTGCCAGAGCACCATCCCGATCAAGTTCCACTCCACCTATAGCTGGTGTTGCGTCCAAGGAGGCTAAGAAGGAGAAGAAGACGGAGCAAAGAGCGCATCTTCTTCACCGGGCTGCGTCCACCTTCTGCACCGAGCTCATGGCGGATCTATCTTCTTCTTCTATCTTTCTTGTGCCTCGCATCATGAGCGAGTAGTCCTCTTTCACTGGGGTGCGGGGACTAGCCCCGCTGCCCATGCAAACCATGTTCTCTTGTTAAACTTTCCATGGCAATGTATATAACTCTTCATTTTGTCGTTTATCGTTAAGCTTGTGAGTTGGTTATGTGCGTGTTTCCATCTTTGTGCTCCCTATGTTGCGAGAACTTCAATGCATAGGTATGAATGTCGTTTAGCATGTTAGACTCCTTGACGAGAACTTCCGATAGGATTCCTTGAGGTAGTAGGTGTAGGATCCGCGAGGGGACGGTCCGCCTAACCTTCGGTGACACTTGTGTGCGCCTGACGCCCGAAAGGGGGGTTCACAGCCTTAGTTGGATTTTGTATCTTCGTGCTTTTCGTCGATGTTTACACGTACAATAGTCGCTTGTTTGCTTTGTGATTTGCGCGGTTGACTCCCTGATTAGAAATAGGATGGGATTTCATCGAGGTCGTAAGTGTATGATCCGCGAGGGGACGGTCCGCCTAACCTTCGGTGACACTTCTGTGTGCCTAACGCCCGAAAGGGGGGTTCACAGCTTCCGTGGATTTCTGTATCTTCAGAGCCGTAAGACGTATGATCCGGATGGCGATGAGAAATCGGCTGCCTATGGTGACGCTTACGCGGACCTGACGCCCGTAAGGGGGGTTCTGCAGCAGCTCTATTTGGAGTGTTATTTCGTGCCTGGATTGTTCGCAAGAGAGTATGATTGTGTGTGTAGCGGTGGTCAAACCCGGTACCATCCCAGCGATTTCGTATCATTAATTTAAACCCATCTTTTATTCCGCGTTTACTTTCTTGCAATTAGTTTAATCAAACCAAAATCAACCTATTGTTCTAAATATTAGTTTTACTTGAGCTAGATCTAACTGACAAGGATTCTTAAAAACGTTGTCCTTTGGGTTTGATCCTAAACTATACTGCGATAAGATCCGTCCGCTTGCGGGTGGTATTGTTGCACTTGGTTTTGGTAAAAGCTCGGGGATGTAAACCCCGAGTGAATTTGTTTGTGCATTCAAAAGCCACATCACAATCTTCCTTATATCCCCTTACTCCTCTTCTTCACACCTCCTGTACCACCCGATGGAGAGGCATTGAGGACAGGAAGGTAGAACTCTCTTGTCTCCTCACGACAGGGTACAAAAGAAGGGTCAAGTGACTCATCTCAATGACCCGAGATGAACTCCTTAGTTGGTTCACACCCACATCCCACGACCAGTGAGCACCATGACATCATGGTCCAAGCCTACGGTCAAGGAGGTAACTGCAAGGTTAGGGACAACCCGGGGATCCTTGATCTTCAATCCAATGGTATGAGTGAGTCCCTCACTTGAGCCCATCTGTGACTCATTCAAACTAACGGTCCCAGCCGCCATATCAGATATGGATGGCCAAGATTTGGCCGCACATGCTTAACCCAGACCAAAGGGCTGTGACACTTATTGTAATCAACAACTTAGGCTAAACAACACCAATAATGCACATTATTTCCCAAATTTCAAACCTTCATAATTTCCTCTAGGAACATCCAATGGCCACCAAATTTTAACCATAGCTTCCCTACCTCTAAAGCTACACTCTAATCAAATTTGGTGACAAAACTAAACTATTTGATCATCTGATTAAATACCTCAAAAAGAATAAAGTTAAGGATCTTAATCGTAATATCAACATCAAGCAACACTCAACTTTACCACAAGCACTTGGAATTATCAATATAAATCAACATACATAAAAATCACTTATGTTTTTGATATTTAAGGATTCCAAAAGTCCACTCCATCACATCCTAGACACCTTCAAAGAAATTTTGTCCTTGGAATTAAGACAAAAAAAATTCAGTCCTTGACAACATATATAACTTAAAAGAAATTTCATCCTCGAAATTAAGCCATCCTCATATTCTAAGGGGAAAACCAAAGGTCTCTAACATATGTAGGGATCCACTCTAGGTGTCACATATCCACCAGCAAAAGCTCCACAACTATCCATATCTCTCTAGGAGATTCTAAGAGAATTAGGGTTTAGGAGCTCTGATCATCTTCTGACATATTTCATATCTTAGGATTTATGTCCTCATTATACCTAAGCATCAAGTTTCCAAAATTACATTTTTTTCATATAGGTCATAACAAGGTGCCATCATCATTACATAGTGCAAGATTTTCAGGTGATATTCAACATATTTATTAAGCACTATCATTATCACTGTTTGGCATATATCACTAAGATGATCTCATTTCACTTTGATACTAAGTTACAAGTTTATTAGTGAATTCATCACTAGATCCACCAACCATATCACATCATGATTCATATAAGATGTATCATTAGTGTCATCTCATTATACTTCCTCATATTAGGTTATAAACTCTTTTAGAGGTTCCTCACGAGATTAGCCAACTATTCACATTATCATCATTATTCATATGTATGGTTAACCATATATACGTTAACATCTATTAAACCATCTCTAGGTTTCCATCATGTCATGTCTATATATAAATTTCGAGATCAAAACATGTTCTTACTTATATTACACCATGGTTGTTCTAAACAAACTTATACAAGTGGCTCCTCAAACACATATCAAATACTTCATCTAGTCTAACTAAGGTTCTCCTGACCCATATCATGAGGGTATTTCCATGCTCAGTCTCTCTGAGCTAACTCAACTCCATGAGTATCTCATAACAAAAACTTTATCTTCCCTCTTTGATATAGGGTTATCAAGGTTACCTCATTGGCACTAGAGATAGACTTACAAGCTCTGGCCACATAAGAACAAACCAAAACATGATATGATATTCTCATCATAGATCTCTAACCATGACATACTATATATCATCTGTCTCTTACACGTACACCACTGGAGTCCTAGGAGGAACCACCAATCCGAGCATGAGGCTTCATAAAAACTAACACAGTTACCTCCTCCAGGGTCTTGGACTCTCTCCCCCTCACCCAGATGGTAGGTACTTATATTCTTATTCACATATGAAGATGTAACCAGCCTCTCTATGACTATAGGGTTTGATCCTCCCAAGGACATCTAGGGTTCAAGAAAGCTATATAAGTCATGCATAAAGCAACTCAACTCAATCACTTAGGAGTAGTCTAGTTTAGGACACATCATATCACATATTTTTTGTCATTCTCATATCTTGGAGTTTAGGTTCTCTGACCTTCTCCCTATGGGTCTCACTCTCGCCGAAGTTAACCCTAAAACTGGTCCTAACACTAGAGGTCTTCCTTCATATAAGAGATTGAGGCTCATGTTGACTCACAACCTTGTCTTAACTTATCTTATCTCATAAAAATCTACGTACTTACATCATCAATCTTATCTCAAATCCTAAAAACTAAACCTTAATCCTCAAAGACAAACATATATCATCATAACTATCTTATATCATCTATATAAGACCTACATCATATCATCAAAACTTATTTCATCTATTCCATCTATCATATATTCCAAACAAGGCTCTAGACATCTAATCTAGAACTACTCTCTTCTAGACTGATGTCATACACTTTCACTTAGGTTGCATGACTACCTCCTTCTCGCACATGTGTGGGGACACATTTTTGTAATACATATATATAATAAAATATTATATAGTTTTTCTTTGATAAAACATGCATCAGAGAAAACTATCAAGGTTCGATCTGATTGGAATCAAAACGAAATCCAAAAAATGAGTGTCCCACACATTGTAGAGAGTACAATGCCATGAAAACTAGTGAAAAGAGTGAGAACACGGTGTATACTAGTGTAGCTACTCTAGACAACGAGCGCCATATGTCTAGGGTTTCTCTTCCCTTGATGTACATCATTTCCAAATAGTGCAACGTCCCATACCGCTGCACTACAAGGAAACAACGACATATAAAGACTTTCTATATAACAAGAACTAGTCTAGACCTAGTTCTCATACATCTAGGTTCTATCCTAGAGGCTACATCAGATATAGTCTCTAAAAGATGACTAATCTAACCCTAAGATCATTAATTGCAAGGTTCTTTAGTTTTGATTTGCATAGTGAGAAAATGTCAGGCTTTGCTATTGTTCATGCTATGATACCACCTGTGACGTCCCCTGATTTTCTAAAACTAAATCTGATGTGTGAATTCTAAATTGAAACCTCACCTCAGTAAGAACTCCAATTTAAACACCCCACACTAGGCTAAGAAGAAGAAAATCAAGGGAGTTAGAAGGAAACAATCAGTAGCACATGCACATGAACAATAATAAAAACATACAACACATGTTCACCATTCAACATATAATTACATAATGAATTGTTACAACATTTGATATTACATATTGAACAGCAAACTTATACATATACATGTACTACCACTAAACTACAGGATCTTAAGACAACAGGTCCACCTATACATCAGCTCGCCACACAACTCTCAACTATCATGGATCTTCAAGATCATATGTCCACAAACCTAAACAAAAGATTACATGTGGTACACGTCAGCACAATATTCAAGAATATTGTACTGAGTACGCCTACGTGTCTTTTATATACCTCTCATTACAAAGCTTGGCAATAAGATAAAACTAGAAATTGGAAGTTATAAAGAAATATAAGAAAAAACATATACTTGCACAAAGATATTCATTAACAAAAATGAACACATATTTTAAACTCATTTTCCATTATACATCCATGCATTGACTGCTGAAGGTTTTGATGCATTCTCTTGACTCTCAAGGAGCTCAAGATTAAGGCCTTTATAATCGACTACCAAAGAGTTATATCATATGTACAATGTGACCGACTACCAAAGAGTTAGGTCACTTCCAAGCACTGTACTACCAAAGAGTTTAGTGCTTTCATATAATGGAACATATATATATTATGTTTCATGTGTTCATAGCCATAAGTATGGAAAAGCAAGCAACATATCATGCAGGAACAAACATTTCATCCAATATCATATGACAAGTATTTTACTACACATATAACACAAGCATATTGTATAATAAGCCAAGTAAGAGGTAATGACATACCCTGATCAAGACATATCACAATCTATACCACATTCTTGATATCAACTATATCCTTGTCAACCCTGACCTCTTGGTCCAACCCTAATAAAGACAAGACCATATACTATCATCAAATTCACATCATCATAACCCTAGTTGTGTTCATTAGGGTTTTCTTAGTTCATTAGGATGTGCACATCATTACTTGCATTCTTGTCTTAGAATTATCTTACTGATGTCATTTTCTAGATTATGGTTCATTATCTAAATATTAGGTTCCATATCCTTTTTGTGCACATATTAACCCTAGTTTATATACATTAATTAAATTGGGGTTACAACCCATGTATTAAGGGTCATCTTCATATAACATGGATTTTGTGTATAAAACTGATCTTAGATTTACATATTATCTTCCAGTTACTGATATTAGGATTTTTTTGTAAATTTCATCATTTATTATGTATGTATTTATTGCATTTTATTTAGGGTTATTAGCCCTAATTAGCTATATCGAGCAAATTACATAATGTCATACTTGAACATCATAATCACTGAGCTTATATGGATTATAAACATGAATATAGATTTATTGACATTTTATCATAATTTTACTTAATCATTTGATATTTATTACTCATGGACTAAGAATTTCACATAATACATGATATCATTTATATTTATGCATCAAAAGCCTGATATTATACTTCCATCTTGTTGTACACATTTTTCTGAGAATTTTGGTATATTATTTGTATTTTTCTGATCCTCGAGCTAATTTCTATGAATTATGCAAGGTTTGAGGATTTCTGAGAATATATACCTTTTTGGGCCAATGGAGCACCGCCACGTGGCCACCATGGGGACGCTGCTTCACTTGCTGGACACCTGGTTTAGCTGGATCTAGTGTGGGATCTTCTGGTTAGATGGTGTGGCTCGGTTCGCGTGTCTCTCCCTCTCATGCGTTCTCTCGTTGCGGGAGTCCCGCTGGGACTCAGGGCGCCGCCGCCTGGGATTTCTCCAGTGAGGAATCCTCCACCTCAAGGTCTTCCTCGTGATCTCCTCATGAAGCCAACAGCTTCGAGGTTCCCTCACCGACCTCCATGGCTATTCACCCCCTCGTCTGTGGGTGTGGGTCTCGTCCTCCTCTAAGGCGCCGCCGCCCAGCTGCTACCATGGCAGATCAAAAGGGGCAAAAGGGCCCTGCTCAATCTCGTAACAAAAAGAAGCTTCAAAAAGCTCATTGGAACCTCCATGAACTTGACCACCTCCTTCACTCATGGCGAGTAGTTCTCCTCACATGTCTCTGAGCTCCGTGTTCCTAGACGCCTGACCTGAGTTGGTCAGCCATGGAAGAAACCCTTTGAGGCCATGCGCTCAAGCGTGGATGATTCCCCAGGCCTCCGCATTGCTCCTCCCTTCTTCCTCTTCCTCCAATCTACCTTATATACCCTTACTCATCTTCTTCACACCACCTATACCACCCGAAGGAGACGCAGTGAGGATAGGAAGGTAGAACTCTCTCGTCTCCTCACGATAGGGTACAAAAGAAGGGTCAAGTGACTTATCTCAATGAGCCGAGATGAACTCCTCAGTTGTTTCTCACCCACACCCCACGATCAGCGAGCACCATGACATCGTGGTCCAAGCCTGCAATCAAGGAGGTAACCGCAAGGTTAGGGACAACCAGGGGATCCTTGATCTTCAATCCAATGGTCTGAGTGAGTCCCTCACTTGAGCCCATTTGCGACTCATTCAAACTAACGGTCCTAGCCGCCAGATCAGATATGAACGACCAAGATTCGGTCACACATGCCCAACCCAGACCAAAGGGCGTGTGACACTTATTGTAATAAACAACTTAGGCTAAACAACACCAATAATGCACATTATTTCCCAAATTTCAAACCTTCATAACTTCCTCTAGGAACATCCAATTGCCACCAAATTTTAACCATAGCTTCCCTACCTCTCGATCTACACTCTAATCAAATTTGGTGAAAAAACTCAACTATTTGCTCATCCGATTAAATACCTCAAAAAGGCATAAAGTTAAGGATCTTAATCGTAATATCAACATCAAACAACACTCAACTTTACCACAAGCACTTGGAATTCTCAAGATAACTCAACATAAAAAATAATCACTTATGTTTTTGATATTTAAGGATTCCAAAATTCCACTCCATCACAGGTGGTGTTCTTTCCTCGTCTTTGTCGGCGATCCAGTGGTGCGATCGGAAAGGCAAAGGCGGCCGACATCGTCTCTCGTTGGTCATCAATTTGCGTTACCGCAGGGCGGTCCCTCGCCCACGTCCGTCGTGCCATTTGGTCTCGGCTCCGGTCCGCATATAGGTACCAGAGGCTGGTGTGGGCGCGTCTTAGGCGCCATGCAAAATGAGCAATTTGGAGGCTTAGGGTGGGCATCGTGAGCCAGAGCCGGCGCCGGCGGCTTGCCGTCACTGGACTGACTGCCAGGGACTGGTTCATGACTCCGACAAGGTACTACTACTGGTGAGGATGGTGATCATCTGGACAGGTATACGGGTGTGCTCACGAGCTACACACTGTAAGTGATTTGGTCCCTCCTGGAAGAAGAAGAAACTTCAGCGTCCTTGTCAACTTGGGCATGTTCATATGGATCTCTACCTCTATATCTTCTATCTTGTTTTTGTTCACCTCTTCTATCCCCTTCTATTCTGTTCTCCTCCCGATGCGCGATGTTGGTGGGCAGGCAGGCAGGCTAAATTCGTTTCCATGGCTTGGATTTTATGTCTTTGTCAATTTGTTCATTTGCATTACTTGTTCTACGGTTGGCTTGTTTGTGCCTCAAACAACAAAATCGAAATCAACACATATACACCTAGTTAAGTGAGACTCTTATAAAAATGACAAAATATGGATGGTTGGAATTTTCTTATATCAATTTTAGCTATACATGTTTTCTGAAAACTACTAGAGGGGGGGTGAATAGAGTTTTATAGATAATTTTAACAATTAATTACTCAAGCAACCACAAAGAAAATATTGGACAAGGAGACACAAGGGTTTAGAGTGGTTCCTACCTTAGCAAATACTAAGGTAGTCAGTCCACTACCCGGTTGCTTACCCAACCGGGATTTGAAAAGAAATTTATTTTATTACCTCTCAAGGAATTACATAAAATACAATCTCTTTTCCCTAAACCCTTCAAGCAGCCTTCACCTAGAAGTAATCGCCCAACTCGAAGCAGCCTTCCCTTGAAGTAGATGCACCAACTCCCGTTGCACCAGCCTTCTGAAGTAGCTTCCCGTGCGATAGCCTTCTTGAAGTAGCTTGAAGTCCCCTTCTCCTCCGAGAAGTCAACCCTCTCCAATCCGCAGCCTCCAACCCTAGGAGTAGCAAGGAGAGTACAAAGAATAAATAGGAACAAGAAAGAAATAGAGAAATTACAACTTATCCTTTAAGCCCGAGGCTTGATATGCCTAGATCAAGCGTAAGATCTCCTAGCCAAGTATGTGAACTTGTAATTGCTGTGGGTAGGAGAATCTAGCCTATAGGACACGAGATTGAGCTAAGAAGAATGTAGGCCAATGATCACAGTGCTCAAATTTGCTTGCAAAAGATTGCTCAAGTATGCTCAAGTGTATTCTCAAGTGTAACAAGTGTATTTTAGTGTCCTATGGCTTGTCCTATTTATAGGAATAGCCTAAGTATGCTTAAGGACGTTCTAGACAACTTCTAGGGGGTTCCTAGTGCTTAACTAGCCGTTAGGAATAAGTTAGGTGCATTAGCAACGGCTAGTTAATTAATTCTGCAGTTGCTGTCAGAGACCATCTCGGTCGAGGACTTGTCGACCGAGATGCCCAGTCGGTCGAGGATTTGTCGACCGACAGGCTCTCTGGATTAACGTTGATTTGCAACTGTCAACTGCTGTGTCTAACGACTACTTTTGGTCAATCTCGGTCGAGAAGTTTGTCGACCGAGAGTGTCTCGGTCGAGGAGTGTGGTCGACCGAGATTGACTCTGTTTTCAATCTTTTGATTAAGATACTAAGTATGTGCATGAGTGTGCATTATGTGATCTATTAGAAGGAGATGACCTAACTAAGTGTGGTGTTTAGCTAGGGAGATCTAACGCTTGATTTACATGAAGTCTAAATACTTGTACATTATATATTTGTACAAGTTTACAAATGATTACATTGTATGACATTTATAAACATTCAAGCGTAAGGATTCCCTAGAACTTTGTCATCACCTTGTTCCTGCACACTTAAGTAGCTCGTTAGATTAATAAGAATGAAATGTTTGTCATCATCGAAACAAAGGGATTTATCATAATATCCAATTTATCCAACATTTTCTTCATTTTGTTTGATCATTATCAATTTGTGGTTCCCCATAAAACTATCTGAATTGTTGCTGGATTCTTGGGTACTTCGTGAATCTTAGCTCTTGTAATGTTGCTCCACCATCCCTATAGAAATCGACTATTGCACCTTGTTTTCTAGAAATTAATTGATTGGATCTTTTTCTTCAAATTGTTCTCCCCGTTAATAGTGATAGTGAAACAAGGAATAAAAGAAGGATGAACCAATTAACCCCACCACCTGCGTCACTTTTTTTATAATATTAGGACACAAATAGTAACTATATGTTATAAACAATAACTATGTAACACTGAAAGTAACACAAGGACACAAAAAGTAAAATATATGGCACAAAAAGTAAATGTCTGACACAAAAAGTAACATCATGTCATAAGAAGTAAATGTGTGACACCAAAAATAACTATATGATACAAAAAGTAACTATACGGTATTAAAAACAACATCATGACACAAAAAAATAACTATCTAACACTGAAAGTAACAACTGGACACAAAAAGTAACTACATATGGATAAATGTAACTGTCTGATAGTAAAAGTAAAATTAAGACATAAAAAGTAGCTATCTGACACGGAAAGAAACATCATGACACAAAAATATCTATATCGTATGAAAAGTAACTATCCAACACCAAAAGTAACTTTGTTGTAAAAAAAAAGTAACTATTTGAGAAAGAAAGTAAGGCTCACACATAAAAAGTAACTATGTTGTATGGAAATCATGACTAAGGTTTGTAGGAAAACATCAAAAGGTGTGATTTTTATAAGTTTGCTGGTAATTTTGGGGGTTGTGAAATATGTGAAATTTGATATGTAGTATCAGGTTTTTCAATGCCATATAAACTGTTTGAGGCCATATAATGAAGTGAAGACTGTAATTTGCAACTTTGAAGATGTTCATATAAGTATGAGTTTTGTTGTACTGTAATCGGAATTTTGGAATAACACACCCCGCAAGGAAAAAGAAACTGATAGTGAACCAACTAACCCAACAGCTGCCACTTGTCATCCTCATAGAAAGCTATACCTTTTTTTCTTCTCATTACAAAATCTAGGAGTCCATTAACTACCAAATTGTTAGAAACTCGTCCCAGATAGATGTAACCATCTGCTAGTAGATTTGAATCTATAAACTAGTAGAATAAAAAAAAGTCTATCCAAATTACTTTAGCCAACCAAAGTGGATAAGGTGCTTGTGGTAGCCATACAAGAAGGGCTACATATACACTATTACAATCTGCTTGAGGCAATGCAACAAAGTGTGATATGACTCTAATAAGTTGCAACTTTAAAGATGCCCCATGTAAGTATGAAAATGTATTGTATCATAACTGGCAACAGTCAGCTGGTACTAACCCCACCCCACTAGAAGTAGAAAAAGAACTCCCTTGCCACTTGTCAAGAACCAATATCCTATTCTCCCTTATGTTACAAAGCCAGAGTCCATTGATTAACTACCAAAACTGTAGAAAAATTCTTCCAGGTAGATCTAGCCATCAGTGAGTTAGTAGATTTGAATATAAAGTACACTACTAGCTAGTAGAATAAACTTAAAGCCAATCCAATCATCCTTAGCCAAACAGATCGGATAAGGTGTGCTTATGGTAGGACATGCTCTTCGTTACATTATTTTTTCATTGCAAGATCCTCTCCAAGAAGAATGGAAGAGTTTAAAACAACAAGGTCTAAAATTGAAGTGGATATGGTTATACAATAACTGAGTAACATGCTTACTAAGTAAACGAAAGGACCAACAGACACGGGATCTGGAATTTCAAAGGAAATCCATGTGTATACCTTGGATGTGAGGCAGTATTTTGTGCGCTCATTTCCAGGGAAGCTGTCAAAGATGAGGAACTTGCCTTCTCCCAGAATGTGAACACCTTCTTCGGTGGTGTAAGAGATCATATCTCCTAATCTAATCACCTGCAGGCGGGTCAATATGCATGAATTTTGTTGCCTACAAGTGTCATCACATTATCTGTAAGCATGAACTTGTTGATCAGGCATCATAGGAGATGTGAAGATAGAGCAATTAAGGTAACCTGAATTTACCTCTATGGCAGTCTCTTTTGTCGGTTTGGTGATCTCCTTGACCAGGCACATGGCGATGGGTGCCTTGTGATCCTTAAGGAGGGTCACCGCCTTGTGCAGTAGCTCTGCTCGCTTCCACAATGGCGTCTTGGCCCAGACTTTTTATGCGACCTTGGCAGACTCGATGTTCACTTCATTCTGGGTGCATGTTGTGGGTAGAAAACAAGTAAATTAGGCAACAAGGTACCGCAATAGGCACAATTAATTCAGTCAGAAGAAGTTGTCTATTCGAAGACAATCGAAAATTCACAGTAATCGACAAGCAGAAGAAGTTGTCTATCTGATATATATATCAAGCTAGAATACACTCGAGTGTATCCGGAGCGGAATACACTCAATTAGTTTTTCATGATGCAAATTTTTTTTGAAAATATAATCCATTAATCTTCTTAAACATCTCGTGAACAACTCATATGCAAAATTTGAGCACATTTGGATATGTATAGCTCATGTTATAAAGACCACAAAAATTATGCATTTCAAATTTATTTCGCGTGTCGATTTTGTTGCCCTTGGATGAGTGACTTATACTCATCCAAATGGGCTCAAAATTTGTATGTAGCCTAGCTATAGTATGACGGTGAAGATCAATGGTTTATATTTTGCAAAAAATAGTCTTGATATGAAAACACACTTGAGTGTATTCGTGCGATCCGTACACTCAAGTGTATTCTAGCCTGACTCTCTCTCTCTCTCTCTCTCTCTCTATATATATATATATATATATATATATATATATATATATATATATATATATGGTAGCTCATTCGTTACCCGCGTGGGTAGCCAGATTTTCGCTACCTGCTGGAGTATTTCGGGGTTAAAGAGTATCTATATGGTACACTGGAGTAACTCTTCTGAATCAAAAGAGTAATTGTATTGATATATAGAGTAACTATGAGAGCAAAAGAGTAACTGCGCAGAAAATATACAATCAATAAATATATGAACAAATTTTTTTATTTTGGTGGGGGGGGGCAAATGATATTATTTTTGGATCAAATTTTTTGGGGAGCTAGATAAAATGCTCCTCTACAATTAAGAAATTTTTTTAAAAAAAAACCAGGAAGTGTGCGCGGGTAGCTACCCGCACGGGTATTAAAGATGAGCCATATATATATATATATATATATATATATATATATATAATATGCCATCATAACCATCGTATGATTGGCTCTCTGGGCATACATATTAACACACTCACACTTGCACTTAGAGCCAATCACCCACGAATTTTATTCTTAGAGATCTAAACATGTCCAACATGTTTCTACTACACAAGTGCTAATCCAACGGTTATCAACACTTTGCTTTTAGTTTGTATGTTGTATGTTTTACACCTCTTCACTGTATGATATTTCTTAAGAGATGGAACTATGTTAAAATGCTATCTAATATTCCTTCCCTAACTGGTAGCTCTATTGTTGTCACAATATCTCTACTATGTCATCAATGGTTGGAACATCTTTAAGTTCATACATATGAACTTCTAGATCCATATAGTACCCACTCCAGTGTTCATAACACCTGGATACTCGACTTCTATTGTAGTATTGAATTAATGGTCTATAGTTTAGAACCCTTCCAACTCATAACCTTTTATTAAAATAAACACATTTTATATTGTGATGATTTTTGTCATTTCAGAAGCTTGAATTGGTGTAACCCCATACACCCAACTCTTCCTTGTTGGTATTATCTAGAAACTAATCCTTCAGTGCTTCTTGAGTAATAATGGATATCTTTTAGTGACATTCTAATGACCTTGTTGGAAACTAACATCATCTTGTCATGTCCAATACATATAAGATTATGGGATGAGTATATTTATACAGAATACATGATAGATCCATTATGTTGGTTCATATGGCATGTTACTCATGTTTTTTCATTCTTCATAAAGATTAGAACATAGGGTTCTTGAGAGACTAATCCCATGTATCATGGTCAAATTCTCTCTCGTTGAATCATCATGATGAACTCTTTCAACACCTTGCTATTGTATGTTTTTTTATATAGTTCATCAAACTTTGCAAAACTATCTCTATAGATCTCAATTCCTATCACATAGAATGTTTCACATAATCCTACATTGTTGAAGGTATTTTTACATGATAGGTCTCAATACTCAAAGCATTGAGATGTTATTCCCCATTAATAAGAGGAATATTGTCATGCCCCGATCTCGCATTAACCACAAACCACAGGATTAGGGCGCGACAGGATGGGATTTACACATAAGCCAACCACTCTTTACTTTTATAACATTTTAAAGACATTAATAGGATAATCTGATTTATGCTGTAAAAATGAAACTAAACAAATTGCGGAAGCATCTTTATTAACTGATTAGCAATATAAACAGAGTCTACATCATTTTACATTTGTCCGACATAAAATGAAGCATAACAGACAATTTACATATTTATACACATTCACTCTCTCACTCACACCTTGTCCCAAAGATCGAGGGGAAAGGACTAAGAGATCTCTAACTACTAACTACGAACCTTCTATCGACTAGGCGTAAGGATAAATCGATCCTTCTGATTTCCTACTGTTGATGATAACCTGAAAATGTTTTGAGTAGAGGTATGAGCCTACTCGCTCAGTGAATAGTATTTCACTTAGCTATCACTAAACAACTCATCAGGTTTATAATATTGAAATTAAACATAAATGCAGAACTAAGCAAGGCAGTTCTAAATACATAGCAGATATACAGATATTAATCACATTTCTAAGCATCAACAGATAATTCAGGTAAATAAACAGTTATATAAATTTACTGTGATCCTACATGATTACTTATTCATATTATTATTATGCCCTAAATATATGCAGTGTACTCTGCATATAAAGATCTACAGCAATTTCATGCTACGGTCCCACCGTACAAGACTTAGCGACACACCCGGGAAATGATAAGTCTGACTACTCATCCTGGTCTGCACAGGACCCCAGGCTCCACGGCCTCAATGCACAACCACGTGTGCTGCACAACCACGTGTGCTCCGGACTCTGCAAACCTGAGCACACAGGCAGAGAGTCTCACAGGGTTACCTTCGCGACACAAGCATGAATGGTGTTAGATAACCGTGTTTTCTTTTTCCCAGTGCCATCGTGACACAAGCACGATTGTTGTTGGACACTGCCTCTCTTTCCTCGTTTGTCCGTGACACAAGCACGGATGATGTTGCAACACGAGTTTCACCCCTAAGTTGCAGATACCTCTTAGGGGTTCTACGGTGTTAGGGCACCTAAGTCTATTAACCGATTAACAAATAAACATTAAACAGGAATTTCACATTTCATGCATATTGCACAATCTGAATAACACATGAAGCAAATATATATCCTTTATCATCATTAAACATGATTCAGTATCATTTATCCACTTTCGATGCTAAATATCTATTTTTAAATCAGCAAATACAATGCAACTATAATATAGGAAATTTCATCATTATCACTAAGCATATTAAGTATTTCAAGTTCCAATGAAACTAACATACTCTATTGTATGTACTACACTGTTTAGAAGTTATACTAACTGATACAAAAACAATTAAACATTTAAATTGAGTTAATTAATGATTACTGAATGAACTACTACTCACACTAGAAACTCGGCCGACCACTCTGGGAACTCGGCCGATTGGCTGACAACTCAGCCGACCAGTCTAGGCAATTCGGCCGATCGGCTGACAATTCGGCCGATCAGTCTGCAATCTCGGCCGATCGAATCCCTGCTTGATTTCCTTATAAAGGAAACTCGGCCGAATCATACCAAATTCGGCCGATCGGAATGCTGACCCTGCAATAGAACGGTAACTAGCATCTTAATCCAAATGAAAATCTAAACATGGCTCGATCTAAAGCTAAATCATTGGCCTAATTGTGATAAAGAATTGCACACCTTTGTTGTGTTCTCAAAATCGGAGTTCAAGGGAGTTTTTCCCTACAGCTGGGCGGCCCAAGGTGGCCCCTAGCCGGACCTATTGCGGCTGCTGCTGGCCGCAGGGCCTGCTGTTGTCCGAGACTACAGTTGGACGGAGGAAAGGGAAGAAGAAGGGTGGAGAAATAAGAACGTAGGAGGAGGGAAACAAGGCGTCTGTAGATCGAAGTTGACAATCTCGAAATCGTCCGCCGTTCACCCCCCCCCTCAACTACTGGCCGTGCCGCTGCAATTGCAGCAGCTGCTGTTGCTGGCTTCCGGCGCAGCTCTGCTGGTCGGGTGCTGCTAGGGCGGGGAAAGAAGGAAGGTGGGAGATTGGAGGACGAAGGTGGCGCCGTGGATCAGAGTTATGAAGGAACCCAACGTCTCCCAGAACCTCCCCCTGCTGCTCTCGTCTATCGGCTAGGGTCGGACGCCGCTTTAAGCGGTTCCTGTTCTATCGGGTGAGAATGAAAGTGGGATAAGGAAGAAAGGTCGCGGAGGGGGCCAGCTGCAAATTTCCCATACATTTCCAAAATTTACAACTAGGTCCCTAAACACTCAAATGTCCATATCTTTTAACTCGGAAGTCGGTTTCGAGTGATTTTTCTTGCAACGGTTTAAGCACGGAATTCTCTATAACCTCAATGTGCAAAACATGCTAAAAGGACTATTTCACTAGATCAAATCTCTAATTACAACTGTGATTACTTGATTCAACTTAATGTACTAAATAATCAACATTGACATTATTAATTGCCTCAGGTGATTCAATCTTAGCTATTAATTCGCATCTTAGTTTATCTTGATTATCCCTAATGTTTAATTTGATACTCAACCCTAATTGAGGTGTTTTACGTAATTCGAGGTATTTATTAGTTAATCATGGAGTGGGTCATAACAACCTTTTCCCCTTAAAAGAATTTCGTCCCGAAATTCCTAAAAGAGAAAGGAAACATGTTACTCATTTCTGACTCGTATTCCTACGTAGCCCCCTCTAGGTTAAGATTTCTCCAAAAAACTATCACTAATGGTATCTCACAATTCGTGAGTTTCTTGATCCTCCGATCAACCATCTGTATAGGTCCCTTAACCTAGGACACATCTGATCTGATTCTAGATCGACCCACAAAACATTGTCTTTCCAGAACTGTTATAGCAGTATCTCACTTTATGGTAATTACCAAGAAATATTATACTATACATGCAAACAAACTAAAATTCTTAAATAAACAGAAAGCATGTCAATTTGGTAGTTTATACTAAAAATTATGCAATTTAACTGTTAAACATCACCACGTCTTATAATGAAAATTGATTTCAAGATACTTGATTCATCGTACACCCTATCCTTAGGGTTTCATTTGCCTTATTCATTCATCACATGCCAACACCCTACTCTTAGGGTTATCTCATTCACTAATCACATGGCAACACCCTACTCTTAGGGTTATCTCATTCACTAATCACATGGCAACACCCTACTCTTAGGGTTTCCATTATCTCATCTGTTTGATTGCAATTCAAATCACAATACGGTATCATTCTGGAACTGGCAGAGCAGTATATTTCAAATCATTGTAGTTACTGAGTAATGTTTATATCATGCATGCAGACAGATTACAAATTCATAAATATTCCAAACTCAAATCAATTTTGGCACATACATACTGAATTTCATGTAATTGAACATCCTATGACACCAATAAAAGTAATTTTCTCCACTAATAAGAAACCATCTGTAATATTTTACAATTATCTGAAATTTCTCGAAGTACGTGCATATTAACCAAATTCCTGGTTTATGCACCACATAACTCAATTAAGAGTTATTTACGTATCATCACACAAGTATTTAATAGTACTTGAGAATTTCTAATGATATCTCAATGAAAAGTGCCAATTCATATAAATGTTAAGTCACACACATTAACATAACAGGAAGCATGCAACTAGATTTATTTGTATATTTTAATGCTTTCTTATTATCTTGAAATCATGCATCTTATGATTTACCAAATCTGTGTTTTCTGGGTTCATTCTCAAACCGTACCATTATCGGTCGTGTATTTCTAAACTCAATATGATATGATTGAAACTGGATTACCAGGCAACCTAATTGTTTTATCCATGTATATCTTAGTCAAGTCTCGAGACATCAAATGTCGACTTAATATGAAGAAAGTGAGAAGACTAAATTAGTCTACCCACAATTATTCATATCGAGTCACAACCTCTAGGTGTCCTGGGTAATCTTACCACAAAATCCATTGTGATAAATTCCCACTCCCATTCAGGCATAGAAAAAGATTACCAGGTAGCTATAGATTTCTAGGGTTCAGCTTTAACCTTCTGATACACACTACTTTTAACCACATTCTCAGCTACATCCTTCTGCATATCTGACCATCCGTTTCAACTACTTGAGATTCATATACATCTTAGTGTTTCCTGAAAGCATAGCATACATCAATACATACACTTCCATAAAAATCTTTTCTTTCGGCCTTTTCCCCTTAAAAGAATTTTACACTATCTCGAGGTACACACAACATGTCATGCATAGTCTGGTTTAACTCACTATCACCCTATAGTAGTTCCTTAATCTGATCATAAGAAGTAGGCTTGAACCTGCATCTGTACAATCAAACCACTTTGTGTTGTCACCCTTAAGTATAAGTTTATCTCTCACATTTCTACTAACAGGTCTCTATTGAAACCTATCATAGAGAATGCATTAACTGTTGAACTTGACTTTCTGCTGAAAGCATCAGCCACCATATTCTCATTACCAGGGTGATAATCTATTGTTACATCATAAAGATAGTATCGCCATGTCTTAAAAACATGAACTTCATCAGCTATCTGCAGATCATATATCGGGTAATACTCCGCTTTCTATGCCACTTACTTATTGTCACATTTTAGGTTTATGTTTTACTCTTTTCTCTAAATCATTTCATGTTGTTCATGTACTGATCAGATTATCTACTTCAAAACCCTAGATTGCTTTCAAAGCCAGTTTACTTTTCATAGAACATATCTCAAGATCTTATTTTACAAAGACACTAGTATTCAAGGTTACATCACTAATGATATCCCTTAAACTACTACAACTTTAATCATTCTAGGGTTTGATCCTTATTAATAACATAGTATTATTGTGTGTGTGTGGTCGATTATATAAATCAAATTGAGTTTCTTGGGTCAATAACATATTAACCCAACACTCGACTTTAATTATATTGGCTGAAAATTCAGTTTTCACAATAGTTTCTGTAATTCGTTTATTAAACAGATAACAGAAGCTCCAAAAATTCTGGAAATTTTATATATTATACCTAATGAAGTTTCAGACCTCCAGTAAAAATTTCAGATCATTTTAAGTTACCAATAATTAATTAAAAATCAAACAGTGCACTACTATATTGCAGTCTGCAGCAGGTTCGGCTGAGTTACAAACTCGGCCGACACCCTTACTGTAGAGGTCAAAAGTCATCCAAAAATTTCACCAATTTAACAGAGTGTCTAAAATTGTATTTTTCAAGCACAGTTAAAATTTGAGATCAATTGGATATACCAATAAAAAGATAAAATTCAATTACCACACTGCTATATTATTCAGAAAATGTGATCGGTCGAGTTTGAAACTCGGCCGATGAACAGGTCAGAACATTCTTCAAAAATTCTGATATTTTCTAATGTTGTTCACATTTTATATATCCAAATCATATACCAATTTTAGACAAAACAGAGTTACACATAGAATACTAAAAATCATTTAGTGGGGCATTCTATTTATCAAATTCTGTATTCATGTGTCATTTGAATCCTAATTTGGGCCAATTAGGGTCTATGCTTCTCAAACCCTAATTCTGAAGACGAACGAACGTTTACACTTCTTATCATAGTTAAAACATCCTAGTGTATATACATTCTCACTATGTTACAGGTCTAAATCATCCAGAGTCTATTCTTATTTTTACTGTTAATAGGAGTCATTAGATCCCAGTAACGCATCCTGCCAGCCGGACCAGGCCGAACCTGTAGTCCTAAAGCCAAGAGCTACTCGAGATTAATCAACCCCTATTAATCTTAAACATGTGGAAAGAATATCCACTTAGGGAAAACTCAATTAAACATAATTTCGGGTCTATATTAATACCAAGAAGACAAACATTAAACAATTCACTTCATGTCACAACAATATAAAAGAATCATGTTTACTTTGCAAACTGAAAATTTCATTTCATGCATATAAAAGCATTTCTAGTAATCTTTAAATCAAATAAACAATGATAGACAAGAGTTGAATCGCATATTATATGTAATCTCTTATTCCTTTATTAATTTCTGATCTCTTAACCCTAAGATTTCTAGGGTTTTCTCTCTAGCCTATCCTTCCTCTGCATACCTGGCCAGGGCATCCAGAGAAGAACAGACAGAGTAGCTTGATACTGGTCAATCTAAGTATTCACACACCTGGCCAGGGTATCTAAACACTCAGACCTTCCAGATCTAAAACACATCATTCATTATTCGCCTTACTTATAACTTTATCTTTTGACCTTAATGATTCTTAACGATTCAACTTAAGCTCTTTACTTGATTCTCGTGACCACATCCTCCTCCTGTTATCTGCAATAGTATAACAAAACACTTCCTGTTAGAAAATTACAGATAGAAGAAAGACACCTAAACCTTAATCCTATTGGTCTCTTATCGTCCCCTGACCTTGAGTAACTATGTACTCAAACCAAAGCTCTGATACCAAAATTGTCACGCCCCGATCTCGCATTAACCACAAACCACAGGATTAGGGCGCGACAGGATGGGATTTACACATAGGACAACCACTCTTTACTTTTATAACATTTTAAAGACATTAATAGGATAATCTGATTTATGCTGTAAAAATGAAACTAAACAAATTGCGGAAGCATCTTTATTAACTGACTAGCAATATAAACAGAGTCTACAGCATTTTACATTTGTCCGACATAAAATAAAGCATAACAGACAATTTACATCTTTATACACATTCACTCTCTCACTCACACCTTGTCCCAAAGATCGAGGGGAAAGGACTAAGAGACCTCTAACTACTAACTACGAACCTTCTATCGACTAGGCGTAAGGATAAATCGATCCTTCTGATTTCCTGCTGCTGATGATAACCTGAAAATGTTTTGAGTAGAGGTATGAGCCTACTCGCTCAGTGAATAGTATTTCACTTAGCTATCACTAAACAACTCATTAGGTTTATAATATTGAAATTAAACATAAATGCAGAACTAAGCAAGGCAGTTCTAAATACATAGCAGATATACAGATATTAATCACATTTCTAAGCATCAACAGATAATTCAGGTAAATAAACAGTTATATAAATTTACTGTGATCCTACATGATTACTTATTCATATTATTATTATGCCCTAAATATATGCAGTGTACTCTGCATATAAAGATCCGCAGCAAGTTCATGCTACGGTCCCACCGTACAAGACTTAGCGGCACACCCGGGAAATGCTAAGTCTGACTACTCGTCCTGGTCTGCACAGGACCCCAGGCTCCACGGCCTCAATGCACAACCACGTGTGCTGCACAACCACGTGTGCTCCGGACTCTGCAAACCTGAGCACACAGGCAGAGAGTCTCACAGGGTTACCTTCGCGACACAAGCACGAATGGTGTTAGATAACCGTGTTTTCTTTTTCCCAGTGCCATCGTGACACAAGCACGATTGTTGTTGGACACTGCCTCTCTTTCCTCGTTTGTCCGTGACACAAGCACATATGATGTTACAACACGAGTTTCACCCCTAAGTTGCAGATACCTCTAAGGGGTTCTACGGTGTTAGGGCACCTAAGTCTATTAACCGATTAACAAATAAACATTAAACAGGAATATCACATTTCATGCATATTGCACAATCTGAATAACACATGAAGCAAATATATATCCTTTATCATCATTAAACATGATTCAGTATCATTTATCCACTTTCGATGCTAAATATCTATTTTTAAATCAGCAAATACAATGCAACTATAATACAGGAAATTTCATCATTATCACTAAGCATATTAAGTATTTCAAGTTCCAATGAAACTAACATACTCTATTGTATGTACTACACTGTTTAGAAGTTATACTAACTGATACAGAAACAATTAAACATTTAAATTGAGTTAATTAATAATTACTGAATGAACTACTACTCACACTAGAAACTAGGCCGACCACTCTGGGAACTCGGCCGATTGGCTGACAACTCAGCCGATCAGTCTAGGCAATTCGGCCGATCGGCTGACAATTCGGCCGATCAGTCTGCAATCTCGGCCGGTCGAATCCCTGCTTGATTTCTTTATAAAGGAAACTCGGCCGAATCATACCAAATTCGGCCGATCGGAATGCTGACCCTGCAATAGAACGGTAACTAGCATCTTAATCCAAATGAAAATCTAAACATGGCTTGATCTAAAGCTAAATCATTGGCCTAATTGTGACAAAGAATTGCACACCTTTGTTGTGTTCTCAAAATCGGAGTTCAAGGGAGTTTTTCCCTACAGCTGGGCGGCCCAAGGTGGCCCCTAGCCGGACCTGTTGCGGCTGCTGCTGGCCGCAGGGCCTGCTGTTGTCCGAGACTACAGTTGGACGGAGGAAAGGGAAGAAGAAGGGTGGAGAAATAAGAACGTAGGAGGAGGGAAACAAGGCGTCTGCAGATCGAAGTTGACAATCTCGAAATCGTCCGCCGTTCACCCCCCCTCCCCTCAACTACTGGCCGCGCCGCTGCAATTGCAGCTGCTGCTGTTGCTGGCTTCCGGCGCAGCTCTGCTGGTCGGGCGCTGCTAGGGCGGGGAAAGAAGGAAGGTGGGAGATTGGAGGACGAAGGTGGCGCCGTGGATCAGAGTTATGAAGGAACCCAAAGTCTCCCAGAACCTCCCCCTGCTGCTCTCGTCTATCGGCTAGGGTCGGACGCCGCTTTAAGCGGTTCCTGTTCTATCGGGTGAGAATGAAAGTGGGATAAGGAAGAAAGGTCGCGGAGGGGGCCAACTGCAAATTTCCCATACATTTCCAAAATTTACAACTAGGTCCCTAAACACTCAAATGTCCATATCTTTTAACTCGGAAGTCGGTTTCGAGTGATTTTTCTTGCAACGGTTTAAGCACGGAATTCTCTATAACCTCAAAGTGCAAAACATGCTAAAAAGACTATTTCACTGGATCAAAGCTCTAATTACAACTGTGATTACTTGATTCAACTTAATGTACTAAATAATCAACATTGACATTATTAATTGCCTCAGGTGATTCAATCTTAGCTATTAATTCGCATCTTAGCTTATCTTGATTATCCATGATGTTTAATTTGATACTCAACCCTAATTGAGGTGTTTTATGTAATTCGAGGTATTTATTAGTTAATCATGGAGTGGGTCATAACAAATATTCATATATGCTCCTAATAAATCTTTTGTAATCATGTGTTTCATCTTTTATCCTGATTCAAGTCAAACTCTTTGACTATATTGTCAAGTCAAAAGATCCCATCTCTGAGTTGCTTGTTTCAATTGCTAGATTGAACTTTGTAGCTTATATGCTTTATTTGCATAACTGAACTTATAAAAACTTTAGGATGCGTCATGTACACATCCTTTCATATATTCCTTTTACAGTAATGTGGTTTCAAGCTTCATATGCCTAATCTCATAGTCTATACTAGTTGCAACAACAAGTATGACAATTGGTGAAGGAATTTCTTCATGTTCAACAATTTGAACTAATTTGAAAATATTTTCAACCAATCTAGCCTTTTAGGTTATCCATGTAGGTCTTTCCAATGAAAACCCAACTACACCCTTTGGGTTTTACCCCTTTAGGTGGTACTACCAAGGTCATACCTTGTTAGTGTACATTGACTTCATAATAGCTATAAGCCACTTCTCAGATTCTTGTCCTCAATAGCTTCTCGTTGATATGCTTATTACCAAACCATCTGAGTTATTGGATTCACAATCCTTCTATCTTAGATGTGTTCTACTATAACTATCTTGTTCTGTATTACAGAAGGAACTTAATATTCCACAACAATTTATGATTCCCAGTTGTTCCCATTGTAGCTCCTTGTTACCTCAAACTTTTTGAGTTCTACTTTTACTCCCACTAATTCTTTTGGAACTTAGTTATCCTAGTAAAAAACATTTTGTTTCCAGACTAGGATTAAATAGAATTCAACAATCATGATTTTGTGGATAAACTTTTCAAGAAACTACTTTCTTTATATAAGTTTCAATCCTTTAAGACATATCAGGATATTCCCATATCATATCTCATATGATGTCTTTTAAACCATTAAAGATGGAACATTGTTTTAGTGTAAAGTATATATCCATGAGGATAATGCAATATTAGATTAAATGATAATTACATCATGATCCATCAGGATGTAATTCCTTCTTTCTGATGCATCATCATGTTTTAGGTGAATTTGACTTGTGAACACTATAACAGTCCTCTCTCAAAGGTCCTCAAACTCTTGATGTTAAGTATTTCAAAATTTAATCATATAAAGGTTTCTTAATACTTTTATTAAAGTTATACTTCATTTGTAATAGAATGTTAAGTACAACATTTTCATACATCAACATGTATAAGGCTTAATAGAATGTTTTGACTATCCACTACACCTAGTGAGGTGGTTTGTCATGTTTCTCATAAATGAGACTTGCATGTCTCTTGTTGGTTCAATAACCAAAAGAGTCTAGATAAACATCAATATGGATTCTAGAATGCATTTTGCATCAATGTTCTCTAGATGACAATACTATTGATATTGATTGTTTGAATTATATATTTATAATCTTTTGGTATTTACGTTATAAATATTCATCTTTCGATCCTTTCATATAAAGATCAACAGATGTTTGAGGCATTTCCATATAACATCACATCCTTGAAATAGAAGCATTAACAAATCTTTATTCATTATCATCCTTGTCATACAAGATGCATAAAGTAAAATGTTTCTATATTGGCATAATTGAAATAGTAGTCTAGCTAACTCTATTACATGCCCAATGGGCTAAGATAAATTCTAAATGTAGACTAAAGCTACAACAACTCTTGCTTCGCATAGTCCATCCTTTCCCTTTTGTAAAGGCTTTACTTCTTATCAGATTTTGCACATCAACATATGTCAAATCTACATCTGGTATCACATACCAAGATGAAGGAGTAATCAAATTTATCTTATAATATTTATACTTGAAGTAAAGATCTCTTCCCATTCCTTCTTCTTCTTTAATTTCTCTAGGAAGATAGGAAAATTCCTTTTCGAGTGTCTTGGTTGGTGATAGTGGTCACAATTGCCTCCCTTCTTTACTCCTCCTTTTTCCTTTAGTGTTGAAGAGTTACACTTTTGGCCAAATTTAGAACTGGTCTTAGTTTTTCCTTTGCCTTTAGACTTTCCCTTTGTCTTGCTGATCATCATTACAGACTTGGTCTTGTCTTTCTTCATTTGTGCCTCAGTTGTTCTCAACATGCCTAACAACTCTGTCAATGGCTTACCAAAGTCATTCATGTTGTAGTTCATGAAAAATTAACTCTATGACTCTAGCGGAGAGTGTATAATCACATAAGTGACCAACTTTTGACCCAAGGGGAATCCCAGTCTAGACAGGCTCTCCACATACCCAATGAGCTTGAGCACATGAGGACCAACTCGATCTCCTTTTACCATGTAACACTTGAACAGTGCCTTGGAGACATCATATCTCTCTTGTCTTGCCTGATCTTGGAACATGTTCTTGAGATGTGTGGCCATATCAATAAAATCCATGTTATGATACTACCTTTGCAACTCATAGTTCATGGATCATAACATCTTAAACTTGACATCAACGACATCTTCAGTATGCTTCTTGTAAGCATCCCTGCCAGACTTAGGTGCATTCAAAAAAAGTTAATCTGGCTCTAATGTCTCCAGGACATAGAGCTTGTGCTCATGTGTGAGAATGATTCTCAGTGTCCTGAACTAGTTGTGTAAGTTATTCCCATTTAACTTGTCCTTCTCAAAGACCAGTCTCAAATAAAATTTGTTGTTGTGTGTTTCCATTTTTATTCTACAAAAGAAATTTGCAATTTTATTAACAACTCATTTTGATTTGATTTGATTTTAGATTGATGATGTTAATTAGTTCTTAAATTTACTATTTCTCTCATTATTTTGATCAATTTGACAACCCTCCACTATCAATTCGGATGATTGCAGTGAACAAATTTCTAATGAGCCAATATTCAAAATAATTCAATTATTACCCGACCAACGTCAACCTCCATAATTAATCATTAAGGTAGGCAATGTTTGCCAGTTACATCTTATGCAATTGTTGGATAAATGATATGCACAACTCTTTGCCATAGTCAGCTTCATTCCTCTAGTGCTTAATCTCATTAAAAACACTCAATAAACTTGACCCAAAAGCCAACACAATAATAATGCACCCCTCTTAGCAGGCCCATAGTATTACCATCACACTTCCATGAGATAGAAATTGCACCACCCTTGGCGAGCTCACGCTTAGTCGATCAAGATTTTCATGTGTGTTGCTAATAGAAAGCATCTTAGACTTAATATATATGATTGAGAGATTATATATATTACATATATATACATACATATACATATCGAATCACCAAATACTAGTATGTATCGTATACATGCTATATCCCACAACATAAATATGAAATTTAAAACATTAACGATGGTTATGGCCATATCTATTGTAATTCCTTAGAGCCACAAGGAATTACTACCACCTAGGTCTAAATCACAAGCATTAACCTGTTGTTGGTGTAGATATATGCTTAAGCCAGTCTAGGCTAATCGATTCAACCCTTGAACCGATCATCTCACTCTTGGCCGGTCAGTTGGTCATATGAAATGAGTCTGGCCTCCTATCCAATCAATGTCTGGACACCTCCAAATGGTCAGTTGGGACTACTAGCTGGTCAACTCTCTCCTCGTGCGGTCTACTCTCCTCAGTCCTCCATATGATTGGCTTGTCACGTGAACTGGTTGGCTCAGCTAACGTTGATCATCATATTTTTTATTGCAAGAAAAGAAACTATCCTATTGCTATTAAACTTATTACATGGTAATGAAAAACCTCAAGTTATATTTGAGGGTAGGAAAGGTAGGAAAGAGTAATACTTTTACATTGAGAAGAAGAAGGCAGAGTCTTAGTATGCAAATCGAGATAAAAATGAATAAAATAAGCCATCCAACTACACGCAAATATTTGGGTTATTGATCATAACCATGCTACACATCCACCATATAAACTAATTTTAGGGTGACACGTGTAAATTGCAAATATATCATATATATATATATATATAAGTTTGAGATCAAATGTGGTCTTTAATTAGATACGCACATTAATCATTTTAAATATTCACAACATATGTAATAAATAAAAGAAATAAACTAAATCCGATCACATCGATAAATCCCAAAACATAGTAGATTGACATGGCTCTAATACCACTGTAGGGAAATAATATATTAGAGTAGGCAGCGGAAACAAAAAGTTTCTATCTTTATTGCCCATAACAACAAGATTGCATCAAATACTATGTAATGGAAATGATGGTTTAACAAGGGCATACATGATCTTGGAGCAAGTCCAACGACTAATCCTCGTTGCAGTAGTGAAACACTCCTAGTTGCACTAGGAAAATGTTTGTAGAAGCTCTTGGTCTCCACAATGGACAACATGCCAACATTGTCCTCCTACCAAAAGACAAAAACATCCATGCCTCTATATTAGTCCATGCGGACCACCTAAAACTCATGTTGTTCTACTAGAACAAACAAGGAAGGAGTTGTCCCTCCCATTAGTGTACTAGTCACCAAGCTGCTTTCCCATAATTGTTCTCTGTTGCTATCCCTCTCTTTATTGGGTAGGACTTGCTCAAGCTCTCTATTAGTTACCACAACCAGAGAGGACAAAAATTGTCATAGGCAATTGAGTTGTGTTTGGGAAGCCCCCAGTACCCCTCTATTTACAAGAGGGGTTAGGGTTAAGGTTCCTAGTCTCTGTGGGAGTGGAAGGGACCGAATTTCATTAAATTTGCAACCTACGAGTGGCGAACCAGCCAGTTCTCCAAGCGTACCAGTCAATTGGCATACGAGCAGATCAGTTTGCTCAGTGAACTGGTCATTTCACCATGTTTCCTTGTCGCATATGAATTGACAATTCTAATCCAATTAATGCACAACATGATGTCAGCACGAATCCTTGATGCAATTAAATTACACCACAAACTGGGCGTCTAGCCCTTGTGAGCCGGTTGTCTCACGAACACCAACTGTTCTGTTCACTAGGTGAACCGCTCGGTTAGTACTCCAATTCGTGTATAATTCAGCCAATATAATATCTAATCAACCTAAACTCCAACCGGTATGTTCAACACTTGAACCGATCGGTAGGGAGTCTAGTCAGTTGATTTGTTGCTCAAATTGAATACCCAAACACTTTGGTAATCAATTCAATTATCATTCATGATTAAACTTCTCTTCTAGGTGCATCCTCTGTGTTTGACCATGTAGGTTTCAATTTATTTTGGCAGTGAATGTCCATAACTAGTTTATTATAGCAAAGAGTGGTGCCTAGTC